>OZ014489.1:4449314-5049314 GCA_963965965.1 Trididemnum nubilum | reverse complement strand
ATAATGTGACACAATAGATGACTTCCTTCATAATGCATCGTTTCAATAGTTATGGTTATCACAGTGTTGAAAGTAATTTTGTTTTCATACCAGAACACTACATCTGGTACTTTCTTACCAGCACGCTAGTTTCGATTTTCTCATCAAGTTTAAGTGATCAAAAACAAGATCTTCAACGACTTTGTATGAGGGGAAAAGATATTTTGTCCTTCATGGCTGGATTCAGATCAACTAATTGTAATATAGAATGGTTTAAAATTCTTACTGGAGCATTGTTACAGCACTAAATCTTTTACTGAAACAGCAATCCAGCTCACTTTCATCAATGGTTAATTATTCCCATTACCTTTTTGCTGCTAATGCATTTTCATTTGCCAGTATCTCAGAAACTGCACCAGCTAGAAAGGTAATTTTTTTTTGAAATCTTTAATAAGTGCCTTCTTGCAACACCACAAAGCAGTTGGTTAAAGCGGCCAGCGTGGGAGATTTTTCATAAAAAAAGAACATCATTTTGTGTCAAAAAAATTGCGAAGCATGTCTGAGTATCTTTACAAATCTGCGTGCAATTAATTAAGTGTGATTAATGATGTGCTTGTACATTTAAAACAAGTTTTAATTACAATGGCTGTGTTAAAATTATACACGCCAAACTTCCTTTTTGTTACAAAAGCAGTAATTTGCTTTTTGAAATGATTTTGATGCCGTTACTTCATGCACTGTATTTTGTCAACTTGTCCATCAAGCAAGTAAATCCAGAAATGAACTTGCTTGAGATGATTTCAGTTTGCCTTGGGCAAGCGTTAATTTCAAACCCTGCAGACAAGCAGACTTGGCTGTTACATTACATACCAGTACCAGTAGAATAGCCAACATGAATTGATATCCCTACCTTAACGCTAAATCTAAATTAAACTTTAACTCTAATTCTAAGAGGTACCTTAACTTCGTTAATACTAATTCGTTTATTTAATACTTTAACTCAAATACCAGATTTATCTATCAACCACGAAAAGGATTCAAAGACTTGTTACATGCTTGACTTTGGAATAGCTTGTAATGTGATCATATTTTTGGTTGCTTTGGTTCAATAGTCAGATCTATGGCTATTATTGGTAATAATCTTCTTATTTGCTTTTTTAATGTCAAGTGTAGAAGAAGCCTTTGCATCCCCATGGGGTTGTTTTAAAGGCGGTGAATCATCCAGCCAATTCCAGTGGTTTACTATAGCTAAAACTAAAGTATAATTTTTGATATTTTTTGTTTTAATTTTGGGACTGCGGTTGCAAAGATATTCAACAAATACAAAAAGATGTCCCCCGAAAAAAGATTTTGGAAACTCTGAGTTTTGTTCTTCCCGCCAAAGCCACAGTAGGCCTAATGGTTTAGAGAACTGTGGCAGGCCTAATAGTTTAGAGATAGTTTATTTCTAAATAGCTTTGGCCTAACTATCTCTAAACTATTAGGCCTAGTAGTTATTAGAGATAGTTAGACCTAATAGTTTAATAAGATTACAGTAGGCCTAATAGTTTAGAGAACTGTGGTTTTGGCGGGAAGATCAAAACTCAGAGTTTCCAAAAACTTTTTTCGGGGGGACATCTTTTTGTATTTGTAGAATATCTTTGCAAACGCAGCCCCAAAATCAAAACAAAAAATATCAAAAATTATAGTTCAATTTTAGCTATTGTAAACCACCGGAATTGGCTGGATGATTCACCGCCTTTAAATAAGCATAGCATACATAGCAACTAGGCTATGCTTATTGAGCCGTGCCAAAGCAATAGGTGGAGTATGGCTTAATAGGTGAACTAGGCTGTTTTGCATCAAACTCCATTGCCAACCCCAATCCTACTTTAGCTCTCTCCACAGCTTAGACATGCACGTTGCCAGTAATTTCATCACAAAGTGGTTGTAATGCTTTGGAGGAAGTGGGTGACCCTTCATCTGCTTGTTGCTTCACGTAGATATCAGCGCACACTAGATTAGCACTTATTATTATTGATGTATAAATAAGTGTAAAGCAAAAGCTATCTCAGAGGTTTAATCAAAACTTGCAGGAAAGTTCATCACAAGAGTTTTGCTCATAGCAAAAGCTGTCACATAGGTTTAATCAAAACTTGTAGGAAGGTTTATCATAAGAGTTTATAATAAAAATGGCAAAAATAGGTTGCAACATATCAAGGTATTAAGCTATAATAAACATAAACAATTCATATCTCCCTTGAACTAACACCAACAAATGTTGATGCGTCTGACCAAAGGACCATCGCAACATGTAGAACAAAATAGTTTTACTGAAATAAACTCAATACACAGTTGCACACAACAGATGTATAAAGACCACAACAATAAGCTCTAAATTGGGAAATCAAACAGTGGCAACATCCTCAAAGGCTAAATTAGAATAATAAGTTAATGCTCTAATACATTTCTAAGAAGAAACAAACTTTTAATTTCATTTTTATGCAAAATAGTAACAACAAGTTTCATATGTTGAGTGATGCATATGAACACATGGTGGTAGTACTAGTAGATCTAACAAAGCTAAAGCTATTTACATTTTGAACCCAATGATTATCATCATTGGCACGCAAGCTATATCTAGCACTAGCCAAATTAGAACTAGAGCTGATTCAATCTTTCAAGTACGTAGGAGCACAACCATTTGTACGTAAGCAAAGCAATTTTGAATTGAATACAAATTTTGATTGGCGAAAAGCTCAAATGGTATGCTAAAAGTTATAGCTCATAGTGTGTTATAAATGCGATGCTAAACAATGTGCCTTAAACATTGAAAACGACATGAAAATAAGAAAAAGAATAATTAAAGAATTAAAAATGATGTCAATATCAAGTCAGCCTCAGAAAGCTAGTATTTTTTTTATACATCACCAACATTTCGATTATAAAACTAAGAAATGAGTAATGCCTGGCTCCTGGAAAAGGCAAGCAGCAACTCTGTGAAGCATTAATAATCACCAAAGTCTTAGTTGATTTTATGGTGGGAAAAGAAGAAAATGTCACAAGTTTATCCAACAGCACTTAACCCCAACCATGAGCAATTTGCATTGGGGTGTAGTGACCATGAGGCATGTTAAAGAAACACAGAACAAACATTAAGGGAACTTGATGGCTTCTGCTTTTCACTCTTGCAATTCCAATAATCTTCCAATTATCTTCTTGACATTGGAGGACTTACAGTAAAACAGATAATAAATACTGCTACCAGAAAAAGTCAACAATTCTACAATTTATTGTACAAATTGGCAAAACCATAAATAGCAGTAGACATATCAAAAAACCAACCATAAATTCAATAAAATACTTACACTCAGAGATAGGTTCAAAACTTTTGAAGCAACCAGTTTACACGAGAGGTTTAAGGTGGCCAGTTTTAGTCTTAACTCAAACCCAACTCGAAAAATGTTTGATGCAAAACCCTAGCCATATCACAGCCACATCAAATCTTTTTGCATCAAACTGTTCACAATAAAATCTCAGGAAAGTAGTACATATCAGAACAAAGCTATCATATCAAAAATAAGCAAAAATAGAGTAAAAATAACTTTCAACATAAGAGTCTAGCACAACTAATTCAATTTAAGATATTACTACAGTATTTTTCAGAATGTAAAGCGCAACAAACTAGAGCATATTATAGCAGTTATTAGGTGCACTGGAATAGTATCAACAAATGGCACCTATAACTGTTATTTTCAAGCGTAAGTTGCATCAAACAAATGGCTTTTCTACCTTTTATTTCTAAACACAAAGTGCACCAAAATATAGGGCGCATTACATTACATGAAACTTATTGTTGTACAAAGCTAACAGAAAATTTAAATGCTGCAGTTTGAAATGAAATCATGAAGGAAATCAAACCAAATTTTTTGTTATACTTGCTGCAATACATCAAAGCATGTAATGAGTTGGTTAGGCCCATCTCCACCTCATTGCGCCCAAGTAACAGAACTCCTTTGAAAGAAATGTCGTAGTGGTGGTGAGCCATTGGCAACACTGTGTTTGATTGCCCAGCCCAAGATTTGAACCTTAAAGCTCCCACTCCAGAGACAAGTGGTGGCGAGTCATTGGCAACACTGTGTTTGATTGCCCAGCCCAAGATTTGAACCTCAGAGCTCCCGCTCCAGAGACAAACACAATTCCCTTCGACCAACTGATCGTATAGAGAGCATAACCAGACGCATAAATTAAATGCATCAAAGTATAAAGCACAAGTTAGATTTTTTAAAAACTTTACAGTATATTAGTGTGACTTATGGTCCAAAACTATGGCACTTTAAAATCTTATGTACCTAAATGAAAGTAAATGATTTAGATGAAACAAGACAGCAAAGTTTGTTTTTTGACTTCATTATGAGAATGCCCAAATTTTTTTTCCAAAATAAAAGCTCAAAAAACTAATATTGGTAAAGATTGTCAACCTAAAAATTTAAACATAATTAGCAAAAATAACTAACCTTTGAAAACCAATTGGTCATTATCCACAAAACCTTTACAGAAAGCATTAAAGGTCAACATTACAGCATAGGTTCATCAACAGATCAATAGGTCTCTTAGGGCATAGATCAAAATTGCATTTTGTTGATAAATTTGTTGCACTACAATTCTTAACCCAAAATTAATATTTGGTCACTCTTCAAATAATAAGATCGCTGGAAGATTCCAATTGTAATTCATAATTCTGAAAAACCACTATAGACTTTGTGGAATACAAAATTGTTGATCTCACCAGGCTATCAGTATCACATTAACAGTAGGCTATTGGCTTGACAGTGTCTATCTTTTAACTCCACTGTTTGTAAAACTCTGATTAAAACCTACTGGTTGCTGAATAGTAAGGGTGGACCTCTTAAAATAGAATCAATTTTACTAGCCTCTAGCTATTATATACCTGCACAGCCTATCATATCAGCAGCCCTAGGTTATTGCATTTCAATTCGGCTTTTATTAACTGGTATGGTAGGCCCTACAAGTTTTAAGTTTTATTATTTGACATAAAAAATCATAGCCTACACTTTCTTGGCAGACAAATGTTTAAACATGGTTTATCACCTTAGACCTAATTAAGTTACTTGCTTAAACCAGACTACTTGTTTTAGCAGATAGGCTACAACGCCACTGCACCAGTTGGGTAAACATTTCAAAGTAAACTAGCCTACTGCAAACATCAGGCTAGGTTTACCAGTCTACTTTTATTTTAAGTAATGTGGTACCTGCTGAGTACCCTTACCACCAGACATAGACCTACTTGCTTCTGGTTTTAGTTCAGGCCTAGTCACGTTGGATTTTGATCTGCATTGCTACATCACAAATTGGTCTTAGTTTTCAAATTTCTTTACTTGGATTAGGCTAAACCAGTGTTACATTACAACAAACAATTCATACTTGATCATGATGCACTTTTGTTCTTATCGACCTAGGTCTATTTTTTCTTTTTTCTTTTTTTTTTTTTGGATTGAATTGCAAACTGATCATTTTCATGTTTAATTAGGCTATTTCAAACCAACATACATACTTTCTCTGGTGAAAATCAACTTTATTTTAACAAAACTTATGAATCTACATTTAACTTACCTCGAGACCTGGCAGACCTGTTTTTTGAAATTCACGCAAATCGCAAGCTTACTAGCATACCAACTTAAAAAACTTGCTCTATGAGTGAATTTTATTCACTGGCAATTTTACTCTTAAGGTGGTATGCCTAGGCTTACAGAATTTTTCTTTAAAACAAACTAAGGTTTCACTCGTAAGCTGATTTTATGCACAGTGTAGACAGGCCCTTAAGGGTCATTCCATTATATAATTCATCAAATTTTGATGAAAATTCAAACCACCTCTGAAATTTTACTAAAATTGTGTTATTTTTTGACATTTTGGAGTTTATTTGATATGAATCACAATGCAGTTTGAATTTTTTTCTATTATCTTTAGTTTTTGAGTAATCAACTGCTGAAATTTTGCATATTTGCCACTAGTGGCACTAGCACACCCACTTACAAATAATTAAAAGTGATTGGAAAGCTCATTTCTTGATCAATTTTGTATGTTTTCAGGGTATGTTTCCTTGCTCAACAAAGTATCAATTTGTATGTTTTCATGGCAAAGGAATTCAAAAATGCTGTCAAATTAGACAAAAGTAGTAACTAGATAATATAGAATTAAGGTATTTTTGTGAAATTGCATTGTTTTGCTTTCGAGTCCTCCCATTCCTCCATGATTCAGCATTTTTCGTTCTGTTTTGCTGTAGCCATGTTGTGTGATGATACTAGTATCTAAAGTTATAATATTTCTTATGGAACTTGTTTAGTTTAAAAATAAACCAAAAATTTTTACAATGCTGTTTCGAATAAACCCCAAATTTTTCTAAATCAATGGCCATATGTAAACATTGTCATAAAATTTTCAAATTTTCTTTTAAATTTGTTTTACGTAATTCTCCAAAACTAAAGTCATTAAACATACGAATTTCAATTGATCTAGCTAACAAGATGTTTTATTGCTTGATTTTCAAAAGAAAACAGCTTTGTTGAAAGAATTACAATACTTCAAATTTTAAAAGAAAAAATGCCTGTTATTATAAGGTGAGGTTCAAGAAAAGGTCTTAAAAATGTAATCATGAGCCAAGATAGTTTTTCTAAGAACAATAAACCAAATCTTTGGTTCTGATTGCATGGCAGTTTACTTGATATGATTAAAAACAGTAAAGCTTTATTATAATCAAAATCGATCAAATCTGTTGCAAAGTTGGCACAGCATTTATTTTAGCTTTAGCAGCTCTAAGCATGTCAGATTTGATATACTAATCTAACGGTCTGTAGAAAAGTTGACAGATATTGTGGTTTGCTAAGTTTTTTCTTATAGAACTTTTATGTTTACGTGATGTTTTCAAAGGCTAGTGTCTAGATTGCTATTGTAAAAGATTTGCATACAGTGTAAAAAAAATAGTAAACTGGAAGCAAATTTGTGGTTGGTTACACCTCATCATCAGACAAAACTTGCCACTAATTTTACACTTTCCAGCTTATTATATTTGTTTTTGACCAGTTAATGCTTGTTAATCTTTTTGTTGAAGATGACTAGGCCTGCTTTTGAATTCAACTTTATTTTATTTCACCGTAATTAAACTGCAACTTGACAAACATTTTAGTTACAAGTTTTTTGACCAGCTAGTTTATGCTATAAATTTTCGTGAAGTAGCTTGCACTTGCAATGCACTCATAGTTAGAAGTAACAACTGTAAGAGTATCATTTCTCAAGCAATGCTAATATATCTGATGTTGGCCGCTGATTAAATCTATCCACACAGGTGAGAGCCAACTTTGTACCAGATTTTATTTAAATGCTTTACTGCTTGAAGCCTTTAGGGAATAAATGATAACCTACTAGTCGAATTTTATATGAACTTAAAAGTTCTACATAAACCTTAATCGATTTTTATTCAGCAAAAATGCAAGTAGAGAACAAAATTATGTGGGTAGTGAGAAATGCGTGTTAAATAAAGTTCCAGAAACAATATTTTAATCTTGGGAGCTTGCATCATCACACTACATGCTATCACAAAGCAGAATGAAAAATGCTGAATCATGGAGAAAATCGGGTGACTCGGAAGCGGAACAATGCATTTTCACAAAAATACCTTAATTCTATACTATTCACATACTTTTTGTCTAATTTGACAGCTTTTTTGCATTTCTTGGTTCTGAAAACATATGAAATGATACTTTGTTGAGCAAAATTGGTCTAGGAATGAGGTTTCCAACCTCGTTGAATTATTTGTAAGTGACAAATCACTAGCGGCAAATAAGCAAAATTTCAACAGTCGTTAACTCCCAAAACCAAAGGAGATGGAAAAAAATTCCTGTTACTTTGTGATTCACTGACAAAAGGCTTTAAATTATGTAAATATGGACAATTTTTTTAATTTAGTGGCGTACGACATTGATAAATTATATAAAAAGACCCTTAAAATACATATTTGGTTTACAGGTGAGCCGCCTGAGATGCTAACTTTATTTGCTTAATTAATTGTTCTATATCTGGTTGTATGGTATTCAACAGCTGGGATGATACTAAGATTAGAACCCAATGATGATAAAATCGTTCTCTTTTTTCGGACAATGCTGAAAAACTTCTCACCACACCTTACATTGGTGCTCATGGTAAGTTTTACCTATTTATGATGTATTTTTGGACGCTTTAATCAAATGTGCAGCTTAGTTAATGTTTTAGAACTGCAAAAGAAAAATGATTTAAAAGCTTGACCTTAATGTGTCGCGGCCCATTTGGTTGAGCAGTAACGTGTTTGCTCTAATACAGGAAATATAAGGTTCAAACCTCGATCCTGGCAAAGCAGACACAGTGTTGCCACTGCTGCGACATTTCTTTTCAAAGTTTGTGTTGCCAGCAGAGTGCTTGCGCAGAAACGCTTCTGCATAAAGGTCCGTCGAACTCGTTACACGCTTCTGCATAATGCAGCGTGAAAAATGAAAGATTTGATTTTGATGTTTTGATTTTGCAAATGAATTTGAGCAACTATAGTAGTGCGGTATTCTAAACTATATTTCCAAAAATTGGAAAAATGCTTAAACCATATTTTTGTTTTTAAAGCTACAAACACATATAGGCTTTGATTAAGATGTTCTGCATAATATAAACAGCCCAGTGCTTCGCATTCTGCGACCAGTGGATGAACAGATTTTTGTTGGAGTTCTCAGATTATTGGTAGGTTACAGCATTTATACAGCTTCGGCATACGACGTTGTTGTTGACAAATCAGTTGTAGTTGAAAACTTCTATTTCGCAGAAGATGCTTAGTGCGTTTTTTTTTTTGTTTTTTTTGCTGCCTTTAGGTTTTTTACTTTAAATACCTAAGTGGAAATTATCTCACTCTGGAGTTTTTACCATGGTAAGTATTAGGCAATTTAATACAGTACCCGTATACTGTTTGCAGTAAGCATGAATTAGGAAGGAGCATTCATCTGACAATCAAAAAAGTCGGTACGAAATAAAAAGTTACATTATTTAAAAAGGTCAACAAAGTTTCACGACTTAAGATTGCAGACTCTGCGACCGTGCCAGATACTTTCGGTACTTGGACAGTGACGTAACCAGCGGCTAAATGGGCTTCAGCTCCCCCTCCCTAACCAAGTTACTAACAAAAATTAACCCAAAGTGCAGGAAGAAGGGGGGCTGAAGTGTCTAGTTAATTTTTGTCAAAAGGATCCCAAATCTCTGGTATTACTTCCTTCAAATGGCTCTACAACCTTGCGAAATATCATCCAGATGAAGCTAAAATGTTCTTTTTTTGCCGAAAAATTACGAAAGTTGCCTAGCGGCGGAAGCATAGTTTCACAGACCCCCATTTATGAAGCTATGATGATACGCAGATCAACTTTAGTTGGAGGTTTAAGCACATCTTGTCTCTCTTATAGCAAAATCCTGGTTACATGCTTAACCTGGACGACATGGTCTTTCATAACCCCTTACCAGAGATGGGGTTGTATCACGCGATGCGCTTTTGGTAATTATTAGAGCCCTCAAAAGTCAATACAGCAAAATTTTTTCAGGGCTTTATTATATCATCAAACGTATAACAACATTGGTTTCGGGTGCTCTTGAGCCAGTTTAGGTAGATTTTGTTGGTCAAAGTTTGTCAAAGGTGTATGTGATCAAAACTTCTTTTTCAAAAGCAAACAAAAGTTGTTTTTTCTTCGTTTTTCTGGATATTTGAGAACCAATGAAACGCTATGAGCAATTTTATACATGTTTGAATGAAGTTTTGCTAATTAGACTTCTGCAAATAGTTGCAACATGTCGCAATACAATTGCTTGGGTTAACTTTTTTATAAAAACAATTTTATAACAACGCAAAACTCATTTTCTTTAATTAAAAACAAAATAAAAATGCCACCCTAGGCATGAATAAAATAACTAAAAACACTATTATGTTCAAATTTTAAAAGTCAGTTTTTATTATACAGTACCGTTTATCACAACGAAATAACCCGATTTTTGAAATCTTAGGGCTGTACTGTTTTGCTTTCATAGCTTTAGCAATCGACAAAACTTTTTCACAACGCAACTTTTTACCAAGCAAGATTGAAATTGTGTCAATGTATTTTTTAATATAAATTTAAGAACAGATGAGGCCAAAAATTTGTGAAAATTTAGAAACAGCAAATTTCAATCCAAAAATTTACTGATTATTTAAAAAAAAGTGTAATTGTGGGCAGATTTTTTGGTTTTTGTCCTTCAGCGATTAGTTACTTTAATTGCAAGACTGACTCATGATATTTCATTTTGAATGCTGTTAATGAAAAGTGAAGAAGGTTATTTGCTTTAAACTTACATAAATTGCGAATAACAAAACTTTTATATCAAAATTTCGAGCTCAAGGCCAAAATGGTTAAGGTCAAAATAAAGTCAAAGTTCAGCTAAAATAAAGTCAATGTTAAATTTTTTTAGGTCAAAATAAAAATGGCCCTAGTAATTGTTCATTTTTGTCTTCGCTTATCGCTTCCTTTTGAAGCAAAAAATCAAATATGTTACTACTACTTTTATGGAAATGATAATTTGTAACTGAATATGGAGCGTTGAATCCAAAATTGGCATTGAAAACTTTTGGTTAGCTCTGCTTTTAAAATTTTTCAATTATAATTTTCAACGAATGTATGCTAATGCAACAACAGAAATGTGCATGTACACAAACCCTTTATTTTGCTCTCTTGCTCTAAAACAATTCCGACTGATCTACGACGAATCCAACTTAAACAGTTATTAGCTAACATTGACAGGCATTAGACATCACTTTTGCTAAAATTTTGATAAATGCAAGTTTAGAATGCGAAGAGGGAAATAAAATTTTTGATACTACAATGAGTGAAGTGTACTTAGCATTTTTCCACTTTTTGTACCTGCTTTCAATTTTTTTTTGTTTTGGCTTAGCATTAAAAATAATGTTCATGTCACGCACAACTATCCATTCGGGCTAGAACAGCAAACCTTTAAGGTTTTCTAAATTATATTGCATTGCTTTTAAGTCACCATACAGGTACTAGCAGTTCTTTGTGTAATTTATGAACTGTAGAAGCTGCTTGCACGATGCATATTCCACAGAAATTGACTGCACCAGTGGCGTAGCGTGACATTTCAGATAAGGTATGCAGTTATGATGACGTCATCAGTTTCGATGAGTAAGTAGGCTTAATAACATTGAAGCAAAAACATTAATCGCAGAACTAAGCTAAGCCAACTTGCTGAATAGCTAATACATATCCTACTTTCATAGCCTCTTCCTCATGTCATTACAATATATCGTAGCCTGGCAACAGCCAGCGATGCTACACAGTACTAAACAGGCTGTTGGGCTCAAGGCTAGTCCAATGCATATATGATTAGGCCTGGCCTTGTTTAGTTTATTTAACGACCAGTAAAGCACAAGTAAAGTACCTAAACAACCAAACGATAATTTATTGATAGTCCTAAAAACTTTTTTGCAAATCTAGTGCAAATTCTACAATTAGCTTTAGCTTAGACCTACTAAATACTAACTGAACCAACTACCGGTAACTCTTTGTGTAAATTGATTTCACATCGTGCTTTCACTCTTATAGCTCAACATTTTGCCTAAATAGCGCGAGCAGTACCATATCAAAAACTCACTCTGACTTGCATTGCTTAAAGCCAAACCAAACGGCTGTAACGGTTTGGTTTCGCCGCTTAGTTATTCGTTTTTTTCATATTGCTATTTAAATTACATAAAATGAATGGCAACACGCATGCAATATTTGAAATTGCATGCTTTGGCGCATAGCTTGTGGCCTGTCTTAAGCTAATTTACTGTTACTAATCAAAATAGAAACTTTATTTTACGAAAACAAGAAATTAGACGTATAAAAGATTTTTTGCAGCAAACAATGCGCCAATCAAAGCTTTCAAACTTATTTAATTTTGTTCGTAATCGTATCGAAACACATCGATCTTTTGAGCCATTGAATGCAATTTAAAAATTGCATGCGAGTTGCCATTATTTTTTGTAATTTACCGATATGTTGAAAACAGGCTAAAACTGAAATCAATGAATTAAGTAAGACTATTTATTGCTACTTCGGCTTGAAAGTGAATGCCTGTAACTGTGGCAACTTAGTTTGATTTTATTTTAAATTTTTACATGTACTTGTTCAATTATTATTTTCTTTTACAGCTAAATAACTAGGCATGAATGCATGCCTTGCATGCATGAAGAATACGCCCCTGGACTGCACCATAATTTTCATTGTACAGCAGTGTAAGTTTTCATTGTTACAATCTTATGTAAGTTCCCCTCCGGATTTTGACATAATTTTTTGGTCTGACATAATTCGGAATTAGATTTTTGATTATGAATTAATTCAGAATTAGTTTAGTAGTTTTTTTCATTGCAAGTATGATCTTAGTTTTTTAACGCAAAACTCAACACATTTTGCGGGCCATTTTGACTAATTTGGTTATTAATTGATTATTATCGAACGTCGGTCTTTCACCAAAAATCAGTTTGACTACCGTTTGTAGTCTAATTGTATTTGTAGTAATGCTTTGTTTTACTGGTTCAGTGTTGCTTTAGCGTCATAACATGTGTAGTTTCTATCGAACCAACAAACAATTTCTAAATCTTACCTATTTTCAAACATCGCTGCAAGAGTGCTTTAAGTGGAAACTTATGAAAAATATTTGGTTTTGCAGGTCATTGGTAGAGATCGGAGGGAGTCAAGCAGGGAAGAAAGATAAAAACAAAAGCAAGATCAATGGAATCCATGCTAAAGTTCTTCTGCTGATAAGCCAGGTAAACGGCTTCTGTTGTGTCACTAAGGTACATGTGTTTGACTTGTGTTTAGTGACACTACAGAAGTTCATACTTGAACTATTTTATTGCAAGGTATGACGTTTAGCATGTAGACACTAACTCTGTGTGGTTACTTTTGTAACAATACAAGAAATCGTTGAACTTTGCTGTGCACCTACTTTGTCTTATGCTCAAGTTGGCTATCGTGAAATGATAACAAAAGAATACGTTGATGATCGACAGTTGCTTCGACTAAAACATCATTTTTTGAATCACTACAGTCATTTGACTCTTCGGTTTGGTTCTCTTGTTGGGCTTTGGACGATGCGCTCGGAAATCAAACACTTATACTGCGAGAAATGTTCGATGCTTTAGAAATTTTGAACTCATACTTCAATAAATGTTCGAAGCTATGCGCAATTTTCGATGCTGTAGAAATGTGACTAAAACATTGCCATTCCGTTGAGCTACAGTTCTGTTTGTAGTTTAGATGTTTCGATGTATAATGATCGCATTCGAGAAATGCTTACGTCCCAAAGTTTTCCAGCACAAAGCATAGTAGCAGGATCTGAAGTTGAATATTTTGGCTCATTGTACGAAGAGGGAATGATCATTGCTTATCAGGATGATGATTCTAATACCTACCGCTTTGGATGAGTGCGTTTGCTTGTCAAACATTTAAAAAACTTTTTTTTTACTAATTGAGCGATTAGATGCTTCGCTAGCGCTCAAGATGGGTGTGTACTGTTGGTCCAAAAGAAAAAGAATGCTTCACAAAAGTAATTGAGTACTCTGATATTATAGACTACCTGCCGTTACATGCGTGTATACATTTGATGGTGACCAGCTTTTGGCATTGAAGCATTTTATTTTGCTTAAGTATGGTGAATAAATTTTGCTAATGTGGAGGAGGTTAGTACTCTAACTATTTATTATATTTATTATGCATAAGTACTGAGTAGATTGTTACCTTGCGTCATATTGTAAGTTTGCTGTAAGCTGAAAACATAGTCCAATGACTTAATTGGTAAAACTAGTAATATCATGAGCTTAGACAAAAAAACCAGAGCCAGGATAAAATGGATCATTCTATTTCGAGACGTTTCGACTTAAACTAAAGTCATTATCAATCTATAAAAATCATGACGTTAGAATTGTTGAAAGACCATCAATATAGACCAAAACGATAAACCGGAGGTAGCAGTTAATAACCGGGTCAAGGGTAAAATCTAAAACTAAACCAAAATAGAAATGGAAAAAACATATTAGTAATTTGCCTCAGATAACCCAAATTTAATGAATTTAGGCAAAATAAATAAATAAATAAAAACCCTCTAACCACGATGGTTAATAAAAAATAAAAATAAAAAACTTACCTTGGGTATTATAATTCCAAGTGAAGACCTGGTTATTAACTTATCTCTCTTTAAATCTGTATGTACTGTACTCTCAATAAAATTTGGTGCTAAATTCAAAGATCTACAGGTCAAACTGGCAACTCACAGTTTAGAGACAAGACTAATAACTGAACTAATCAAGTACACTTATGGAACAGTAAAATTTTCAAGAACTAAGATATTCAACAAATCAGAGCTCTCAAATTTTAGAGCTCTGATTTTAGAGAAATTTGAGAGCTCTGATTTGTTGAATATCTTAGTTCTTGAAAATTTTACTGTTCCATAAGTGTACTTGATTAGTTCAGTTATTAGTCTTGTCTCTAAACTGTGAGTTGCCAGTTTGACCTGTAGATCTTTGAATTTAGCACCAAATTTTATTGAGAGTACAGTACATACAGATTTAAAGAGAGATAAGTTAATAACCAGGTCTTCACTTGGAATTATAATACTCAAGGTAAGTTTTTTATTTTTTTTTTTTTTTTTATTAACCATCGTGGTTAGAGGGTTTTTATTTATTTATTTATTTTGCCTAAATTCATTAAATTTGGGTTATCTGAGGCAAATTACTAATATGTTTTTTCTATTTTGGTTTAGTTTTAGATTTTACCCTTGACCCGGTTATTAACTGCTACCTCCGGTTTATCGTTTTGGTCTATATTGATGGTCTTTCAACAATTCTAACGTCATGATTTTTATAGATTGATAATGACTTTAGTTTAAGTCGAAACGTCTCGAAATAGAATGATCCATTTTATCCTGGCTCTGGTTTTTTTGTCTAAGCTCTTCATATCGTCCCGTTATTCTGCTCCGTAGTAATATCATCTTTTTTGAAATACCTCTAGATTACCTGCTTAGCTCTAATTAATCTGTATAGACCTATATAGCATACGCATTATTCACAACTAAAAAAAGTTTGGTTGCTTTGGAATAACTTTAATTTTGATATCGGCATTACTCCTATTTAATCTGCATTTATTCAATGCTGTATTTCGCTAAGCCTCAATTTGCCTCAGTTTTTGCTCGCACAAACAAAAAATAATGCTGCTAGGTGGTAGAAGAAAATATTAATTTATTTGTCCCTTTGGTGAAATTAGCTAGGCTTGTATTTATCTTGCGTTTTGTTTGTATCTTTTTTAATCTTGGTTTTCGGTTTTATTTGCTCTGATCGAAATATGTGCGTCTTGCTTTTTGTTTTATCATGGTTTCCGGTTTTATTTGCTCGATTTTAGTCTGTGCACATAAAACGTTGCATTTGTCTTTTTGAGCGGTTTTCTGCAAGGGTTATAGGGACAGCAGCTTGAGATTTAACCACTACATTTCGTATTAAAGCACTACTCTTCCATCGCTTTATTATTTTGCTTAAGAGTGAAATCCCAAGCGATTTCGACCAAAATTACCAGTGCAATTGATCCATATTGTTTGAGATCGTCCAATGGATTAGGGTTGTCCATATCGTAATTTAATTATAAGCTGGGCTTTATATCATAATTTAAATATGAGAGTTCATTCTTTGTTGCGTTTATTCATATATTGCAAGTTTTGCTTAAATTCTGCAAAAAAATAGGTTAAAAAAAGCAAAGCCTCAGTTAATACAGTAAAATTTTGAAACGTTTCAGACTTCACTATATGTAAAAAATCTTATTCTAATAAAATTTCGTAGTTGAATAAGATGTTATTTCATACTGATGATAGACGCAGACAAATCAGAAACGTTTAGAAATTTAACTATTTTAACGTAATTTTGCTTTTTTTAATCAATTTTAATTAAATTGCGGTACAATCTGTAAAAAAGATTTTTCAATGTTTTATATACTTTTTTGTTAGCAGGTGATGTCATAGGATACTTTAATTTTATTTACAAATATTTATGTAATAGCTGCACGCTGTTATGCAAAGCTATTTTTACCTAGATTTTGTATTTAACTCTGATCAGGAATAAAAATACAGAACTAATGTTTATTAACTTGACACATGAAAAAAAATTACATAAAGATTTTGTGAAAATACTAAGATCACGTTTAGTAATTTTAATGGTATTGAAGTAAAATACCTAAAATATTTAAATTAACTATTCATAAAATTTGCAAAATTACTATTTTTTTGTAAAGCTACTCTACTTAAGGTATGCACGATGTAGGTTTACGCTTATCTAAAGTAATTCGCAGAAAAGAAGTGATTATAGCTTAACAGAAATATGTTTCAAGCCATTACATTAACCTTTGTAAACAAAAATAAGGTATCATATGGCATCACCTGCTGCAAAAAAAATACGTAAATTTTTTTTTCAGTAACGCTACACGATTGCTTCTTTTGAAGAAACTTGCAGCGGTGGCAAACCGTTATCAACACTGTGACTGATTTGACTGGCCCTGGATGTAAACCTCGGACCTCCCGAACTGGCCTACGATATTCTATTCAAAACCCTCTGTGTCATTGATTTTAGGGTTTTGGGGTCAATTTTCACCGAGTTTGATCCCGCACTATGTATTTAAATTTGACCGTGCGCCCCTGGAGTTCTGGAGATAAAACGCTACATTAGTTAATTCTAAACAATTATATGACGTTTCTCATTACGTGCATTGCAGAATGTCAATTCAAAATTCGTCCTGATTTAAAGGCCAGCTAATGTCCGCAAAGTAACGCCCTTAAAATGTAATGAAAAAATATTGCTAATCGAATGCTGTAAATCCGGTTTAGATACACGATCTCAGCTTCAAAAAAATAAATTGCCATTATTCAGGATTACCTTTCACATTTTTTAAAAATGACATGACGTCATCAGACCCAGGAGTTTGGTGCCTTTGGCTAGTTTATCATTGCAGAGAATAAGGCGATTTTGGAAAGGCATGTGACAGCAGCTTGCTTGTCAAAAAGTGCTGCGCGAAACAACGCGCAATTGGCTCGAAATAGTTTCATTGCTTAAGTTCAGAAGTGAATTACCTGTAGCAATCAGCTTTTACTACCAATATTGAACAGCAGCTTTACTACCAGTAATGAATCTATCACTCTAAAACTGCAACAGTACAAAAGTTTTCGTATTCTATTAGGCATATCCGTACCCAATACCGGTAGGCTACCATAGTGTAAAAAAAGATTTCAGACCCGACAAGAAACTATTGAAAGCTAATAATTATGTTAAAATAATTTACTCTTGTAATACCAGTAGACTACTGTAGTTTAATAGGATTAGGAGTATACCGGTACGGATACCAGAGGTGGAGTCCTCGAGGACACATTTTGAAGTCCTTGGCCTTGGCCTCAAGTCGTCGAAAATTGCCCTGTCCTCGGCTCGAGGACAGCACTATTTTTTGAACAGTTGAAACTTCGTTAGAAAACGCCAGAAATCTCGCAGAAAATTTGCGAACACCTTTTTTGTTTTCCTCACTTGGAGCATAGGCCTAAGCAATAGGGTGGAGTGAAAAAGAACTTTTTTTCGAAATCGAAAAAAGTGTAGTTCTTAAATCCTGACAAATACTCTAAAAATCCGAAAAAAATTGGTTTGGGGCTGTTGCCACTTTAGGGGGGCTAGCAACACCCCCAAATCTGTTTTAGGGGGGCCAATTTACCCCAAAAGGCCATAACTTGAGAACCGCTTATCGTAGAGACTTCATTTATAGCTCAAAATTTGCGTAATTGCCATGTTTATATCAGCTCTAAGAGAAAGTTTTAGTCTATTTTAATCACAGAAAAACTTATGACCAAAAATGTGTTTTTTCTGCCATTTTATCGAAAAATTATGTCAATAAGCTTGTGTTTATGCACTTATCTGCCCATATAGAATCTAGATTACAGGCATTATTACAAATAGGTTGAAGCTGGTTTGATAGCCACTGGTTTCCTTAGCAAAACCAAATCTGTGAGAAAAGAAAAACAGAAATCAGTTGAAACATTTTGCGCCCTAGCATAAAATCGTCTATTGTATAAATTCTAACATGACTTTTACTTTTACTGTATTTATTTTACAGAATTTAGCTAAAATATTTTCAGTTAAGCCATCACGTTGTAGTATATAATTGACTTGAATTCTAAAGAATGCGAAGAAGAAGTTCAAATACAGTGAAGACATTACATAGTGGCCATACATTTACAAGTCGCGACAGCTTTCCTCCAGGTGTGTTGCCTACAAAACGACAAGTGATAGAGCGAATTCTTCATTTAAAAAATTTTCGGACTGAGACCGTAGCAAATGACATAGCTGAAGAAATTCATGACAGATGGATTTGGTGCAATGTGTATCCGGTTCATAAGTACACAATATCAAAAAAAGTTCAGAACTTAGTCGCTTTATTTAGTTCACTTGACCGTTGGACAAAATCAAGACGAGGAAATACGTTTTTGCAAAGAGAATCCGAATTTATGCAGACAGTTGATAGTTTGTTTGATGTCTTTTGTGTTGATGATCAACAGAGAAAAAACCTGGAGAAACAGCATGGCTTACGAATGGCAGAAGCAGATTATGCGTTTTACCAAGATCAAAAAAGTGAACGAGTTGGCAAATGTATGGATACTGTTGTTCCTTTATCTTCTTCTGACAAGATGTTTTTAAGGCGCCACCCTCAATCAACAGAACCGACGTGTTCTTCTACTGAAACTGCCGCCCCTTCCACGTCAGCTTGTGGTTATGTCTCAGATTGCAGCTCAGTGCAAACAGAGCATTCACAGTCTTCTACTACTTCCGAATTCGTTCCGGATGCAGAGTCATTTAGTCAAAATCGAATGAAGTGGAGCAACCTTGCTAGAATGAGCGAACGATTTCAAGTATCAGACAGAGCTGCTGCTGCGATTGCCAATAGTGTAATGCAGGATTTGGGTTTCATAACGGAAAACGACAAGACCTACGTTATTGATCGCAGCAAGCTTCGACGAGAACGAGAGCGATGTCGGACTGAAATCAGGGAGAAGGAGCAAGAAAATTTCAAGCTAGTGAATGCCATTTACTTTGATGGCAGAAAGGATGCCACGCAAGTCACCATCCAGGGACCAAATGACAAGTATTACAAATCGGTACAACTTGAAGATCATTATACACTGATTGGAGAACCTGGCGAATACTATCTGACACACTTTTCCACCGAGGATGGCAAAGGAAAAACGATTGCACAGAAGATTTTCAACAACATTGTTGACACGGAATTACATAATAAGCTTGCCATAGTTGGCACAGATGGCACTGCATTGATGACTGGCAAATATAATGGCTGCATTCGAAGTTTGGAAGAGCTGCTCAACAAACCACTGCAATGGGTGGTGTGTTTGTTACATACCAATGAACTTCCATTGCGGCATGTTTTTACCATGCTTGATGATACCACTAAGAGCCCCGACTCGTTTTCAGGTCCAATTGGAAAATCGCTAAATGGAGAAGTTTCAAGCTGGCCTGTTGCTGCTCATTTTAAATCAATCCCAAATCCACATTTTGTAAAGTTGCCTGTATCTGTCATAGAAGATTTGAGTGCTGACCAGCATTATGCGTATAAGATATGTTCTGCTGTAATCGAAGGAGTTGTTGACAGCGACTTGCAATATTTGAAAGTTGGTCCCATAGTTCATTCGCGATGGCTTACCCTCGGTTGTCGCATTCTTAGGTATTACATTTCCATGGATAATCCCTCCTCTAACTTAGAAATCTTAGCACAGTTTTGTCTTCAAGTCTACTTCCCAAGTTGGTTTGAAATCAAGTCAAATAGTCAACTAACTCGTGGTTCTAAAAATTTGTTCAATTTAGTCCAAAGAATTCTTAATGTTCCAAATGAAATCGTTAGGGAAACTGCATTAAAAGTGGTGCAACGAAACGGATTTTTTGCTCACCAGGAAAATATTTTGGTTGGAATGTTAGGAGATGATGATGAGAAAATTAGAATGCTAGGAGTGAACAAAGTTCTTTCAATTCGTCGAGAATTAACATCAGCTGATTCGTCGAATCTCCTTGCTATGAGTGTTAATGAAGAGCATTCTTCAGAATTAACCTGTGATACATCCTCAGCTCTGTCGGTACGCCCATTTAATGTGCCAGTAATCAATCTAACCGCCACTTCGTTTGACAAGATGGTGGACTTGACTTCCTAGCAACATCAGCCTCCTGCAATTGAACACTTAACGGATACAGAAATTGAACAATGCCGAGCAAGGCCATTGAAGCTTGACCATCCATGTCATAATCAGTCTGTGGAACGCCATGTAAAGTTGGTAACAGAGGCATCAGCTCAAGTTGAAGGCTTTGCACGAAGAGATGGGATGATTCGGCAGAAGATTAAATCTCGTTAACTTCTAAAAACATTCAATACTAAAATGCAGTTTTGACATTTTTTATTTTGTGTAGGTAGCGGATAATCGAAAACTTAAGCGGGCTTACTTATGTTTAATGTTTGTGGGCGGCTGGGCGGCAATGGAATGGTGTAAACTAGAGAAGGTATACAGTACAGACAAACTTGCGTGGTATCTTTTCGGACTAGTGTTTTTTTTTATTAATAGAACCCTTGTGTGTGGATTATAAAATTTTAAATTGCAATGAATCTTGCTTTATAATGGGAAAATTCTTTATCACTATGCCTCTGGGTTTACATTTTAGATTCAATTGATATTGTATACCTACATGGGTAAACGTCATTATATTATTGAATATTGCGTAAAGTTTATGTTGTTAAATGTAAGTGGTTGTAATTAGATAAACGTTATTTGAAATGCATTTCGGTACACCAAACTGCTTCTGTTTGTAAAACTTATTACATCTTGCTTCATAAGAAATGCAGACAAAATGCTTGGGTGAAGAGTTTCTCTGCTGGTTAAATAGCTATTTTATATTCCACATTTCTCTTAAGTTTAGTCTACAGCATGTTGTAAAATATACATCAGCGTTAACTGGTATCTGTCCTATTTCAATCTCATTTGTAATAATGGCGGTAATCTAGATTCTATGTGGGCAGATAAGTGCATAAACACAAGCTTATTAACATGATTTTTCAACAAAATGGCAGAAAAAACACATTTTTGGTCATAACTTTTTCTGTGATTAAAATAGACTAAAACTTTCTCTTAGAGCTGATACAAACATGGCAATTACGCAAATTTTGAGCTATAAATGAAGTCTCTACGATAAGCGGTTCTCAAGTTATGGCCTTTTGGGGTAAATTGGCCCCCCTAAAACAGATTTGGGGGTGTTGCTAGCCCCCCTAAAGTGGCAACAGCCCAAAAACATTTTTTGGGGGGTTTTTAGGGTATTTGTCAGGATTTAAGAACTACACTTTTTTCAAATTTTTTTTTCACTCCACCCTACTAAGCAAGGGTAAGGGAGCAGGGTCACCCCCTCTCAATTGAAATTTCACCAAAGACAAAAATGTGACAAAAAAGTATATTGTTTCTTCAGTTTCTTTGTAGCATTTTTCGCTGACAACAGTATAACTTACTAACAATATTAAAGGCCAAGGGCGTCGAACCTCCCTCAATTCAGTTTTTGCCAGCCAATTTAAACGTATAACCCGAAGAAAATCGAGAGTTTTTGTCTTAGAAGTTGCTATCTCAGGCCCACATCTAGCCTTTTTGTTAACGTAATGCATTAATCAGGGCCGGATTTACCATAATATAACGCACTACCAGCTAGGGGCCCCGAGCTGAAATCGTAAGGTTTTTTTGGTTTTCACCTATATTTGGCAGAAAGATGTTGCGAAAATCTCCAAAGTGCAAGGGGCCTAGCGCAATGTAAATCCGGCCCGGCAATAACATGGTTAGTAGACGAAACCATTTATTGTACCATTTTTTAAAACAAATCAGTATTTCACCTCCAACCTCGTTGGTTTTACGCGCAAAATATTTTTTTTTAAATTAGCCATGGAAAATGCTTATTGAACGAATCATTGAACTTCAATTGAGGGGGCCTGGGCTCCTTGGCAAACGTGTTCTCTGACAACTGGTTATTTTTATGACAAAGCAAAAATCTCTTAGGAAATCTTCAAGTGGATTATTATTTACTGCTAAAATGTAGCCAGTGACAATGCACCTTACTTCCCCCTATCTGGACCAAATCACTTACTATTAAAATTTAACTCCAAAATGCAAGATGTTAAACGTGTTTTGGACTTAAATTGCAAGTAGAAGGAGGATTGAATAATTTGATTTTTTCAATTGGCTTTCAAATGTCAAAAATCTAGTGCTTTCAAATAGCTCTGAACACTTGCGAAATGTGATCCAATGGCATTAAAATAGCTTTTTTTTTCAAAAAATCGCCCAACGGCTGGGGGCTTTGCCCCCAGTCCCCCAAAGCCTCCGGCGGCTGGGGGCCCCGCCCCCAAACCCCCGTCTGTCTGTTATACGTTTAAGTTACACAAACTTTCTCAACACGTTCCCAAAGTTGGATATTTGCATTTTTCAACTATTAGTTTAAGCCCTTTTCCTTTGCAAAATTCTGGTTACGTGCAAACAGGCAACAACGATTTCAGATCTTCCATTCTACGATATCTTTGTCCCACAAAAACTTCCTCTTTGGAAAATTTTTGATGACGTCATTTCATGTGATTTGTGGTTTAGGCCTCCCCCAATCAAAATTCTGGGAACGCCAATGAATTGGAGATCGCTTGAAAAAAATTTTTGAAGACCTTTTTTTGGGGGGGGGAGGAAAACGCTTGCGCCTGTGTCCTTGGCCTTGACCTCGAGCATTCCTGTCCTTGGCCTCGAGAGGTTCTGTCCTCGGAAAGGCTGTCCTTGGCCTCGGATTTTTTTGTGTCCTTGGCCTTGCCCTCGAGCCTTGTGTCCTCGACTCCATCTCTGATGGATACTGTACAGTAGAAATGGTACCAGTATCCTGGTTTGGTTTGTCTTAGTGTAAATTGTTTACTTCTAGCAATGTATCAGACTGGACTAATCTGCTAGGAAACCATAGTTTAGCGTACCGGAATAGGCTATCGGTGTACTGGTATCTCAGATCTGCACAGCCAGACAACTACCAGTGAATGCAGGTAACATGTTACAAGTACCAGTATTGTGAACATGAAATTGTACAGAAATGCTGCCTGTACCTGTAACATTTTTACCTATCGTACCAATGTAACATACCAGTACAGGCGGTACTTCTTTGCCATTATTAGCCTGTCGAACTAATTCTCCCATATACATTTGCACAGTACTGAATCGACCCATCTACCGGTAATTTGCTTCCCAAGCATCCAGCAGTCTGACTTGGTCATTGTTTTTTCTGTTGTTTTACGAGATCAACTTACAAAAACTGAAACGCAAACCAAACCAGGCTACTGTCTGATGCTGACACCTATATCATTATTTTGTATTGTACGATACCGGTTTATACCTACCCCTACAGGTATTGGAAGGGCAAAATATTTTTACGTAATTATTAGCTTTCAATAGTTTCTTGTTGTGTCTAAAATCTTTTTTTTACATTTTGGTAACCTACCGGTATTGGGTACGGATATGCCTAATAGAATACGAAAACTTTTGTACTGTTGCAGTTTTAGAGTGATAGATTCATTACTGGTAGTAAAGCTGCTGTTCAATACTGATAGTAAAAGCTGATTGCTACAGGTAATTCACTTCTGAACTTAAGCAATGAAACTATTTCGAGCCAATTGCGCGTTGTTTCGCGCAGCACTTTTTGACAAGCAAGCTGCTGTCACATGCCTTTCCAAAATCGCCTTATTCTCTGCAATAATAAACTAGCCAAAAGCACCAAACTCCTGGGTCTGATGACGTCATGTCATTTTTTATAACGTGAAAGGTAATCCTGATTAAATAATGGCAATTTATTTTTTTTAACTGAGAACGTGTACAGTAACCTACCGCTTAAGTTCGCATCCCTGTTAAGTTCGCACAAAATTTCGCAAATTTTAGATTCAAGTTTTTCTAAAATTTAATGCTAGTAATTTAATGTTCACTTTTCAAACATGTTATGAAGCGTTAGTTAATCCGTGATAGAGTCTCTTTTGCGTTTTGCTTTCCCAATCACCTGTCGCAATTTTCACTAAAAGTGTTCAAAAGAATTTTCCAGCTCGGGGGATTCATCTGTTACTTGAACTTGCACCTCTGAACTTAACAATGATGTTGTACTTCAAGGACTTTTTCGTACATGTTTTCAAACCCACTAGAAATTGACATTGTCTTTGTTGGTTTCGGAAATGGTGTGCAAGCTGCGGCAATTGTATGATTACTCTCATCTTCGACGTTTTCTGGTGTTATTTGCATTGTTTCGAGTACCTCATTTACACCATCCAAAATAACTTTTCATTGTTTTCGTCATCAATGTGCATAAACTCTTCTATAGCGCATTCGTCTATTTAATGCTTTAAAGCTGTTGCGCTCTTGGACAAGACGCTTTATGATGATTATCTCTGCTTGGTGGCTTCAAACCAGCAGCAAAATTAGGGAATGGCTAAAAGGCGGTTAAGGTTAAGGCTAACCCTAATTTTGTCGGAAAGCTTGGAAAATGGTCAACTCCTAAGCGGGTGTGGATTCGCGCAAAGCATAGCGCACCGTTGCTTTCTCGTGATAGGAGGATAAAGATGCATCAATCAATCAATGCTATAAAGCTTCGCAATAAATCAGCCACAATATCAAATTTCTCATCCACTCCACCTCGCAACGATACTAACTTGGACTTGTAAAGTTGAACGCATTCTCAATCGTTGCATCCGAAATGGAATTCCCAGGCAAGCTTAATGCATTGAGCTGCATCTACCAAATGGATAGGGTTGCCATAAGCGACACTAGCTGCACCCCGAGGTAGCCTATTTGCTTGCTCTCGTTTGTGGGCCTTCAACTTGCTACCAAGCTCGTAAAAATCCAAAACATCATTAAGATATAAATATTTCTTCAGTGCTGCAATAATTTCCATATCACAAGGCTGTTTCCAGCTACTAAAACTTGGTGAGAGAACACCACTTTAATGTTAACTCTTTTAAAAGCGGTAGAATGGCCTGGAGCATTGTCCAACAGAAAAAGAATTGGTCAACTGCTCGTCCTGTTCTTTTTTTTTTACCTCAGGACAGAACACATCGTCCAACTATGTGATAATTCACTAACACACATGGTGCTTACAAAACAATTCAATTAGCAACCCTCGATTTGACCACAAATTGTTAAGTTCGCACCTACCGGTTAAGTTCGCAAAAGCTGCATAGATTCAAGTTGCGAACTTAAGCGGTAGGCTACTGTACTTACACCGGGTTTACAGCATTCGATTAGTAATATTTTTTCATTATATTTGCATAGCGTTACTTTGCGGACATTAGCTGGCCTTTAGTATATTCCGTTTGTCATTACGTATATTGCAGGTTTGCAGAATATCAATTTAAAATTCGCCCTGATTTAATGTATTCCGTTTGTCATTACGTATATTGCAGGTTTGTAGAATGTCGATTTAAAATCCGCACTGATTTAATATATTCCGTTCGTCATTACGTGTATTGGAGATTTGCAGAATATCGATTTAAAATCCGCTATTATTTAATATATTTTGTTTGGCATTGCGTGTATTGCAGATTTGCAGAATGTCAATTTAAAATCCGCACTGATTTAATATATTCCGTTTGTTATTACAAATATTGGAGATTTGCAGGATTTTAATTTAGAATTCGCACTGGTTTATTATATTCCGTTTGTTATTACAAATATTGGAGATTTGCAGGATTTTAATTTAAAATTCGCACTGGTTTAATATATTCCGTTTGTCACTACAAATATTGCAGATTTGCAAGATGTCGATTTAAAATCCACTTTGATTTAATGTGTTCCGTTTGTTATTACATATATTTCAGATTTGTAGAATGTTAATATAAAATCTGCGCTAGGGTGGTTCAAAAATACACTTTTGTTTCAAAATCAGAAGGGACCCCTAAGTTTGTTTCAATTTACGAAAAAACGCCACACAAAAAATTTCAGCTCAATCAGTTAAGAATTGGCTGATTGAATCCACTTTCAAGGTTGAGGGAGGTATCGGCGGCTTTTTGGAGGGGGGGGCAAAGTAACATAAGCGATAATAAGTTTTGATCTATTCATCGCAGCTAAGTACGTGTGACCACTTAAAGTTTGTAGAATCATTGCAGCTTTCCGCTTAAAACAAAATTATTTTGGTGTTGTGATACAAGCAGATTATTTTTTGGAAAATTAAAAATTATATGAAAAATTCTCCGAAATAGTTAAAAAATTTTAAAGTTGCATAAAAAGCATAAATTTATTTGTAAGATGGAAAGTAACCGGGCAGTTAGTTTTTGAAAGACCTTGCAAGTGAAACTATAGACCAAAAAACAAGTAAAAACATTTTGACAAAAAAGAAAGCGCTTTCAAAATTAATGTCAGAACGATACCTAAGCTTTCCATTTATTTATGGCAAAACAATGTTTGTGTTGTGGTAGAAACAGCTTTTTTGAAAAACATGAACACTTTAGACTCTTAGGTAAGTCTGACCAGTTTTAGACTCACCACCTTTGGTGGTTCGGTTCATAGGTAATTTTTTTTAAGCTTTAGACTCACCACCTTCGGTGGTTCGGTTCTCAGACAAACCTTGTCAAATTTTTAAACTTTAGGGTTAGGGGTTTTTGCCGCTTTCCTCCGTTTGGGATTCAGTACGGGACTCTGCCGCATTGGAAATTCCGCAGCAATCACCTGAAATCAGCTCTTTCCTACTACTATCGTCATTACCAGAGTTGGGCAAGTCTTTAGTTGCGGGCTAACGAAAAAACTTGCAGACTTTATCAGTTTAAATTGCGGACTATTTTTAATTTTAGTCTGCAATTCCGCAAGTTTTGTACAAACATTGAAAGTTGTTTCTATTTTCGTAAAATATTTATGCTTCAACCCAGTCAAACATGAGAAATCAATTTAATTTTTTCGATTGCAAGTTCGGCAAAAATATTAAGTTTTTTGAGTTCAGGCTGCCAAAAGTACTAGGTCTGCTTTTCGACTTGATCGCTTTCTTTTTGTTGACATGCTGTTTTTTCGAGTTCGGCAAAACAACCGACTTTTTTGGAGTTTAAATTCGAATTGGCAGCCCTGTTCAAAGTATGGCTTTGTTGTTTTTTACCGTGAGTTCACCAAATTAGCCACTGGTGTATCATTTCTTGTACCTGTAGCCAGTGCCGTCGCTACGGTGGGGCCAGGGGCGCCGAATCCCCCCTAACGACTGCTTGTACCCCCCATTTCGGTTTACTCAGAATGCTGTATTGGAGCATCACCAAACGACAAGACAACAGGTAATAATGGAAAAAGGAATAATAAGTTTCAAACGTAATACTCGTTAGAAGTTTTCTCGATTGTTTGCAAAATTGCTGATCACCAACTGCTTTACATAAACGTGACCCAATAATCCGTCTTATTAACACGCCTTTACGGATGAGTCGCGGAATAGGGATGTATGCCTATAGAAGCGTTACCGGTATTTCGTTAGTTATTATGACGTGAAACAAAACTTTAAAATATTTTTCAAAAGACCAGCTGTTTTTTTCTTGGAGCACAATCAAGATTTATTTTAGGTCGGGCAACCAGGGGAAAGGGATTAAGGGGGCATCAGCTCTCTATAGCCAAATCAGAAAATATAACCAAAAAAAAAGAATAAGCGTTTAAACGTGATTTGGACTTGACCTGAAGCATAGGCTTAGCCAGAGGGAGCCCGGCCTCCCCCGCCTTAGTTGAAATGCTACCAATGATAAAAATGTCGCAAAAAACACTTGTTACTTCAGTTTCTTTTAGCATCTTCGCGTACAACAGTACACGCATACAACTGTAATTAACAATAATATTTATCTAGGGGACCTGGGCCCCCTCAATTTAATTTTTGCCTAGCAAGTTAGAAATGCCCCTTTCAGTAATATTTAAATGGGGCCCCCAACAATAGTATTGTTCCAGGGGGCCCGGGCCCCTTCAATTTAATGTGTGTTAACCAATTAAAACGTATAACCCGAGTGAAATTAAGGGTTTTAATTCTAAAAGTTGATAACTGAAGCCCTCATCTAAAATTTTCATGAATGTAATGCAATAACCGTTAACCAGAAACGAATTTAACATATGGCTCAATGCCAGGGTCCCGCATTTAGATAAGATTTTTTTTGGTCTTCACCTGTATTTGGCAGGAAAATATTGCCATAATCCTGTAGTGCCAGAGGCTCAACTCAATGTAAATCCGGCCCGGGCAATAACATGGTTTGTAGGCGTAACTATCTACTGTACATTTTTTCAATAACAATTCACCTCCACCTCGCCAATTTTTATGCAGGAATACTTTTAAGTAAAATTAGCTACAGTAAGGGGAATGCTGATTGAACAAATTTTTGAGTTGAAGGGCCTGGGCCCGCTTGCCGTGTATGTACTCCTATAACTGGTTGTTTTCATGACAAAGCAATGATTTCTTGGGAAAATATTCGACTTGGTTGTCATTTACTGCTAAAATATTGCAGGAGGCAATGCACTTTACCTCCCCCTACCTGGGCCAAATTACTTACAAAATTTAACCCCAAAATGCAAGATTTTAAACGTAGTTTGGACTTAAATTGCAAGCAAAAGGAGGACTGAACATGAACAACATAATTTTTTCAATTGGCTTTCTAATGTAAAAAATTTAGTACTTTCAAATGGCTCTGAATAATGTGATCCAATGATATTAAAATAGCTTTTTGCTTTGCAAAAAATTACGAAAAATTGCCCAGCGGCTGGGGCTTTGCCCCCAGACCCCCATTGCCTCCGACGGCTGGGGGCGGAGCCCACAGACCCCTGTCAGTGATACGTTTAAATTACAGTACGCTTCTTTACTCAAACACGTTTCCCACTTTAAACATTTTCTCATTTTAACTGTTGGCTTAAGCCCTCTCCCTTAACGAGTTCCTAATTACGTGCCAACATTAGGCCTCGGCCTCTGATTTTCCATTCTACGATATCTTTACCCCCACAAAAAATTCCACTTCCGAAGTTTCTGATGATGTCATTGTTTGTGGTTTGGGCCCTCCACCCCAATCAAAAATCCCGGCTTCGGCTGTGACCTGAAGTATATGGGGACTCAAGAGGCTAGACAATTTAAATCTTTCAATGACTTCTGATTTTAGCAATTTTCTGTTATTATAGATACGGTTTTAAAACGTGTGAAATGTGATTTAAATGGCGTTAAAATCGCCATTTTTGCCGCAAAATTGCAAAAATCACGTTACAGCTGGGGGCTCTGTGACACGCTTGAGGTGCAACGGTTTGTTCAGCACCGGACCTAAATTAGACAATTTTTGTGCAAAAAACATTTGCTTTTGGTTCAAGCTCCCTCTCTCTTAGCAAAACCGTGGTTGCGCTGCTGGTTGCATTCACTCGTACAGACATATTTTTCCAGCGATTTTACGGGCCGCATATGCAACGAGCTAATAAATGCTGCTGGGCTTATATGTCTCTTTTTTCAATGGTGAATACAAGATTGTAGCTTTAAAATATCAGTTTTTACGTGCAAATCTATTTTATAGTGCCCCGTAATTTTCCGCTAGGGCCCCTCACTTCGTTTGTTCTGGCGACGGCACTGCTGTTAGTGTGTGGTTTTCTCGTTCCTACAGTATTTATAGAAACTAGGGACTAAAAATTTAATTATACGATTAGTGATATGAATATTTTTTGCCTTCCACTGCCTTTGCTTTTTCCTGCCTAGAAAAAAATTGTTTTTTGGAATATCTTGTTGTAAGCGAAAATACGGATTATGCTCTGCTATTTGATGGCTTCTCATTGTAATCCAATGGCTTTTAATCTTCGAATCCCCAGCTTCGTTGTAGCGTTTTTAAGGTTCGTTGGTGGGTTGTGCATTATGCTTCCTTGCAGTTTAGGCACCTACTGCATGAGCAGTAGCGCAACCAGGAGAACTGGGGGCTACAACCATCCTTAGACTAGTGACTTAACAACTTGAACCAAAAATACAAGCGTTTATATCTGTTTTGAGCTTTACATGAAAGTAAGAGGGGCTGGACAATTCTTAAGTTTGCCATCCGAAAAAGCACCTCAATAATAAGTCATGCTGTTCTACATTTACCTCAGCCAGCGATTGTAAGTAATTCCTTTTATTGCGTGAGCAAAAGTCACAACTTTTTACTTGTTTGATAATAATCAATTATGAGCTGATCACCTCAGGACATAGGTGATTGCAAAACTCTTCTACTCGGTTCATCAAAAGTTGCGGACTTCAAATATTACCTAGTTGCGGACTTCAAGAATTACAAAGTTGCGGACTTGCGGTTGCGTCTACTTCATGAATTACGAAGTTGCGGACTTGCGGTTGCGGATTTAAAAGGGCATTCAACCCGAATTTTGAAAAATTGTAAAAAAAATCTTAAAAAATATGTTTACCAACATGACACTATTGCGATTTCTTGCAAATCGTCCGGTTAAGAAAGTCTAAGAGAAAAAAATTTATGTTTTCCCTTTCGAATCCAAATTTCGACCATCTTGTTTCAACTGGATTGCGCAATAAATCAGTTTGTAACTTCTATTTCCGAGTCTTGATATGTAACGGAGAGGTTAGATGCTTCCTTAGATGAGATATTCTATTTGAAATAAGATATAGGCCTAACTAGTTATCTAGTGGTGTAGGAAATAGAATTTAAAAAGTGTGTTGATTCTTTCTTTTGGTATTCTAATTGGAAAAGATGCCTCAGAACAAAAAATATTAACTGAATGGAATAGACAGTATAAAGAAATCAATTGATGAACTGAAAAGTGACATATCAACGATCAAAGAAAAGCAACATAACCTACAAAAACTTCACACCATTTCAAAAACAAACGTTGAGACAACCGACTTGGTTTTTGTTGATTCTTTGGAAAACAAAAAAATCACAAACAGCAGTGGATTAGCTAGTGACAGTGGGTCAACCAGTAATAGGGTTTCAGAGAGCGTAAAAGCGGTCAACAACACTGAGTCTTCTTGTGATGGTGGCCAAATCAGGATTAGTGGTAGTGAGCTTTCGGGGTGCGAAAACTCTGTCAACAGGTTTCAATCTTCTGGTGATGGTGGGCCTTCGAAAAGAGAAAAGCCGTTCATCGATTTTGGACTTGCTAGTGATGGTGGGCATACCAGTAATTTGCAAAGTGAAATCGCTGACTTGACTGAGAAGATTGAAATACTGGAGGAAAAAATGAACAATTTAGAAACTTTGGTTTACAATATTGACTTTGAGTTAGATTGCCTTGAGCAATACAGCAGAAGAAACTGTTTGCTGTTGCATGGAAGTAATGAAAGGGATCTATCATGTTTGTCAAACTATAACGATTTTGGAAAACAAATAGTCAACGTAATCAACAACCACACAGGATGCAGCATTAAAGCCAGTGACATTGATAACACTCATGTGATGCCAAATGGCAAGAATGATGAGAGATCAGTAATTATAAAGTTTGTTAGACGGTCTGTAAGAAATGCAGTTTTTAGTGCCAAAAGAGCTTTCAAAGACACCAAATACATGATAACGGAAAGCCTTACAAAAAGAAGAAAAAATCTGCTGAATGAAGCTAGACTGAAATTTGGAAATTATAATGTTTGGTCGTCACTAAATGGAGAAATTTATGCAGACATAAATGGTAAAAAGTTTCTCATCCAATCCAAATCTGACATTGAGCAATTTTTGTAAGATAACCGTTTGATTAAACATGAAACAATAACATCTATCATAAATTGTACATTTTAGACCATATAATTTTCTCTTTTCTAAAACCTTAAACAGTATAATTGTGGAATAGCGATTTTGAATGGTTAAATACCCGTGCATAACATGTGGAAAATCATACAAAACTAACCAAAAATTAATTTTATGTGACTTGTGTGGAAAGCGGATTCATTTTAAATGTTTTCTTACCAGTGAGCAGTTTGATTCACTAGGAAATTCTGATTTACCATATTTTTGTACCCAATGCAACAGTGATATATTACCATTTCAAAATGTTAATGATGAAGAATTTAGCAGTAATTTAACTGTAACAGAATTTGCAAAGTCAAAAATGGATATTATTTCCAAAATTTTGCAGGTTACATCCAAAAACGTAGCTTGTAAAAACCAATGTCTAAACACCCAAGATTTCAATAACAAATTTGCTAAAACCACCAATTTTTTTATTTTGCATGTAAACATAAGAAGCCTCAATAAAAATATTGATAAACTTGAAGAACTCTTACTTGAATTAGGGAAATTGCCTGATATTATTGCCCTTTCTGAAACAAAGCTAAAAAACTCATTTTCATGCTTCCTAGATGGCTATAAATTTATACAATCAAATTCTGATACTAACGCTGGAGGAGTAGGTTTGCTTGTAAGAAACAACATAAATTTTATTGTGACTGATCAATATGAATTAAATGTTCCAAATTGTGAAGATTTATGGATAGAAGTAAAGCAAAAAAACAGCAAAAGAAAAATATTTGGAGTAATGTACAGACACCCCAATCATCATATTACAGACTTTCAAGAAAATTTAGAAAAATCGCTGCTAAAATTAAATAAAAATAACCTCTCCTATTACATATGTGGGGACATCAACGTCGATTTATTAAAATGTAATGAAAAGCCTGTAATTCAACGGTACTAGGATATGTTATTTAGTATGGGGTGTGTACCACTTATTAATCTTCCAACTAGAATTACAACAAAAAGTTCTACTTTAATAGATCATATCTATACTAACAATGTTGTAAATAACATCGAAAGTTATATTCTGCTTCATGATATTACAGACCATCTCCCAATTTGTTCCATCATCAGTTAACTAAAGCCTTATGTTTCTGTTGAAACTGCTTACTTTAGAAACACCAGGAATCTCATTGCTGAGCAATTTTTAGATGATTTGCAAACTGAACTGACAGACATGAAAAATACTGATTTAGATAATAAAGATACAAATGCATTATTTACTGAATTTACGAACAAGTTCTTTAATATACTTGATAGGCATGCTCTCACACAAAAAATGACACGCAAACAGCGAAAACTTAATCAAAAGCCTTGGATTAATAAAGAAATACTCAATCTAATAAGAATAAAAACTGAATTATACAAACAGTGTCTAACTGGCAGCAAAGAAGCAGAAAAATTGTATTAGGAAGTTAGAAGCAAATTAACTCACACAAAAGAATTAGCTAAAAAGCAATACTACAATGGCATAATTGATAAAGCTAAGCACAACACTGCATTAATATGAAAGGTAATCAATGATATTCTTAAATATAAAGTAAAATCTTCCCATTGCATTGTTGATAAGTTAATAGACGAAAATGGACAAACTATACAAGATCCCCAGGCAATAGCTGACAAATTTAACCTTCACTTTTCACAAATTGGATCTAAAACAGCAGATAAAACTTCTTCTCCCTCTACAAATTGCAATTTTTCAGTTTTGACGTTTATAAAGAGTAATCCTTCTTCATTGTATTTATCTCCTATTACTGAACAAGAAATCAGGCTTTATTTAAATGATCTCAACTCATCAAAAAGCTCTGGAATTTTTGGAATACCTGTAAAGTTTGTTAAAATGTCCAGTGAAATAATTGCTCCATTACTCACAAAGTTATTCAACCAGTATTTCAGTAAAGGCATTTTTTCTGAGTCTTTAAAATTAGCAGAAATAAAACCAATTCACAAAAAAAGGTCCAAAAGAATGCTGCAGCAATTATAGACTTATTTCACTGCTTTCCCTTTCTCAAAAATACTTGAAAAATGTATTTATACTCGCTTATACCACTTTTTTCAAAAACATAACCTTTTTAATAAAAACCAATTTGGATTTAGACAAAACTGCTCAACATCACATGTCGTTTCAGAGATATGCAATGACTTCCTTCATAATAGAGATGCTGGTGAAATTTCTTGTGGTGTTTTTCTTGATCTAGAGAAAGCCTTCGACACCGTTAATCATGAAGTTTTACTGCTTAAATTACAAAAATATGGTGTCAGAGGACTAGCATTTGATCTTTTTCAAAATTATCTAAATCACAGAAAACACTACACAGGAGTAAATGAAAAAAAATCAATATACAATTACTCAAACTGTGGGATACCTCAAGGATCAATTCTAGGGCCACTTCTTTTTATAATCTATATGAATGATTTGCCTGCAGTATCAAATTTTAGAACTAGATTATTTGCAGACGACACAAGCTTAACTATCTCAAACAAATCGTCCAAAACATAGCAGCAAGTTGTAAACCATGAAATTATAAAAGTTGCAGATTGGATGAGTTTGAACAAATTATCTATTAACTACAACAAAACTGAATTTTTTTTAATATGTAATAAAAAACAAAATTTTACATTAAAGTTAACAATTAATGATTATATAATAACGCAAAAAAAAGAAACCAAATATTTTGGTATATTAATTGATGATTTATTATCATGGAAGGCTCACATCAACTTAGTCAACAGTAAAATTGCCAAAGGATGCTTTGCATTGACAAAATTACGAAACTTGGTTAATCTATGCACTCTTAAAAACGTTTACTATAGTATGGTTTATTCACATCTACAATATTTCATCATAGTATGGGGACAAGCATCAAAATGTGTACTAGACCCTATTGAAAAATTACATAAAAGAATAGTAAGAATTATGACTAAACAACCATTTTTTACCCCTTCATTACCATTATTTCACCAATTAAATTTTCTAAAAATTTCTGATATGTTTAAATTAGATGTGACTAAATTAATGCTAATTGCTGGCGAAAGTCTAGATAAACCTCAATTTCACTCCATTAAGCCGGTTACAGCACAACACAATTATAAAACTAGGCATTCAGTTTAAAATAATTATGTATTACCACAAATAAAGACTAACTTTGTAAAGCAACTATTTCAATATATTGGCCCCAGGTTGTGGAAAGAAGTGCCAAGTAAACTGAAAACTCTACCATTGAAGTCATTTAAAAAGCACTTGTTATCTTGCTATGCTAAGTAACTCAACAGATTCATCGCCAAATACCAATTTGAAAATGTAAGATTAATTGGATATGCAAAACACATTCATTCTTATTGTTTTCATCACTAATGCTTTTTTTTTCTTTTTTTCTTTAATTTTTACTGGTAGGGACATTTTGTACATATTTTTCAAACTTGTAAATATTTTTTTGCTTATATTTTCATTTGCGTTGCTTTTTTATTTTTTATGGAAGAGAAACTATTTTTCTAGATTTTGTAATTTGTCCATGTAATAATTTAAAATATGCAGTACAGGGGAACTGCTGACTTAAAGATCAACCACACTGTCATGTTCGCAGTCTCTGCATAGCATATAAATTTTAGACATTCTTTCTATATAGTTAGAAAACCGATTGAGATTAAGAAACTGAGTGAATTTTTTTTTTTTTTTGAGTACGACCCTTAAAAGACAGCTTTTCTCAATAAATTAATATATTTTTCCTGTAAAAATTTTCAATATCAAATCTGACATGTTGGGTAAAATTTGCTTAAAGTAATTCTAATTATAGCCTTAATTTTAGATTTTGTACATATCTTTGTGTGCGTTATTTTTACTGTTTACTTTTCTTTAATGTCACCTTGAAGGGGGCAACTGACTTGAAGACCGAATGGTCATTTTCGCTGTCTCCTGGTGTGGTTATTCTGCTTTCACAAAATGTGTTGTGGTGTTAGTGTTGAACCATTCCGAATAAAAGTTGATTGATTGATTGATTAGTATGCTTTGTCTGATAAGTGCTAGCTAAGTAGTCGGAATAAGATAAGGCTTTAGTGCTTTAGGCGTAGTAGCCTATAGCCTATTGCAGATTGTGACTATTGCTTCGTATAGATAGCCTCTCCGAAAAAATTATTGCCTGTTGAAGGCTAAGGCATCGTAGCTGACAAGATATTAGACTAAGATTCTAGTTTTTAGTGAGCCTGTAAGTTATATGTGATTAATGCGCAATTGGTTTATGCCGAAAGATCAGATAAGGCCAGTTAGTTTTTAACGTCAATATGAAATTGCAAGCTTTAGTGCGAAGCATTTTAGTTAGCATTTTTCGTTTGGGTATGTTACGGTTATCAGCAAGTACCTACGAAGCCACTTCCTCCACAGCTGCTGCTAATGTAGTCAGTCATTTGGAACGATTTAGACCTACGTCCTTTCAGTTTGGTTATGTTCAGAAAGCATTAATTTCTCCTTAGTCTAAGGGGAAAAGAATTGCGAATATCTTACGATTTCTTGGCAGAAGAGAATCAAAATTGGTGCAAAAAAATTCTAAAAAACTGCCAAAGTTGTTCACTATGGTTTCGCAGAAAAAAATTTAAACAAAAACGTCCTAAATGCCCTTTTAAGAATCCTGAAACGTCGTTGGGGACAGCAGAAGCTAGTCAAGCAAACGCTCACGCACGAGCCATTGCCTCTTTCTCATACATTTGGTTTAAATACGACACTTTGTCATTGCATCATTGCAAGCTGCGCAGAGTAGTGGTTATCATGCTCTGCTACCAGCTCTCCGCACTCGGGTTCGATTCGTGCTTGGGTAGTAACTGTGTGATGCAGAATGCAGGAACTGGGAAGAATATGCGCGAAGCTATCTTTTTTTGCTTCAAAACCTTGCATTCTAGTTAGAGTTGGGGCAGGGATGCCAGCCTGAGGGGATAGCAATTACGTAGCAGCAGCTTTTTAGTTTACAAAAGCGACGGACCATCACGCTTGAGTGCGGCTCCCTGCGTAAGTTTTGCACGACTAGCTTCTCGTATTGCGGACTTGCGGTTTCGGACTAAGATTTTAAACGTGTAATTGCGGACTTGCGGTTGCGGATTAAGAAAATTGAAATTCGGTTGCGGACTGCATACTTAAAAAAACTTACGGTGCCCAGCGCTGGTCATTACGTATGTTGCAGATTTATAGAATTTTAGTTTACAATGATTTAATGTATTCCGTTTGTGATTACGTATACTGCAGATTTGCAAAGGATATCAACTTAAAATCCGCACTGACTTTTATTTAAATTTTATACAGACCATAGGCGTAGCTAGGGAGGGGCCCAGGGTGCCCGGTACATAACAGTACATACCATTACGCACATAATAGTAATGAACGATAATATTAATGACTACGAGGCAGCCCTAACCAGCAACCAGGGGGCCTCTAACCGACAACCCGGGGTTCCTACCGAACAACAAGGTGGCCCAAACCCCCTGACGAACGACCTGGGAGCCCCAGGGTCCACAACCAAGGGAGCCCCCGGTGCCCCTAACTGACAACCAGTGGGGCCCAGGGCCGCCAACCGACAACCAGAAAGCACCCGGGCCCCTAACTGACAACCAGGAGGCCCCCGAGATCCCTGTGACTGATGACCAAGGGTTCCGAGCCAGAGGCCCCTTAATTTAAATTTTTTACAATTTATATGCAAATCCTGTAAGAAATCTAAAAGTTTTGTCCTAAAAGTTGCAACCTCAAGCGCTTGTTTAACATTATTAAGAATTTAATGCTATAGCACAGGCGGTAATGCAAACTCCCAGTTGAAATACTACCAATGATAAACATAATGAGAGGATAGCCAGTATGTTGTTCTTGTCTGGAATTGCAGTTTCTTTAATTTAGAATTTACGCATACAAAAGTAAGTAATAAAAATGACGACCACGTGTCCTTGTCATAATAATATCATGCAATTCTTGGAGGTTTCAACAAACTGTCGAGTGACTTGACTCCAGTCCTCCACGTTTTAGAAAAAAAAGTTATTTTAAATTTGCTTTTTTTATAAAAACCTTAAGGGCGCGATCTTACTTCAAAATCATAGGCGTAGCCAAGAGGGTGGCCCAGGGGGCCCAGGCCCCCTCAATCAATATGCCACCAATGACAACAATTTGACAAAAAAGCCTTGTTTATTCATTTTCAGTTTCATTGAGCATATTAGCGTACAACAAACAGTACACGCGTACAACAGTAATTAAAAATAAATGATATTGACGGCCACGGGTCCGGCGCACCCCCTTTATTCAATTTTTTCCAACCAATTTAAACGTACGACCAGAGTGAAATCAAGAATTTTTGTCCTAAAAGTTGCTACCTCAGGCCCTCATCTAAACTTTTCATGAATGTAATGTAATAACCAGCGCCGTAGTTGCCATGTGGCACAGTGCAAGGGCCCCACGCTCAAATAGTAAATTTTTTTTGGTCTTCACTTAAATTTGGCAAGAAGATGTTGCAAAAATCCCCTAAGTGCCAGGGACCCGGCGCAATGTAAATCCGGTCCGGAAATAACATATGCGTAACCATCTATTGTACCATTTTTCAATAACGAATCACCTCCACCTCGCCAGTTTTTACGCACAAAATACTTTTAAAAAATAGTTGGGAAAAATGCTTATTGAACAAATTATTAAATTTCAGTTGAGGGGGCTTGGCCCTCCTGGCCGTACATGTTTTCCTATAACTGGTTAACTTCATGACAAAACAAAAATCTGTAAGGAAAATCTTGGAGTGAATTATTATTTACTGCTAAAATATTGCAGGAAGTAATGTGCCTTAACTTCCCTACATGGACCAAATCACTTACAATTAAATTTTACACCATAATGCAAGATTTTAAACGTGTTTTGGGCTTTAAGTCCAAGTAAAAAGTGGATTGAATAATTTTTTCGATTGGCTTTCAAGTGCTAAAAATCTAGTTCTTTCAAATGGCTGTGAACGCGTGCGAAATGTGATCCAATGGGATTAAAATAGCTTTTTCCAAAAACTTACAAAAATCGCCCAGAGGCTGGGGGGCTCTGCCCCCAGACCCCTGTAATTACCAGCGGCTGGGGACTCTGCCCCCAGACCCCAGTCTGTGATACGTTTGAGTACATTAGGTTACTCAACAAGTCTCCTAAGTTAGACATTTGCACGTTTTAACTATTAGTTGTTGCCCTCTCCCTTTACCAAAGTTCTGGTTAAGTGCCGACAGTCTACTGCTTCAGATCTTCCATTCTACGACAACTTTGCCCAATAAAAATTTTCTCTTTAGAAAATTTTTGATGGCGTCATTTTATGTAGTTTGTAGTTTGCCCCCCCCCCCCTCCCCCCACAATCAAAAATCCTGGCTCGCCTATGATACAGACAGGAATTATGTTTGGCAAGTAAATGAACGAGTTTAGGCAAATTAAACTCTCAGAAAAGACGAGGCACTTGAAACCGTTAATGTGTCTCATTGAAACCACCCTGTAAACTTGTTATTTTAATCAAAAGGCTTCACGTTAATTACTGCTTTGCGTGCGTTAATGATTTTTCCCGTGCGTTGAAGCATTAATTTCTGTTTGCGTAAAATGCTTTAATTTTAACTGACGTAGCTATTGTTACGTGATAAAGTAAATCAATTACAATCGTAATTATTGTATACCAATGGCAGAAGTGCAAATCGGTGGCGTGCAGCTTCGTGTTTCATTAGTCATGAATTCTACTGGTGATGTAGTTTCAGTAAAATCGCCGCAGCATTAAGCTATTAATTTACAGTGGTGTTGTAAAAATAAACGACACCATTTTGTCATAAAAGAAATCGCGGCTGTCATGGAATTAGCAACTTTTATAAGCTATTGTATTAATTTTTGAGATACCTCTACTACCGATTGTGAAGCAATAGCGAGACCTTAATAACAAAATCATGCTGAATTTTTCCACTGAGCTCATTTAATACAAAATTTCAAGAGTTTGGCGCATAAATACTTTTAGGCCTTAATTGTATTTTTGTTAAGACAGAGCCCTGCTAAATTCGCGATTTATCTGTCAAAATTTTTGTCTTGTCAAAATTGGTTCTGTAGTTCAAAAACGCTAGAAAGTCAGGTTTTGATTGCATAGTAAATGGCTAAATGCACCAATGTATCATTTTGGGCTACTGCATATCCAAACGTGATAATATTTAGTTTGTAATAGTTTTTTAGTTCGTAGCAGTTCGAAGGTAAAGCTTAAAATAGATATAATGTGTAACTAACGGCAGGGTAAAGTTTTGTAAACAACAGTTTATGAAAATAACACGAAATGAATAGTTCAACTGGTGAAAAATTTCACATGTTGTACTTTTCACCTTGTTCCACGAAAACATCAAGTTTAAAAAATGTTGATAGTGTCTGATTTACATAATATTATGGCGAACGAGAGAAAATTTTGATTAAAACCGACAAACCTCATTTAAAACTGCTAAATTTTTACCGTTTTAAGTAAGACTTTTCATATTGATATAAATGTGTTTAAATCTTCATATGCTTCCAAATTTAGAAAGTTTGAACCACTATCTTTAGCTGATTTGAAAGCTGTAACTGATTTTATAGCAGTGATTGTAAAACTTGTTGAAGGTACCGAGCTCCGCAAGTTTTATGCTGGCATTCACCAAACTCTTTGTTGGAAACTGCGATACAGTCAAATCAAATCTTTCATTATACTTGCTGTTTTACGCTGAAGCGTGTAACGAGTTTGCGGGGCCCATCGCCGCGTCATTGCGCCTGGGCAACACAGCTTCTTTCAAAAAATGTCGCAGCGGTGGCGAGTCGTTGGCAACACTGTGTTTGATTTGACCGGCTGAAGATTTGAACCACAGACCTGCCGTTCCAGAAACGAACGCGTCACCGCTCGACCAACTGACCGGTTTCAAAATACAGTATATCTTTTAATGATCTTCAGCCTAAAGCAGGGGTACGCAAAGTTTTTGAGAGGTGGGCTGCATTACGCTTTTTAGCTTTAGCGGGCCTCACAATGTTCATAAAACGTTTGGATGATTTTCATTCCAAATGTTGCTCACATAAGTTACGCATTTTTCTATCAAATTAAATTATTCTTAATCCGCAATCAACCTTTAATAAAATCAAACTTCGTTTTGTGTTTACCAAAAATTAAAGTTTGTTAAATTATAATATGTAAAAGAACTTTTTATTGCACAAGAAAAACAACCCTGTGCATTATTACACACCTCCATATCCAGGATTTTGCTAGAGGAGGGGCTTGAACCAAAATGTAACATATTCCATGCCGAAGTTCTACAATATCCAGCATCCGATGTGTTGTATAAACTGATGCACGTCCAAAATGCATCATAATTGTAGTTACATTTTATTCACCTAGTTACCTTGGTCGGGAGACAGCAAATGGACCTTTCGGTCTTCGAGTCAAACTGCCACCTGTCTACCACACACGATGGAGGCTTCACACTGTCCCTTTTATTGCTGAACGTCAAGCAGGGAAGCTCTGAATCCCAATTTTTGTAGTCTTTGGTTTGACCCGACCGGGAATCGAACCCGTGTTTACCGTTCAGTAGCAGACGCTCCATCCACTGGACCACTGATTGGTAAACGACATTGACGACATCTGGGAGTGAAGCCCTCTCCCACTAAGCAATTTTGCAATTTATAAAAAAAAATAGCCATTCTAGTGCTATTCGAAAACAAATTTGCACTTTTTTAAAGCGACGTCAAAGACTCGCTTTGCTAAGTCATTTCATCCCCAACTTATTGGTCAGGTCTTAAACAGGTTTAAAAGCTATAGCATATTAGGCGTATTTGTAATTTTTGAATTTTGAAAGTTTTTGAATTACTTGCATAAAGTGGGAAGCTTCTAATCACTCCTGTAACCCCTGTTACCCAACAGATTCACTACTAAACACATCTTGGACCAGTAGCGTAGCCAGAAAGGGCGTGGAGGAGCTATGACCCCCTCCTCCCACTGACAGGTCGACCAAAATGCAGATAAGAAAAATACTACGTTTTAAGCACTTTTGAGACTGTTTTATGCAACGGAATGAATTAAATAGCGATCTAAAACACCTTTTGAAACATACATTCGGGGGAGGGGGCTAGTTTGTCAAAAATGAAAGTCACAAATAAATGAAAACTTTGAAAAATGGCCAAAAATAAGCAATCAAATTTGATAGCTAATTTTAAAATACTAAACGTAGGTGTAATCAACAAATATACTACAAAGTTAGGAATAGGGGGGGGCTATTCAGAATTAGTTAATTACAAATCATTCCTGGGGGCTCAGCCCCCACGCCCCGAAAACAGCCCCCCTCTCATTGCGAATTTTCGGCAACGCGCCTATCTTGGACGAAATATGAGTTTTAACCTGACACACTTGCTGTGACCGTTCGTTTAGAAATGCAAACTGCGCGGTGATAAATTAATGAAACAAAAATAGCAACACTCCAACTTACGTAGAGACCTAAGTAACGCAGATTTGCTGCTTTCTAACTCGTGGTTGCGTTATTAACCAAATAACATTCACGAAAAATTATTTGAAATTAATGTTTAGAAAACCATCGTCAACGAATTAGACGAAAATAATTTTTTGGTGAAAAACTTCCAAGAATCAAAAAAAACTTCTGGCAAATCTCGAGACTAGTTGCAAGCCGCACTATGGGCTGTCCTGGCCTAAAGTGAACTATTCATCTGTTGCACATCAGCTGTGTGCCTCAATTGACGCGCTTGGTTGTAGAGGGCATTGTAATTGCGAAGTCCCAATCTCCGTTGAACCCTGTAACTTACCACCTTTACATGCAATCGATTCCAAAGTTAAATCGATTTATCTTTTTGTTTGATTATTTTACGTTACTTTTTTTCGCTTTTTTTCTACAATAAACAAACAAAGGATGAAATCGATTTAGGTTTTGAATCGACTGCATGGAACTGCACTAACTGAATCGTCGAACCCTTGGGTTCGATTAAACCAGTTTAAGAACCACTGGTCTATACCATTTAAAACGTGATTTTGATCCACTGTCAACCAGTACTCTCAAGAAGTGCATTGATTTATTGCTTCCTGCTATTCATCATATTGTTGATCTTTCATTGTGTCTGGGTTATTTTCAGATGTTCTCAAACAAAGCTTGTGTTAATTCTTGGATTGAAAATAAAAACTTGGATAGTGAAAATATTAAAAATTTCAGACCAGTCAGTAATACCGTTTATTGGTAAAATATTTGAAAAATGCATTTTTCTGCAGATTAATGCATAGGCTATGTGTGAGAATTCAAGTTCAAGTTCAAGTTTATTTATTTTTGCCACAAAATTCACATAATATAAACAAACGATTAAAGTTAAAGAATTAATTTGGCAAGGGAGACTGCGAGTTGACCTCTCGGTCTTCAAAGTCTGCAGCCACTCCGATTACCAGTTGAAATGATATAAGTAAATCAAAAACATATCGTTGTCATGAAGCAAGTGACGAATTTCACCCAAATTGCAATGCCAATGTTTTATGCTGTATATTAAAGTTTCTGTAATACATACTAGTACATATTCAATAGATAATTTTTGTATGATACTTTAAAGCTTTTAAAAGGTTGTTTGGTTTTAATGGTTGTTGGAATTTTGTTACATATTTTAACACCTTGGTACCTGATGCTTTTTTGAAGTCTGGTTGTTTTGTAAAGAGAAATGTATAAGGTAGGATTGTTGGCAGTGCTTGATGAACGTGTACACTTTAGAGAAACTTGGTTAGTTTTAATGTAAAGGTTTGACAGTAAAGGTGGGAGACGTTATTTGCAATCAGCTTATAGATGAAGTTATAGCTGAGAGACAGCCCTTGCAAAAAATACACAATGATATTTTGTCAATTTTAGATGCCCAGTTAAACGCAGTAGTTTTTTTGTTTAATTTGTCAGCTGCTTTTGATACGATTAACCATGATCTCTTGCTAGGTAAATTGTCTGCTGAATCTTTTTTTTTTGTGTAGCTTTAGAATGGTTTTCAACATAATTATTTAAATAATAGGAGCTACGTTGTTAAAGATGCTGGCTGTGCTTCTTATACAGTTGATGTTAAGTCTGGTGTACCCCATGGTTCAATTTTAGGGCCTGTCCTATTAAACTTATATTTTAAAAGCGTTGAATTAATTGCTAATTCACATGGTCTTGGTGTGCATTCATATGCTGATAGTATGCACGGCTATTTATCTTTTGATAGAGATTTTCTTGTAGAAATGATTAAAAACAAAATTCGAGAATTTTTGCAAGATGTAGAGAATTGGATGACTTGCAATTTTCCAAAACTGAATAAAGATAAGGCCAAAGTTATCGAAATTCTGTCTAATCGCAACGTTGAAACCAGAATCATTTCTGACCTACAAAATTGATGATAACTGCTCTTTGACAATGCCTAATGATTTTGTCAAAATTCTTAGTGTAATATTTCATGACAGACTGAATCTTGTAAAGCATATCAATAAAGTGGTTAGTACTTGCTATGCCAATTTCGGCAGAATTACACCTAAGCTTACTAAAACTCTAAAAATTCAGCCAGTTCATTGTTTAATATTGTCCCATATTGATTACAACAATGCCTTGTTTTATAACATACCGGAATATTTATTGCACAAGTTGACAAAAGTTTATATGCTACAATGAGATTTATTTTTGGACTTCGTGGTTCTGATTTGCGTATTGTTTATGCTACCATATTTGAAAATCCTTCGTTTTTTACCAGTTAAATTTCGTATTGAATTGAAAATTGCTTTGCTCACACACAAGTGCCTGCATGGTTATACTCTTACGTATTTGAAAAATTAAATCAACTCTCGTTCTGTGTCGGCAAGATACAGCTTTGAGTGTTAATGATGACAATTGGCTGCTTCAAACGGTAACTAGCTTAACTTTGCCAGATCCCAATCTATGTTTTCGTTTGCATCACCCAAGGTATGGATTTCGTCGCCACCATCTCTGCGTGAAGTTGAAACTTTGTCCCGTTTCAAGAAACGTTTAAAAGCCTATTATTTTAATTCAGCCTTTGAGGATGTTACCACTGTTGATGCCAGTGTTTTGCTACTTATTGCTGTAGAATTAGTACATCTGTTGTGTATTAACTTTATTTCTGTAAAGTTATCTGCAAAGCTATTTGAATGTTACTACGGCCCCTAAGTCAGATGCATTGACACTTGTTGGTGTTACCTCAAGGGGATATTAATAATGCAATTATTATTATTATTATGCTGTTTATAATGAAATTAAATAAAACTAAAGTTTAGTCGGTACCGAAAATGTGAAAAAAATTATTTTTCATTTTATTGCTTGTTCAAGGCCAGCTTAAAAAAATTTTAAGGTGATTTCTTGTTTTAAAGCACATGAAGAACAAAGTTGGCTGAAATCCCTCAAAATGGATTTTCAGCCTGAGTTAAAATTTATTGGTTCTTTTTGGACACTGCTTCTAGTCTTTCGTGAAATATCTAAGTATAAAGAAGCGTCGGTTTTTCAGATTTCGGTGAAAACAACGCGCTTGCGCTCATCAAGCCAAGAAACTGCTAAATCGTTATCTATCGTTATTTTCTTATCAATTATTGATCTATTTTCGTTGAGTGCTGTTAAATGCTTCATCATCACGTACATTTCGTTTTATGGGTTTTACCAGCTTGCTGTCATTTACTGCAAAACTTCTATTTGAGCACCACGGCGATCTATTTTTTAACCCTTTTCCTATAGTGGTATTCTATTAAAGATGTTGTTGAATTAGGGGGTGGCGCTTCATGTTTTACGAAAGTTGCAAAAAGTTGCATTTATGCGCGAGCATTTTAAACAACAGTGATTTACTCAAGCGATTTATTGTCACAGAATGCCAAATATTTGCAGAATTTTAGGGGGAGAAATGGCGATCTTTTGCCAACAGTTTGCATTGCATGCTAGAACTTTGCTTCATTCTGCACGAAGTTATAAGCCATCTGTTGCGTCCCAGACAACATTGAGACGCAAGTAATCCGTCACATAGCTGTTTGTTATACATATCCTAGACAATTGAACTGTACTAAAACAGTAAGTTCAAACACTGTGTCTTATTTTACCCGGTTCCACAAGATTGTTCTGTTATATTCGGACATTGAGTTTAGTGTTTCTGCTACTGAAACGGTGGACGTGGGTTCAATTCTTGGTTGGGTCAAATGCAAGACTGTAAACAATAGTATTCACAGCTTCCGTGCTTGACCTTCACAATTAAAAAGGAACAGTGTGTGAGAGGGCAGGTGGCAGCTTGACTTCAAGACCGAGAGGTCCCTTCGCTGTCTCCTGGCCAAGGCAACTTGGCGAATAATTAGTAATTTCACTATTATGTCACTATCCATTAGCTGGATGGAATGAAAAAAGCCTGTATTGATATACACTTGCTGATTGCGCTGTGGCAACTAATCAGACTCAACCCCACGAGGGTAGCAGTTCGAATCTCTGCCGTTGCAAGCTTTTTATGAGCAATTGCGCGTAGAAATACTTACGTTGAAACTTTCTTTGCGTTCTGTCAGATTACGTTCATCCTGTATTTTTATACTGTATAGCTGTATGCCTTTGGTTATTTTAACCTTCTGAGCATGCAGAGTAAGTAGATGACGCAACGTAAAACGAATCAAAACTTTATAAGTCGATTCATTTTCTAGCTGGTTCTACATTGGTGGGTTGATTTTGAACCCAATTACATGTACTCGTATTAGTAGTTTTTTAAAAATAAAACCAAAAAAAAGGTTTTGCGAATGATGTCAGAATTTCAACTAATTACTATTTTTAAATAAACACACTTTTCAAATAAAATGTTTGCGACAGCTTTAGCTTCTTGATTCTTAGTGAAATTGTTTCTTTAAGACCAATTTTTATGCTTCAGAGTTACAGGGCTTTTGACTTTAAACCTTATTCTGCCGATCAAGTTATGCAAAGATTAATGAAAGACTGGATAAAGTGAAACTACACCGCTGGGATGTAACAATGTCCAACAACAACTTTATTGTATAAATAACAAACAGCGCATAAAGTGCATGGCAAAAGCAATGGAAATAATTCTTTAAACGAAAAAACGAAGCAAAACAAAAGCAAGCAATTAAATCCACGGAATGGAACAATTTAGAAAGCTTCAATCACATCAAACATACATTAACTTATTACAAATACGCGCAAGCAAGCAGCTCCCATTTTGGACCTATAAACAGGAACCCCAACAGAAGCCTAATACAAATATAACAGGGTTAAGAACACCAAAGCATCTTTTACCCTCATATGTACTTGGTTTTCAGCATTGCCAAGATCTATTTCGATCAAAATGCATCATTTATATTTTCGAAATATACTTTTTAAGTCCACCTTGTAAGCACTGGATACACATTTAATGCGATCTGGCCATTGACCGGCCTATGATCACATTTCATCATTTCCCGTAATTGTGACCACTGGCGGCGCCACCTTAATGCTCCGACCACCCTCCTCAGTTGGTTCAATCTTGATTGAGGTTGTTAATTGACCGTTCGCGACATTCACTTTAGGTGGTTGAGCATTGGCTGTGTCTTGTGTTGTTGTACTCAGCTCAGACGACTTTCCGTCGCCATCTAGTGTCATCGGCACAGCCACGTCAGCATCGTTGGTTGACCGCATACTGGTGTTTTGAGCTGAATCGTTGTCGTGTTTTGCAATCTTGTTTGTAAGGTCAGCGAGGTCCTAAAAATAGAACGAGCGTTAGAAACGAAGCAAATATTCTACACTTGGCCACGTCAGCGAAACTAATACAATATTCAACAGATGGTTTGCTGGAAATTCAAAACTACTTACTCTTGAACACAATTACAACAAAAAGTCTTGTTAGACAACACATTTGCATATAAAAGCAATAAAAATACGGAAGTGTGACGATATTTCCTCAAAATTTGGGCAATTTTTAGAAATTATATTCTCTGCAGGGTTTTACCCAAGAGTTAGTTATTTTGCAAGAGCAATACTACCCTGGAATTTTTTTTTTATAGCAAAATCAATTTTTGAAGCTACGTAACACTTCGAAGATACGCTTTTCTCTGCATTTTACAGTGAATGGGTAACGTAAATTTAATCACTGGAGTAACTTACCACTCCCAACCAACTTTAAACGAGGACTAACGGCAAAATCAACGGGGGTATCTAAAGTCAGGCCAATCGCATAAGACTAGATTAGCGTTGACTCCATCCTTTTTGACCCATCCGTTGTAGAGATATTCTACTTCAAACACGACGTCGGTGACTCTATTGCAATTTCAGCAATTTTTACCGGCAACCCTGTAGTTGATAAGCATTAGCGTCTTACCGACGCCTTCTCTGTTCTATCTTAAAGCGATGATTAGGCTACTGCAATGGGTCGTTTCGCTGCGCACTAATCAGTTTGATCTTTACGGCAGAATACATCCGAGCTGGAAAAATGAGTAAACTGTACGATAGCCTACGTAACAAACGTCTAAGAACAAGTGAAAGTAAGGCTAGTAGAGTTATTAGAGTAGGCCATATTTTCAACTTAGATGGAAAAGTCTATTCTAAAATCACAAAATACCGCAAGCAAATACAATAGGCCTACTCAAATACTGGTAGTCTTATCATCAGATATGAGTTTGTACTGTGTAGCCTAGTAATAAAAACCTTATTGTTAGCCTAGGTAAGAATTTAGACTAAAATGTATCTGCCAGCTTGATTTTTACTGAAATCGCTAGGCTACCGAAAAGTTTACTCTTTTTACCAGCTCAGATCTGTTGTGCTGATAAGATCAAACTGAATAGTACGCAGCAAAACGACTCAATGCAGTAGCCCAATCGTTGTTTTAGGTTAGAACTGAAAATGCGTTGCTAAGACGCTAATGCTTATCAACCACAGGGTTGCCAGTAAAAATTAATAAAATTTATGACATTACATTAGAGTCACCGACGTCGTGTTTGAAGTAGAATATCTCTGCAACGGATGGGTCAAAAAGGATGGAGTCAACGCTAATCTAGCCTTATGCGATTGGCCTAACTTTAGATGCCCCCATTGATTTTGCCTTTAGTCCTCGTTTAAGCGAAAAATGCAAACCTATCTCAAAATTTCAACGTTCGAAAAAGAAGAGAGTTCCTTTTTAGCCCTGGATTGTAATTCTCTTCAATTAGCCAAACTAGATACAATTTGTGTGCATGAGCACGTGATTGTACACTATAGGTAATAACACTTAAATATTAAATCATTTTTTAACTCAAATGTAACACACTGTCCGTTACTTTATGTCTAAGTGTTTTTACCATTGATAGAGTGAGTGTCTTATCATCATGAGTAACTTGTGAGGTCACAATCGGCTTCTCCTTGAAAACGTAGGAGTTGGTACCCATCACCAAATTTTCATTAAATTTTTTCACATCCTCAAGCGTTGGATGCGCAAGAACTCGGCGAGATCTGTGGCCTTCGGGAATTTGCACTTCTGAGTCGGCCGAATTTACGCTGAAGGGGCCATAGCTTGGAGCAATAAACAACCCAAAAGATAAGAGCAAGACCTATAAAAAGAACAACGTTTAAACTAACGGCAAATCATTTAGGAGCGGATGCAGCCAGAATCTTTTTTGTTTTGATTAATTTCAAAAAAATATAATCTTATCTGTGAGAGCGTAGTAATTCAACTATGTTCTAGAACGATTGCGTTTTTCCGCAAAGTATGTACGCTAAACGTCAGGTTAATAATAATAAGCCTATTCCAAGACCTGCAATTTTTAAGAATGTAATAATTTAGATACGCGTTTCGCACATTGCATAAAACTTGAAGATTAGCGCTTTAGGTCTGGTTTGATGAATCGTAAGATAGCTAAGATTTAATCTTAAGCAAATCTTAAGATAGCTAAGATTTAAGTAAAACTTGACGGTTACGCAGCGTTGATGAAACTTGTTCTGACGACATAAATATCTTTATGACGCAATATCCTGTACGCGAAATCCTACAAATTACACTATGGCTTGCTTATTCGAGCACTTATTGTTCGTACTTACTGATTTAGGCTTTTTTTGTAAATTTTAACAAATCAAATTTCACTAAGTATTTCGTTTTTAAAATACTATATCTAAGCTACTGCTACGAAAAAAATTAGCGTCCAAACAGTGCCGTTGCCAGAGCAAACGAAGTGAGGGAGCACTAGCCGAAACTGGGGGGGGGGGCACTACAATAGATTGAACTTTTGCACATAAAAACTGATATTTTAAGGCTACAATTTATGCGCAATTTAAAAATTTTTATTCATGGTTGAAGAAAGAGACATGTAAGCCCGGCAGCGTTTATTAGCTCGTTTTGTATATGGCCTATATAATCAATCGCTTGAAAAATCTGTCTGCAGCAGTGAATGCGACCAGAAGCCCAACCAGGATTTGGTACGAGGGAGGGGGCTTGAACCAAAAGCAAATTTTTTTGGAACTAAAGTTGTCTAATTTAGGCCACGTGCTGAACAAACCGTTGCAAATCAAGCGTATCACAGAAGGGGTCTGGAGGCAGAGCCCCCAGCCGATGGGTGATTTTTGTGATTTCATGGCAAAAAATAGCGATTTTTAACGCCATTTCAATCACATTTCGCTAGTTTTTGAAGCCACATAAATAATTACAGTAAATTACTAAAATTCAAAAATCATTGAAAGAATTAAATTGCCTAGCCCCTACAGTCCCCTTCATACTTAAGGTCAAGTTCAAAACACGTTTAAACGCTTGTGTTTTGGGGTCATATTTTCTAAATTTCTAAAAGTTTGGGGTTATATTTTCTAAATGGCAAAGGGAGCTGAAGCCCTCTCAACCCCTACCCCCTGGTTGCGAAACTGACTGCGACCTAAAAAAAATCTTGAGTGTGCTCTAAAACAAAAACAGCTAGTCTTTCAAAAAATGTCTTTACGGATGTGTTGCGGAATAGGGTATGTAAACCTACAGAATCGTAACCGATACTTGGTAAAGTGATTATGACCTAAAATAATACGTGAAAATGAGTTATAGGACGGGTTATTTCGTCACATTTAGGTATAGCAGTTGACGGCCAGCAATTTCGCAAAGTTGGTGACCAGCGAATAAACGAGAATTATCTTGAAAGATTATTATTCCTTTTTCGATTATTGCCTTGTCGTTGTGTGATCCTCCAAAAAGTATTCTGAGTAAACCGAAATGGGGGGCAAAAGCAGTGGTTAGGGAGGGCACGCCTCCCTGGCTACCCGTAGCGATCCACTGCAAAATGTGAAGTCGTTGCTGAAAACGTCGTTTAATCATGCTAAATCAAATGAGTAAGTAACTAAAATGCACCACTATAACCTCTTCATCTCCATTAGACGTCTAGCATTTCAAGTAAGTCACATCGTGAATTTTTCATTAAAAATGATAAAATTTAACTAGGGAGTTTCTCCCATTTTAAGTTGAGCGTACAAACCAGTTCCAAACTTTATGAAGCAAACTTAACTGCAATAGTGCACACATAGTACTTACCATTACGCAAGTCGTAGCTTGGGTTGTCTTACTGCTTGTGTGTTTGACAAGGTCATGGACTTTGCGCAATTGTTCAAGCAAACTCAGATTTTGTTGTTCAAGCTGTTTAACCCGCTGGGCCAAAGTCTGGTTGAGGTTGGTGCATTGAGCCACTCTGGCCTCCAAACCACTAACGTAATCTTTTTTCTTCTGGCGGCTGGCCATGGCAGATTTCTACCGAAATACAAATAAAATCAAAGGCCATGCAATTCGTTTGAGTTTGATATCTGACAAAATGCGGACCTTGTAATGACACAGTATGCAAATGTGGACTCGCAGATGACACATCTGTTTCAATGCCTACTTGTAAGAAACCAGACTAGATGTCGGTCTTCTGCATCATCATGACTTAAAAGTTTTAGAAATGAAGATACACGATTAATCGAACATTATCAAATAAAGGCCATTTCGATATAAACAGATTGTATTTTGAACTTTATTGCTGACGTTAAGTTTTACGCAATCACAGTGAAAAATTTCAACTTGTGCCTAAAGCGTTAGTACAGCTGATGTGAATCCAATGTAGTAGACTTTAATGATGAAGCAAATAAATGAAATAACTTACTTTATTTCTAATTTTTCTTCGGACCTTTTTCAAAACTCTTTCTTCATACCGAGTGAGAGGAAGATCAGTGGGAAGAGTAACATCCTCCTCTTTCAAAAGCTTCTTTTCTTCCTCTGTAATTCAAAAGTTAAGTAAACTTAAGCAAGAACAAAAACTTAGCTTCTAAGAGTGCTGCAGTAACATGTAGCACACTAAACCTATCTTTGTTGCAACGGCAACCACTAGTACTTTATTTCATAATTTTATCGAAAAAAATTGAAATCAGTATTTACTATTAAGGATCAAGTGATTTTACAGTTCAATAATTTTTTTTAATGAAAAATTTAGTAAAATTTATGTCAAAAAGTAGTAGAGAATTTACTAATTTAGTGGCTTTTATGTTTCTTATCTTTTACCCAAACAAGCAATCATTATATTGTAGAAGACGCCGAATTGAACTACTAGTATGCTTAGTTGATTGTGGGGTGTGGACACTAAGGTAACAAGATTCAAAATTACCTGTTAGTACAAGCGGAGTAAAATTTGGCAAATTTTCTTTTACAGTTTGTTTGCTCTTTCTGACAGTAATTTTCTCCATATCCAAAGTAACTGCACCATCTGGCGATGCGGTGGATTCAGCAGAGCTTTCACAGCATGCATCATATCCACAATTCGGTTTTTGAGAATTAGACTTGTCGCCAAATATGTCCAAACTGGTTGCATCAGCAGGTGCAGCATCATAAGTACTCTGAGTAAACAGAGAACTTAGATCAATTTCAAATGGAGCATCAGTTTTCGAGTTGAGGCACTGCTCCATGTCTACATCGGGCAAATCAAATGGCAACTCATCATTTAAAAATCCTTGACGGTCATTACTCTTTGTGAAAACTTCATTGGTAAACACCGGACTTGGTACACTTGGAGATCCGCTTCCACTTCTGTCTGACACAGGAGAGCTAGAAATATGAACCCGTAAATAACTTTACAAAGCCTTGCATAAAGACCTAGATGTCACCATTACTATCTATTTATTTTCCTCACTCAAGGCATCAATTTATTTAGAAACTGGTATTGTTAAATAATTCAAACATATTGCAACCGCACTGCCAACAAATGTTCACTCAATGTTATTCAGATAATGCTAAACAGACCCAAATGGCAAATCATTCATTAAGTCTAACATAATACAACTGAAAAATACCATACTACAACTCAAAATACTGTATATTAAGCAAACACAATGTCACACAAAGAAGATTAAAGCTACATGTAAACGAAGTAGGGGACAAAATAACAAACCTAGAATCAGATGAAACACCACTGTCACTTAAAGTGGTGGGTGATAACTGTTCTTTCTCAGATGAATCAAAGGTAGTGATGAATTTAGAAGGGCAGGAATAATCGTGGTCACTATGAACAGCAGACAAACTTCTCTGTTTCATCTCTTCATCCGATGTCTATGAAACATTTTTGATTAAATTTGAATGCCAACATTAAATAGCACTTCAAGTTATCTCAAAAAGATATTTTATCGAAAATTTATGTGAATGTAAACAACTTGAGGTGGATAATAACAAAAAAATAAAAGAAACTTTTAAATTCAAAAATAGGTTATTGTTCTATTTCAACACGTCAGACTAACCCCAGTTTTGAAATCAATAAGATACTTACCATACTGCAACAGAGCTTTAAAATTGATATTGGCATACGACAGGGTCGGCCAGGCTATTTTTCAGCTTTACCCAGCAGGCAAGTTAAAGGAGCATGGAGGTCTAATTTTTGAATTTTAACCCTAGATATGCGAAAAATAATTGATTACTACAATGTGTTTGTCTCATTTTTTCATTGTATCAACATTAATAAGTTTTAACAAAAAAGATTTTGAATTTACGAAAAAAATTTGGCTGTGGTAACATGTCAACATCAAATTTGCATCAGTAATTTTAAACAAGCTTTATCAGATCGTAATCTTAGGGTCGGATAGGTTTCTGCTGTGACTTAGATGAGGTAAATTGCTTTTTAAATGTAAAATTACCCTTATAGGTGTAAATTTGCTATAGTTTTAGCAAAAACATAATATGCAATTTGAGTTAATAGCTGTTTGTTGCAATTTTAAGAGTAAAACCTTGTCAAAAAACAATTAGGCTAGTAGTTTAAAATCTAGTTATAGTGGTAAGCTGCTAATGGGGGCAGGAGCCATAATGGTGATAGGCCTACTAGATAACCTTCAAGCTAGTGTCCAAACCACGGCAACTGGAGCAGTCACAGACTAGCAATTCCAAAATTATCTTTAAAATGAAAGGAATGCAACAGATAGTGGGAAAAATACAAATATCTTTCGATCTAGATGTGGCAGAATTATGAAATTAGTCACAAAAAATGTCAAAAAATATAACATTTGGCTTGATGTATATACAATAAATGAGTTAAATTAGCATTTGATACCACTTCAACAAAACACTACGCATAAAACAACATCAAACAAGATTATTTAGATAAGCAAACTAAGTCTGCTTTTGTTACAATAAAATAACATGCTCCTAAAAAACCTGTTGCTTTATTTCAGCACTTTGTAACCCAAGGCGTTTGGGATTAAAAATGTGTTCACTTCAAAACCATAATATCAATCAATATTGTTAACACAACAATCAGAATAATTACAATTCAAATATCAAACTTTGTGTGTTGCATCTGGCATGATTGAATAAAGTCACCTATTACATAACATTAACATAACAATTGTGCACAAAAAATTGATTCTCAAAATAAGATGTTATGCAAAACTTGATTCTCCAAATAAGATAAGACTACGAAAATTTGGTGATTTTTGCCCAGAAGTACATTTTATTCAATTTTTCCTAAGGTAAATAACCAAAATATATTGTGCCTATTTGTTTTGGGCAAGTTGAGATTTCTTCAGGCTGGTAAACATTTGATATATCACTTTTCCAGCGGGCAAGTTGTTGAAAAAGTTAACTTTGACTCTGCATGGTCATGACAATTATCGATATTCAATATCTGGCTTTTTAACAATAAATTATGTTGCAATTAATTGTCGTAAGTACTGCAATGCATATTGAGAGCAGTGTTCCCTCTGAGTTTTTACCTTCCTTGTAAGTGCAAAAAGAGGGTCAAAAATATGCAAAAGTCTTTGTGAAAATGCCATAACTTACGCTTTGTGAAACTGAGCCCACCAAAAAAATAACTTGGGGCAGTTTATTAATTGTCACTCCTTGTAGTTCCAAAATCCCATTGAAAAGTTTGCATGTCGTACCAGCACACAGTAACACAAAATCTTGTGCCAATTTGGCACAGAAATCGAAAAAGCAGTGTTTGCAAAGGGCAAAAGCTCCTTAGTGAGAGTGGTAGGAAACTTCCCGATATTCAAGGTCCGAAAAGAGTAAAGACCTTTTTTTTAGAGTTCAAGTCACAGAGCAAGAAAAACGCAAGAATTTTGGAAACTAATTCTATCCGTCAAAATTGGAACGATCGTTGAATTTTGATCAGAAGTGTGCTAGGTTGATGCTAAAAATCGGCAGAGAGTATTTGAACTTTTTAACCTGGTTCCACATACTGTCACATTGTGGGAGTAAGTACTAAGTAGTTTCGAATTATTAAATCACTGATCCACTTAACTGCTAAGCGGAGTCTTAGTTTCTTTTTAATCTTGAAATAATTATGTTTACAAAATGAAAATTCAAAACATCGAAAACTCCTTTCATACTTGTGAAAAATTTGTGCAAACAGCCGAAAAACATTTTGCGTTTTTTGCTCTTAGAAGGAACACTGATTGAGAGCAAATAAATAAAAGAAAATGGGCAAGTTAGTATAGTTGAGTTTAAACCGATACTGTAGCCTAGCTTTATTTCATCGAGTACTGAGTAACAGAGATACGACAGTACGGTATGTTGGTACAAATAAAAAACTTCAAGTTGATAAGAAAAGCTTCTCATTTTATTATAATTAATATTGGTAGGGTAAGATCGGGTAATTCCGGACAAAAATCTGCTATTTTTGTTTTGTCTGCTTTCTTCTTCAATCAACTTGAAATCAGCCTTCATTTGTGCACTTCAATAATGGACTTTAGTATTTTCACACTGGTTCAAAAAAATATTTTAGGAATGGATGAAAAAATCGGTCTGAACGGACATGTCCGGAATTACCCTTGAAAGGGTAATTTCGGACATCTACGTATAAAGGCAAAAGTGCAAATTTGATACTCTTTGATAGCATATTTACAAATATTACAAACTGGAATAATATGCTAAGAAGCGTAATTAGGTACTTTTTTGAAAATTTTAATGCACTCCGCAGGACATTTGCGCCAGTCTAGCGCCAAGTCAATTAAAATGGATAAACCTCCGCAATGGTGATCAAAATTTCCCTTTTAACACCTTCATTGTGGTTGAACGTCAAATAAAGATCTTTATTCTGCAAAATGCGCTTGAACTAACTGCTGCTTTTATTCTAAATCCACTCCGAAATTATTGTAGAGTCGGGGATTTGGTTTGTTTTGCACCAAGCCAACGCCAGATTTATGGATTTATCTGGGATTTTCTGCCGCGAATTGCGGATTTATAGAGTGCGGCTTGTAACATTTTAATGCATAGGCCTCTTTGTACCTACAGCAATTTGGGCTTTTTTATTTTTTATCCCCAAGCTATCTTCTAAATTGTTTTTTTCTTTTACAATCATTTCGACTCACAAACTCATAGTCTTTAGGATTTTTCTAAGGTAAAACTGGACACGGAGTAGGAATGGATTTAACTTTTTCCAGAAAAATTCAAGTTATGAATCAATAAACCTAGCAGGAATCTGGTTGGCTTGGAAAACAGGGTGTGAGAGCATGTTTGGGTACAATATAGGACAAATTAATATCTAACCTAATCTGCGAAAGAAAGCTGAGTGCATCTACGCAGAATAGTTTTATTGCACATAAAATGAACAACCAATTTTTAATTACCGAAATGATAATCTACATTGATATAGGTAATACAAAAACGCACTAATTGCAATTTTACTTTCATGTCCAGAATTACCCTTGGCAGTCCGGAATTTTTCCTGTCCGGAATTACCCGATCTTACCCTACCAACTTAGATTAATGTTATCACCAACAAAACTTTTTAGTCAACTGTCAAGTCAACATAATATTGTATCCAGCACCTAGCCAGCTACCTGATTTTTAGATTTTTCTTCAATGTAAATCCCCATATTTGGTGTATTTTGGTCCAGATTAAGAAACTCGTCTATCATGTCTGCTTCATCATAATAAGCATTGGTATTACCATTACCACAATATGGTGGTGAAAAGAAATCAACTTCATCTTTCATCACAGAATTAATTGTGTCAAAGTCCAGATCATCAAAGCTAAGCTCATTTGTGGAAAAAATATCCATCATAAAACTTGGAATTGGGCTACTGTAGTACTTAGCCTTAAAAGCCTCTAGTATTGGTATCAGGAATATTTACTTAAGTACGAACAGACCTAAAAATAGTGTTAATAGGGTATGTGCTGACAGTTTTTTTTTTCTATGATGACAAAGATTTAAATATTAAGTGCAAATATATCAGATATAGAGTACAGGAACTACCGCAACTAAACATGAGATGTAATGCAGCAATGTAAGCAATAATTTAAAGATCATACAGCTGTACAGGTTCACTTCAGGCTTAGAGATTTGCACTGGTGCAGGCCACTGTAGTGATAACTAAATGGAAAGCTTTATTTCACCGCAAATTTGTATCTAGTTTTTTATTAATTCTCACTCAAATCTAACCCAAACTCAAATGCGTACTCTAAAACTACTCCCAAACCGAACCCAAACCCTAACCTAATCCCCTATTTTGCCGCAAGTCCTTACGGCTATTTTGCCGCAAGTGCCAAAATATCCCTAAGCCTAATCCTAACCTAAACCCTAACCAAAACTCTAACCCTAATCCTAACCCTAATCCCAACCCTAATCCCAACCCTAACCCAAACTCTAACCCAAACCCTAACCCAGACAGAGAAAAACACTAGGCTATTTTGCCTAGGGAGGCAAAATAGCCACTTTCTTATAATAGCCTAATGATATGACTAAAAGGCGAAAAAGTAGGAAAGGGCAGTTTGGGTTAGGTACCGTAAAACGACTACACTTTTGACACCAGTTCTAACTTTGAACAGTGCCCCTAGTGGTTGGTTTTAAGTATTTCAATTTTTTTTCTTTTATGAAAGGGTTCAGCTAGTTTTCAACAACCCTTTCAAAAAAACATAATTACTAAAACTCAAAACCAACCACTAGAGGAGCTGTCTGAATTTAGACACTGTTGTCCGAAGTTTAGTCATTATACAGTACCGGTAGTGTCTGCTGCACTGGCCCGGTTTCCAACATCTAATCGCTGCTGCACCGGCAGCGCCAGTCCTTTCATTTTGCTGTTCAATTAACGCACCTCTCAAGCTGGCATCGCTGCCCGAACCCTAACTCTAATCGTAAGGTTTTAGAGAAAAAAAAAGAAATATGTAGCGAAATAGCTCTCTAGCACTATGTTCGCCTAGCATGTCCAGCGCAAATTGATACCCTAACCCTTGGCTCCGCAGCCAAGCGTGCTTACCACTACACTATCAGGGCTTCGCACTTGGGTGTATCAAAGTGCTATATTTAAATCGAATCAATGAGAAAAAAGCAATATAATACGCTGCCGGTGCTCCAGCAATTTGATGACAGAAATCGTACCGGTGCAGCAGACACTACCTTTGGGTTAGGGTTAACCTGAACCCAAATCTAATCCTAACCTGTTTTTTATAACAATATGACTAAAAGGTGGAAAAGTAGGAAAGGACAGTTTGGGTTCGAGTTAACCCAAACCCAAATCTAATGCTAACCTGCTTTTTAGCACAATTTCAGCCTTTTCCTTTTTCCGCCAAAGGAAAAGGCGAAAATCGTGCTAAAACTGTAAAAGGCCATTAGGGTTACTTACAGGTTAGGTTATCCTTAACCCTAACCACAACCGCCCTTTCCTTTATTTCCGCCTGTTAGGGCAACTTACTGCTTTTCCATCTCTCAGTTATGTCCTAGACTGTAGATATAGGTAGTGACTATTTCACCGAAAATTTTCAAGTTAAAGAGAATAAAACGAAAATGAGAAATATTCATCCGCGCTTTTTTCAGTTGCTTTTTCAAGGGTCAAGATTAGGGTTTAGGTTAGGGTTTGGGTTAGGGTTCGATTTGGGAATAGTTTTAGAGTAAGCATTTGAGTTTGGATTAGATTTGAGTCAGAATTAATAAAAAACTAGATAAAAATTTCCGGTGAAATAGAGCCTTCCGTAGATATATACAGTACCCAGTAGCTGAGTAGCCTATTTAAAGTAAAACTGTAAAATTTTGCACGGGAAGACCCTTATCCAGCCGTGACCAAATGCATTTGGAATGGAACTGAAATTAAGTGGAATCAATCCAAATTGCAGTGAAGACCATAAAAATGGTCTTCACCGCAATTTGGTGCTCTATTCGGCCGGAATTTGGGATTTATTCGTGCTGACGGGCACGTTTTCGTCTGCTCATCTAGCCTAGTGCAGATATTTTGATAGGGGGACGCTAAATTTCGAGGGGAGGACACTAACTCTCGATAGGGGAACGCATACCCCCTACAATTTAAGTACTGTGCATACCGTATTTATTAACTAGGCTATGGATGCTCTATTCAATTTAACAGTTCATTCGATTCTGTCTGCTTCTTTGTTGTTTGTAACTTCAGGTAAGTAAGTCTACTGTAGACCTACCGGGAGGTAGATCTACTGTAGACCTACCGGTATATTGCCAAGCTTTTGCACTGCCGAAGATAATCGTTGAGCATTAGTCAATCATATTCAAATATCTAGAAAAATCTAAACATTGCACTGCCGTTTGTAGCAGCACTGTTAAAACATAAAACCTTCTTTTTTTCTCACCACTCGCGCTGAGCACACGACCGGTCACAAGATAAGCGAACAACTCCACCGAAGCACTTTTGACGTCATACTTAAAATAAACAAGAAAAAAAATCCCCCAAAGAGTTGCCAATAAAAAATAATGAACTTCCTCACTATCATATCAATGAACCGAAGCAATATTTGACCATAGACTTTATTAGTTGACTGGAAACTGACAATTTTGTTATTAATTTTCTTCACGGTTTATTTGTTCTGAAACATGCCAATTTGTTGTATCAGCGTGATTTTTTTTACAGTTCGCTCTTCCTGACTTTTTTCTTCACGGTTGCGAATATGCATGACCGCAAAAAACCTTCGCCACAATAGCAAACTTTTTTTCTTTAATCCTCTTTTTTTTTCTCCACGCGTCCGTTTGTAGCCTACTGAATAAGGAATCTATGGTAAAATATGTATTTTATGGTAGCGTATGGTAGATATATTCGTAGAACGAGTAAATCGTGACGAAAAAAGTAACCCTAAATTGGACAAATTGGTATATTTTAGAACAAATAAACCGTGAAGAAATAAGACAAAGCTGTCAGTTTCGGTCTACTAATAAAGAGTCTATGATTAGACTGTGGAATAACATCGAAACGAAATGTGTAAAAGTTGGAATGGTTCGTACTTCAGGAAGCAATAAACTAAAGCTCCTCAACATAGGCGTAGCCAGGATTTTTGATTGGGGGATAACCAAACCACAAACGCCATGCAATGACGTCATCGGAAACTTTGAAAGAGGAATTTTTTGTGGGGGCAAAGATATCGTACAATGGAAGATCAGAAGACGTGGCCTGGTGTTGGCACGTAACTAGGAACTCGTTCAAGGAGAGGGCTTCAAACAATAGTTGAAGCAATATGAAAATGTCCACATTGAAAGACGTGTTTGAGCAAAGAAGTGTACTGTAATTCAAACGTATCTCAGAAGGGGGTCTGGGGGCGAAGCCCCCGGCTGCTGGGCAATTTTTGGTAATTTTTTGGAAAAAATTATTATATTTTATTATTTTAATTTTGAATATGTATTTCAATACCATTGTATCACATTTCGCACGTATTCAGAGCCATTTGAAAATACTAGATTTTAAGTTGTTCAGTCCTCCTTTTGCTTGCAATTTAAAGTAGTGTTTTAAGCCGTAGTGATATTGGTAGTAAAACGAGCAACTTTTTGGCTCTCTGAAAATAGAACATCAAAATATATGATTACGTTTGACTTATCTCAAGATATTGAGCAATATGACAATTGGTTCGAATTTTTAGTTATAGCGTATTTTTGTCTCGGAGTATTTCGTAGCGGAGTGAGTATTTTTGTAAAATTTCGGAGTTTGGTTGAAGTCGGAGCCAGTTAAAAAATGTCGGAGTAGGCTGCTTGGTAGAGTGGAGCTTGGAGCCGGAGCGGAGTCGGAGCCGGATTTTGCATTTTTACGCCGGAGCCGGAGCGGAGTCGGAGTGACAATTTAAAAAAAATTAGGAGCCGGATTGGAGCCGGAATTTGACTTTAAAGTAGTCTTTTAAGTCGAAGTGATAGTTGGTTGTAAAATGAGTTATTATTTTTGCATTCTGGATGTAGAATATCAGATGATTAGATAGGCTAAGCTTATACCAGGCTATTGAGCAATATGAAAATTGGTTTGAATTTTTCGTCGAAGCGTATTTTAGTCTCGGAGTATTTCGGAGCGGAGTGCTGTTGTAAAATATCGAAGCCGGATTGGAGCCGGAGTCAGTTAAAGAAATATTGGAGTGGAGTCGGAGCGTAAAAATTAGCCACTCCGCTCCACTCTACTGCTAGGGCTCTTAGTAGCAAAGTCCATAAATAACACGGAGTTGTATTGGACTTTGCTTAGAAGTAGCATGGTATAATATTAATAATAATAATAATGATTTGAAGCCGACCCAGTGCAAAGCACCTCAGCGAAACACATACAAACCACAAAATGTTCATCAGATTAGTAAAATGAAATGAAGACACAAGAGCACAGTCGTCAAGGGTAGGATGGAGCAGCCAGGCAGAGCAAACAAGTATTCCACAAAAAGAGTAAAGGAAGGCTTTATTTCCCTGGAAATTTTTAGGCAGTGTCTGCTGCACCGGCCCGGTTTCCAACATCTAATTGCTGCTGCACCGGCGGCGGCGGTCGTTTTCTTTTACTGTTCAATTTACTATCTCTCAGGCTGGCATCGCTGCCCTAACTCTAATAATAAGATTTTAGAGAAAAAAAAAAAGAATATGAAGCGAAATAGCTCTCTAGCTCTAGTTGTAAAAAGCGTGTTTTGCGGGTGTCCATACCCTTACCCTGTGCATAGTAGTCAAGCGCACTAACCACTATGCCATCAGATTTTCGAATTTGATGTGACAAAGTGCTGTAGTATTTAAAGCGAATCAATGCGAAAAGCGCAATCCGGTGCAGCAGCGATTTGATGTCCGAAACCGGGAAGGTGCAGCAGACACTTCCAAATTTTTATCTAGTTTATTACCATTAATTCTGACTCAAATCTAACACAAACTCACATGCTTACTCTAAAACTATTCCCAAATCGACCCTAACCCAAACCCTAACCTAAACCCGAATTTTAACCCCTAAAAAAGCAAATATAGAAAGGGCGGATGAATATTTCTCATTCTCGTTTTATTTTCTTTAAGTTGAAAATTTTCGGTGAAATAGTCACTACCAAGAGTAAAACCATCACATTACCATAATTTAAAATTCAATCAAATGGTTGCAAGTATCATCCATTATTGTAAACTAAACAGTACCAGTAGATTAATTTAGATTTAAACATTTCCAGAATAGATAATGTAAGAATACAATGACACAGATTAGCCTGCAGTAACACTAACACTGAACATGCAAAAGCATAAATAAATATCATACAGTAATATTACTCAATTGTGAGGTGTGTCTGCATTTTTTTAGAGGTGAAGCAGAGCTGTTTTTTTTGACGTTATAATAGTGAGATTGTGAGCAAGTGGGAACAATGCAAAACAATAGTAATTGCGTTGAAATTTGTGTGTTTTCTTGGCTTGACGATGTTACCTTCTTTCCCCATTTTCGATCCCCTAAACCTGTAAACATTAGGGGGCAGCATTTTTCACAGGTGCTTACTCCAGAGATAACGTGCTATAGCTCATTTTGTTGTGTTTGTATGCAATCAGAATAAGTTTTGATGGAATCGTCAAAGCCTGGGCCTTGACTCAGTATGATTTTGACATCACCTTTTTATGACATCACAAAACAATACGCTTATAGCGAGAAAAAACTGGAAATTTTCCTTTATAACTAAGCAATCTTTAGTCACTTGGGGTTTTGCTCGCAGTTAAGTATGTATATGTAATGAAGGTTAAGTTTGCTACACAAGTGCTTAGTCACAGTGTGGCGGCAGCCTTGTGTCCTCATATAAGCTTGAAGCATTGCCCCAACACGCAGAGGAAACTGCTGAATTTATCAGCATTTTTAACGATCTTTTTGACTGCTTGAACAGCTCTACTTTTTCAACACCAGGTTTTTTGAGAAAACCAGTAACACCGGATTCGACTCATTTAACATATTTACAGGAAGTGCTATCAGTTATCGATTTGATTCAGTTCTTTGAACTTGAAAAGGGTCAAAAAATCAAATTCAAGATCAAATGCATCCAAGGATGGAAAACCATGATCAATGCCGCAATACAATTATCATATATGGAAGAAGCTAATCGTTGGTGATGGAGCAAACAAACAGCCAAAATTTTTGATGAGAAGGCAGCTGAACCAGGATTGTTTGGAAAACTTTTTGGGTATATCAGGCAACAAAACGGCAACTGCGACCGACCGACATCAATTCAGTTTAAAGAGCATTTCGACAACTTTTTTGTCAATTAGCCTATAGTGTATTTAACAGATTTTCCTGGAAATAACTGTGAAGATCCCTGCAAGATCCTTTTGGAAACAAGCCTTTAAGAAGCTAGGATAATCAAGAACAATACAGCCTTGATGTCTATGCACAATCCATTATTCTGCAGTATTTACTCATTCAACCTAAGTTTTAGTGACCACTCTCTTTTGGAGACAAACGTTACAATGTATGTTGCAGTTCTCAAGAAATGCTTTGCCATTTACAATTGCCGAGAATGCAACAACAACCTGTCAGAAACATCCATGGCAAATTTGTCCCAAATTCAATGCCATTTCAAAGCTTACTCATTTAAACACGGACAGACGGAGAATTCGGTAGTCTTGTTGTTCCTTGCCAAGAATTTGTGCAATATATTTTTAAAAAATGCTTACAAATCTTTTCCAAGTATGTATTTGTTGAAATTTTTTGTAAAACAGAAAAAAAAATTTTTCATAGGTATTAGAGTTTGGCTGCCAAGACTTAAAAACTCCAGGAAAAGAAAAAAATAAAAAATATTTGAAAATTACCCATTTATAAATTTTGGTAATGATTTCATTTATTTTGTGAGCTAAGCTAAGCCCCAAGTTTTTTTATGATTACATTCAAATCAAATCTTTCATCATACTCACTGTATTACGCCATATCGTCTAACGAGTTGGTGATATCAGACTACTGGTACCCATCCATGTATCATTGCTCCTGCGGGAAACACAAGTCTTTTTAAGGAAATGTTGCAGCGGTGCCGAGCCATTTGCAACACTGTGTTCAATTTGGCTGGCCCGAGATTTGCATCTCAGACTTCCCGCTCCAAAGACAAATGCGCTTCTGCTCAACCAACTGACAGATGATTGCAGTATTATATATTGTTGTTGATGTGTTAATACTGTTACTAAACTTTTTTTAGGTTTATTTTTATAATTTTTTGTTAATAATTTTCTTCGTGTTAAAGTCATTATTTTTATACTTTTGGGTTTTCTTGGCAGGAATTTCGTTGCTACTTGATTGTCTCTACATTTTCCAAACCTGGCAGACTGGTCTTAGTGGTCTAGCTTCAATGCAGTGCTGTAGATTATAATGCACTGGCATAATGTCACTGAAAATTTTGTTTGTATTGGAAGTGCTGGCTAAAGCATAATCCTAGGCTGTTACCTTCCTCATGTGCTATTGAGTATCGCGGTTTTTAGTCTACTAGAAATTTTGCAAAATCATGCCTTTGTTGATGTCACAAAATTGCATAATGCAAGGTTGCCAATGGTATGAAGTCAAACGATTTAAATCATATTTTCTCAAATAACAAAAATGTGGTCAAAGGTTTGGTGCAGCTTTTTATTATCTCAAGTAGTTTTTGTATCTTCAATAAAACCGATTTTGAACAGTGAAATTTTTGCATACGTTTAGCTCAGAGCTACAGTACAGTATTTCATGACCATGTGATATGTTCAATTTGCCCATACCATAAATTCTGAGTAAAAGTTAACCAGCATCAAATTTTTTACAATGCATACTGGTATTAATTTAATTCAGCCATTCTGCATTGAGAATGTGGTCACTTATTGATGCCTATATTCAGTAATTAAATTGTAAAATTTTGCATCGGGGGACGCTTTTTCAGTATTGACTGAACCTTAGTGAAAAACAGGCACGTTGCCAGGATTTTTGGGAAGGCTGTTCCGTAAAGGAACTTGACCTAAATTTTCATTGTTCCTGAAATGTAAATGAGGCGATTTTTCAGTGAAAATTAAGTGAAAAACAGGTGATCTCCAAAAAAAAAAAAAAAGGTTGTCGCCGAAATCCAAAGGCTTTTTCTGGCCAAAATCGAAAATTCAAGCGTTTTTTTCGGCCAAAAACAGTAAGTTTTTACCTCCCATTAACCAGCACTAAAATCGTGATAGGGGGACACCTAAATCTCAATGGGGGGACACTCAATCTCGATGGGGGGATGCATCCCCCTCGTCCCCCTACAATTTAAGTACTGCCTATATTATTTAACTTATTAGCAATAGACTCAATATCTTTGTTATGCATCGTAAAACAACTATACTTGGAACACCAGTTACAACTTCAGACAGTGCCCCTAGTAGCTGGTATTATGTTTTTTAATAAAAGGGTTCAACGAGTTTCCGAAAACCCCTTCAAAAATACTAAAACTCAAAACCAACCACTAGAGGAGCTGTCCAACTTTAGACCATGTTGTCCTAAGTTTAGTTGTTTACGGTAGGCAGAGGCTGTTGTTACGTGAAGTAAGAATAAGAAAATTGCTTCTCTAACCCGTAATTTCTCTAAGGCGTAGCCAGGATTTTTGATTGGGGGGGCCCAAACCACAAATCACACGCAATGACGTCATCAGAAATTTTCGAAAAAGTAATTTTTTGTAGGGCAAAGATATCGTAGAATGGAAGATCTGAAGCCGTTGCCTGATGGCACTTTGCCAGGATTTTGGTAAAGGGAGAGGGCGAAAACTAATTGTTGAAAAGTGTAAAAGTCTAACTTGGAAGACGAGTTGAGTAAGCTAGTGTACTCAAACGTAACAGAGACGGGGGTCTGGGGGCCAAGCCCCCAACCGCTGGGCGATTTTTGTAAGTTTTTGGAAAAAAAAGCTATTTAAATCCCATTGGATCACATTTCGCACGAGTTCAAAGCCATTTCAAAGAACTAGATTTTTAACATTTCAAAGCCAATTGAAAAATTTTTGTTGTTCAATCCTCTTTTTGCAATTAAATCCCAAAACATGCTTACAATCTTGCATTATGGTGTAAAATTTTAATTGTAAGTGATTTGGTCTACAGGGGGAAGTAATGAACATTGCCTCCTGCAATACTTTAGCAGTAAATAATTCAGTTCATAATAACGTTAAACGAGGGCCTGGGGTGGCAACCTTTAGGTCAAAACTCTTAGATTTCTCACAGGTTTTGCATATAAATTGTTAAAAATTTGCATTAAGGGACCCCTGGCCCGGAAACCTTGGTCGTCAGTCAGGGGCCCTTGGGCTCCCTGGTTGCCAGTTAGAGGCCCCGTAGCCCCTTGCTTGTCAGTTAGGAGCCCAGGCCCCATGGTTGTTAAGTAGGGGCCCTGGGGCTCCCTGGTCGTGAGTTAGGGGCTTCGGGGCCCCCTGGTTGTCAGTTAGGGACTCCAAGACCCCTTGGTTGTTGGTTAGGGGCCCTGGGGCCCCTGATCGTCAGTTAAGAGGGCCCTGGAGCCTCTCATTGTTGGTTGGGGGGCTCCTGGCCCCCTGGTTGTTGGTTAGGGGCCCCCTAGTTGTTAGATAGGGGCCCTGGAGCTCCCTGGTTGTGAGTTAGGGGCCCCAGGGCCCCCTGGTCATTAGTTAGGCACTTCGGGGCCCCTGGCTGTTGGTTAGGAGCCCTGGGGCCCCCTGGTTGTTGTTTAGGGGCCCCCTGGTTGTCGGTTAGGGGCCTGGGCCCCCCTGGTTGTCAGTTAAGGGGCCCCCTGGTTGTTGGTTAATGGTCCCTTGGTTGTTAGGTAGGGGCCCTGGGGCCCTTAGTCGTCAGTTATGGGCCCCCTGGTTTTCAGTTAGGGGTCCCGGACCCCCTGGTTGTCGGTTAGGGATTCCAGGGCCCACTAGTTGTTAGTAAGGGCCCCCTGGTTGTTAGTTGAGGGCCCCGGGACTCACTTGTTGTCATTAATGTTATTGTTAATTACTGTTATGTGCGTAATTACTGAAAAAAAACTGCAACTAAACATCGCCAGGCTATGTTGTCATAACTTTTTGTCGTTAGTGGTATTTTGATTGGGGGGGCCCGGGCCCCCTGGGCCCCCCCCTGGCTACGCCTATGACTCTAACCATACCTTAGTGTTAGTCAGATGCATCAGCATCTGTTGGTGTTATCTCAAGGGAATATATTTATATATACTGCTTGTTATTGTTATTTAAAATCAGTGTCATTCCACCTATATCACGGATCATATCATTTCACTTTCAAACTAAGAAGTAACTCCATTATTTTTTTCTCAATGTTGTAGATACTGTTGTGTCATTACTGTGTATCAAACAAAAGAAAAATTATTTTTATCTCGTGAAACAATACTGGTGTGTAGTTTAAATATATCACTCTATTTTTTTAAGTGAGACTTTGCAATGGTGTTCACAAAAAAAGTCACTAGTTTGATATTAAATTTAAAGAAATCATGGTTGTTAATATTATACTGACTTTTATAATGTATCGATATTTTTGTGATACAAGTTTTAGTAATACACGGTATTTATGACGTTGAAATTTTTGTCAACACCATTGCAAAACCTTATGTAAAAAGATTGACTAACCATTAATGCTGTATGTTGACAGCTTTGCAGAAATGGTTTTCTTGAAACCTTACTAATAAAATATAATACCATACTGCATCAATGAACTCTGAAAGTGAAGTGGATTATGTTGAGAAAATAAGCTTTGAATTGTCAGATGCTTTGGAGTCCCAAAGGGAAGTTGAAGATGAAATTTTTTGCATATTGGTTCATGTTTCTCCATTTTTTGGCCATGTAATTCCATTGCATAATGACATCTCATCTCCATACAATGAAAAGGCATTTAAACTTGAAAACAGAGCTAGTTATGTTGCATCTAAACAAACCTGTTCACCACATGTTAAAAGTATTATTGATCAACTAGAAGCATTTTATTTGAAAAAAGTGAAAGAAAATTTTCCTGACTCTGGTAACAATGAAATCTCTTTACATGCTGCTGGCGCTCGCTTTTCAAATGGTCAGTTAAATGCCATATGTGTGTATTTGGAAAAGCTTCAAGTACTGATTGGCCATAAACTTGCTGTTGAAAGGTTTCATTATGTTATTTCAAGACACGTTGACATGTTGTTGCGACAGTTTTCTTTGTATGAGCAAAATCCACTTCCAAACTTGTTCAAGTTAGAAAAAGAGTACATTGCATTATTTGCTTATGTCAAAGCAGTAATATTTGAGGTTATATATGTGTTAACTTGTGCCAAACTTTTCACTGACAAAAGTGGGCAGTTGGCTTTTATAAAGGATGTCATTTTGGAAAAATTAACCATTGAATTGTTAACGCTAACTTGTTCAATAAAAGACAGTCTTGCAAAGTCTTCATTGTCCAGACCTAAACAAAGCAAATCAGAAACCTTATCCAACAAGCAAAGAATCAAATTTCTATCCAATATCTCTTTTGAAGATGTGCATTTGACTGATGACATGTTGTCAAATTTTGCTGCTATTCTTGCTGAGTATCTTACATTGGAAAAGGCACTTGAAAGCTCAGATGTTCTTGCTGTGCTTGATCATAAAAACTCTAGCAACAAGAAAAGTGTTCTAAAGCAGCATTCTCTAGAGTTACCTGACCTGATCAAAACAAGCCAACAGTCTTCTATCTTGCAATCTGCACCAAGGTACAACAAATGGGAATGGTGTGAAACCCTGCAAGAGTTTGCACCAGTTTTGTCAAGCAGTTTAATGCACTGTTTGCAGGAAACAAACAACAAGCTAACTGAAGAAACTAAAAAACAATGCCTAAATTCTATAAATGAACTAGAAACTCTTCCTTCCATATCAAGAACTTTAGGTGGTGTCATCAAAGGCCAACCTATGAAGGTATTAAAAAGTACAGGCAGTGTGTTGAGTTTGGCAGTTACCTGGCTTCCCTTTGGAATTATTGGCAAAAAGCACAGGTTCATGTCCAAACTTCGTTCCGACTTCATAGATGTGGTAAATCAGGTGTTGAAGGAATCGAAGCAGTTCTTGATGGACATCATTGAGGATATTCCAGAGAAGATAAGCCCTTCGATTTTGCCAATATTGTTAGCTACTTGTCTTGATGTTGTGATCGTGTTGCAGCAATTCGAAGAAAAACTTCTTCAGGATAACAGGCTTCCTTTTACTGGCACCATTAAAATGTTCTTATCCTTGTGTAATCACATTCATCAAATTCTCTTACAATATCACAAAGCTCAATTGTCAACTAAAATTCTACATGATGCTGAGAGTAATTACTGGTCTGATCCTCGAGCTTTTGCTGAAAATGAAAGATGTTCTTATTCTGTTGAGATGTGGCAAATTTATTTGACCAATTTGCATCGTGAATTATTTGATGCTGTTGGTTATGAAATGACTCAGCAAATTGCTTCTGAAATTTTTGGTGACTCATTATCTATTTTGGCTAATCGGTATTCAAATTGCCAGCCTAGTGACCGGCGCCATCTTCAAATTGGGCGAGATGTTTCTGAAATTTTAAGATTTGCATTCAGCTTTTTGTGGAAAATACTCCCATCTTCTCATATGATATGTCCTGTGAAAGATACCAATCAGTTCTCTACTCCAAATGTTGTTTTTGAAAAGATTCACACTGCATGTAAAGATTTTTATTGCTGCATTAATATTTTAGCTTCTCCACTCATTGAGTTTTATGAAGCTGTTAGAATGTTGGATCAATGTGAAGTGCAAACAGTTGCTTGTTTTAATTGGTTAACTGCGTTGAACTTATCTATATTTCCTGCAGGATGGAACGGCAAGAGTAGTAGGTTGTCTGATGATGCTTACATCTTTTGCATTTTGAAACACTTGCTGGTAAATCCTGACAAAAGGCTTGTTTTAACCATGGAAGCAATGACAGCACGAAAATGTTTTCTCTTCCAAAAACTTTTTCTTTTAAAGTCACAGTTTACAGATGTGGACTTTCAAGTCATGGAGTGTTTGCTGAAAGTATCGTCTTTTCAAGATAGTATATCCTGTAATTTACTGCTGAAAAATAACAATGCATCGTTTACAGACCTTGGATTTTTATGGGAGAAAAGAGAATCGTCATATTTACCGTGGCAGGTAGTGTTGCGCAATGAATTGGTAGCAAACGTTGGCAACTCTTTACAACCAGCTTTACATTTCTTATCATTACATTGCTTGTCTTCGTTCACCAAAAATCTCTGCAAGAAATTACCTTCTGAAGTCGTTGTATCAATTCCAGGAGTATACAACGAAGACACCAAAGAGATACTGTATTTTTGTATCATGTTGATTTTACAAGGATTGCGTTCTTTTGCACTCTCACTAGCACCGTTTGTGACATCTCTTTTAGTAGCTATTGATGAGAAGATACACAGAGGTTGTTCGAAATCGATTCTTTTGCACGACTCCTACGGTGCTCATGTTTTGTTGCATTTGGCAAGTGCATTTTTGACTAACCAGCATCTTCTGCAGTCCTTAAGTGTTGAACTAACACCTGCTGTTACAACAGCTTTGCATGAAGTGGCACGCTTCTTGCTTGAAATGAATAATTTACAAGCAAACCCAGCTGAAGGTAATGAGAAAAGCCACGAGAAACTTCTTCAGGAAATCACTTCATACAGGACTTACACTTTTTCACTGTTCAGCTACACTAACCATGTTCAAGAGGAGAAAGAATTCAACGCAGAAAAGTTTGAGCACTTACTGGAAACTGATTCTCTATCAAAATCAGACCTTTTCATAATCCAAAACTTATCCAAATGGATCGTCAAAAACTGCTCGTCCATAGTCAAGCACTTGAATCTCAAAACAACCAATATCTCTAAAGGTTAGAAATTGCAGTGTAGATAAGTTTTGTTTTTTGCAAGCCGTAAGTTTTTTTGGGGAATGATATCACTTGTACAGTATGTTGTAAAATATATATGTGTTACTTGACTCACAGTCTCTCACACAAGTTTTTGCATTCAATTGTTGAGTCGATCATAGGTTACATTTCTATTATACAGGGTTAGCCAATAAAATGTATACACTGTTTAAATGACCACAGCACCAATATTTATTGTTTTCAAGTTTGTATTTCTCCTTTTTGTATTGAAGAGGTATTAGTTTTAGTTTCTTTAAGCTGTTTATTAGCCAATGTATTTTACACAGCAGGGGATGCAAATGCTCCTTCCTCTACCTAACTCATACACCAAAAGTCACAAAACTATGGAATTTGGCATGCTTGTTGTTCACCAAATTTTTTGAAGAAAAATTAGTTTTAAGTTTATGGCGTCAATGTAGTGGCGTATTCACAATAATGACGTCATAAACTTAAAACTAATTTTTCCTCAAAAAATTTGGTGAACAACAAGCATGCCAAATTTGATAGTTTTGTGACTTCTGGTGTATGTGTTAGGTAGAGGGAGGGGCATTTGTACCCCCGGCTGTGTAAAATGCATTGGTTAAACAGCTTAAGTAAACTAACATAAACACCTCTTCGATTCAAAAAGCAGAAATACAAACTTATAAAATTGGGTAAAATTTTGTTGAAACTATTTTGAATTATGAAACTTTTCTTGGAAACAATAAATGTTAGTGCTGTGGTCATTTAAACAGTGTATACATTTCATTGGGACACCCTGCATTTTTCAAGTTTGAACGAGATAGCTTTGAAGGAGCTGGTAATGCTAGTATATTTTTGAGGGTGTAATTGCCAAGTTATTATAAACAACGAGTTGGCCGAGCTACCGTTTGTGTGCTGTATTTGCTTAGTCGTCATAAACAAAAAAGTCTTGCGGTTTAACTACCACTCTTTGGTGGGGCTCTATTGTTTGGTGTTGAGTCATTGAGGCTTTATGCACTAATTACAATGAGGCTTTTGTAACGATTCAGAATCGCACCTCAGTAAAGTTTTTCAGGCAGATGCTCCATCTAAAGTGAATTATAGAGATTTAATCCGCAGAGCAAAATTTATTTTCGCCTTTGTTCACCTGTGGTGTATTTATTTTTACATTATTTACATCGTTAAGGTTCAAGTCAGAATCTGGAGTGCAATGCTTTTTCATCGCAATGGGACTGGAAGCCTTCGATTCTCAGCTGTATGACGTCCAGTCACCTCGATTCCGTCATTCACTTGCTGTGTCAGCGACCGGAACTGCAAGAAAATGCGTTTCTGACTGATCAGGAGAAGGAGAAAGTAACCTTTGTCAAATATTTTTTTCAACTTTCTACCGAATAATTGCATTTATAAGGTGGCATGTTACCAAACTGCAATATACGCATAAAGTATTTCGTTTTGTTCGTTCATTATTTTAAAGCGTTGTTTTGTTCTTATCGATTCCTTTTGCATTGTTTTAAAGTTATAGCCCTGATCGCTGGAATATTGAAACAGACCTAATGTATATTATTCTGGAAAAAATATTGCTTTTGAGGAAACTTCAGTCTAGTTTTATTTCAAAATAGTACACAGTTTGCTAGAACGGCACATTGACAGTTCTCGACCGCAATAGTAATGGCAAAATATGTTAAACGTTTTTGTACGGTACATTTGCGAGTACTGTCTTTCAGGAGAAATGTTTGATGATGTTAGCTAGGTTTCAAAATATTTACTTGGTGACATTGTTCTTTTATTCTGTTTTTAAAACTTATTGTGTCGCTTAAGCTTTGATACGCCCTGCACTGTGCTACAACTGGTACACATTCAGTATTGGTTGTTTGTGTAATGTGTATATTACAGTTTTTACAAAACCATGATTTTAAAATCCAAAAAATTGCTAATTGTAAGACAGAAAAATTTTTGCTGTTTTCTACTTCTTGCTTTAATGAACGGTAGATATAATGTAATGGTGCTAACATAGGCGTAGCCAAGGGGGGCGCCCCCCTCAATGCAAACATCACCAATGATAAAAATGTGACAAAAAAGCCTAATGTTTCTTCAGTTTCCGTTTCTTTTAGCATTTTTCGCGTACGACAGTAACTACCAATAATATTGACGACCGGTGGCCGGGCCCCCTCAATTCAATTTTTGCCAACCTGTTTAAATGTACAGTATACCCCTGGTGAAATTAAGGGTTTTTGTCCTAAAAGTTGCTACCTCAGGCATTCATCTAATCTTTTTATGGACGTATTGCAACAACCAGGGCCGGATTCACTATATGGTACAGTGCCATGGGCCTTGCGCTCAAATGATTTAAGCCTTTTTATGGTCTTCATCTATATTTGGCAGGAAAATGTTGCGAAAATCCTCCAAGTGCCTGGGGCATCCGGGCAATAATGGTTTGTAGGCGTATTGTACATGTACTCCTACATCTGGTTATTTTTATGACAAAATAAAAATCTCTGAGGAAAATCTTCGAGTGGATCATTATTTACTGCTAAAATATTGCAGGAGGCAATGGACCTTACTTCCCCCTACCGGAACCAAATCACTAACAAAATTTAACACCAAAATGCAAGATTTTAAACGTGCTTTGGACTTAGATTGTAAGTAAACGGAGGATTAAACAATTTAATTTTTTCGATAGGCTTTCAAAAGGTTTAAAATCTTGTTCTTTCAAATGACTCCGAACACGTGCGAAATGTGATACAATGGCATTAAAGTAGCTTTTTTTTTCCAAAACATGACAAAAAATCGCCCAGTTGCTGGGTGCTTCGCACCCAGACCCCAGTTTGTAATATGTTTGCGTTACACTACTTCGCTAAACACGTCTCCCAATTTAAACGTTTTCACTTTTCAACCATTGGTTTAAGCCCTCTCCCTTTAGCAAAATTCTAGTGCCAAGCCAGGCCACGGCTTCTGATCTTCCATTCACGATATCTTTGACCCACAAAAAGTTCTTCCTTCGAAAATTTTAGATGACGCCATTGCATGTGATTTGTGGTTCGGGCAGTGGCGTACGCAGGATTTTTTTATGTGGGGGGTTTCAAAAGTGACATCAAAAATTTGTTCGCGATCTATGTTTTGGCGAATAAATAACTTAGTGCAATGTAACAAGATGGAATCGAAGTCACACAGTGCGTAATGCAAATAAAATTTTTCAACCAAAAAACAATTGAGCATGCATCTATTATAGTTAACATCATAAGGGGGGGGGGGAAGGGGGGCGAATGGAACGAGATTTGAGTGGTTATTAATTAACTAATACTGTACCCCCATCTCCATATTTTTGATGAAGCCAATAATAAGCATTTTAGCCGTTAAATTTGCTAATTTGGGCAATTTTTTGAAGTTGCTAATGGTTTATAAGTTATATCTTTGACAAATTAACCCCCCTAAGAAACTTAAAATGCTTCAAAAGTTGCTTTGAACCCCCAAACCCCCTCCCTTGCGTACGCCCTTGGGTTTGGTACCCTCTAATCAAAAGTCCTGGCTACGCCTATGGGTGCTAATGTGACTAATGTTGTGAAGCGTTTGAATGGTGCACTGAGGATGTGATTTGAAGTACACTGTATTGCGTTAGCCGAGGACTGAGCGCGAAATTGCTATCTGCAGACTTCTACTGAAATGTCAGTGACGGTACAAAATAAATATGCGTTGTTTCGCTCGCAACAGAGTGCACCGTTTTATGCGCCCATCTTGCAAGCTAGAGATTATGGCAGGGTTTGATTCTGCTGAACGCTACTATTTTTAGAGGATATGAGTTAGGGCTGAGAGTCTTCGGGCAATAGCATTGCATTTGCAACTCGGCGTGCATGTCTGCAAATTGTAATTTCGCCGGTTGGATAATTGGTGGGGCGATTTGCGCGCTCCTCTTCTGAATTGATTCCCGGGCTAGTTAAATCAGAAACAGGGTTGCCAATAGGCAGCATGTCCCATTTTGCCAGATAGTCTGTGTAGCTCCCATGTAATGACGTAGAGATGGACCTCTCGAACTCGTTGAACACTTCTGCATAATACACAAAGTACAAAACCATGCGACTTTCTTGCTTTCTCAAAAAAGTGAAAAGTTGGGTAGCAATAGCGAAAACCCCTTTTTGTGCCGTACGCTTTTTAAAAATACCGTCCATGTAGAAAACTCAATGTGTGTAGATCGTCTATGTTAAATGAACATTTTTTCATCACTGTTTTCTATTGCAGTAGTTGTTTTATTAATATTCGATTAAGTTTTTTAGCACCTCTTTTTTCATAATTTTGGTGTTTTGCTTACTTGTTTTGTTGTTCTTTTGTCAATCGTTATTAGTTTGTGATATCTATGTTTGATTTGAGTTTGTTTTTATTCAAACATATTGTTGATTAGCTAGTTCGATGTTGCTATAGTCAATTAGTCATCTAGAGTCAAATTGTTTCTTTAAAGAGATACTGCTCAAAATCAGTTTTATTAAAGAAATGAGAACTACTGTAGGTAGTAACGAGGTGCCCCAAACCTTTTTCCACAATTCCCATTATTTGCTGAAATGCGATTTAATCTGTTTGACTCCGTACCATTGGCAACCCTGCATTTCGCAATTTTGTGGCATCACAAAAGGTTGATTTTGCAAAATTTCTCGCAGACTTAACGCTGTTGCCTACTATAGCAGTCCTAAAACAACACCAGCCTGACCTACCGGTCCTATTTTTGCCAACTCCTTTTCACTCAGCTAAATTATTATACAACAAGCAATAAAATAGCAGAATATACTCTAGGCCTAATCTAATTCAATACCCTTAACATACCAACTGATAGCAGGGAGTAGCCTAGTCAAATCTGAAAACTTGGTTGCTGCTACTGGCACCTGTAGACCTAGGCTGCTAGTATTGATCTACATTCTAGTCTTTTGTGATGTCACAAAATTGCGAAATGCAGGACTGCTAATGGTACGGAGTCAAACGGATTAAATCATTCTCGCGAATAAGAGGAATTGTGGAAAAAAGGTTTGGGGCACCTTTTTATTACCTCAAGTAGTTCTCTTCATTAAAATCGATTCCAGCAGTATATATCTCTTTTAGTGTAAAAAGGGAGCGACAAACTGTAGTCCAAGCAGACGAAAAAGTTAAAGCACTATGTACTTATAGTAATGGTTTTGTGGATTGAATTAACTGTTCTTGCAGTCAATTGTAAGTTGTAAAATAAGAGGCTTTCATCTTGGCTTATGATTTAAAAGGAGCATTTAAGTCAAGTTTTTCATTGCTGACCAAAATGCTGGAAAAAGCCTAAGATGCATTCTCACCAAATTTGAACTTCCTGTATCCTACCGTTTTCAAGATATTGCTATTGAAACTGAACTATTTTCCTCTCGCTCGGTGTTGCCATTTGGTAGTATTGTAACGTACGATTAACTTTTGAAAAGTTGGCTTGAATGTTCTTGAAAAGCAGCTAATTTGCAATTCTAATCCTTTACTTTGTTTTTATAACAATACTGCGAAAGCGCTTATTGAGAGTTAGAAACATGCAGCAACGTTTTGAAATTTTGTAGATTGCAACCCTTGCAAAATTTATTACGGGAAAAAAGCCTTTCTGAGAAATCTAAATTGTGACATCTTAGAAACGGAAGGTTGTAGAAAGATCAAATTTGGCGAAGTTAATCTTCAGATCTGATTTATCAAAAATTTGAGAAAAAACAACGAGGAAACATTTTTTCGACCGGAATACCCTTATAATAATGTGCATTGTATCTATCTCGTTTCTTTAGTCATTGTGTTTTCGAGTATTAGATGCATCCTTCAATTTGAATTAAATATTTTACTTTTCGTGAAAGTACGGTAGAGTGCGGAGAATTGTTTACAATCTTGGTTTCTCATTTGATGGCAAGTCTTTTGCATGCCCGAACTTCGGAATAACCAAAATTTAGCTAAAAAAAACTTGCGTTGGAAACGAAGGAAAAAAATAGCAAAAGAAATTATACAATGTTATCTGCACTTGATTTTGTTTCAAATCAATATATAAATTTTTTTAAATATCGGCTAGAAAGTCGAGTGGTAAGGCGTTCGTCTTCGGAACGGGAGGTTTGAGGTTCAAATCTCGGGCCGGTCAAATCGGGCACAGTGTTGCCATCGATTCGCCGCCGCTGCAACATTTGGAAAAGAGCTGTGTTAACCGGGCGCATTGATGCGGTGACGAGCTCTGCAAACTCGTTACACGCTTCGACGTATTACAGCGAGTATAATAAAAGATTTGATAGGCTAAAAATTAAAAAACAACGTAGTCGTTTTCGGTCTAAATGTCGCTAAAATTCACCGGAAATATCTTCAGAAAATAATTCTGTCCTCCAATCAACAAGATGCCTGCTATAATAACTAAATTTTTCTTCTATGGGTTTACGAATTGCAAAATGTATGGTGTTGGAGCAGACTCAGCAGTCAATCCAGTCAGCATTTACCAAAAGTGTTTTGAAAAGAACGGATGGCTTACTGCGCTCCATCAATTATTTATAAAGTAGGACCCTTGGAATATCACGAGGCAAATTGCCTGCACTCGAGAGAAAAATGTTTCTCGCATTTTGCAACTTAGCTGAAAAAGATTTTTATGCTTGCGGACCAGGGCTGCGAACTCGATCAATTTTTATTCTAGTTCAGCCTATTTTATGATTTATTTGTGTCAGACTCAACAAAGGTCCACAATAACGCGAAAAAACAAAAACACACAAACAAATTTATCAGGCACAACACAAAGCATAAACATGCGTGCTAATTTAGCCAAAATGTAATTTTGAGTAATGTACTGAAAAATCAGAATCAAGAAAACATGCAGAGCCAAAAAACAAGTTCGAGTTTTCTAATTTAATTTTTACGACTTCAAGTTCAGCAAAAATATCAAGTTTTTGGAGTTCAGGCTGACAAAATATAAGCTTTTCGACTTAATCCCTTTCTTTTTGTTTACGTGCTGGTTTTCTAGGTCGCCACGATATAAACAAGTGAACGACAATGTGAATTTACGTGGCATGATCAACAACTAGTATCTTTGTGCGACAAATTTTTTATCTTTAAATTTCAGTTAAATCCAGCTGGAGTTCAGAAAAATTGTTTTTTCCAGTTCGAGTTTGGCGAAATAACCGATTTTTTTCGAGTTTGAAGCTCTGTTGCGGACGAAGAATTTCGAAGTTTTCACAACCGCAATTTCGTGAATAAAATTTATGGAATCGTTGATGGCACAAGTACTACTGCAATTTGCAAGTCCGCAATAAATTATGGGCCTGTACTTGCGGAAGTACAGTTTGAATGGGAAGTACATCTTATAAAAAGTTTCTTAGTAAATGCAAGAACTAATTTACTATTTCGTATGGTATCATAACAGTCTGCTGTCATTTCTTTTCATAGCCAAAATTTTAGCTATACAAATTAATATTTTACTGTAATATTTTGAACTTAATTAAGATATTTGCCTGGGTTGCTGCTTGACTTGAAGACCATTGGTCCCTTCGCAGCCTCCCGTTTCTGTTTATTATGGTGCAATTCTGTGCTATTTTGGTATTTTTATTGGCAACAAAACTAAAGTGTTCTGTTCTGTTCTAGGTAATTGTGTATATCACTTCGGAAACAGTTGTTTGATTGCGGCGTTGCCTTATGACGTAACTAAGACGGCGTCGCCGTTGTTATCAACGTCAGGGTTGCCAATAAAACTTAGGATTAGAGAGGCTCCTGCGTTATGTTTGAAGTAGCATATCTCTGGAATAACAGAGTTAACACAGATCTAATATATTGCGATTAGCCTAACTTTGGATACCCCCAATGACTTTGCCTGCAGTCCTCGTTTTCGACTATTAGAGGATTACTGTCTTATTTCAATGTTTATTGCTGCAGTGACTGTTAATCAAATAAATCTTTTACTTTACTCGCAGTATTACTCGGAAGCGTGTAACGAGTTGGCAGGGCTCATCTCCGCATTATTGCGCCCGGGCAACACAGCTCCTTTCGAAAAAATGTCGAAGCATTGGCGAGCCGTTAGCAACACTGTGTTCGATTTGACCGAACTGAGCTTTGAATCTCAGACCCCCCACTCCAGAGACGAACAGCGAACGCGTTATTGCTCGATCAACTGGCCAGACTTAATATGAACGCTTGATGACGCTAATCAAACACAACAAAGACCTGTATCTGACCTGTACCATTACGTCATTTGAAGTCATGTGACCAGAAGTACAGCAATTGCAAGCTAAGCCTGAAGTTGGTTCAGCAGTGTGATGCAGTAGAGGAAAACGGCAAGATTGAGATCGAAATTCTGACTTTTAAGCAACGTCAAGGACAAAGTACACTACTATAAAACTGTAGCTTTCCCATATCGAACACAGAACAGTATCACATCAGGCAAGGATGCCGATCTTTGTTGAGCATTGGGGGGGATAATTTGCCATTTTATCCCAATTTTGCCCTATTTTCAACATTGGGAGGGATGAACCTCGACCACGCTTTTTTTAGGTGAGCAAATTAAGTGAAGACCAAAAAAAAAGAAAAAAGGTCTTTACGAAAAATGGAACACTTTTTTTCCCCAAATGCAAGTGGAGACCTGTGCTCAGATGCACACTAGAGTCAAATTATTGGGGAGATGCAGATGTAGACCATACTCAAATTATTGGGGGGGGAAATATCCCCTGGGTTTTGGCACCCCTGACATCAGGTATACCGTTATTTCAGACTTGATCTGTCTAACCTTCTGACTTGCGGCCAAGTGCCTGTGATGATTGATAAAGTTATTACACCGACTCAGACGAACAGGGCAATGCAGAGTCGAGTGTATAGAAACTGGAAATGTAAACAAATTCTTATCATTTATTGTCAGACTGTAGAGTGTCGCAGAAGATTCTGAGCAGCTGCAATCATTCTAAATATACATTAGATGATGTTGCTGACAGAGTGAAGAAAACTTGCCAGCGTTTAGTTATTAACAGATAAAGGTAGCCTAGTAAGTATAGTTCTAAGTAAGGTGTGTTTCAGGTTTAAAAAATTGCTAGTTTTTGCTAATTACTATTACAACCTAAAATGTTCAGGTGTCGTTAAGTATAGGCCGTCAGCTTTATTTTGGAATCTCTGCAACTCATGCATGAGCGTGCACGCGCTCTTGCTCCTCTCATGCGTGCACTCATTAGGGTTAAGGCTAGATCTGGGCAATAGCTTATATCGGAAAGAAGAGAGCGCACTCATGCTCATTCACGAATTGCAGAGCTCTAGAAAATAAAGCGACGACTCGTACTTAACGACATCCAAATCTTCAATTACAATGAAAAGATTCCCAAAACATTGAGACCAATTTACTTACATATGTTTTGCTTCTGTCAACACTGTGGATCTGTTATGTATTTCTATACCAGATCTATTAAAGCCCCATTTCTCTCTATTCTTGTTCTTCCACCAATCTTTGTATAACTTTAATTTTTGCTCTACATAATTTTGTTTGTATGCAGTTGTCAAGTAAGTTATATATATACTGAACTCATATCGTTTCCAGCAACATTATGGTTTTAGCTGCACAATAGTATCATACCACAATTATTTGCGCAAAACAAAATAAGTTTTGACACAATTAAAAATTGTAAAAAAGTTGAAATTATGTACGTTACAATTTCAACTTACAACTACTACAGTATTTAACACAATTTTAACTTTTGACAATAATATCACATATTTAGCATGATTATACAAAATAGAACCATTAGTGTCGCTTTAAAATATCCACAAGGGCAAACAAGCAAAAAAGCACACAAAATCTTAATATCACAGACAATTATGGACGTAGCCAGGGGTGGGGGCCCAAGTCCACCCCCCAATCGAAATGTAACCAATGATAAAAATGTGACAAAAAAAGTCTTGTTGCTTCATTTTCAGTTTCTTTTAGCATCTTTACAACAGTAGAAGCGTACTACAGTACACACGTACAATAGTGATTGCCAATCATATTGATGACCAGGAGGTGCGGACCCCATCAATTCAGGTTTGCCTACCAATTGAAATGTATAGCCCAGGTGAAATTAATAATAGGTTTTGTCCTGAAAGTTGCTGCCTCAAGGCCCTCATTTACCGTTTTATGGACGTAATGCAATAACCTGGGCTGGATTTATCATATGGCACAGTGCAAGGGCCCGCGTGCTCAGATGGTTAGACTTTTTTTTGGTCTTCACCTATATTTAGCAGGAAGATGTTGCGAAAATCCCCAAAGCACCAGAGGCCCCTTGCAATGTAAATCCGGCTTGGGAATAATATGGTTAGTAAGTGTAATCATCTAATGTACCATTTTCAATAACAATTCTTCTCCACCTCAGACCTAGCTAGTTTTTTTGCACAAAAAAATTTGCTAGGAGAAATGTTTGTTGAACAAAATGTTGAATATTATTAATTGAGGGGTCCTGGGCCCCTTGGCCGTACATGAGCTCCTATAACTGAATTTCATGGTTAATTTCATGACAAAACAAAAATCTCTAAGTAAAATCTTCGAGTGGACTATTATTTACTACTAAAATGTTGCTGGAGGCTATGTACCTTACTTCCCCCTATGTATATAAGCCAAATAAATCTCTTACAATTAAAATTCAACAAATTGCAAGGTTTTTACCGTGTTTTGGACTTAAATTGCTAGTACAAGGAGAATTGAACAAGTTAATTTTTTCGTTTGGCTTTTAAATGTTGAAAATCTAGTTCTTTCAAATGGCTCTGAACAAGTGCAAAATGTGACCCAATGGCATTAAAATAGCTTTTTATTTCAAAAAATTGTCAAAAATTGCAAACCCCTAAATCCTTCGGCCGCTTGGGCCTCCGTCAGACCCTTGTCTGTGATACGTTTAAGTTACATTAGCTTGCTCAACATGTCTCCCAAGTTAGACAATTGCACCTTTTAACTATTAGTTTACCTCTACCTTTAGCAAAATCCTGGTTAATAGCCAACTACAGGCAAGGCTTTGGATCTTCCATTCTACAATGTCTTTGCCCCACGAAAAGTTCCTCTTTTGAAAATTTCTTATGACATCATTGCATGTAATTTGTGGTTTGGGCCACCCCCAATCCAAAATCCTGGCTACAACTATGGTTACAATGATTATCGCTCTTACCACCGGTTAATGTCACATGAGACGTCATTGACCAATTCTGTTTTGGGCTACTTTTGGCTTAGAATTAGTGCTAGTTATGATTAGAGTAGGTGCTAAGTTTAGGTTATAAATATGATAAACCCAATCTAAAACTAACTTTAATTATCCCTAGCCTACCTTGATGTTCAATTTGTGACGTCAGATGTGGTTGCAACTGGTAGAAAATATCCATATCGATTTGCAACCGGAGGAAATTTGATATTATTCAACAAAGTGACTTGGCGAATGGAACATGCGCAGTCAAATAAACAAAGATTCCAGTGACATCACTCGCTTTCGGAAATTTTTATTTTGATTATTATACTTATAGGTTTGGGTTAGGGTTTAGGTTAGGCTTTGGGTTAGGGCTAGGATTAGGGTTAAGGTTAGGGTTAAAAGTTTAGGGTTAAGTTTTTTTCGGCTTAATTTCAAAATGTCTGTGCGAATGGAACATTTGCGAAGCCTCTTCCATTATTCAAACACATTTTGTTATCATCTATCTTAGTGAATAATAGAGTAATTGTAATTGAAAACAGGCAGAAAATTTTTCCATTACAATTACAGCAAAATCGTGTGATTAATTACAATTTTGTCAAATACAATTATAATTTTTCTTAGTCTGGTGTGTTTACCTTAAACGCAAAGCAAAGGTAGGCAACATTTGCAAGTAATCCGCTGACATCCCTTGCTCAAATTGGCCAACTACTCATCAACAATTTTGCCTTAGAGAAGTTAAGCAAGCGCAATATTATGACCGGTTGAAACCTTTTGCAAGTTGGCAATGATGTCAAATTTTTGTTCCTTTGCATTCAGTGTGAAAACATCTTTACTTTTAACTAAGCAATTTTGCTCTGTTTGCATGGAATGGTATGAGCCTCTATTTTTTTTTGTCTGTGTTTGCAATTCTAAGTTTGTTACCCTGCCCCAGCAGTATGCACTGTTTGGGTGAATTCAAGTCAAAAAGTTATGCATGCTTGCCTAGTTAGTAATGCATTATTCAGTTTATGCCTAATTTAATAATGCAATTTCATATTATTATTGACCAGACTACTGTAAGTGTAAGTTGTAGTGATATTGACTTTTAAAGAAAAGTTATGATTTCTACCAAAAGAATGCAGTCCACTAGTCGTCGTGGAATACATGTGAATGCTTCGGATTTAATGTGCAAGTCTGGTTGTGGATTTTATGGAAACTCAGAATGGCAGGTATGTACTACTATCTGACTATGTCAGATGTAGGTGTCTTGATGATTCTGTTTCAGTCTTACTCCTGTAAGTAACACCAAACTTAAGATTCAAAAATTTATACCTGCTTTATTATTAGGAGATGAACAACAGGCAGAAAAGTCGGACCGCCTTTTAGTAATGTCCTTCTACTTCACGTTTTCATCATCAATAGTGATGAAATAAAGTATTTTGAATAAAGTATATTGGAAAAATAGCATCTCAACTATTGATAAAGCTCAAAATTCAACTTTTTCATTCTATTGTTTTCTGCCATCTGGACTGCTGTAATGCTTTGTTTTATGGACTGTCAGACTGTATGTTGCATAGGCTTACCAAAGTGTTGTATGTTGCTGCTCACTTTATTTTTAGCTCTAAGTATTCTTTACGACACTATCTTATGTTATCATTTTTGAAGAAACTTCATTTTTTACCTATAAAGTATCATATTAACGTCAAAATTGCATTGCTGGTTTTTAAATGTTTAAAGCATTGTGCTCCTGGTTACGTTCTACAGTTAATTGCCCTGCATAAACCATCTGCTCCTTATGATTTTTGTGGTAACTGCAATGTGCTTTTGTTGGAAAAAACTAGTCAAATAAACTACAAGAAATCTGAATCAATTTTTCACATGCTTCAGTACTTGTGGAATGATTTGCCTTTTGATATTCGGGGAAGTAGTATCATTTCATTGTTCAAAACCAAATTGAAAACTAAGTGTTAAACTAGACTAATAACTAACTTAATCATGAGCCTGATAATGATTAGTATGCTTTAACACTGTACTGTCTTTATGATCTTTTACCAAGTCCTATTTTGCATTTTGTATCTGCTAATTTTCTGCTTTTTCACGTGCTTTCATAACAAGTGCCGCTTAGTCACTAGTCAGATGTCAGCTTCTTGCGATCTTATCCCGAGGGGTTGACAAATTGCTTTTTATTATTATTATTTTCTTATTTCTAACGTGGTAGACAGCCTGGTTGGCAGATGTAACAGTAAAGCTTCACTCTAAGACTGAAGGGGCAACTTTATCATCTGATGTCTACAGTAACTTCTTAAATGAAATTTCAAATGATGATATCAAATCTTTCGTTATAATCACTGTATTACACTAAAGCATGTAACGAGGTGGTGGGGCTTGTCTCCATGTCCTTGCTCCCAGGCAACACAGCTTCTTTCGAAGAAATGTCTCAGTGGTGGCAAGCTATTAACAACACTGTGTTTGATTTGACTAACCCGAGATTTGAACCTCAGACCTCCTACTCCAGAGATGAACACATTATCACGCAACCAACTGGCTGGTTTCAAATGAGTTATTTTCCATTTTAGGGATATTGTTCAAAGTGTTGGAGAGATGTATATCAACAACTGCAGCAAAACCAGATTAAGTCAGATCATGAGTTTGCATTGCGCTTGCAACAAGAAGAAAACGAAAAACAATTGAAACAAAGAACTCCTCCAGTTTATCCTCAAGCTTCAGCTTTACCTACTCAAAGAGAAACTTCTGAACATTCACCATCTACAGATCTTAACAGGTAGATGAAGCCCAGCTAGTGTATAATTCCATTATATTAAAATGCAAAATATATTGAATATATCATTATGTCAATAAGAACTAAGCATACTGTATATCCATGGTTCTTAACCTATGAGTTGCAACCAAAAGTTGGTCGTCTAAAAAATCTTTTGGGTTGCTTGTTTTTTGTTTTTTTTTTTGTAAACATCTGCAAAGAGTGAAACTTGCAGATTTTTGAAGCATGCAGAAATTTGTGGTTTCCTGAATCTCAAAGTGATGACCCCTTTTTTTGGTCTTTACCCCAAAACCCACGTAATATAAAGTTTTCTGGGTTGCAAAATTTTACATATTTATTTTTTTCAATAAATTTGGGTCGCTTTGAAAATAGGTTGAGAACCACTGCTCTATGTGATATTGTTACATTGGTATGAATTGTATTACGTCTTAAACAGTCCAAAATTTGTTATACACAGTGTTGTAGTATTATCCTTCAGGCTTCAGATTTGATTTCCCGCCTTGCAGGTGTGATTTCCATGAATAATTTTTACCATTTTATTCAACCATTTAATTTCAGCATATCTGCTCTGAATTTATTTTTGCTTGGTAGAATTCGAAAAATGAGTTATTACAAAAAGGCAAATAAATAATGTCAACTGAATGCCAAAACAGTTAATGATGCTCATATACAAAATCTTATTTTTTGTTTATTTCAGATCTTTTTCTAAATTTGAAGATAAGAAACTTTTGTCTAAAGGTTTTCGGGGACGAACGTTAATGAATTTTTTCTCTCCTACATCAGAACCACAAGTACCTTCTTCACAAGCAAGATCACCCAGTAAATCAGTGACCATATCAAGTGAGAAAAAAGTGTTAAATATGGCATAGTTTGTTACTGATGTTAGAATTTGTAATGTTTATCTTTTAATTTAACATTTAGATGTTGTTGGCACCATACTGCAAGAGCAAGCTTATGGAAAATTTGATTCAAATCATTTTAAGAAAGAAATGAGAATAACTATTTCATCAAAAATTTTTAGTTTAAAAGAATAAAGTAAAAATGAGAAATATTCATCCGTGGATTTTTTTGTTTTTGTTTTTAAGAGTTAAAATTTTGGTTTGAGGTTAGTTTTAGAGGTAGGATTTAAGTTTGGGTTAGATTTGGATCAGATTAGATAAGAATTTCCAGTGAAATAGTATTTTCCAAAAGAATTTGAGTTTTGATTGTTTTTGTTCTTTTTGCTTTTTTGTTTTGAATTTCGAACATCATTTGTGCTTCCATGGTGAAATGTTTTCCTGTTTTTGTTTTGAAGACTCACATTATTGATAAACTTCAGTGGTTACAGTCAAATTTGAATGAGTTATATTCTCAAGGCTTGGAGATATTGTCGTACAAACTGTGTTAGAACTAAAAAGCCAATAAATAGAAAATATATTCGGTATGAATTACACTGGTTTACAAAAAAAATCAAGTTGAAAGTTGTCTGTAATTTTTTAACTGAACTAGGGGTATTTTACACCACTGAATCCAAAAATGACACTCATTTTTCTCCATCAGGTCAGGTTTTTTTTCTAAATTGTTTTTCATAAATCGTATTTTTTGATTATTGATCACATTATGATTATTGATCATATTATTGTAGCCTTCTATCTACAAATGAACTTTGACGATATTTGTAGTAGATTTATGTAAAACATTTCTCATGCAGTATGTATCTGATAGGATGTATATATCAAATCTTTAAAACATGGAATGAAGAGCATACATTAAAAAAGCAAGAACATGTAAGTTATATCATTGTTGAACAAATTTCAAGGAATAAACTTTCGTTTCTTCAATATTCTTGAGTGCTCAGCCGAGGGAATATCTCTCTTCAGAGTCCAATAATAATCAGCCATCATGGCCGCATCCCAACGTCCTTGGTACCTGGTTTCCATTTCTTTTATATCCTGATGAAATCTCTCCCCCTGCTCGTCACTCATAGCGCCAAGGTTTTCAGGTAATCGATCAATATGTGAGAATAGATAGTGCATTTTAATGCTCATGTTGCATCCAAGGTTTTTGAAAGCATAAATCATGTTATGGATAAGTTCTTCATAATTACTGGTTTTGTTGTTACCCAAAAAATTCTTCACAACCAGAACAAAGGCTTTCCATGCTTCCGATTCCAATTCCATCATTGACTTCTCACACTCAAGATCTCTGAAGAGCTGACGAACTTGAGGGCCATCAAAGATGCCACCTTTCAATTTCTCAATGGATAATCCTGGAAAAACATGGCACAAGTAAGAGAAGCAGCAACTATCCTTGTCCAGGGCTTTGATGAACTGTTTAATCATGCCAAACTTGATGTACAGCGGTGGAAAGAGTATTTTGTTTCTGTCCACCAGAGAATTGTTGATGATGTTATTGGATCTACCCGGCACAATTTCATCTCGTGCTGGCCAGTCCTTCCTGGAATAGTGCTTATATCTGTCCCTACTATCCCACATGCACAAAAAGCAAGGGTACTTGGTAAATCCAGACTGTTGTCCAATAGAAAATTCACCATTTTAAGGTAAACACATATATCCCATTCTTGCTGACAGGAAGAGATTTTCTCCAGCACATACTTCACCGAATCATACTTCTCCTTCAGTGAAGTCAAGTGAGCAAGAAGTATCGAAGCAAACTGATTGCGATTATGAAGCAGAACACATTTAAGTGATCTCTTGCAGCTGTCGATAAATAGTCTCCAATCTCAGGGTTCATAATGTGGCACTTTAAGCTTTTCCAGATGATAAACAATATTTGTGCAGTAAACCAAATCTTTTTTAAAGAAAAAATGAAGGAACTCTTGATGCCTGTTGCGATAAAACGTGATGAGTGTGCCATTAGACAAAAGTTTTTTTTCCTTTAATCTGGATGCCAAGAGCTCAGATGAGGACTTTGACAAATTAAGATCACGAACAAGATCATTAAGCTCATTTTGGGAAAAAGGATGTGGACGATCATCGCTAAAATCCGTTTCTTCATCCTCTTGGCTCTCTTGAGCTGGAGTAGAACCGTTATCACTATCGTCAGAAAGCATTACATAGACGGGTACTGGGCATTCATCAGAGTAAGCAAAAGGTTGACGTGCTGATTCAAGATCAGGATACTTGAGAACTTAACGGTTCTTTCTGTTAATCCCAGTCCATCAATAGCGCAAAAATAGCAGTCCAAGACATGGTTTTTAGGCTCTCTCCATACCATGAGTATTCCAAATTTTAGACTAGTCTTCTTACGTTTATTCCATTGACGCAGGCATTCAGTGCATGACTTGCACACCATGTGAGGAGCCCAAGCTTTGTCTTGGTCACCAAGTTTCATACCTAAATAGGCATGGAAAGTTTGCTTTATGAAAGTTGTGACTCTATTCCTACAAGGAACAAGTGTGTATTCATCGCAGATAGAGCAGAATATGTCAGGCCTATTTCGAAAAGATCTCCTACTTGACATCCTTCTTTGAAGGAAATTTTAATCACTTATAACCTTCTTTCAAGGAAAAAATGCAGTAATGCAACCAAATTAAAACGTGTGAAATCTTCAGAATCTAAAATAGATTAAAAAACCAAAGTCATTTTTATTTTTAAATTCAGTACATTAAAATCATCCTAAATTGATTAAAAATTGCTAAACAATAAATTGCGGGTGAACCAGTCCTGTCTTATGAAGAATTTCTAACATTAACAGAATAAATCTTACTTTGACCCAGAAATTAACAAAAACTTGCTACAACTGGTAGGCCTACTTACTACTCAGTGTTCACTTCTTTTCACTTCTTATTAAGTACCCATCTTCTTGTACTGCAAACTTGAGTTTTACTTTAAGGTTTGTGATGTCATAATCATTAAACATACATCACAATTGGAGCCTACAATTGTAATTACAACGCAACAATGTATATAAAAACATTTCTAATTTTAAAAGAAAAAAGGTATAAAATAGCGAATGTCTCAAAAACTTGACCTGATGAGAAAAAATTAGTATGATTTTCGAAATCAGCACCCCCAAATTAGTCTAAATCAGCTTAGAAACCTCGGACCAAAAAAAATGTGTTGGCCAGTGTTATTTTTGCAGAGTCTTTAGATAAACCTTCGCCTGAAAATTTTCGTCAACAAAGTTTCGAAAGCAACTAAAAAGCCAATAAATAGAAAATATATTCGGTAAAAATTATTTTTGCAGAGTCTTCAGATAAACCTTCGCCAGAAAATTTTCGTCAACAAAGTTTCGAAAGCAAACGTGCCTCTGAAGATTTCCTTCTTTTTCTTCAAGAATTTCAAGAACCTGTTTCAAAAGAACTGTGGAAATTATGCAGAATTTTCATTGAAAAGCTTTCAAACTCGGTTGGTATTTTCAGCCCACTCATCAATTTGTCAGTAGATAGATATTCAGCCTATTTACAAATTTGATTAAAAAATCAGTTAGCAGTTTGGATTTAGATTGTGTTACTGCGAGTTGGTTGTTATTGTTGAAATCTTGGGTATGTTTTTAGGCTGGTCAAGCTTTGATGAAAGTAGAATACCGTAACGGTTTATTATATTGTGGTATGAATTGATTCATTTGGGCAGCTGTTTTGCAAATTAAAAGATTTTGAACAATTCATTATTAAACTGTGCTCCAATAGGTTCTTCTACTTTTGCTTGTGGAACTGAGTTAAGCCTCATTGCATTTACTGATTTTGAATGAAAAAAACTAAGCCCTGCTGTCAACAATTGCTTCCCGTTGCAACACGCCAGTGATGCGAGTCGCTATGCACGGAAGAATGGTTATTATGAAATGTTGCATAAATCGTCATTAGAATCTGAATGTGTACAATAGCGTGGCGAAAGTTTATTGTAACTTTTTTCATTACGTCTGTTAATTTCACTACAATTCTGCAGTTACTGGTGATTCGGAATTTCACTCAACTAAGTATCTTCTTGAGTAAAATTATTAGGCAAGGCAGTCTAAAAGTGTTCAACTAAAAGAGTGACTTCTAAATTGTTTGTGACTTCACAAAGATATCATAATTCAATAGGCATATAATATTAATGTCACAACGTTGTAAAAGATAAAAACTGAACAGTTATACAATATCAGAGTAATGACGTAAGAGAAATGAGGATGTCAGTGAAATGCTATTGAAAATATTCACATTGCCTTTTTGCTGTAGTCAGTCATTGTTTTGTTTACGTCATTGTATGTAATCGACAATTGGTAATGGTAGCATACTCTTGCTTTTGATCAAAGTTTTGTGCAATAATTCACAGGTTTTTTGATTTTTTCTTAAGATAAAAACAAACTTAACCATTATCACTCGGAAAATTTGGCATTTTGTATGCTTTGTATTTCATATGAAGCCCTAAACGCTATGCAAGATGACCACTTGAACTATTGCCAGCAAAAAACTGTATTTTTTTGATCGAAAACGCTTGTTTATTTACTACTGGTGAAAGTGCAGTATCACTTAGTATCACAAAACATAGGCCCACGGTCCAAACATTGCTACAAAAGCAGAAGGTGTGGCCAACTATCATTTTATCAAAAACGTTTGGAGATAGTTCGATGATTCGGGGTTAGATTGGATAAAGGTTCTCAAATAAAAATAGCAAATTAATATTTCAACTTACAGCCTAGCTCAATTGAAGAACAATCTGAGATGGTACAAGATTTCTATCAAGAAATGAGCGACCGGTTGACGTCCCATTCCGCATTTAAAACATTGAACATGGATCAGGATGATCTTATGGACAGAGTAGAGCGATACATCATGACAAGGCTATATAGATACGTGTTTTGTGTTGATCAAACTGACGATGAATCTCAAGATTTAAAAGTTCAGGTAAGCTCAAGGCTTGTTTAGAGCACACTTGACTTAAAATGTTAAACCTGCTAGCTTTGCTTGTTACAATGCGAAATCTTGCCGATGCCGGCAACTGCAGTACTTGTGCAATATTGAGATATAGCCGGTGCTCAATGGTTCGTTTATATATAACCGATTGAGGGAAATCAGGAAACGTGTGTTAACTTTGATCGATGGATCACAAAAACTCTAGGTCAAAAGGTTGGACTATGTCGATTACGGCACACCTTGCAGTAAATATTACTATTAAGAGTACAGTGTGAAATCATAATACCTGAGAGGCTGGAACAGGTCAAAATTTGGTCATCTACCGTTAGTTTTTTTGATATTGCGCGTATAATGAAACATTTCAGACGCACTTCCTACCTCATAGAATATTGAATTTTGTTGTTGGTGACGCAAAGTGAGACTAAAGTTATGAAAATTAAAAAAAACATGCGATTAATACGAAGTCATTACAAGCAAACGACGATTTATAAGCACAGTTTGTAATATACATTTGCGGAATTTTCAACGACAGAATTTCTGAACTATATACCGCCAGAAAAATCACCTGTTAACCGCTAAAATTTTGTAGATACCAAATTTAAGCGAAGGTTATGCCTGCAAGGTGGAACACAAAAATCGCCTTTTAAATTACAGCAAAAAAAGTAAATAGGTATTAATTTTATGGCTGCGATTGGTACTAAAAATTGGATTCGGAATGACTCCTACTAGTTGAGTATATACGATCGTTCATTGATCAGTGACCATATGACCACAAAACCCTCGATCAAAAAAAGTAAAAGGTTGTGCAATTTTTTTTTCAAATTACCCCGATGATTGTGTAGTTGTACAAAAAGCGTTGGAAGTCGGCCTATTGCTGTGAGCTGCTGCTTAAAAAAATCAAAAAAAGTAAAAGGTTTTGCCAATTTTTTCAAATTACCCCAATGTTTGTGTACTGGTACAAAAAGCGTTGGAAGTCGGCCTGCTGCTGTGAGCTGCAGCTTAAAAAAAGTTTTCGAATTTCTATCTTCAGCAATGTATGGAATGAAGCTTCTTGGCTTGTCTAATCCACAGTTAAAATGTTCAAATTGATACATAGAGTATAAATTTTCGAAAAGCGGCGTTAGCCATTACGCTGTAAACGCTTGGAGCTAGTTGAAGCAAGGTAATTTGCTGTGAGATTTCTATGATTTGGAAGAGTATTTTTGCTTTTCATAAACATATCATTGCGCCATCCTAAGATCTTTTCACAACTGAGTCAAAACCACTTATAATTTCTCCTAAATCGTCAAGGCCAAAAATTTATTATACTTGTCTTAATTAGTGCAGAATACTTATGGCATTGTAACCTTCTTCGGTCCTACAAGAGGCGATTTTGATAAGTGCGAAACAGGTCGTTTAAGTCATTGGCCATGCTAAGATCTTTTTCACAATTGAGTCAAAACCACTTATAATTTCTCCTAAATCGTCAAGGCCAAAAATTTATTATACTTGTCTTAATTAGTGCAGAATACTGATGGCATTGTAACCTTCTTCGGTCCTACAAGAGGCGATTTTGATAAGTGCGAAACAGGTCGTTTAAGTCATTGGCGATAACGGCGTCACAGAAAACCGAAAATTTTTGCAAAAATGCTAAAACACTAGTAAATCACGGGAGTAAATCATTTGTTGTGTAAATTTGGCAAAGGCGTTTTACTTTCGAAAATCACATGACCACTGTCTGCGTGTAGCATAAGATAAATTACGTATACCTTAGAAATGATTTGCCGGTAAAAAGGCATACTGACTGGCTGCTTCATAATAAATCCAGTAAAATTCCATTTGTCGTTTACCAACCTAGTGCTTGTACAAGTATGATATTGATGTAATCATGGACTTCGAAATAATCTAATCAAACAATTATGATGATTAATTATGTAATTATTTGTTATGTGAAGTGAAACCATGTGAACTTTTTTGTTACTGCGTCAAAGCCTTTATTCTTCAAGCCTTATGACACTGCTCACGTAATCCAGTAATGCAAGTGTAATTTTCGATGGAATGCAATTGTTCCGAACGTGGGCAGTGTTGGATTATGAAGCAAGTCCTTCTTCGATAAAGCCAGCTTTGTATTTTATGAAAGAAAGTGTCTTAGTAATCTTAGATACGGTATACATACATACTTACGCTACTTTGCAAATTTGAAATGAATTTGCTTGATGTATAGATTAATGAAAATTTTTATAAGTGTCGAGTCCTTTGGTGTATTTTATGATAGCATTCAAAAGATGTCAGTGATATGTATGCTGAGCGACTCTATGTAAATGCTACGTATGCGGCAACTTACTTGATTTTGCATGATGACCGTGAACGCAGGAGTTCAATCCTCACTATGAATAGTTTTTGCCTATATTGCGTTCTTAGGTAAGCGCTACCGTCGCTTTTCTTGTGAAAAACAAAAACAAAGCAAATGGTCTGTTCTTTACTTTTCTGCTGCTTCTATTAAATAGAATCAAAGGTTTGTTTGTCATTATTGTATCCTCGTATTTATTTAAGCAAAAGTGTTTTTCTATGCAGACTCGCATAAGAAACTTGCACTGGATAACAGCTCCAATGTTGGATGCTACTATTGATGACAGCAAGCCATTAGTTACGGATTTCACCGATAAAGCTATAACAGGTGGGATGAAATTACTTCACCGCTCCTATGGATTAAATTTTATTTCATACTTTATATTCAGAACTTTTGATTGTCGTATACCACCAATATTCAGTTTATAGAGCGTGGTGATGGTACCCGTACCACCGAGCCAAGTCAATTGACCGCGACAACTAACCGCGAACCAACGGTTTTGTCATAGTGATTTCGTCACTAATTGAGGGTTTGGGCTAGATGGCTTTGAGGATAGTAAAATATTTTGATGATCGCCCTTCTCAGCCAATCGGCGTCATTTGGTACGCAGTCTGTTGTCTTGGACCCCGTACCACAGCCTACCATTGATTGGGAGTTGATAGAGCGTTGGAATGGTTGCTGACTCTAGTGCGATTTTTGAACTGGCCATGCGCAGTTGTGAAACACAACTTTGTTTACCATTGGAGCGCATTATTTTTCGTTGCGGCCATGCGGTCTATCCATTGTGGTGGCCCAGTCTTACGAAAGACTTTCAAAGAGAACCGTGATCGACTACTTTGCGTTGATGTGGTTAGACAGACAAGCTGCCCACCTGTCCACCACACACCGTGGAGGCTTCACACTGTCTTTTTAAATCTGAACGTCAAGCGAGAAACTGAAGAGTATTTTTTATGGTCTTTGGTTTGGCCCGGGCCGGGAATGGAAGCCAGGTCTACTGTTTAAGTAGCAGACGCTTGATCACTGCGCAGTTCGTCTTCTTTACCGTATTTTCTGTTTTAGCTATTATAGAAATGGACTCGAAACGTGCACCTCAAGATAAGCTTGCGTGCATTACCAGGTGCAGTAAAAACATTTTTGAAGCAATACGACATTCCAAGGTACGTTAGTAAGCTAGTCCAAATACCTGTAATTTATTTCTGATTAGTTTCGCTCTTTTGCTTGTGTATCGCTTAATTTTGATGTAAGATATGGAATTGAATTTGATCTGCAAATATGCAGGCCCTATTTCTATATTGGACTTTCAATTGAAAAATTTTGTGTGTAGATAGCTATCATTTGCAGCTAAAGTAGCACTGCCGGGGAAGATAAATGTAGGGAAGTAAAAGAAATATTCTAAAGAGGAACCTCTGGCTCAAGTTGGTTTGATTTTGCGTAATATAAAATGTTTGTCCAGCCTTTTAGTTTCCTCGATCTACGGTTTGTAGGCGCAGATACTTATTTCAGCGATCTGCGCTAAGATTTTCACCAAGCACGAAATTGTTAGTGCAGATCGCAGGATTGTGTCTGCGCCTTTATATCAGGTTTCGTAGCTTTTTTCGGTTGGTTTTGAAATAAAGATTGCTTTTAAGTGGAGTTGCCGTTCGAAATTGATGGCTTGATTCGATTTATCTGATTTAACATTCTTTCACGCTTTAGAAAAGTCTACGTGACAAGAATGCGGACTCTCACTACTCAATCCTTGCGTAGTTGAAGAAAGTGTAACGTGTTTCTTTAAAAAAATGTGTTGTATTCCACTTTCCCTGCTTGGCGAACCTGCTTGCAACCTGAAAATTTTGTGACTTTTCTACAATTACGTCAAAAAATGGGATCGGCTCATGCCCAACAAAAACTACTGATTCACTGATGAATTCAGTTCAATGGTTACACAGTAGTAGTCCCTTTTTCGACAACAATAGCTGTATCTGGCCCATTTTACTTTTGCTTACTGTTCATCCTATTGACTTAATGAGTTAGTTGACTTAATATCTTATAGGACGACGGTTCTCCTGCCAGTGCTGATGAATACTTACCAGCTCTCATTTACATTGTACTGAAAGCGAATCCACCTCTGCTCAAATCGAATCAGCGTTTTATTACTCGTTTCTCAAGCCCGTCGCGCGTAATGTCTGGTGAAGATGCGTATTTTTTCACTAATCTGGTGAGTTGTGACGTGTTTGCCCAGGTTTGGTAGCAATTCATGCATCGTACGTAAGCGTTTCAGAGTTTAATTTCCTAGCCACTTGAAGTGGATCAATGGATACACGAAACGCCAAAAACTCAGTATTTTTTAAGTGATGCAAGACATGCTATTTCGATGTCTCACTGTCTCAACCACCATCGCTTAAATGAGCTCTGTGGTTAAAAGGGTGCTTGTAGATATTGATTGGCAGAAAAGTGTTTCACTGTTTCATTGTTTAATGCAAATATTGTGCTAAGCAGAGCAGGACAGAATCCAGCGAGTTAAAAAAGCAGCTTCAGCAAGACTGCAACATCGCGACGCTTCGATTAATCAGATACTTAATTTTTAAAAAGATTTCGAAACTATATATAGTTTTCGTCGAACTGTTCAAGTTTTTTGATAATGTACGTTTCAATGCACTCTATTTTGGAGCTAACACAGTACTCAATTGAGTTTGACATTACTGATAGGAGAGTTTGAGATTTCTGATACGCATGTTGCTGAGGATTATTTTAAGGTATGGCTTATACTTTTAGTGCTGCGCTATATCGTTCATTGAAAATGAAGAAAATGGCTTAAATGCCTCAAGCTTGTCGCTTTCGCAAGATGAATTTGACGCTTATATGAGAGGAGAAACGCCTGTTGGCAAGTCTGCCAGTGATAATAACGGGAAAAACTCGGCGGGGTTGAAGTTGATGTATCAAAATCTTAAAGATTTGGCTTCCTTACATGAGAGGTATGTTGCAAGGTTTATTTAGTTAGATTTTTTTAAGTTTACAAAGTAATTTTTTTGTTGAAACACAAAAAACTCAGTGCAAAAGTATAGCTTACCCTTACCGGTGCATAAAAACAAAGTTATTTATTTCGTTAACGAGGTGGCACTAGAAGAGTTATTGTCAAAAAAGAATAAATGCATATGCAATTTGAGTACACCAGCAGCTTAAAAAGCAAACGGAAGCGTGCTGCAAGCTCATGGAAAAAATCTTAGGTGCTTTCTTTCACGCCAGCATTGTTTTGAAGTGTCGTTTGCACCTTTGATAGCATATATATGCAGCTGACGACGTCATTTATTCATACGCATGAACGTATAAAAAAATTACCGCCCAAAAAATTTTTCGCGTTTTTTCGAGTACAGTAATCACCATGGCTCTTCCGTAGGTTCCGCGCCAGTAGCCTATACGGCAGAAAGCACGCAAGCGATTTAATAATTTGTTATGTTGCATAGAACTGAGAAACTGTTGCAAGAAGCCGTTGAAATGAAACAGGGAATCGAAACGCACACGGAGCGGTTCAGAACCGAGATTGACACAGCTCTTACTAAAATGAACAGAATAAATTATCAGAGTCCTGGAAAAGCAATGGTTAATGGGGCAAATGATTCCAGAAACATTGGAGAACCGGTAGGGACCGGCAATCCCACGGAGAGGCACTTCAAGGCAGAATCGGCTTTAGATGCTGACATAAACATTTCAGATGAACTGCCCCCTCCTTTGGTACCAACTGTTCTGCCACATTAAACTCCCTTTTTTCTCTTTTTCGAGGTGGTGTTTTCTCACATGTTGGCGATTTTTTTTTTTCCTTCATAAGTAAAGTGTTATTTTTTGATTTTTGTGTATTAGTGGTGATATTGCCTTTTTCGTTTTACAATCTATTACCTTGTTACACCGCATGATCAAAAATCGTTCATTGCTAGGTGGTGTAAAATATTCCACCCAGAGTTATAAGTTGGGTTCGGGCCTGTAGTTGATGGCCCGTTTAAACTCGGTATCCCAACCAGTGGTGCAATTAAAGTTTTGCAGAAACTATCTAAGTTACAAAAATAAATTAGTAGTGGAAAATAATACCGGTTCTACAAAATACTGTAGGTCTAAGCCTGCGAGTGAGGGTTACACCATCACAAATTACTTGCAAAAAAAATCCTTTGCGCACGCTTAAGGCTTTGATTCGACCAAGTGTAGAATCACATTATGTTCTCTTTTCAAGTGTACGAGATTTACGAAAGCAATTTTTAACTAGGACTCAATGTCGCTAGATTTCGCGATGTCATTGACAGCCTCTTTTTTCGAATCAAGCAAACAAAATAAATCGGCTGCTGCTTCCAGTTGTGCAGTACAATACGGTTTCTGAAATTTGCAAGCCAGTTCCTGTTGCTGCTGAGAGATAAGTTTACTGTCAGCAGGACTTTTCCAATTTAAGTGATACAATATTACTGTGCTTATTCGTGCGTGCTATGTTTTTTGTCTTGAAATATGTATTCTCTATTTCCTTTTCAGTTAATGACGGCTGCGAGCGAGGATTTTTCGTACAAAGCTCGAGAATTAATCCTAGATTTCTAACCGAACGCAATATTTGCTGAAGGCTCGCGATTTTAAAGCACAACTAAGCTTTAACAGTACAGCTTCGTATCAGTATTCATATTTTTCAGGTACAGTTATATCGCCCACACAAACTACTTGCAATTGCACTTCGGTCATAATGCAAACAGAAATGCTAAAAAAGTCACCTTTTCCATTTTGATTTAAGAATAATTTTTTAATGGGCTGTAAGCAAAAAAATTCTTTCTTTTACGTCAAAAACGTTTCTGAGTTAAAAAAGGTTACGATTTTAACGTACTGTGTTTAAAAAAGGCTACGTTGGAAATGTAACGTTTTTAACGTTAAAGGAAAGATTTTTCTGCGAAAACCCTAAAAAAAATATTCGTAAATCGAAAATTCAACAGTCCTAACTATCGATACACACTACACAGTGTATTTGTTGAAAAGAACATAGGCGAAGCCAGGGGGTCCGGACTCCCCCCAATTGAAATGCTACCAATGATAAAAATGTCACAAAAAAGACTATTGTTTCTTCAGTTTCTTTTAGCATCTTCGCGTACAACAGCAATTAACAATAATATTGATCCAGGGGGCCCGGGCCCCCTCAATTTAATTTTTGCCAACTAATTAAAGTGGGCCCCCTACATTAATATTTAAATGGGCCCCAACAGTAATACTGATACAGGGCCCTTTCAATTTAATTTTTGCCAAACAATTTAAATGGACCCCTTTACAATAATATTTAAATGGGCCCCCCAACAATAATATCGATCGATCCATAGGGCCCCTCAATTTAATTTTGGCAACCAATTTAAATGGCCCCCCTACAACAATATTTAAATGGGCCCTCCAACAATAGTATTGATCCATGGGGCCCGGGGCCCCTCAATTTAATTTTTGCCAATCAATTTAAATGGGCCCCCTACAATAATATTGATCCAGGGGATTTATCCTTTTATCCTAAAAGTTGCTAACTCAGGCCCTATTGTATTCTTTTTGTGAACGTAATGTAATAACCAAGGGCGGATTTAGCGTATGGCACATTGCCTGGGGCCCCGCGCTCGGGTAGGACTTTTTTTTGGTCTTCACCTGTATTTGGCTGGAAAATATTGCAAAAATCCCAAAGTGCCAGGGGCTCAACTCAATGTAAATCCAGCCCGGGCAATAACATGGTTTGTAGACGTAACCATCTATTGTAAATTTTTCAATAACCATTAGCCTCCACCTCGCCAGTTTTTATGCAACAAAATACTTTTGAAAAAAATTAGCTACAGTAAGGAAAATGCTCATTGAACAAATTTTTGAATTGAGAGTGCCTGAACTACCTGGCCGTATATGTACTCCTGTAGCTGGTTGTTTTCATGACGAAACAATAATCTCCAAGGAAAATTTTCGAGTGGATTGTTATTTACCGCTAAAATATTGCAGGAGGCAATGTATTTTACTTCCCCTACCTGGGCCAAATCTCTTACAAAATTTAACCCTAAAATGCAAGATTTTGAACGTGTTACCCCACAAAAAAATTCTCTTTCGAAGTTTCTGATGACGTCATTGCATGTGATTTGTGGTTTGGGCCCCCCCAATCAAAAATCCTGGCTACGCCTGTGGAAAAGAATATTCTAAACGTGCAATCTTCATTCATCAAATAGCTCTGGCCAGGAGATGGCGAAAAGACTTCGGTCTGTCGAGTCACCTGTCGTTTCACGCACTAAGTAGTCGAGGTTGCCAAGCAAAGAAATATACCATTTTCTAGTGTATTTGACCCGACCGACAATCGAATCAAAATCTGCCGTTCCAGTTGTTTGCGTTCTATCCGCTTTATCACTGGTCGATTCGAGAAGGCGTTGGTAACACGAAAACATGTTCTGTGAGTTTCAGTAGGTTCATTACATGCGTAGCCTTTTGCGTTTGACAATCTAAAACGAATGTTAAAATTTCGATTTTCTTGTCATTGTTTTACGGTCAATTTATGCAAATGTTTTTGATTTACCGATTTAATATCATTTCACAGTGCTACTTTAGAGCAGAAATGGCTGTGTTCAGATTGTCGTATTTATTAAAAGAAATATTAGTGATTTTCCTTAACTAACTTAATAAACCGTATGGATTAATGAATTGAGTGAATGCGGTAAAAAAGAACCACATGTTTGGTCCTGTGCTACACTTTTCACTTTCTCAGTAAGGCAAGCACTAAAGTTTTTGATAAACTTTTATGGGGCTACAAAAGTACAAAACCACAGTAAAAAGTAATGAAGGAAAGTTAAGAATTCGAACAAGTGTTGCAGCTATTGCTACAGTAATACGGTATTGTTTCGAGGAGTGAAGTATGTCAAAAGGACATCACGTTATAGCGCTGCTACTCGACATTTTCAGTACTTTGGCAAGACGTACAAATACGGTAGTACCGTTAGGAAAATCACGAAACTAGAGCATTTACAAATTAGTATGCAAATATATTAAAAATGGGGTATTACCAAAAAAACTAACTAATCCACACATGCTAACAAGACGCATAATCTTGCTTTAAAATTATTATGCTTAATCGTTTTACGTGCTATCTGGTCAAAGGTTACCAGCACGGAAGCCTAGGAAAGAGCCACCAGAATGGCGACTACTTAAAACAAGCAATCCGAGAAAGGCTCTTCCCTAGTCTTACACGCTGGTAGCCTTTAGGCCAGATTGCACGTAAACGAGCACTGAAACTCTGACCCCGCAAACGTCAAAACATTCCAATTAAATTACTGTATTATTAAAAATAATCATTTTGTGTCCTGCTGCAGAAGACTCTTTTATTACTGGTGTATGGAGATTCACATTTTATAAATCACTGGATAAGAGGCAAATGAGCAATACCATGCAACCATACACTAAGACTCGGTCAACATGTGACGTAATATTCTAAGCGTATCCAGTTTCCTTGAAAAAATCAGTATGTCCAGAGTACCGGCATACCAGCGAAACTTTTGTTTTATGTAATTTTATTCGTCCTGTTGCCTTGGCCAGGAGACAGCAAAGGGACCTTTCGGCCTTCGAGTGAAACTGCCACCTGTCTACCTCACACGGTGAAGGCTTACGTCAAGCAGGAAACCTGTAAATACCAAATCTTATAATCTTTGGTTTGACCCGACTGGAAATCGAACCCGAGTTTATGGTTTCAGTAGCAGACGCTCCACCTCGACCACTGATCGGTAAATAAATGAAGCATACCATTGTATGTCAAGTGGAAACCGAAAAAAAGATAGGTTACGGTAAAAACAGTGACTAAACAATGATACCCGAGTGTAGTAAGAACAACCTTTACGATAAAATAGCGTAAGCTAATGAATCTAGAATGGGTACAGATCCTCTGTCGGCAATGGCTTTCAATATGCGACCCAAAAATTCACTGCACTCGTGGAAAGCAGCCTCTTGTTTAAGCAAGCTTCTGTCCTGCAGAAGATCAACACCACAATTCCATAGCGTGTTGAACGTAATGGTTAGGGTCATGATCTTTTTCAAAGTACCTTGAACAAGTTTGCTAGCTTGTTTAGTCTCATCCAAAAGACAAAGAGATAAAATACGTTCCAGAAAAACGTTGTGGGCCGTTATAATATCGTCCAGTGTTCTCGCTTCGGCAAACTTTTGCGAGAAAACGTGTTTTTCTGCCAGAATGACGCTGGTCATAACAAATCCATACCAGTGCCGCAGCAAATGCAAAGTACGAGCTCTGAGTAAAGCCATTCTGTGCCGCTTTTCACTAGCAGACATAGGTTCGGCGTCAGAAGATCTGTGCCATCTCTTTTGCCGCATAATTGCCCTGATAGGGGTGTGATAAATGGACGAAAACTTGAGTGATTCAATGCAGTACAAGGCACGTTTGATCTGCATTAGATAAGAAAACACCCTGTTGTAAATTTTGATGCAATTCTCGGTCAAGACTAGAGTTAAGGGCCATTCAACCTTCCACTGCAACTCAATGCAATCTGTTGCATCAATTGAATGGTGTTTGCTTGGTTTTTCATCTGTTGATTTTGTCGTTGTAAGGCAGCTGTCTCTTTTCTGTTCGTTGGTCTTCTGCTTTAACTGAACAAAAACGTTGTGGTCTGTTGGATTGTAACTCAAAGCCTCTTGCATAAGGGTATTCACTCCAACTAAGTCTCCTAAAATGATGTCACTGGTTAGCAGCTTTTCACAGATATTGATGGCAAAGTGATGCATAACATCACCCAGAGCCATCAAATGAAAATTGTGGAACTGATTTACAGCATCCAGCAGGTCAAAGTGCTCCTTCAGCACCTCTACCAAACGTTTGTTGGAAAAATTGCATTTTAAGTCAATTACAGGTTGCAATGAATCGGATATAAGGACAAAAAGGGGCTTTGTGTTTACTAAATGTTTATCCATTTTGCTGCTCACGCTTGAATGAGAAAAAAAAGTAAGAAGCTTAGTAAAATTTTTACCCAACAACACATCTTGTTGATCAGATTGAACAATTGCAGAAGATGCAGATACTTCTTCATTTCGAGATTGGGACTTGAGAGCAAGGTTATCAATAAAATAGTCATAAACAGGTTGCTTTAAAACTTCATTTACAGCGCTCAGAACTTCACCATACTTGTAATCAGACCTTTTAGCCATAGCATTTAAGATTTTCAGTATTTCCATTGACTTTCCCCCTGTTATTACTGTGGTTAGAAAAACACTTAACCAAGGGCAAAACTTTTCTATATCTTCTAAAGAAGGAACGATAGCCTCTTGCCAAAAATTTGCTTGTTGGCAGCTGGTAACCTTTCTGAAAAGTACAAACTCATTGTTCGCATCTTCTAAAATTCCCTTACTTATCCAATTGTCAATAATATCAATGTAGGCTTTTACGCTGTCCAACCAAAGATTAAACATCACATCCAACGTGGTCAACTCAATAGCAGGATTTTTTGAAGACAGTATCATGTCTGATTCATCTTGCAATGTTTGGTACAAAATACCAAGCAGGCGAGAAGACTTGGCGACATTGCTTTCTTCAATGTGATCGAGAGCTATTGTGGAATTATAAACATCATTGATTAAATGCAAAACCTTAATGTGTGGCTCAAGAGCTTGCTGAAGATCTTGCAGCAAAAAAGTTTCTTCTTGAAGTTTTAACTTCTTCTCGATTGCAAGCAAGTCTGCCATAAGCCAGTTTAAATATAATGACAAAGATGAAGCAAACGCTTGATATGTTGTTGAAACATGCAAGGTAAAACTACCAACAAACTTTCTTAGCTTTGCAACAATATCACCGCAATTCGCATAGATCTTTAAGTTCTCTTGCAAAGCTTGATTTGTTGCATGTGACATAACAATACGCTGAGATATTGTGTGACTTCCATTAGTCTTGGGAAATGCAAATAAATTTTCTTGACCACTTAAAAGCCACAACACTTCTCTAATAACTGTAGATTCAGTTACATTGGCATTATTTTCCAATATCAACAAAGGCTGGTCCAGAGAGCATCTTAGAACTGACTTTTCAACAATTGCTTGTGTTTTCCAATAGGAATCAATAAGGTTAGAAGTTGCAATGATTGGAGGGGCTTCTTGATCAATGTCAACAAAAGAAGTCACACTCTGCTCTTGTTTTAATCGAACATTGCTTGTCTCAACATCACTGTTCTCTGAATTGTAGGGTGATTCATCCCAATGATAATTTGATGGCACATCTTCTCCATCCAGAAGGTATGCTGTCCAATCAAAGTCATCTTTTTTATCGGTGGGAAAAATTTCAGGACTTTTTTCATATTCAACACTAAGTGGATTATCAGCCAAACTTAATAAAATTGATATAAGACTGTAATGTACAGAACTTTTGTAAAAAGAGACTTTTGATAAATCACTTTTCAAAAACTTTTCAAAGACTTCTTTCAAACACTTGCTTTTTTCTGGTTGTGAATGCATAAAAAACTTTTCTACCAATCCATTGATTTGTCTGCTAATGGCATCGCTGTTGGGAGTCAAAAAACGATGATAAAGAAAATTCGAAAGTGAAAATTCAATACAAGAATCATGATTGATACTTCCAACCTCAAAATCAGTGAGAGAAGAAACAAGTTTAGATGCAAGATGATGAACTTGTCGACTGAAGTTTTCATTTAAAGGCATCTTCAATTTAAATGAACAGTGAAAAGCAGTACGGTACCATACAACTATTCTTTGTAGCCCAGTTTGATTACATAAAATGCAGTGGGTTATTAAAGTATAATACCAGCCTGCCAGCATTAAAATATATCAAGTAACCTAATTAAAATTAGTTTTAAACCTAAATTATGAATAAATATACAGTTACACATGGTGTTTCAAAATCAACCTCCCTCCAAAACTTACATAGCCTACCAGTATGACATGGTAATTTGAAGTTTTCTTCAACGGGCCTAGTCTATTTCCAAGCTCATTAATTTATGAAAGTACTGATATAACATTTCATTTTACAAATACCGTGTTTTATTTTCATGTCAAATAACATCTGTAGTTAGATGAACCAATGAAGCTAATGACTTAAGCAAAAATTAGGATTACAGCCAGATCTGGGTAAAGCCAGAGATGTTGGCGAATCTTACTAGATATACCCTGCCCTAAACCTTTGTGAAAGCACCAATGGTATATAGTTATTTTGAAAGATCAGGTTGAAGACAGAAGAGCAGTAGGAGATTGCAATGGTTTACCAAGTTAGCCTATTATTATTAACCTGCAATGATTTTTGACCAAGTGTTAGAATAAAGGAAGTTTGATTCTCGGCATATTTGCAATTCAGAATATGTTGTCATTACAATTATACACATAGGTTGGCAAGTTAATGCAAAACGTTAGCTTTGTTATCCACTAGACTAGTCAGCTAACAAACTTCACACCTATGTTAAAGTTAATTCGTTATTTTCAGCTTTAATTAACGGAAGTTAATGAAGTCCGTTAAAGGTTAATTTAAGATCATTTGGAGTGTAATTTACATTTCTTTTTATTCACTCGTTTCTAAAACCCATAATGACACTGTTGAGCTGACAGTAAAGAAAAAATTTATTGCTATGAAGGTCTTCATATGTTTTAGAAGTTACATTTTACAGTCTAATCTAATTTTAGATGAAAATAGGTTTAAATGCACCGACAAAGCTGCAATCCGAAAATCTTTGAAAATCATGTTTTAACCAACTGAATTTCTTTTTTGCAAAAACCTAAGAAAATTCCGGTCTAACCTAAGCTCATACACAGAAAAAGTTAAACAGCACTGCACTGCTGAGTAATCAAGGAAACACTTCATGCTTCATCATCTGGACACGATAATTTTTGTCAGTCACATCAGCAATTTTTTGGATTCAAGCTGATTCTCTTTAAGTTTTCGTTCTTCATTGTAACATTAAGGAATCAGGTGTAAAATTTAACATAACTTAACACAGACAAAACTTATTAGCTCCTTCCACTACTTGCGAATACTTGAATAGTGGATACCTTTCAAGAATTCTTCAGCCTTGCGATATCTTGAGCACAGTTTACCTATCGGCATCATTGAACCAAACGTCATCAAACCAATGACACCAAAACGCTATTAAAAACGCGGTTGCCAAAATATAAAACAAAATTCAACTAGATGGGAGTTTACCAGCAAACCCAGTGAACGACCGACGCGTAGCTAATGCCGTGACGCTCAAAAGTACTTTTTGTCTACCATAAAATCAGCAATTATTCAAAAATATCTGATCAGGAACCTCCAGAAAAGTAGAGTCAAAATGTTCGTCTGTTAAATATCTGCTGATATCATAAAACATTGGCACTCTAAGTTGAGCTGTTCAAAAAATTGATTTTTTGGGAGGTCCATTTGGGGGTCCCTGGGGGGGGTGGCACCCCCAAACTATGTCAAAATGTTTGTCTGTTAAATATCTGCTGATATCGTAAAACATTGGCACTCTAAATTGAGCTGTTCAAAAAATTGATTTTGGGGGGTCCCCAGAGGGGTGGCACCCCCAAACTATGTCAAAATATTCGTCTGTTAAACATCTGCTGATATCATAAAACATTGGCACTCTAAGTTAAACCGTTAAAAAAAATGATTTTTGGGGGGTCCATTTGGGGGAGTCCCCGGGGGAGTGGCACCCCCAAACTACGTCAAAATATTGGTCTGTTAAATATCTACTGATTTCAAAAACAACTAGCACTCTAGCTTGAGCCGTTCAAAAAATGGATTTTTTTGGGATTCCCGGTGGAGTTGCTCAAAAAAATTTCGGGAGAAAAAATTGAGTTTGCAGCTCAACAACTTTACGCAAAATTAGATTTCGATGTTTTGTGGTTTAGGAGAAGAAGAGCCTACAAAATTTAGGAAGAAAAAAAGGAAAAAAAAAAAAGAAATGAACCTCATCGCGGTCAAAAGTGGGTTGGTTGGGATGAAAGGGTATTGTAAGGTTTTAATGTTGCTTCCCAGGCAACACAGGAATTTAAGGTTTTGTTCAAGAAGTTCAATGTGAAGAATCCAATATCCCGAGGGGATTTCCGCAATTCCGCTTTGAGACTACTGAATAAGAAAACTAGGATCCGGAACTTGAACGAACTTTAATACAATTATTGTAACTCATCGAATGCACAATTGCAATGTTATGGTAATTGTAGGTTAGTTTGGCGTTAAATTCCCATAGCTACTTTCTATAATTAAATAAAACGATTAATTAGTAAATGCTAAAAACTATAGAATACCAGTAAACTAACACAAAGTATTGTCGAACGCTTACAAGCTATTCTTGCCGTCAACTAGAGCGTCTTTTCTGCTCGAACTTAGATTCGTTATGTTCTTTGTTCACATAAAAGCTACAAATTATCCTCCATTTACAATCGCGTTGACAGATGAGCGTGTCAAAACGCCGCCTTCATGTAGTTACTTTCCGAATACGGCATAGAAAAAAGGCTTCCCATAAAACGATCGATTTAGTAAATTCTCAGACAAGAATGACAATTGGGAAACCAGAATGCTGACATGTCATGCACAGAAAAATTAGAGTGCGATTAGCTTACAGTCCCCTCAAAACTTTTCAAAGTTTTCAAAAAAAAAATTCTGCTAATCGCTTCCGCCGTGATGTTTTCAGACAAAAAAAAAAAAAATATTAATCCTACACCACACAGATCACATACACATAAGCACACAATATATACAGTTTCTTAGTATCCTAAGTATAGTTCGAATAAATTGTTCAATCGTCGCTCCCGCCACCGTCGATTAACGCGATTTTAGTGATGTCTCTATGACGTAGTTTGCCGTCACTCATCCGCGCAGTCACCGATCGAACATGTCCGTCATCTCCCGTTTTCACTTCCGTTATCACCCCGTACGGATATCGCAGAAATCTTGGGGGCTCCTCCTCACACAAAAGGATCAAATCACCAGCAACAAAGTCTCGCATCGGTCTCCTCCACTTCTGCCGCTCTTGCAGATTGGTTACGTAGAGCTTGAGCCATTTATCCCACCAGACACTTGCGATTCTCTGCGTATAGCGGTGGCCTCGTTTGAGTGCATCTGCGGGCGCAGTAATTGTTGGATACGAGCAGCCATCCTGTGGATCTAGTGAGCCAACCATAAGATCAATCGGACGCAATGGAGGTAGTCCGTCATCTGAAGGGGATTTCGTCAACGGTCGACAGTTGACAACGTATTCAGCCATTTTGCTAATTGTTAGGAACTCGTCCTCAGTTGGGTTTTTGACATTTGAGGGCTGTAAGCCATTGATAGCTTTCCGAATGGTTCGAATTTGCCTTTCATATACTCCGCCATGATGTGATGCTTCAGGCGGGCCAAACTGCCATTCTACTTCCCATTCGTCCATTTTGGATTCGATTGTTGTGGTTTGGAGATCTCGCAGAGCATCTCGAACTTCTTTCCGGATTAAGTTATTGGCCCCGGTGAAGTTGGTCCCATTGTCCGTCCTGATGAATTTTGTACGGAAGCCTGTGGAGCACAAAAATCTTTGGAAGACATTAATGAACGAGGTGGCGGAGAGATCGGAAGCGACTTCTATCCGTATAGAAGTGGTCACTAAGCATACAAAGATGCAAAGCCAGCGCTTCACCGTGCTCCTGCTAATGCTCACGCTGAACGGCCCAGCCAAATCCGATGACGCATACGCAAACACGCTACATCTAGGTTTTAACCTAGCACTAGGCAAAGGTGCCATTAGCTGTTGTCCCCGAGATTTTTGTACTAACAGACAACGCAGACAGTTACTGGTATAAAATCTAACCGTTTTAGCATTACCGACCGGCCACAAACCCCAATCCTGCTGAAGAGCCCCAAACACTAAGTCTGGCCCCAGATGTCCTAAATCCGAATGTTTTTGTTTCACATACAAACCAGTCACCCAGTGTCTAAACGGTAAAATCAAAGGATGTCTAAAGTTGTGTGCCAGTTCCGAGTAAGCAACCCTTCCCCCAATCCTAAGTACTCCTGTCGAATCCAAAAACGGAACGTATTTTTTCAGCTGAAGTAGGTGAGGATCACGCTGCTTCGTCGGAATGTGATGCAAAGCTTCTTCAAAGGTAAGTCCGCCTTTCATTCTCTTGATTATTCCTCCCATTGTCTCTTCTTGCGCCAGCTTGATCAGCAAAATGCGAGCATTCTCTCTAAATTTGTGTTGTGAAATGTCAAAATCTTCAGAAGTAAGCGATCGTAGAGCAGCAAAACATTGCATTACCAATGCGAGCTTCTTTTCAGCTTCGATGCGTGTAGAGCAACTAGACAAGAATTGCAGAATCCGGCTAGAATTTCCATCTATGCAAACGGAGTTGATCTTTGCGCACTGTGTAACGATTTCAGCCTCCAGGTCAGCGTGATTGACTGGTGGCTGCAAAGTCTTCATACCGACTTGCCAGGAATCCGTGTCTTGGCGAAGAAAGATCGGTCCTTGTGTCCACAAAGTGTATTCCTTTTCATCTTTTACCCGTATTCCTCTACATGCAACATCTGCCGGATTTTGGTTTGATGATATGTAGTCAGGAACCAGATTGTTGCTAGCAGTTAATATCTTATCGACTCGGTTTCTCACAAACTTTGCCAATTCTCGTTTATGGCATTGGCACCACTTGATCACTGTGGTTGAGTCAACCCACAAATAGATTCGTTCCACTGAAATCGTTAAGCTTGACCTGCTTGTTTGCAGAAGGTCAACGCCCATACATAAAGCCAACAGTTCTTTTCTTGCAATCGAAAATTTCTTAACTTGCGTAGAAGGAAAAATCCTGCATTTTCCAAGGACAAGCGCTGTGTCAATCATATGATCATTGATCTTCCGGAGGTAGACACAAGCTCCCATAGCTTCCTGCGTTGCATCACTGAATACGTGTAGCTCGTACACTCCGTCTTCAAGTGTAGAATAATGTCGTGGGATAGTAAGAGACGAGAGTTGGTTCATCTCCGATGCTAGCATGTTCCATTGTTCTTGCAGTTCTTCGGGTACAGGATCATCCCAGCTGCATGTTCTACTGACTATAAGAGAATAGCACAGTTTCATTTTCAGCATGAATGGGCACCACAAGCCTAAGGGATCAAAGTATGAGTTCAGTTGGCTCAACGCTTTCCTGCGGGTAAGATTGTCGTCTTTCTGCCGTGCAGCTTTTGCATTTTGCAGTTCCATCCTGTCATTTGCAGTATTCCAGACCATCCCCAGAGTTTTTTGCTCAGGCAATCCTTCTTGCGACGAGAAACTTATCTCTTTTAATGTCGGTGCTAAACGATCCTGTCCAATTGACTCGAGCACTTCAAGGCTATTGCTAGCAAACTTTGTAAGAGTAAACCCAGTTGTTGACAAAAGCTCCGTCACTTCATAAGCGACTCGCTTGGCATCTTCCACAGTAGGAAGGGACGTAATAAAGTCATCCACATAGAAGTCCTGTTCCACTCTTCGGACAGTGTCCTCTGATGCTCTTGAATAGTTTCGCTTAGCTGTGTACTTTACACAGTATCCGGCAATACTTGGAATAGAAATTAGACCATAAGGCATCACAGTAAACCTCCAGTGTTCTTCACCATTCTGTTTGTCCTTGGCGAAGGGCAAGAATCGAAGCATGTTTCTGTCCTTTGGATGCAGCCTAATTTGAAAAAACATATTCTTGATATCACCAATAACTGCATAAGCATGCTGCCGAAATCTGATCAAAATTCCAATCAATGACTCCAAGAACATCGGTCCACGATACAGCATGCTGTTGAGGCTAATTCCATTTACCGGCAGAGCTCCGTTGTACACAACTCTGAATTTTGCTTGCGATGTAGCAAAGTGAGTAATATAATGAACGGCTTTTTCTTCAAAACTCCATTTCTCTTCGTCTTCCACCTTTTCAGCTTGTTCTTCTCTCTTCATGGCTTCAAAGGTTTCTTCATATTTTTGGGCCCTTTCGGGTTGTTTCGACAAGCGTTTGCTTTGACTCGCCAGTCTACACTTAGCAGCTTGAAAACTCTCAGGCACTGACACAGGAAAGCCTTCTTTCCATGGTAGCGGCATTTGCAGTCTTCTTTGACCTGTTGAATCCTTGATTTCTTCTACGTTCGCCTCATAGAAAGCCAAAATCCTTTCATCATCCTTGCTCATAACCATTTCGCCATGGTTTGGCTCTAGAACAAGTTGATCTTTGTAGTAACGGTGCAAGTCATGTTCCAGAAGTGGCAACAGCTCCAAACATTCTTCATTAGATATGTTGTGCTCAGCGGACACAATATCCATAACCTGCTCAAGATAGTTGGTCCGCCTTGTTGTTGTCACTGCCGAGATGCAATGCTCATTCTTTACATCATCACTCCGCACTCCCCAAAGGATACTTCCCAATGGATGAGTCCCAATTAGAAGTTCAGAAGAGTCACTTTCCTGCCACACACAAGTTTCCAACACACGAAATTTTCTCAAATCCTGTGCTCCAAATATCATGTCCACCCTGCGCTCATCTTGCACGACATGACTGTGGTGTTGTTGAAGTCCGTACATACCTAGCAGTTCATCACTTGGTATGCAGTCACTATATGGCAGCTTTGCATCAATAAATGGAACGTCATGCAATTCCACTACACCTGTGCTCCCCGACTTTAAACACAGTGTCCTATTCATGCACAAATGATCTTCAGGAGTTTGCTCCAAAAACTTGATGCTGATCGAAGCTCGAGGGTCCCATTCAAACAACCTCTCGGCTAATTCCCGATTACATATAGTGGTGTCTGCGCCAGTGTCTACAAGAGCATAAAACGGCACTTCTACCTTTTCAGAACCCTGTGTTTTTATAGCAGTTAATCGCATAAGAGGCACAGAGGCAAAATATTCTTTTTCCAACGACTGCGTTCGCCCACTGTCTCTGGCTATGTTAACACGACGAACTGTCTTCGTGCCTGAATTGCTGTTCTTTTCCAAATCTTCCAGATTTTCTTTTTCGTTTGGTGACGTTGTCGACTCCTTCTTCCTCTCCAAATGAAGAAGATCGGAATGACTTCCTTGGCATTTGCTACAAAGCTTTCCAGTCGGACAATTCCTAGCCAAATGCTTTCCGAGACAAAGATAACACAGCCCTTTGGTTTTGACGAGGTCCCGCCTTTTCTCAACATCCATTCCTAATAATTGCTTGCAGTCCGTAGTCACATGGCCGCTGGTACAGTGTATTGCGCACTCCTCCTTCGCGGTGATACGACTCCTGCTGTCGTCACTTCTTTCCTTTCCGACAGGTCGTGACTTGGCAGATTGCAGATTATTTGTCCTTGCCTGAAAACCGCGCTTTCCAGGATTATCTTTCGATTTTGATGGGCCACTCCTCTCGTCGCCAATAATGGTAGAAATATCATACAAGTTGTGCTCCTTGAATTTCAGATTATCTAGTTTTTCATCCAAGAATTCCAATACCATGTCGAATTTCCATTTCCGAAAATCTTTGTTTTCATGAGCAAATTCAGCGTACAAATCAGCATTAAAGCAATCTACGATTCGAAATAGCAACTTGGGTCTTGAAAGCTCCTCCAGCATATTACTGGACCCAGCAATACTTCTGAGATTGCGAAGTTTCGTCCGATAAGCCTGCATCGATGCTACCTTGCTAGCAAGTGATCCTTTTGCCCACTTCACGTCTTGAATTGCAGTCTCAATTAATCCTCTTGGGTCTCCGTAGAGGTCCTCTAAGATTTCCCAAATCCGGTTTAAGGCTTCCTGCGGGTTCCTCATAACCCAAACTCCTTTTATGTGCTCGTACACGTTATCGGAGACAGAATCGGCCACTCTTTTAAGCAGAAGATATGGATCAGACTCCCACAGCAAATGGTAATCTCTCAAGAGCTGCTGCCTAAACATTGGGTAGTCTGACTTCTTTCCGGAAAAACGCCGATTTGATTCCTTTCCTGGGGCTTCGAACATAGGAGTAAATCTGTAGGTAGAAAACCTGCTTGCATGAGTCAAGTTCTCTCCAGTCTTTGATCGAAATTCGTTGTATGGTCCCCTCGATGGCATCCACGAAAAATCTGGTTTCTCTTTCCAACTAGGCAATCCACTCACAGTGTAGTCTCTTGTGGAGTACCTTCCCGAGTGTCCAAATTCTTTAGGATCATCGCATTGGGCCCCTAGCCAAGTAGAGTGGTAGCAAGATTGATCCAGAGATGCGTAGGGCTTTGTCGGTTCCTTAGAAATAAATTCTGGGGCACCAAAACGCAGCTGAGTCTTTTGTGGTGAGTTCCGATCCACTCCAGACGCTTCTTGCGTTCTTTCTTCCGATTGACTTCCGTTCGCATTGGCTGTCTCTTTCTGATCTCCAATCCTACAGCTAGCTTTGCAATTCCCCATCCCTAATCCTTGACCGCCGTCCTTGGAATCCAATCCATTCCTATCCATTCCAGATGGCGTCGATGTCGCTATTGCTGGAGTTTCTTTGTTAACAGATAAGCTTAGTGTCGCAGCATCGGGAAACATCGCAGCTTCAGCCAATTGCTTGTATTGGGCAATTTCCTTTTCCATGCGATTTTTCTGCTTCAAAAACTCCCCTTTTTCTTTTAAATAGAACTCTCTCTCTTCTTGGGTCTTGTTCCAAAGAAGTTCTTTTTCATCTTCTATATGCTTCTGTTCCTCCTTGGCACGTTTTCTTTCTTCTTCCGCTCGTTCCCGTTTCTGCTGCTCTAATTGCGTTGCCACTGTCATATCCACAATTTTTTCGCTCAATTTTGACATCTCTTCGTCATGTTGCTTCATCATGCTGTGAATGAACTTATGGGATTCGTCGGAGAACCGCGAAGCAGCGGATTTTGATGTGCAGGAAGAGGAAGAAGATGCCATGCTTCTTTCCCACGGAGAACGCAAGGCTCTCTCATAGTATTTTTCGATTTTGTCCTTTAACGAAGGATTGTAGAGGCCCAAAAGCTTCTGAACTCTTGGAAGCGCTGGAACGGAAATGGCTTGCTTTTCCTTATGCTTCGCATCGTCAATCCAAGAGTACACAGCGTCAAGATAAGTCGATAGAGCGTTCATAATATACTCGTACACAGCCTCGATAACCTTTTGGTTATTCTCTTCATTGTTATTGGCGTAGTCACGCAGAGTGTCTACCATGACTTTCAGCTCGCGCCAATATTTAATCAGGCTTCGATGATTGGAAAAGTGAGAGGAATTTTTTGACAAAACCCACGGCTGTCTAATTTCATCGAGAGCCTCGTCAATCTCATCCGAGTCCGAATCTAAGTTTGATTTGTGAGTCTCTTCCGCGTTGCTGTCTTCCTGACTTCCATCTTCTAAGCTTGGTCTTTCTTCTTCGACTCTAACAGTACTTTCACTTGCCATTGCCAAAAAATTAAAAGCCCCAAACAGTAGAATGCGCTCACAAAAAAAATCAAAAAATCCCGAAAAAATCCACTGAGACCGCCCAAGGCTTACCAAAATCCAGCACAATGCACGTACAAACTCCTAATAGCTACTACCCGAAAATTCTTGCTCCTGGGCCAGTAGTTACTACAACCCAACCAAAGGCCGAAAGAGTACAATAACTGTCTGGTTAAACAGAAGACTATCACCCACGAAACACCCGTTAAGTAACAATTAATGGCTCCTTTGCCAGTTAAAAAGTTAGCGTATGCAGCACCGAACCTAGCCGCGCCAAACAGCAGAACACCATGCAAAAAACACGAAAAAGCACTGACCTGCAATCCCTGAGAACCCAGTGTTCCACTTCCGTAGACAGGCAGCGAATTTCGTAATCCGTAATCTGGTTAAATCCAAAGGTGTTCTTCGGTTAAATCCGTAGACTTCCGAGTAAGTCCAATAACTGAGTAAGGGTGTTCTTCCGTAAACAAAGAGCAAGACTTCCGTCGCGTCCGAGTTTAAGCGTGCCCAATAGTCCGTTCTTGTTCCCAGCACCAAGAGCCAGGAATTTAATGTAAGGTTTTAATGTTGCTTCCCAGGCAACACAGGAATTTAAGGTTTTGTTCAAGAAGTTCAATGTGAAGAATCCAATATCCCGAGGGGATTTCCGCAATTCCGCTTTGAGACTACTGAATAAGAAAACTAGGATCCGGAACTTGAACGAACTTTAATACAATTATTGTAACTCATCGAATGCACAATTGCAATGTTATGGTAATTGTAGGTTAGTTTGGCGTTAAATTCCCATAGCTACTTTCTATAATTAAATAAAACGATTAATTAGTAAATGCTAAAAACTATAGAATACCAGTAAACTAACACAAAGTATTGTCGAACGCTTACAAGCTATTCTTGCCGTCAACTAGAGCGTCTTTTCTGCTCGAACTTAGATTCGTTATGTTCTTTGTTCACATAAAAGCTACAAATTATCCTCCATTTACAATCGCGTTGACAGATGAGCGTGTCAAAACGCCGCCTTCATGTAGTTACTTTCCGAATACGGCATAGAAAAAAGGCTTCCCATAAAACGATCGATTTAGTAAATTCTCAGACAAGAATGACAATTGGGAAACCAGAATGCTGACATGTCATGCACAGAAAAATTAGAGTGCGATTAGCTTACAGGTATCGTAAGACATACAACCATATGAAATATTTTTTGCCGCACTTAAGCCGTTTTTGACTGAGACCGCTTTTTACGCCAAACTTGCAGGGCGGTTTTCGGGTTCTAAAACCAAAGTCACGCGACCTATTGCCTCGAAATTTGGTACAAACATATAACTCATTATTCTCAAACTTCTGTCAAAATTTCATGTTGCTAGATCACACCGTTCTTGAGTTATAAGCAAAAGTCTGAAATTTTGCAGTCGCTAGTTGGAAAATGGCCAAGTAAAAACAAAGGAACACGCGACGCGAGGGTTGGTTGTTCCAATTTTGTTCCAATCCAGTTCGGTTGAAATTTTGACAGCAGTTTGAGAATAATGAGTTATATGTTTGTACCAAATTTCGAGGCAATAGGTCGCGTGACTTTGGTTTTAGAACCCGAAAACCGCCCCGCAAGTTTGGCGTAAAAAGCCGCCTCAATCAAAAACGACTTAAGTACGGCAAAAAATATTTCATAAGGTTATATGTCTTAAGATACCCTTTCATCCCAACCAACCCACTTTGGGCCGCGATGAGGTTCATTTCCTTTTTTTTTCCTTTTTTTTTCTTCCTAAATTTTGTAGGCTCTTCTTCTCCTAAACCACAAAACATCGAAATCTAATTTTTGTGTAAAGTTGTTGAGCTGCAAACGCAATTTTTTCTCCCGAAACATTTTGGGGAAACTCCACCGGGAACCCCCCAAAATGGGGCCCCAAAAAATCAATTTTTTAAACGACTAAAACTAGAGTGCTACATTTTTTTGAAATCAGCAGATATTTAACAGACAAATATTTTGACTCTGTTTGGGGGTGCCATCCTCCTAAGGACCCCCCAAATGGAAACCCAAAAATCAATTTTTTCTACAGCTCAACTTAGAGTGCCAGTCTGTTTTGATATGAGCAGATGTTTAACAGACCAATATTGTGACATAGTTTGGGGATGTCATCCCTTCGGAGACTCCCCCAAATGGACCCCCCAAAAATCAAGTTTTTGAATGGCTCAACTTAGGGTGCCAGTCTGTTATGATATCAGGAGACATTTAACAGATAATTATTTTGACTCTTCTTTTGTGGAGGTTCCATAATCAGATATTTTTGAAGAATTGCTGATTTTACAGTAAAAAAAAGTGCTTTTGAGCGTCTCAGCATTAGCTTAGCGTCGGTCGCTCACTGGGCTTGCTGGCAAACTCCCATCTAGTTTTGATTTTGATTGTGGTACAGGTAAGCAATCTCTCCCTGCCAAAGATGATGCATTGTTTGTCACATTTATATTTTGTTGATGAATAGTAGCTATGTAATAAGACATTACAATAAGACATTCAACAAAAATCACGAGTCCGAGTCTGAGTTCTCTCAAATTCCACGAGTCCGAGTCTGAGTCCGAGTCTCAAGGGCACAAGTCTGAGTCCTTAAAAAGTGGCCTCGAGTCCGGACTTGGACTCGAGTCTTCCCAACATTGATTTCTTGACACCAAAAAAAAGATTTTGATTTTGGTAAGCTAGACTAGGAAAGGTTCAGGACGGGCGGTGCGAAGGTGATGCAAAGGCAGACAAATGTAGATGAAACAGGTTTGTGGAAAACAATCATCAAAGCAGAGGCACAAAACAAAGCTCTGCCACGTACCCACCCTGTATGCAATAGGGCTATGGTATTGGTACAAGCTCAAGGCTAGATAACAGAACTTCTACGACATATGCGCTTGCAGTTCGGAGTGACAGAGTTACTTTAGTGTAGCCTATTCGTCAACAGGTCACGGCATCTAGCATGAGTCTTTCGGTGCTTCGTCTGTAGCTTATCTCGGATCTGGTCGGCCTATGTAGTAGAGTAGGAAGACTAGGCTATGCAAAGTTCCAATGAAAGAATAACCTACATAGTAGCAGAATTTATTCCACAATCAAACACACATGCAAACGGCAAAGGTATAATAAATTGGGTTATTAAAGCAGTAAGACTAGGCTTGGTCTAATACATCGATGACTGTGACTGATATACAAAATAATTTGCTTTGTAGAAATGGGCTAGTTAGTGAGCTTGTGAGAGATGTTCTCGCAAGGGTTAGAGGGTTCGCGGATACGCTGATAAGTTAGCTAGTTTACTCAATATTGAATACCCACATGTAGGCTTACTTTGGGAAGCAGAAAAACTGTTTTTTATCAAGTTAGACAGTTACATATAAGAGTAGTAGCTTGTGACTGTTGATTAATAATTATGAGCTATGACGTCACAGTGCTAATTGGAACGACCGACGCTCGCGTCGCGTGTTCCTATGTTTTTACTCGGCCATTTTCTAACTAATGAGTGCGAGATTTCAGACTTTTGCTTATAACTCGAGAACCGTTTGGTCTAACTACATGAAATTTTGACAGCAGTTTGAGATTAATGAGTTTTATGTTTGTACCAAATTTCGAGGCAATCGGTCACGTGACTTCGGGTTTATGACCCGAAAACCGCCCCGAAAGTTTGGCGTAAAAAGCGGTCTAAGTCAAAAACGGCTTAAGTACGGCAAAAAATATTTCTCATGGTTATATGTCTTAAGATATCCTTTCATCCCTACCAACCCACTTTCGGCCGCGATGAGGTTTTTTTCTTATTTTTTTCCTTTTTTTTTCCTTTTTTTTTCCTTTTTTTTTCCTTTTTTTTCCTTTTTTTTCCTTTTTTTTTCCTTTTTTTTCTTCCTAAATCTTGTACGCTCGAGTTCTCCTAAACCACAAAACATAGAAATCTAATTTTTGTGTGAAGTTGTTGAGGTACATACGCAATTGTGTCTCCTGAAATTTTTTTGGGGCAACTCCCCCGGGAACCCCCCCAAAATGGGGCCCCAAAAAATCAAATTTTTGAACGGCTCAAGCTAGGGTGCCAGTTTTTTTTGATATCAGTAGATATTTGAGAGACAAATATTTTGACATAATTTGGGGGTACCACCCCTTCGGGGACCCCCCAAATGGACCCCCCAAAAACAAATTTTTTTAACCATATAACCTCGGGTGCCATTTTTCTTTGATATCAGTAGATATTTAAGAGAGAAATATTTAGACATGGTTTGGGGGTACCACCCCCCCGGGAACCCCCCCCCAAAATGGGGCCCCAAAAAATCAAATTTTTGAACGGCTCAAGCTAGGGTGCCAGTTTTTTTGATATCAGTAGATATTTGAGAGACAAATATTTTGACATAATTTGGGGGTACCACCCCCCCGGGGACCCCCCCAAATGGACCCCCCAAAAACAAATTTTTTAAGCATATAACCTAGGGTGCCATTTTTCTTTGATATCAGTAGATATTTAAGAGAGAAATATTTAGACATGGTTTGGGGGTACCACCCCCCCGGGAACCCCCCCAAAAAATCAAATTTTTGAACGGCTCAACCTAGGGTGCCAGTTTTTTTTTGATATCAGTAGATATTTGAGAGACAAATATTTTGACATAATTTGGGGGTACCACCCCTTCGGGGACCTTCCCAAATGGGGCCCCCCAAAAATAAATTTTTTAACAATTTAACCTAGGGTGCCATTTTTCTTTGATATCAATAGATATTTAAGAGACAAATATTTTGACATAATTTGGGGGTACCACCCCCCCGGGGACCCCCCCAAATGGACCCCCCAAAAGCAAGTTTTTTAACCATATAACCTAGGGTGCCAGTTTTTTTTGATATCAGTAAATATTTAAGAGAAAAATATTTTGACATGATTTGGGGGTACCACCCCCCCGGGGACCCCCCCAAAATGGGGCCCCAAGAAATCAAATTTTTGAACGGCTCAAGCTAGGGTGCCAGTTTTTTCTGTTATCAGTATATATTTAAGAGACAAATATTTTACCAAAATTTGGGGGTACCACCCCTTCGGGGACCCCCAAAAATAGATTTTTTTAACGATTTAACCTAGGGTGCCAGTTTTTTTTTGATATCAGTAGATATTTAAGAGATAAATATTTTGACATGTTTGGGGTACCACCCCCTTGGGAACCCCCCAAAATGGGGCCCCAAAAATCAATTGTTTGAACGGCTCAACTTAGAGTGCCAGCTAGTGTTTTATGATATCAGTAGATATTTAACAGACAAATATTTTGACGTAGTTTGGGGGTGCCACCCCCCCCCGAGGACCCCCCAAATGGACCCCCCAAAAATCAATTTTTTGAACGGCTCAACTTAGAGTGCCAGTGTTTTATGATATTAGCAGATATTCAACAGACAAACATTTTGACATAGTTTGGGGGTGCCACCCCCCTGGGGACCCCCCAAATGGACCCCCAAAAATGAATTGTTTGAAAAGCTCAACTTGGGTGCCAGTCTGTTATGATATCAACAGATATTCAACAGACAAATATTTTGACATAGTTTGGGGGTGCCACCCCCCCCCCCCCCAGGGACCCCCAAATGGACCCCCAAAAATCAATTTTTGAACGGCTCAAGCTAGGGTGACAGTGTTTTATGATTTCAGGAGATATTTAACTGACAAATCTTTTGATTCAACTTTTCTGGAGGTTCCATAATCAGATATTTTTGAATAATTGCTGATTTTACGGTAGACAAAAAGTACTTTTGAGCGTCACAGCATTAGCTGTGCGTCGGTCGTTCACTGGGTTTGCTGGCAAACTCCCATCTAGTTATTATCCGCGCTGGACTGAGTGCCTCGCTGTAATTCATTCATTAAAAATACTAGTGTATGTTACTTGCTGTTAGTGATCTTTTTAACTGATATTGCGTATATGTACTGTCCTAAACACAACATGGTGGCAGCGGTAATACTTTGAACCTGTATTCATGCCATAAACGTATCTAATTGAAAAGCTGGAAGAAAGAAGATTGTTTTCACCGCCCCTGGTGAGCTGCAAGAAATTTTGCTCCGAGAAAACAAACTCACCTTAGACAAAACTATAGACCTTTGCCGAATTTATGAAAGTTCCATAAAACAAACATAAGAAATGCAGGCCACTGCCAGCAATTGCAATGAGACGAGTTTTAGGCCTAGTAGCCATATACAGACAATCAAACGTTCAACCAACAGGTCCAACACCAAACCGCTTCAACCAGTAAGTGTTCCGAATATAAATTGTCATTTCTGTGGCAAAACTCACTAATACGGTAGAAATTTTTGTCCAGCTTACGGCAAAGAATGTGCCCGTTGTCATGGACAAAATCATTTCAAATCGACGTGCCGCCGACAAGTCCATCAAGTGCATGATGAAGACTATGATCAAACTGACCTCGAGAACGACGTAGACCTAGAAGCGAATGCATCTTTCCCAACGCTGACCATCTATGAGCCAAACTATACACTACATGCCGTAGGCATATCTCAGTTAACAGCTCTGCTCCGCATAAATAACACTAACGTGCGATTCCAGCTGGACACAGGCGCGGACATTAACACTATTAATAAACGTTTCGTGAGGCCTGAACAAATTAACCCAACGCAAAAAATGCTAACAATGTGGAACAAAACTAAACTAAAACCTGAAGGCGAAACAATCCTCAACGTCACGAATCCTAAAAACTCTACGACCCACTCGGTAAAATTTGTGGTTGTAAATGATTCGCTTAGTTGTTTGTTAGGCCTAGAAACAGAGCAAATGATGAATTTAATAAGTGTAAATGCCGAATCGTTTAATGCGAAAATTGCCGCAAATGGTGATCTGGGCAATTTAGGTGTTGTTTCTTTGCATGTTGACCCTTACATTAGACCTAAAGTGTTGCCAAGTAGAAATATACCTATTGCCCTTCGCCAAACAGTCAAAGCTAAACTAGATGAATTAGTGCACCGTAAAGTCATCTCACCAGTTCATGAGCCCACTGACTGGGTTAGCCAAATGGGAATACTAAAAAAAACAAATGGTGATATTCGAATATGCATTGACCCGCAGCCCCTCAATACTGCACTTAAACGAGAACACTACAAGTTGCCCGTTCTTGATGACATTCTGCCCGACCTGAGCCATGCGAAAATTTTTTCAAAATTGGATGTGAAAGAAGCATAGTGGCATGTCGCGCTAGATGAGGCTTCCAGTAACTTGACTACGATGATTGCGCCGTTTGGGCGATACAAATGGAACCTCCTCCTTTAGGGTTAAAAGTAAGCAGCGAGATATTTCAAAAAAAGCTCGTTGCGGCACTCGCTGGACTGAAAAGGCGTGTTTGCTGTAGCAGATGATGTTATAGTATTCGGCTGTGGAGAAACAGAGAAAGAAGCTATGCAGAATCATGAAAAGATTTTAACAAACCTACAAGAGCGTTGTCGAGAACAAGGAATCCGACTGAATGAGGAAAAGGCTGCTCTCAGGAAAACAAGCGTCTCATTTATGGGTCACTTAGTTACTAATAAGGGCATTGAGGCAGACCCCCCAAAAGTAACTGCAATCACGAAGATGCCAATACCAAACAACATTTCCGGAGTAAAAAGATTGCGTGGTATGGTACAATATCTTGCAAAATTTATGCCCAATTTAGCAACTGACTTGGAGCCATTGAGAAACCTCACCCGCAAAAATGTGCCGTGGGCTTGGTCGAAAAACTGTGACAATGCTGTTTTGGCCATTAAGAGAAAGATTTCTACCCCTCCTCTGCTAGTTTATTTCGACGAGACAAAGCCCTTGATGCTTCAGGTGGACAGTAGTAAGAGTGGCCTTGGAGCTGTGTTGCGACAAGATGGAAAGCCTATAGAATACGCGTCCAGAGCGCTTACCCCTGCTGAGCAGAACTGGGCGCAGATTGAGAAAGAAACTCTGTCAATGGTATATGGATTGGAAAGATTTGATCACTATGCGTATGGAAGAAAGGTAGTCATTTGCAACGACCACAAACCAATGGACATGATTTTAAGAAAACCATTAAGTCAAGCTCCTAAAAGACTTCAAGCGCTGATCATGCTTTTAAACCGCTGCGATATCGAGTTCCAATACGTTCCCGGAGCTGAATTGGTATTAGCAGACACCTTGAGCAGAGCAGTCCCAGACCAGAATTCTGCTTTCGAGCACACACGAGTTATGCAGCTCGAAACGTTCGAAATGATTGCCGATGAAAGACTAAAGCAAATCAAAGAAGCCACTTCAACTGACACTGAATTGCAAAGCTTACTGCGTGTCATTCAGAACGGGTGGCCTGACCACAAAAATCAGTTGCTTGAAAATCTTAAACCTTATTTTGCTCTACAAGATACACTAAGCTGTGAAGCAGGCATTGTACTAAAAGGGGAACGAGTAGTTATTCCCCAATCTCAACGAAACACTATTTTGCGCCAACTCCATGCTGCTCATTTAGGTGCTGAGAGTATGATACGCAAGGCGTGAGCCACTGTTTTTTGGTTGGGCCTAAACAAAGATCTCAAACAAATGGCGAATAATCGTTATGTTTGCCAAGAGCATAAGCCCAGTAACCAACGCGAGCCACTTATACAACATAATGATCGTCATTACCCCTGGGAGAAATGTGGGGTAGATTTATGTGAATGCAATGGTAAAATGTACTTGATTTGTGTCGACTATTACTTTAATTTTATCGATGTTATGTATTCCACTATTGCCCAAAACATTGTTTATGCGTTAAAGAAAAATTTTGCTCGTTTCGGCATCCCCAAAATAGTGGTGTCTGATTGTGGTCCGCAATTTACATCGAATTGTTTTCAAAGCTTTTGCAAAAGTTGGTGTATCAAACATGTTACCTCATCTCCTGGCCATCAACGAGAAATGGCAGAGCCGAAGCTACCGTCAATAGTGCTAAATACATGCTAAGGAAAACGGCATCAGAGAATATAGACCACTACCTAGCACTGTTGGAGATGAGAAACACCCGACGTCAGGACGTAAACTGTAGTCCTGCCGAATTAGTTTTTGGTCGTTATGTCCGATCCATCATTCCTGCTCGGACAAAACCACACGGTGTGCTGAACACAACCAAAAGGCAGCAATGCAAAAATACAATTAAGAAACACTATGATCAGCATGCCAAACCTTTACCTGAGCTAAAACCCGGAGATATGGTGTTTTTTCAAAGCCTGCACAAAGAGGGATGGGAACAAGGCATAGTGACAAAGAAGTTGCGCTCACGAACTCATATAGTCACAAACCCGCAAGGCACGACTTTTATGCGCAATCGAGTCCACATACGGAAACCAAGAGATTATAAGGAGCCTGATATTCACAACCCGGCACCCTGGTTTCCATCATTAGGATCGAGCACTGCTGAAGCCTTTACCCATCCCACTGCATCAGAACAAGTGAACCCCAGTCCAAGGCCCGAAATCCCCTCATTGTCAAGTAGACCCAGCAGAGAGCATAAAATGCCGGCACGATTTGAAAACTTTGTTATAAATTTTATTATGTGCTGTGTAGAATTAAACTGTTCGTGTTTGTGAATTTCGTTGATGTTCCTTTTACTTTCGTTGGGAGTTTGAACCCTTTGAACTTTGAACCGAGTTTGAACAGAAGGATGTTGATTAATAATTATGAGCTATGACGTCACAGTGCTAATTATTATCCGCACTGGACTGAGTGCCTCGCTGTAATTCATTCAATAAAAATACAGTACTAGTGTATGTTACTTGCGGTTAGTGATCTTTGTAACTGATATTGCATATGTACTGTCCGAAACACAAGAGTGACCATGCAGAACACGTAATATATTGATTATTTGAACTACTGGTTCGGATTAGCAAAGTAGTTGCATGGAATCATCAGGTAGGCTGGTAGATTGTTTTTGATTGCCAAAACATGGCGCAGAAAAACTGATAGAAAACACATACCAGGCAGATAAAACCTGTAGGCCTATAATTAGAACGACTGACCTCGCGTCGCATGTTTCTTAGTTTTTACTCGGCCAATTTCAAAGCTATTGAGTGCGAAGTTTCAGACTTTAACTTATAACTTGAGAATGGTTTGGTCTAACCACATGAAATTTTGACAGCGGTTTGAGATTCGTAAGTTATATGTATGTGCCAAATTTCAAGGCAATGAGTCAAGTGACTTTCGGTTTTAGGACCCGAAAACCACCCCAAAAGTTTGGTGTAAAAAGCAGTTTTATTTAATAACGGCTTAAGTACGGCGAAAAATATTTCACATGGTTATATGCCGTAACATACCCTTTCGTCACTACCTACACGTTAGACTTTTGGCTTCGTTGAGTTTTTTTCTTTTTTTTTTTTTTTTTAATGTTGTGTGGTCTTCTTCCTCTAAACCACTGAACATCAAAATCTAATTTTTAGATGATGTTTTTGTTAAATTTAGGAACAGGTTAGGAATAGGAACAGAAGCCGTTAGGAACAGAATGGAATAGGAACAAAGATTTAGTGTTCCGGACAACTCTGCTACCATCGCTACAATACAAGATAGAGTGGAGTGGAATGGCTAATTAGCTGCAAAAAACTTATGCAGGGAGCCGCACTAAAGCGTAACCGTACGTCACTTTCGTAAGCGAAAAAGCTGCTGCCACATAATTGCTAAATCTCAGGCTGGCATCACTGCCCCAACCCTAACTGTAATGCAAGGTTTTGAAGCAAAAAAAAGATTGCTCCATACATTTCCTTTCCCTTTCCTGTGTACTGCATTTATACTCCGTATTCTTCCATTCCACGCATTTGCAACACAAGGAGCTAGTCTTTCAAAACTTACGCAAGGAGCCGCACTCAAGCGTAACAGTACGTCGCTTTCATAAGCTAAAAAGCTGCTGCTATGTAATTGCTATCCCCTCAGGCTGGCATCGCTGCCCCAACCCTAATTGTAATGCAAGGTTTTGAAGCAAAAAAAAGATAGCATCGTGCATTTCCTTCTCAGTTCCTGCAGACTGCATCACACATTTACAACCCAATCACGAATCGAACCCAGGTGCAGAGGTTGGTAGCTGAGCACGATAACCATTACACTGCACAGTTTGCAACAATGCAGTGACAAAATGTCGTATTTAAACCAAATGTATGAGAAAAAGGCAATGGCGCGTGCGTGAGCGTTTGCATGACTAGCTTCTACTATTCACAACCCAAGCGCAAATCGAACCCAGGTGCGATGGATGGTAGCTGAGCGCGATAACCACTACACTATGCAGCTTGCAACAATGCAATGACAAAATGTCGTATTTAACCAAATGTATGAGAAAAAGGCAATGGCACATGCATGACTTTTGCATCACTAGCTTTTACTCAATATTTTTTTGAAAGTAGAAGCTAGTCATGCAAAAGTCACGTAGACAGCCGCATTTAAGTGAAACTCTTTATTGCCTTTTTCTCATACACTTGGTTTAAATACAACATTTTGCAACTGCATTGCTGTGAGTTGCACAGTGTAGTGGTTAACACGTTCGGCTTCCAACCATCGCACCCGGGTTCGATTTGCGCTTGGGTTACGAACGCAAAAAATGAAAGAATTCGGAGTATAGATGCAGTACGCAGGAACGGGAAAGGAAATGCACAAAGCAATCTTTTTTTTGCTTCAAAACCTTGCATTACAGTTAGGGTTGGGGAAGCGATGCCAGCCTGAGGGATAGCAATTACGTAGCAGAAGCTTTTTTGCTTACGAAAGCGACATACCGTTACGCTTTAGTGCGGCTCCCTGCGTAAGTCTTGAATAACTAGCTTTTTGTTTTGTTTTTTAACCGACTCTCCAGTCCAGCTCCGAAACTTTACAACAATGCTCCGTGACAAAAATACGCTTTGACAGAAAAAAAATTGAACCAATTGCCATATTACTCAAAAGCTTGCGATAAGCCTGGATCAAATTTTTCTACATCTAAAGAATCGCTTATTCTACGACCAACTACGGCTTAAAAGACTACTTTAAAGAGAGACTTCGGCTCCTAATTTTTTTAAAAGTTGGCACTCCGGATCCGCTCAGGATCAGGCATAAAAATGAAAAATTCAGCTCTGACTCCGCTCCGGCTCCAACTCTAATACAAGAAAAGCACGTTGATTTAAACCTTAAAAATTGCTTCCGTAATCCTGCTTTTTCCTTGCTCCGCAAAAACATGTCGTCAGTTCTTAGTAAAACATTTTGCAAAACGAGATTGTCATCATCAAAAAATAACCCTTTCAGGGCTTTCAGCGAACCTCAATAATCAGTTTGAAAAATACCGTCGTAATTGGCAGCGTTCCAGTCACATAGGTTTAAATCGGATTGTCATGGGAAGCCATAGATAATTTGCATATGGTCCCTAGTGGCCCTAGCTTGTTTTTCCGATCGGGAGTTTCCGAGGTAATAAGCCCTTTCTAACTTTTTGTGCAATCAAAATATCGCACCCTTTAACTCTAGGCTTTTGATCAATTTTTGCTTACCGAGTTGTTTGCTACTTTCGCATGTTTTTCTGAGCGCTATATACGAACTATAAACTTGCTGCAAGCTAGCTAGGACAACTACAAATTTTCATGCGCGGTAGAATGAAATTTTGAATAAGTGCTGCCAGCTCAACGAATAACTTTCGCTGGATTTGCAGATAGCTAGTACATTAAGTCAATAAACTAAAAGGCGAAATCACAAGAGGATCTATTGTTTTTCATCCTATATTTAAAGCTAGATCAATAGGTTGGCACAAATCCGTTAATCGTTAATAACGAAGCTAACGTTTTTATTAACTCGTTAATCCGTTGAAAAGTTTTTTCATTTTAACAGACTAAATTAACTTTCGTTAAGGTTTTTATCGTTAATATTTTGTACCATTTATTTATCGTACCGGTATACCAACCAGTTTGCACTGAAAACACTTCTTGCGTATTAGCTCGAGTTTTATAGAAAAAAGCGAAGATAGAAGCTCTTTTTTGCGGCAAATAATAAGCTGCAGACTCATAGGTCTATTAATTATCGCTCTTCGCAATTTCCAAAGATCTTGCGCTCGCAGCTTCGTTAGCAGGGCTGCGAACTCGAAAAAAAATTTTTTTGAACTCGAACTCGAACTTGAACTCGAATAAAATTGTTCGAGTTCACTAAAAAGAAATTTCAAGATTAAATATTTGTTGTTGATCAAGCCGAGTAAAATTGAGATTGCGTTTTTCATAACCGCTGCATAAGTGCATCTCCTTCACTGTTTTGTTTAAGTCGTGGCGACCAAAAAAACAGCGCAAGACGTATACAGGACAAAATCAGAGCGATTACAGAGTATTAGAGGAAAAGCGATGTAACGTACTCTCAAGTACAAAAAATTAAGGTTGCCTCACAGCGAAGACTTTTAACAGTACAAACAAGAAGAGAGCAATAATTGCAATGTTCTTTGCTCTCGAGCAAATTGAGTGACAAAGAAGTTGGCCTCGTAGCGAAAACCACTGCGAAAACTTCGCAATTATTGCGTTAACAGACTGTAAGTTAATTGTCTCTACTTTCCATTTAGTAAAAAGTCACTTGATTAGTTAAAATAAATTAGCGAGTTTTGTTTTTGACAAAAAAGTTAGCATTTGAGAAATAAGTTTGTGGTTAAAAAGATTCACGACGTAAGAAATAAGGTATTGAGAATTTCTTCCTTGTAGTTTGCGTATTAGTCAAGTAGCTAATTATACTACTAACAAAAATAAATTCGGGTTGCTCAGCATTCAAATTGAAATCTTCATGCAAAATTTTGTGTTGTTCATGTTAACACAAAGCAGGGGTATGAAGAAAGTAGCTCTAGGAAAACTAGTGCACACTGCATACGGACTAATCGAGTAATCGACTAATTGTGTCAAAAAAGTAAAGTTGTTTATTGCAGTTGGTAAATTCATAACGTATACGTTACTTTTAACAGAATATTCAATACTTTTGCGTTTAATTATCTATCATTAATTGTGTAATGCCAAATAATTAGTCAAGTTGTGCATACGATTGAATGTTTTCGACACGGCAAATAAAACTGCTACCTATATATCAGGGCTGTGAACTCGAACTCGAAAAAACTCGGTTATTTTTCCAAACTCGAACTTGAACTCGAAAAAATTAAAACACAGAATTCGAACTTGAAGTCGAACTTGCTAAAGTAGGCTGAACTCGAACTTGAACTCGAATAAAAATCGATCGAGTTCGCAGCCCTGTTCGTTAGTGCATTTGAACGTATTTTTATCTTGAAATTAGAGTAGACTTAAAATGTAACTTCCAAAACACAAAAAGACCACCATAGCAATAAACATTTCTTTACAATCAACTCAACAGTATCATTACGTGCTGTAGAAGCGAGTGAAAAAAAAGAAATGTGCATTACAGGCAAAATATTGACGAATTTACGGACTATATTAACTTCCGTTAATAAAAGCTGGAAATAACGGATTAACGTTAACGGAGGTGTGAAGTTTGTTAACGGACTAGTGGTTAACGAAGCTAACGTTTTGCATTAACTTGCCCTTCCTATGGCTAGATCTAATCGACTGATTAGCTCTAAATTCACTTTTGGACTAAAAAAACTCTTGTTGCGTTCTTTTTTTTTTAATATTTTTGAAAATTTAGTCAAAAGTCTTCAAAACTTGCAATTTTTCATACAGCAGTAATGGTAGTGTTGTGCTACCTTATCTTTTTAGAGAGCTAGAGGCGGAGATTTGCACCAAAGTTTGGAACAACAATCTTCTTTGCTACGTAATCATTAATCACTATACCAGTTTATTTTCGCAAAAAACTTTTTCTTCGCAATGACTTTCTCAAAAGTAGTCAACATTTTTTGAAATATTTGCTTATGTAGCCACTAATACTCAGGCGCGTAGCCAGAAATTTGCAATGGGAGGGGCTGATTTGGGGTCTGAGGGCGGAGCCCCCAGCCGCTGGAGGCTAATGGGGGTCTAAATGGAGGTTTTGGGTCTAATGGGGGTCTAAATGAAGGCTAATGGGGGTCTAAATGGAGGCTAATGGGAGTCTAAATTGAGGTTGGGAGTCTGGGGGCAAAGCCCCTTAGCGCTCGAAAATTTTGCACTTTTTTTGCAAAAATAACTTCATTTTAGCTCTACTCAGAAGAAGATAATGCTTTGAAACTTGGTTTAGAAATTGGCAGTGCAAGCATAATTAAACTGGTTGCATAAATGGGCTATTTGGGTGGAGGCTAATGGTAAAATGTTAGTTCTCGTATTTAGATGCTAGTAAAGTATAAAATCGTATATTCCAAAAAACTCACATGGAGTAATCTATTTTGTCCACAGTTTATAAAAATAATTGGAGGGGGGCTATTGAAAAGAGATTTGAGAAGAATGATTGGTAATTAACTAATACCGAAAAGCCCCCCCCCCCCCCCCTATTTCGAAGTTTATAATATGTTTGTTGATGACACCTATGTTTAGCATTTTTACACTAGCGATCGATTTTGATTGCTTATTTTTAGCCATTTTTCAAAGTTTTCATGTATTAGTGAGTTTTGTTTTTGACAAATTAGCCCCCCCTGAATATATGTTTCAAAAGATGCTTTAAATCACTATTTGAATCCATTCCAGTGCATAAAACAGTCTCAAAAGTGCTAAGAACGTGGTATTTTTCTTTTTTCTGCATTTTGGTCGACATGCCAATGGGGAGGGCAATATTCCCCCCTCCCGCTGGCTACGCTATTGCTAATACTACAGTAATTTCAAAACATTCCACGCCCATTCCGTAATTTTTTCGATTACGGAATTTTTTCTTTTCACACTTGAAGAGAGATTCGAACCATTGGAATTGTTTTGCAGAAGAGTAGAACATGATACGGATGTATGCAAATTAGTTTTTCGACAACTACTGCATTGTGCGGCGAAGAATCGTCCAAACTGACCTGAAAATTCTTCTCAGCGTTGGTTCGCACTTTCGTTTAGCAACGTTTTTGCATTCACACCAACTGTACTCAATTAGCAATCGAGATGTAGTCGATGCAACGTTGAAATTTTGGAAGAGACTATTTCACCCATAAATTTGAAGTTAAAGAGAGTAAAACGAGAAAGAGAGATATTTGTCCGAGCAATTTTACTTGCTTTTTTAAGGGTTAAGATTAGGGTTTCAATTAGGGTTTGGGTTAGTGTTATCGCACCGAGCTCGTTTGGTTTCATTATCTGTTTCAGTTGGGCCTCGAACGCACATTTATAGTTCTTGTTTTTGCAGCAACCAAAAAAAAGCGTTTGCCTCTAGCCGGCTTACACTTTACTTGGCGTCGTTTTTGCCCAGCTTTAATAATTATTTTTTCACGCTTTTGGCACGGTTGCTAATTATTTTTGCGCCGAATCACTTGTTTTGCTCATTCTGATTTTTAGTTGTCTGGCGATTGGACGAGTTTTTGCAAGAAAAAACGTTGCGGTTTTTTAGTTGTATTTTTATTTTTCCTGGAAACTTTTGGTTAATTTTTGCCGTGTCGATTTTATTTTAACTAAACTCAATAAATTTTGATTCAGCTCTTCTTGTTGAGAAATTGTTTAGTAGAGTCGGAGCGGTGAAGACCTAGATGTTCCTTCCAGGACATATTTAACATCTAGTTACGGGTCATTCTGCAACAGTTAGTTTTAGAGTAAGAATTTTAGTTTGTGTTAGATTTGGGTCAGAACTGATGAAAAATGGATAAAAATTTTTGGTGAAATAAAGCCTTCCTAAACCTTTTGGTTCGGTTGTTCAGTATTTGAAGTTTAAGACAGTTTAAATCTGAAGTTGAAACATTGGAAATTTTCAAGGTATGCTATTATTATTATGATAACTTGGGGGATGAAATTTTATTACTGTATTAACTGCTGTAGTCTTCACCATCGCTGTGGAATGGTAAACTTTAGCTCGGTACGCTGCTTCTTCAACACAGGCCCGGCGCCAGGGAGGGCATTCCGGGGCCGTGCCCCCCAAGCGAGGACTGTGCCCCGAAGAAATTAACAGGCTCGGGGCTACTGGAATGCAAATCGAGGCCTAAGACTCCCAAATTGGTGTTTACCACCCGAATTTTTGTGGACTCACACCGGGCTTAATATAACTTTTGGGACGAAGACCTTTTTTTTTTGGTCTTCACTTGAGAATTCGTGGAAAATCGCAACAGTTTTGAGACGATAACCAGAATTCGTGAAAATTTTTGAACTGATGACTTTTTTTTTTTTTTTTTGGTCTTCACCTTGTTCGTTTGATCCACACTGGAATGAATTTCTCGTGCCCCCGTGCCCCTCTCGAATTCACACAAATAAATTTTCCGTGCCCCCCCAAAATTTATTTTTGTCCCCCCAGTCACGCTATCCTGGCGCCGGGCCTGCTTCATCACCTTGTTATGATAATCTACCGGTATTTTAAATGTTAAACCGTGTAAACTTCGGTAGATCCGCGTCTTGAATCGAAGAATAATTGGATTCGCAGCTTTCGCCTTTACTTAACATTTTTCACATAATGTCGGTTTCAAATTAATTAATATTAGCTGATCTGTTCATCATTGACCAGTAGCGTAGCTAGGGAGGCGGGCATTGGCCTAAAAAGTATGCAAAAAACCTTAATTTTTTGCACTTTTGACGCTGACTTTTGCACTAAAAACGAAAATAGCCCCCCTCCAATGGGATTGGCGATGATAATTGGTCAAGAACCTGATGTGATGTCGAGCAGAAGAACTCGGATTTGGCTTGGATGAAGACCTTTTTTTTAGTTTTTTATTTTTGGAGATCACCTAAATTTGGACAGAAAACAGTCTCAATTTCAGAGAAGACCTTTTAGTTATTTTTGTTTTTTTAGATCACCTCAACTTGGGCAGAAAAACCGTCTCAATTTCAGTGAAGACCAATCAAAATCTCGGTCAAGATCTTATGATTTTGTTTCTACCCTCCAAAATAGCCCCCCCCCCCATGCAAATTCCTGGCTACGCTACTGTCATTGACCCTTTATATTTACTTGGCATTAATTGAAGAGTGAACCACTATATATCGCACAATATTTAACAATTCTCTAACCTTGTTATTCTCGTCATCACTGACGGTCGTTGGGTGGAACACTATTGACATACTTGAACTTAAAGCAAATAATATCTTAATGGTTACACAAATAATGCTTGAATACTAAAACCGAATTGTCAAAAAATCAATTATTATAACACTTCGTGATCCTTCTTTTTCCTGAATATCTTCCAGTCGATTTTTTTATCATTTAATATTGATTTTTGGAAATTATGACTGAAATGTTTTCATGAAGTTTGCAATTGGTAGTGGCACCGGCCAGTTGGTCGAGCGGTAACGCGTTCGTCTCTGGAGCGGGAGGTCTGAGTTTCAAATCTCGTGCATATCAGTTTCAAATCGGACATAGTGTTGCCAACAGCTTGCCACCGCTGCAACGTTTCTTTGCAACAAATTGTGTTGCCCATAGGCGCAATGACGTGGATATGGGCTCCGCCAACACATTACAAGCTTCGGCGTATTACAGCGAGTATAATAAAAGATTTGATTTGACTTGCCAAATTGCTAGTGTTGATTTTTTGGCTTGTTTTTAACAGAAAACAGTCGTCGTTTGTCGCTCGCCGTTTGATCATTCCTTTATTTACCTTATTTCATTGTTTACTGGCCAATAAACAGCGGTTTGGTGTAGTACAGTATCACCTTGCTGAAGAACGGGACAGACGTTGGAAAGCTATATCAAAATTGGAATCCGAGAGAGTTTAGCTGAAACCTGAATTGAGATGGACTATTGCATTGTTTTCTGGATGTCCCAAACCACTCGACAAAAGTGTGCAACAACTAGTATAATCAACAAAAACAGTATCAAAATTTAAACGATCGTATTTCTACTCGTATGGACGTATAATCTCTCTGTCCAATTTTTTACTTGTAACGGAGCATTTTTTACCCTACACTTTTCAAAAATCAAGTGGTGTTTTTCATTAATATTGTTGAAAAAGTTGAGAATTTGTCTACATTGGAATAAAACCATAATCGTATCAACGTTTGGCTGAACCTAAGAAATCTACACAGGTCGTAACCTCGTGTTTTAAGCTAAGTTATACGTGCTTGTAGGCTGCATCAGCGATTCAACGCCAAATATGCAGGCAGGTTTTATAATGCACATTGTTGTTGCTTGTTTAAATCATGCTCTTGTAAACTAAAATGTTTGTCTTTGGCGATGACGTTTTGCTCATTCACAATAAAATTGATCGTTTTGTTTTCGTATAATTTATTCATCTGGAGTTGTCTTCGGCACTCTCAGGTGACGCTTCTGGTTAGTGACGGAGGAATATTTTTGCACATGTTTGAAATAAAATCAATGAACTAACGGGAAGACTGTACCAAAAAAAATACGGAGCATTAGCCCCTGGGGACCCCATAAAATGGCCACTGTCTGAAGGTTGATGCAAAAGTACTGCGAAGGAGAGGCAAATGTTAAATACTGCACCAATACAAAACGAATTGCCTGCAGCAAATTTACTTTGAACTTCTATGGTCCCAAATTATTTACTACAATCGTCAAAAATTTATTTCAGTTTTTGCTGCAATTCCATGCCACCCAGGAGGTTGCAGCTTTGACATCGTTAGGTTTTTTGTTGAGGCAGGGCCTTCACCGTGGAGTCCTATTTTACCTGCCAATTTAGTATGATTTTTATGGGTTTTTTTAGATGCTTGTTTGTTTTTAAATTTGTTTGGAAATTTTTGTTTTTTTCTTATTTGAGTTATTGCTTTTTAGTTTTTTTATATTTCATTTTTTTATTTTTTGATATTTTAGCTATGACTTTTTAGTTTTTTTTTTAGATTTTAGTTATTACTTTTTAGTTTTTAGGTAGTGGAAAGAAAGGAAGAAATTTTAGTGTTTAAGAGAAAGAAAGGAAGAAATCTTTGATCTTTCGACGTCTTCAACTTGGTCTTTCGAAGTCTTCATTTCCTGAAAAATAAGTACTGTGAAGCATGCAACCATTATGACTCCACATCGTTCCGTGCTGAACGTCAAGCTGGAAGCAATGTGAATACCGATTTTATAACGTCTTGCGGTTTGACGCGGTTGGGCATAGAACCCGAACCTCCCGGTGCAGCAGCCTGACGTTCATCACTGAGCTGCCAACATCGGTGGGCCTCTTGCGCAAATCTGATCGATAAAAAGTAGACGTAAAACCAATCAAACTTAAAGCAGGCCTCGAACTTGTTATGGTTTAGATAGAGCAATCAGCATTCAAATAACCCGGAAAGAAAATTTTGCGTACATTTTGGCTTAGACCCCGCAGGGCTGGACATACTACCGAAGTACCGGGGCAAATATAATAGAATGTGTCCAACACTACTTCGGAATCTGGATCTGGCCGACAGTAAAAGCGAGCGAGATTATGATGTGGAATTGAAATTTTGTTTAAAAGAAGCTGAAGACTTTAATATCGCTAAAAGCAGGCAAGTCGAACTCTATTAAAGGCGTGGAAAAAGTTGGCCCGCTTCAACTAAGTTTTTCAGGTTGCACTGTACTACATCTAAGCTTTTCGTTGCAGAAAATTGTTATTTTTGCGGAAAACTCTTGTTTCATTTTTTAATTTTATTGTCTTGACAGATTCTGAATAGTCCTATTTTATCAAAATGTTCCTTGCGTATATGATTGAGTCAATTCCAAAAACTTGTGATTAATTGTTGTTAATTAAAAAAAAGGTGGATGTTATCCTGGACAAAGTTTTATACGCCTAGGTTAAATTACGGTATCTACTTGTATAACTGCATTTTGCAGCATTCTGCTGGTGTTTGAAATCAATCTAAACAACAGTATCGCTGCAGGTATTCGAGTAATCAATTCTTGTTATTTTTGAATATGGGAATTATATACGGATTGGTGACGTCCAATATTGTGCATGGCGTTTTGGCGTGAAACGTCTGTCATTCGTCACAGATAAACTAGCGCAAGCGCGCAACAAGGATTTTGCTTGAGGGCGGCTAGAATCAAAGCTATAACTTTGCTGTTAAAAAAGAAAGTGTATTCAGGCGAAGTTTTGAGCAAACTGACGACGACTGACACAAGAGATTGATTGCTTGATTTCTTGAGTATAGATTCCGGTACTTTTAGCAGGCAACACCTACCGCTAACAATAATTATATTTTTGGCTTCGCGCTTGATGTCAGACAGAGCTGCAGTCGAGGGTTTTGACCTACCTACCTATTCGGATGATGCGCCTATTCAACTATGCAAGGCCGCATCAACATGATCAGAGTCAGGAGTCAAAGTGCTTTGTCCAATTCAAAGATGGATCCAAGTGCCTTGTTCTGGGGCCGGGCTCATACTCATGAGTAATCAATTTGGGCCCAATTAAATCCACAACTGTTACGCTGCCTATTAACCCTGTTTTACACGGGGTATTAAACTACCGTATTTTTGCGGGGGTGGCAAAGATTGCCCCCCCCCCCCTATATCTAGCTCTTAAACCAAGAGTCGGCAGCCTACGGCCCGCCTAGGCATTATACCCGGCCCGCGACCTTTTTTCTTTTTCACGCCTGCGACCTTTTTTCTGTTTCACGCCCGCGACCTTTTTTCATTTTTCAATGATAGATATACACCAACAAACCGCCAAAATGATCCTCATCTCGTGGCGAAAATCTTTTTTTTTTGGTGGTCTTCGCCATCAATTCGGCCGAAAAAAGGCCTGAATTTCCGCCGAAGATCTTTTATTTTCGATCCGCTGGAATGGTGGTGGCCCTTTGAAACCTTGTTAGGACTGGATGTGGCCCACTAGTTCAAAAGGTTGCCGACTCCTGTGTTAAACTAAACACCAAAGTTGGCTAGCGGGTTGGTGCTTACCAAAATTTTTTGAGAAAACTGATATTGAGTTCATGACGTTATCATTGTGACGTCACGGTCATGTTTTTAAAAAATGATTTTATTTATGCGATGACGCCACAGACGGTTCAAATTTTTTACTGAATCATAAAATGCCGAAGTCAAGATAGTTTCGTCACAATTTCTTCGCAATGACTTTCTCAAACGTATTGTAAGCATTTTTCGCGATTTTTTTATGTAGCACTAATACTACAGCAATTGTAAAATATTTCACTCCTACTAGGTAATTTTTTCGATTACGTAATTTTTTCTTTTCACGCTTTGAGAGATTCAAACTGTTGGAATCGTTTGGCAGAAGAGTAGAACATGATACTGTATGCAAATTAGTCTTTCGACAACCACTGCATTGTGCGGCGAAGAATCGTCCAAACTGACCTGAAAATTCTTGTTTGCGTTTGTTTGCACATCCGTTTAGCAACGTCTTTGCATTCACACCAACTGTGCCCTGTTAGCAGTTCAGATGTAGTCGGTACAACGTTGAAATTTTGGAAGAGACTATATCACCAATAAATTTGAAGTAGACTGCAGATTGTAGAGAGTAAAACGAGAATGGGAAATATCCATTCGCGAAATTTTTATGCAGAGGCGTTGCTAAGGATGGTGACACCCGGGGCGGGATTTCGTGGTGTCACCCTTTATGATGTGACACCCTTAATGAAAATTATGTCTAAAAGTAGGTGAAGACCAAAAAGAAAAAAAAAGGTCTTTACCGAAAATTGAGTGGGTTTTCGGTCCAAAAGTGAAGACCAAAATAAAAAGTCTCCGGCGGAAATTGAGTGCGTTTTCGGTCCAAATAAATGATGGGGACCAAATAAAGCAATCAAAGGGTGTCACCCCAAAATGGTGACACCCAGGGCCGGCCGCCCCCTAGCGACGCCAATGTTTTCATTTGCTTTTCTGAGGGTTAAAATTAGGGTTTCAACTAGGGTTTAGGTTAGTTTTGGAGTAAGACTTTGAGTTTGTGTTAGGTTTGGGCCAGAACTAATCAAAAATAGATAGACGTTTTTTGTAAAATAAAGCCTACCTAAAGTTTTGGTTCGATTGTTGGTTATTTGAAGTTGAGTTTTACAAGACAGTTTAAATCTGAAATCGAAATCATGGAAATTTTTAAGGTATGCTATTATTATTATTATGAAAACTTAGTGGATAAAATTTGATCACTTCTAGCTATTGTAGTCTTGATCTTCGTTGTGGAATAAACTTTAGCTTGGCACGCAGCTTCATCAGCACCTGCCGCCTTTCGAATGCGTCCGGTCACGACTAGGGTTGAATTGAATTTGAATCCGCTCTCGAGTTACTGATGAATTTTGCAAAGTCAATGAATTTGAATTTAAAAATTAAAAACAAAATGAATGGATCCAACCCCAGACAATGTCCCTCCATGCTATATTTTATCGTTCTAGTGCTGATTGTAGAGTGAACCACGATATTTAGCAATGTCGCACAAGCTAGTCAATTTCTTGAACCATGGTATTCTCTTCACCGTTGACCGTCGTTTGGAGGAACACGACTGGCATATTTAAACTTAAACCAAATACCTTTAAGCTTACATGAACAATAAGACCGAATCGTCAAGAAAAATTAAGCAGAAATAAAAAAATAGTAATATGACCGAATCGTCAAGAATTTAATCATTATTACAACACTAAGTGATAGCCTACATCTATTTCCTGAAAATCTTCGAGTCGATTTGTTGTGATGTAGATTTTTTGGTATTTTTTGGTAGATTTTTTTTTTATGTAGATTTTTTGGTAGATTTTTTTCGTGACGGTAATGTTTTCATGAGGTTCGCAGTTGGTTGTGGTACCGACCAGTTGGTTGAGCGGTAACGCGTTCGTTGCTGAAGCGGCAGGTTTGAAGTTCTAACTTCGAGCCGGTCAATTCGGACACAGTGTTGCCAACGGCTCGCAACCGCTACGACATTTTTTCGACAGTAACTGTGTTGTCCATTGGCCCAAAGTCGCGGAGATGGGCCCCGCCAACTCATTACACGCTTCGGCGTATTACAGCTAGTACATAATGAAAGATTTGATTTGATTTGCCAATGCCATAGTGTTGATTTTTTGCCTTGTTTTTAACAGAAAACGCTTATATCGTTTGTCGCTCGCCGTTTGATCATCCCTTCAACCCATCCATCTTCTTTCATTGTTCACTGCCCAACAAACAACGATTTGGTCCACAATATCACCTTACTGAAGAACGGGAGAGCAGTTGGAAAGAATGATCAAGATTGGAATCCGAGAGCGTTTAGCCGAAACCTGAATTGACATGGACTATTGCTTTGTTCTCTAGGTGTCCCAAACCACTCAATCCAATGAGCAACACTAGTATAATCAACAAAAACTGTATCGAAATTTAAACGATCGTATTTCTACTCGTATGGCCGCAATCACTCTGTCAAATTTTGAACTTGTAGAGGAGCATTTTTTACACATCTTGTCAAAAAAGACGTTTTAAATTAGTTTTGTTCATAAAACCGTAATCGTAAACCAACGTTCGGCTGGCCTCTAGGAAGCGTACGATGGTCGTAAAGCTCGTGTTTTAAGCAAAGTTATATGTGCTTGTAGCAGGGGCGTATTTAGGGGGGGGCCATTGTGACATGGTCCCCTCTTTGGGTCGCCAGGATTGCAAATTTGCGAAGAAAAGTAAGCAGAATTGAGGCATGGCCCCCCCTTTGCAAGTTGGGCATAAGGTTTGATCACACAAAGGCTATGTTCTGAGTGTTTTTTCTTGGATTTGGGTGAAAAACCGGACCAAATTTGAGTGAAGACCTTTTTTCTTTTTTTTTTTTGCTCTTCACCTGATTTTGGGCGAAAAATCGGACCAAATTTAAGTGAAGATTTTTTTTGGGGGGGCGAAAAATTGAAGCAAATTTGACTGAAGACCTTTTTTTTTGCTCTTCACCTGATTTTGGGCGAAAATCGGACCAAATTTAAGTGAAGACTTTTTTTGGGGGGGCGAAAAATTGAAGCAAATTTGAGTGAAGACCTTTTTTTTTTTGCTCTTTGCCTGATTTTGGGCGAAAAATCGGGCTGGATGGGACAATTTGATTCAGACCTTTGCTCTTCTCACATTTTCTGAACTTTCTGCCCCCCCTTTTCAAAATCCTGCGTACGTACTGGCTTGTAGGCAACGTCAGCGGTTCTATCCGCCAAATGTGCAGGCAAGATTTTATGATATCAATCAAAAATTTTGTCTTTTTTATTGCTTTTTTTTATAATTTATTTATCTGTAGTTGTTTCCTGCATTCTCAGGTGAGGCTTCTGGTTGGCGACGGAGAAACACTTCTGCCCATGTTTGCAAAAAAAAAGTCAACAAATTAACCGGAAGACTGTACGGACATTACTGAAAGGCGGAAACGTAGAAAAATGCGGAAATCGTGCTAAAAGGCGGAAAAGTAGGAAATGGTGGTTTGGGTTAGGGTAAACCCTAACTAATCCTGACCTTAACCTGCCTTTTAGCGCAATTTCCGCCTTTTCCTAGAGCTAAAAGGCGGGTTACGGTTAGGTTATGGTTAACCCTTGCCCTAACCCAAACCACAGCCGCCTTTTTCGCCCTTATTCAAGTACAGACTGTACCAAAAAAGTATTGCACAATTTCCGCCTTTTCCTGGAGCTAAAAGGCGAGTTACGGTTAGGTTATGGTTAACCCTAGCCCAAACCACAGCCGCCTTTTTCGCCTTTATTCAAGTACAGACTGTACCAAAAAAGTATATGCTCCAAAATGGCCACTGTCTGACAGTTCATCACATTGTAAAAGAAGAGCCAAATGTTAAATACTGTACCAATACAGTCAGTAGCGTACGCAGGATTTTGAAAAGGGGGGGGGGAGGCCATGAACTTCAGAAAATTTGAGAAGAACAAAGATCAGAATAAGAAAATGTTCCACCCATATTTAGTCCGATTTTTTGCCCAAAATTAGGTGAAGAGTAAAAAATAAAGGTCTTCACGCGAATTTAGTCCTATTATTTGCCCAAAGTTGGGTGCAGGCCTAAAACAAACCAGGGTCTCACAAAGGTTTAGTAGACTTGGTGATCATATTGATCTTTCGCTGTTCCTAACTGAGCGTATTGTTGCGTTTTGGTGAAAAATACAAAACGAATTGTCTACTGCAAATTTACGATGAAAAACTTTACGATGGCTTCCAGTTCCAAATTTATAATCTTCCAAATCTTATTTTAGTTTTGCTGCGATTCCATGCCACCCAGGAGGTTGCAGCTTTTGACATCGTTAGGTTTTTTGTTGCGGCAGGACCTTCACCGAAGAGTCAGTCCTATTTTACCTGCCAGTTTAATTGTTTTTTATCTGGTTAGTTTTTTTTAGATGTTTGCTTATTTTTTAGTTTTTTTTTTTTTTTATTTGATAGTTTGTAGTTTTTTCATATTTTAGTTATTTATTTCTTTTTGTATTTTACTTATTACGTTACTTTTTAGTTTTTTTTAGATTTTAGTTTTTATTTTTAGGTTTTAGTTGGAGGAAAGATAGGAAGAAATTTTAGTTTTTAAGAGAAAGAAAGGAAGAAATCTTTGATCTTTCGACGTCTTCAACTTGGTCTTTCGAAGTCTTCATTTCCTGAAAAACATGTGCATGCAGTGCGTGACTCCACATCCTTCCGTGCTGAACGTCAAGCTGGAAGCAATGTGAATACCGATTTTATAACGTCTTGCGGTTTGACGCGGTTGGGCATAGAACCCGAACCTCCCGGTGCAGCAGCCTGACGTTCACCACTGAGCTGCCAACATCGGTGGGCCTCTTGCGCAAATCTGATCGATATAAAGTAGACGTAAAACCAATCAAACTTAAAGTAGGCCTCAAACCTGTTGTGGTTTAGATAGAGTAATCAGCACTCAAATAGCACAAAAAAAAGATAATTTTGCAAACGGTTAGGCTTAGACCCCGCAAGTCTGGACAAATTTTAAAAGTACGGGGCAAATGTAGTAGAAGAAGGGTCCCGCACTTTCGCACCACTATGGAATCTGGCGGACAGTAAAAGCGAGCACGATTACAACGAGGAATTGAAATTTTGCCGAAAGAAGCTATTTTGACGCTAACGGAATATCACTGCCTTATTAAGAAGTTTTACAGAACATAAACCAGTGCCGTCGCCAGAGCAACTAAAGTGAGGTGGCACTGGCCAAATGAGGGAGGGCACCAAAATAAACTGAACTTTTGCACACAGAAACTGTACGACTACAAATTCGGCGCTCTTTTAACAATTTTGCATTCATGTCTGAAAACAAAGACGTGCAAGGCCGGCAGCATTTTTTACCTCGCTTTGTATCCTGCCCATAAAATCGCCTAAAAAACTGTCTGCAGCAGTGTCTGCAGCAGTCGGCAGCGTGGCCGAATGGGTAAAGGCGTCGTTTTTACGACGACCCTGATCGCAGGATCATGAGTTCAACCCGCACCCTGGTCACGTTGTTGCGTCCTTGGATAAGACGCTTTACGATAATTATCTCTGCTTGGTGGCTTCGAACAAGCAGCAAATTTACGTGGGAAGAAGTCAAAACGTCAACAGGAAAGCTTGGAAAATGGTCAACTCCTAAGCGGGTGCGGATTCGTCCAAAGCATAGCGTACCGTCGCTTTCTCGTGATAGGAGGATAAAGATGCACCAATCAATCAATCAATCAATGCGACCAGAAATGCAACCAAGATTAGAGGGAGGGGACTTGAACCAATTGTCTAATTTAGGCCCATACGGAACAAACTGATCAGTGGCGTCGCTAAGGATGGTGACACCCGGGGCGGAGTTTTGTGGTGTCACCCTTCATAGGTTATATTTTAAAGAATGTGTAGTAGGTAATGTATATTAATGTATAGTAGGCCGCAAAAGGTTATATTTTAAAGATGACGGCGCAACTTCATTACTGTAAATAGCGGTTGTTATTTGGCTAGCTCAATAACTTCTCAATGTAAGATTCTACAACTTGGAAGTATGCGCGTTTAATATCACATCACACGTTTAATATCTGGCGAGTAATCAGAAATCTGCAGTTGGGAGGGACTCTTTCGGGGTTCTGGAAGCTCTGCCCTATCCGCCAGATACCATTGGGGACCTGGGTGCGGAGCCCCCAGCGCTCAAAAAACTTTATTTTTTTTGCAAATATAACTTAATTTTAGCCTTATTTTGATAAAAGTTAATGCTTTTAAAATCTGGCTTCAGGGAAAACTCTGGAGGCATAAAAATTAGCAGTGCAAAAACATGATTAAACTCAGGCGCGTAGCCAGAAATCTGCATTGGGGGGCTTTTTGGGGGGTCTGGGGGCGGAGCCACCAGCGCTCGAAAATTTTGTCTATTTTTGACAAAAACTAACTTAATTTTAGGCCTATTTTGATAAAACTTAATGCTATTGAAACGTGGCATACAAATTGGAAGTGTAAAAACATGACAATACTATTTGCAAAAATCAGCTGTGTGGGTGGTAGCTATCGCCAGAATTTCAGTTCTCTTATTTACAAGCTGATAAATCATGAAATCCTATACTAGAATACAATAAAACTCTAAAGGAGTACTTTTTTTCGTCTAAATTTTATAGAAAAAGATACAATTAGGGGACTAATGGAAGGAAGTTTGGAAGAAGTTATTGGTAATTGACTGATACTGAATAGCTCCTCTCCCCTATTTCTCATCTTATATTTCATTTTTTGATAAAACCTGTGTTCAGGAATGAATAGAAACAACAGCATTTTTCGATAAGCGATCAAATCAAAAGACAATTTTCGCCATTTTCAAAGTTTTTTTTTCTGTTTTATGAGTTTTGTTTTTGATAAATTAGCTCTTCCTCGTAAATAAATGTTTCAAAACAAGCTTGAAATCGTTTTTTCAGTCTATTCCCATGCAAAAGATGGTCTCAGAAGTGCTAAAAACGTGGTATTTTTTTTATTCTGCATTTTGGCCGGCTGACCAATGGGAGCGAGGGAAAGGCTGTATTCCCGCCGAGCAATGCTACAGGTTCAATAAAACTCACAAGGAGTAATCCATATCGTCTATATTTAATAGAGAAAAATGATTGGGGAGAAGAGCTAATCAGGGGCGTATTTATGGGGGGGCCATTGGGCCATGGTCCCCCTTTGGGTCGGCAGGATAGTATAATTAGCATAGAATAGGATGCGAAATTCCGGCATGCCCCCCCCCTTTGTAACTTGGGAAGAGGGTTTGAGCACAGAAACGGTTGGCGAAGACCTTTTTTTTTGGCCTTCACGTAATTTTGGGCCAAAAATCGGACTAAATTTGAGTGAAGATCTTTTTCGTTTATTTGTTTTTTTTTTGGTCTTCACCTAATTTTGGGCAGGAAAAAGGACTTGGTTTTTGTGCTGGAAAATTTTCATTCTGGTCTTCCTTATTTTCAAATTTTCTGAGTTTTCTGGCCCCCCTTTCGAAAATCCTGCGTACGCTACTGGAGCTAATGGAACGATATTTAATACTGAATAGTCACCCCCTCCCATATTCCTGAGCTTATATACTGTATTTTTTCATGAAACCTACATTCAGCATATTTCAACAAGCGATCATATGTAATTGCTTATTTGGCGATTTTTAACGGTTTTTACTAATTTCTGAGTTATATTTCTACAAACTAGCGCTCGCCCCTCCAAATAATTTTTTCAAAAAGGGCTTTAAATCATTTTTTAGTTAATTTTAGAGTGATAAGCATTTCCAATAATATTAAACGTATTGTTGTTTTCTTTTCTGTTTGACTGGTATTACAAAATGGTGTCACCCCAAAATGGTGACACCCAGGGCAGGCCGCCCCCCGCCCCTTTCCTTACCCCCCGTAGCAACGCCACTGAAACTGATGCAACTCAAGCGTATGAAAGAGGGGGCCTGCGGGCAGAGCCTCCAGCCAATGGGCAATTTTTGTTATTTTGCGGCAAAAATAGCAATTTTAACGCCATTTCAATCACATTTTGCACGTTTTTGAAGCTTTATGAGTAACTAACTAAGCTAAACTTCAAAAGTCCTTCAAAGAATTAAATTGCCAAACTCCTTCTGCCTCTTTTATAAAGTATTTGAGGTAAAGTATAACACATGTTTAAACGCTTGTATTTTGGGGTTAAATCTAAATGACTCGGCTAAAGAAGGCTAAAATCCTCTTAGCTCCTCCCCCCTGGTTACGCCACTGATTGCGACCTAAAAAATTTTTGAGTGTGCTTTAAAAAACAAAAACAGCTGGTCTTTTAAAAAAATGTTTTCACGTATTTTTTTATGTTATAATCACTAACGACGTAGCAGGAACGATTCTGTAGGCTTATTACATCTTTCTTCCACGACTCATTCCTAAAGGCGTGTTAATAAGACGAATTATTGGGTCACATTTATGCACAGTAGTTGGTTGCCAGCAATTTAGCAAAGAATCGAGAAAACTTCAAACGAGAATTATGCTTGAAGGTTATTATCAGAGGTGGAGTCCTCGAGGACGTCCTTGGCCTCGAGGACAGATTTTGAAGTCCTTGGCCTTGGCCTTGGCCTCGAGGCCTCAAGTCCTCAAAAATTGGCCTGCCCTCAGCTCGAGGACAGCACTATTTTTTGAAGTGTTAAAATTTTGTGGAGCGCTTGAAAAGTTTTTTGGAAAACGTTTTTTTGTGGAGATCGCCTGAAAAATTTTTGTGAAGACCTTTTTTTTTTTGGAGAGCACTTGTGCTTGTGTTCTTGGTCCTTGGCTTTGGCCTCGAGCATTCCTGTCCTTGGCCTCGAAAATGTCTGTCCTCGGAAAGGCTGTCCTTGGCCTTGGCCTCGGATTTTTTTTGTGTCCTTGGCCTTGGCCTCGAGCCTTGTGTCCTCGACTCCACCTCTGGTTATTATTCCTATTTCCATTGATGTCTGTTGTCTGGTCGTTACGTGATGTTCCAAAAACGTATTCTGAGCAGGCCGAAATGAGGAGCAGAAGTAGTTGTTAAGGGAAGCACGACCCGCCTGCCCCACCCCCTTCCCCGAGTAGTGACGGCACTGCCTATAACGCGCAAACTATTACAATTTTTGGGCCTTCTAAACCTGGGCCTCTGATCCCCTTCTCGTAGGCACGAGGAGCTAGTCGTTCAAAACTTACGCAGGGAGCCGCACTAAAGCGTAACGGTATGTCGCTTGCATAAGCGAAAAAGCTGCTGGCATCTAAATGCTATCCCTCAGACTAGCATCACTGCCCCAACCCTAACTGTAATGCAAGGTTTTGAAGCAAAAAAGACTGCTCCATGCATATCTTTCCCCGCGCTCCTTATACTCCGTATTCTTCCATTCCACGCAATCGCAACACGCGGAACTAGTCGTGCAAAACTTACGCAGGGAGCCGCACTCAAGCCTAACGGTACATTGCTTTTGTTAGCTAAAAAGCTGCTGCTTTGTAATTGCTATCCCCTCAGGCTGGCATCGCTGCCCTTACCCTAACTGTAATGCAAGGTTTTGAAGCAAAAAAAGATAGCTATGTACATCTCCTTCCAGGTTCCTGTGCACAGTATCACAATATGCACAATCCATCCGCGAATCGAAACCAGGTGCGGAGGGTCGAGAGCTGAGCGTATTCACCACTACACCACCCAGCTTACAGCATTGCAGAGACAAAAAGTCGTATTTAAACCAAATGTATGAAAAAAAGGCAATGTCTCATGTGTGAGCGTTTGCATGACTAGCTTCTACTAATCGCAACCCAAGTGCGAATCGAACCCAGGTATGATGGTTAGAAGCTGAGCACGATAACCACAACACTAGCCAGCATGCAACAATGCAGTGAGAAAATGTTGTATCTAAACCAAATGTATGAGAAAAAGGCAATACAGGGTAACGCTTCAATGCGGCTGCCTACGTGACTTTTGCATGACTAGCTTCTACTCTTGTAGGCCCTGTCACTATTTCTTTGCGGAAAACTAGATTTAATCCGTTCAACTCCGTTCAATTAACAAGGGTGTGTTTTATAATTTTGTGACATCACAAAAGAATTATTTTGCGCCACGCAGATCAAAGTACAAAGAGCGCACCGATTTAGATAAAATTAGGTTCCAGAATTCCTGCTTCTTCCTTGCTCTTCAGCTTCAGTCCTTCGCTCCTGAAGACCTCGAATATTGGAGTGAAGCAGTGGGGCATGTTGGTCGAGAATCGTCTTCTGATGACCATCCCGGGCTGTCATCTCTCAAAGTCGATCAGTTCGTTCAGCACACTGTCTCAAGCTCGACCCGTTTTTCTTCACGTAGCAATTCGTAGCAATTTAACTTTATTCCGGAAATTTGTGGCGGCCGGCCGAATAAAAGGTCAAAACAGAAAAACAAAAAGCTTGTAACTCAAAGACAAAATATGGAAAAAAAACAGAAATAAAAAGGCTGACCACGTGCGGAAACTGCTTTATATACTAGGCTAACTTATGACGTCACAAAATTCGACACAGTTTATGAGAAATACGTTGTAAGTGAGGTGCAATGCACTACAAATACCCCCGACCACGGCCTCTGAGAGAAAATTTTCCAGGAGGTACGAAGGTTGATACCGGGCCCCCAAAATCTGATTGGGCCCCCCAAACCTTATCGGGGGGGGGGGGGGCACGCCGTTAAATCAGTTTTAGCTTGATGGTTGTAGATCTTCATTTAAAAATGAGGGATTAACGATATTTGTATACAGTTAAGGACCTATGAAACACACTATTAGGCGTGAAATTGGTTTAAATCCAGCTAGGAGGTCTGGGGGAGCGCTGTGAGCTCCCCCAGCGAGGTCCGGGGCAGAGCCCCGGAAGCTTTAGCACTTTTTATGTTTCTCGAGCGTAAAATACAGCATTTGATCAACATCCCAGCACCAAACTTGCTTAAATTGACTTGCAGAAAACGTGATATACATGAAAGAAAGTATGTGAAGCGGGGGATGATGACATTGACACAATATTGTACAATATAATGACTTTAAAACTGCAAATCCAAATATTTTACTGATAAAAGTTTTAAGAAGTTATCTGCAATCATAGACTTCAAAAACCCAAATACCTATTAAACTCATACAGAAGAGTGAGTTACTTAATGATAGTAGTATAATATGGTTGAAAACAAATGCTTTTGGAACTCTGGAAATGTGGGCCCTCGTACATTGTTATACTGTAGAATTAGGGTTCTCAAGTCAGAGAAATGTTACGAAACGTTAATTTCGGTGCAAGTGTATGGCTTTTGATACATTTTCCTCTTTTTTTAATCAAATCGGCCACTATTGGATGCCCTAAACGCTGTGTAGCAAAAATATCGACCAATTACCAGTACTGAATAGGCTGACTGATGTTTTTGCTGTAGACAAATTTGATTAGGGTGTTATGTTGTGATACCAAAACTTACCGCGAAAACCTAAACTCTTATGGGCCCCTTGAGCCTAGGCCCCCCTAGGTCCGGGCCCAGGTACGATGTACTCTCTGAACCCCCTCTCGCAGGTCCTGCCCCCAACCAATGTGGTCAAAATTTGGAAAAATTTTGGCACATTGTAAAAAATTGTTATTTCAACAGTCGAACACAAAAGCAAAATTTAGGCCTACACAATTGACAGCAAACGGAACAGCCATTGCCAACATTAGCCAACGCTGGTTAAGAAAATGCAAAACGATTGAGTTGTGAGAAGATTGCGGAATCAGGGCTGTGTTTGAGCCTTGACGATTGCATGCAGTGTATTGGATGAAAGGGGCCTTCAGCTTCGAGGTAGTTTGCGTGAAGTTGCTTCTTGCATTTACTAAACGATCTGGTTGGTTGGGTTAGCCAAGCCCTATTAAGTTTCATGCAAAATTTTGTCCCAAAAAAGTCCCACAATCTATCATAAGCTGCGAATCCTAGCCTATCGCATTTGGGTGACATTGAAGTTTTTCTTTCTTGATATTGCTGATGATTTGAATGAAGTTGCTTGAGGTCAGCTTAAAACAGTCGCTCTCACTTGAGGTGAGGAAGATCCTCACCAAGGGGCACCAAATGAAGCTGTTGGGCGTGTTGGTCGAGAATCGTCTTCTGATGACCATCCCGAGCTGTCATCTCTCAAAGTCGATCAGTTCGTTCAGCACACTGTCTCAAGTTCGACCCGTCTTTCTTCACGTAGCAATTCGTAGCAATTTAACTTTATTCCGGAAATTTGCGGCGGCCGGCCGAATAAAAGGCCAAAACAGAAAAACAAAAAGCTTGTAACTCAAAGACAAAATATGGAAAAAAAACAGAAATAAAAAGGCTGACCACGTGCGGAAACTGCTTTATATACTAGGCTAACTTATGACGTCACAAAATTCGACACAGTTTATGAGAAATACGTTGAAAGTGAGGTGCAATGCACTGCAGGAGAGTTTCCCCAACGTCCATGCTGTAAGACTTTTACGTCGCGCCAAAGCTATTTCGCGTTTGGCGCAAGATTGTGATTCGGATATTGGGAATTCTGGAAAGCCCTCAGCTGCCTGAGACTAGATATTTTTGTCATCCCTTTCCTTGCCTGGTGAGACTGTGCAGAACGGAATTAAGGCCAAGAAAACAAGTACTGTAGCCTAAGAGTTTCGCAGCTTTGGTGACAGGTTAGTGTGCAGCATGGCAAGCAACAAGCGCTGAACTGTTGTTTGCAGGTTAGTGGAATTGGCAGCAAAACATTAAAAAAATATAACTAACTTGTCTCCAGCAGTTGCTTGACTTGAGAGGCACCTGCGTGACAAGACGTCTTTAAATACCCTATCTCAGTGGTTCTTAACCTGGGTTCAATGAGTCAGTAACAGGGGTTCAACGAAGATTAGGACTTTGCAATTATAAAGCTCTGTACAATAGGGGTATTCCTAAAAAAAAAAATTAAAAGCAAAAGTGTCAGTGGATGAACTTTTTATTATGCAGCAAGAATGCAAGAATGATTTTTAAAAATTTTGAAAAAAGTTTCCCCACAAACGTGATTTTCGGTCCCCACCTACCCCCAATTTTGTGCTTTTTTGTTTGCAGTGCTTTACTGGCTCAAACAACATGCTTAATACCCTTTTTGGAGGATGACCCTTACTCTTACACAGACTTTTAAAAAAATTTGGTCAAAATCGACCAATGGGGTCAAGAGATACAAGCAACTAAGTACTCTAATTGCACAATACTCCCTCTAGTGGCAGAAATTCAAAATGCTCTATTTTTGGTTGATTTGTGTAAAATTAGTGTCTAATCCTACATTTTCGATAACGACGAATCGAATGCAATGGTTATTTTTACAGAATTTTGCCACTAGGGGGCAGCAAACATGATTTCACCAATATTAGTGATTATATGCTTCTAACGTGCATAAGTTTTTTGCAAATAAATGTTTTAGTGGTTTTATGACAACTTAAAACTACACGTAATGATCTTTTGAGATCAATGTTTAGATTTCAGTTTCGTGCAAGTAATAGCATAACGTTGGCAGTCGAAGGATTGCTGGTTCTGGGCCGTTATTGCATCTAACTGTGCATTTCAGCATGTCTAGAAAAAACCTTTTGCCTTTGCTTTCGTAATCGCTCAAAGATAAGCTGTTTCCTAGTTGTGAAGTTTTGGTTTGATTGATGACTAGCAAACATTAAACCCTGCCTAGTTCACCGGCACATAGTGGGTACGTTTTGATTGTTTTGTTGAAAAAAAAAAAATTTAGATTAGTACTTCTCATGCATCACGTTATACATGTTAACCATTTAATCACATACCTGCAATCCCAGATCAGCTATTAATGGTTTGATCTGATATATCTTACTGTGTACGACAGATTTAGCCTTCAATTACAGAAAAACTTAAAAGAATAATTGCTATATTTAACAACCATAAACTGAGTTTTTTCTTTATCTCGCCAAATCGGTGAGTCACCTTAATATGTCCATATAATTTTCTTATTTGTGTAGAGTTATGTCGTATCATAAATCAGCCAGAATTATTCAAAAAAATGTTTATGCATGGACTGATAATCTACTTGGCAAAAGTCTCTCCTTGCAAGAACCCACAAGGAGATATGTGCCAAAGGTTGACTGCATAACTGATTTTGTGCGTATGCCCTTAAAAAAACACATACTTGGACGTTACTACTTTTTGCTGGAGAGTACCAAGTCAAAGAAAGATAGATTTTCAATCGTATGCAAAAAGCTTACTGGTCTTAGGGCAAAACTGAACTTTCCCCTCTTAACAGAAAAAGATGCAATATATCGTTTAATTTGTCTAATCACGCAATATGAAAAATATCAGCGCAGACCTACCAGCAAATTTGAAGCAGAGATGTCAAAGATATTTAGAATTGCAAATTCGGATGAAGAGTGGCTGTGCGAGGAGGCCAAGAAGCTTTATCAAAATCAAGTTAAATTTAATAGTAGTATTGGATATATCACAAATAAAAAGGCTCCCTTTAGCACCATTGGCCCTTCAAAAAGAAAAATTCTGAAGGAACCTTTTAATGAAAGCTATGAACCTTCAACAACAATGATAGTGGAAGCTCCAGAATATGACAGCAGTGATGGGTTAAGTTCAGCAAATTTAGCAAACATAAAAGACGAGCCACCTAAAAGATATAGATGACAAATGACTAAAAAAGCTGTCGAGTTAGTAACCAGTCCTAGACGTTTCTTACAACAAAAACATCCAGTATTTTCTCAAAAAATCAGTGATGGAACAGCAGCTCCCAGACAGTCTGCAATACAGAAAGGAGTCATCAGAAAGAGTTTGTAGCAAGAGAGGTCTTCAAAACTGACAACGAAATGTCCTGTTAGGCGTAACTTGACATAAAGCCAACAGTAATTCAACTGCAATCTTATGTTATTTTTCGGCAAATTTGCAACCTGAAGATTGATAAAAAAAAATTATAACATTAAAATTTTAAGCAACAAGCACTCTAAGTTGTCATAAAAGTACTAAACTGTTTAGTTTCCAGAAGCAAAAAATTTTAACATCTTTATAGCATATACTGTTATCACCAATATCAATCAAATCATGTTTGCTGCCCCCTAGTGGCAAAATTCTGTAAAAATAACCATTGCATTCGATTCGTCGTTATCGAAAATGTAGGATTAGACACTAATTTTACACAAATCAACCAAAAATAGAGCATTTTGAATTTCTGCCACTAGAGGGAGTATTGTGCAATTAGAGTACTTAGTTGCTTGTATCTCTTGACCCCATTGGTCGATTTTGACCAAATTTTTTTTAAAGTCTGTGTAAGAGTAAGGGTCATCCTCCAAAAAGGGTATTAAGCATGTTGTTTGAGCCAGTAAAGCACTGCAAACAAAAAAGCACAAAATTGGGGGTAGGTGGGGACCGAAAATCACGTTTGTGGGGAAACTTTTTTCAAAATTTTTAAAAATCATTCTTGCATTCTTGCTGCATAATAAAAAGTTCATCCACTGGCACTTTTGCTTTTTCTAAATTCTAAAAAAAAATTTTAAGGAATACCCCTACTGTACAACCAAGCACTTCAATTGATGCACACAGCTTACCTGTATAGCCTAGTGTATGTGCGTCAGATGAATAGCTCGCTTTAGGCTAGGACAGCTATAGTGTGGCCTGCGACTAGTCTCGAGATTTACTATTGTTTTTTTTTTTTCGATTCTTTGCAGTTTTTCACCAAAAAATTGTTTTTGTCAGATTTGTTGATGATGATTTTCTAAACATTAATTTCAAGTACCGGTAGTTTTTCGTGGATGTTGTTTGGTACCTAAATAACACAACCACAATCTAGAATTAAAAGCAGCAAATTTGCGTTTTGTTTGACTCTACGTAAGCTGGATTGCAGCTATTTTTGTTTCATTATATATATTTTTATCATCACCATGCAGTTTGCATTTCTAAACGAACAGTCCCAGCAACTGTGTCAGTCTAAACCTCATATTTCGTCCAAGTTGTGTGTGTAGTGCATCTGTTGGGGAACAGGTGTTGCAGGGCTGAGTAGAAGCTTCCCACTTCTGACTTTAGGCAAGTAATGCAAAAGCTTTCAAAATTCAAAAATTCCAAATATGCTTTTGCTTTTACACCTGTTTAAGATCTGACCAATAAGTTGGGGATGAATTGATTTAGCAATGCAATTGCAAGTCTTTGAAGTCATTTTAAAAAAGTGCAAATTTGCTTTCAAATAGCACTAGACTGGCTATTTTCAAATCGTTTGGTGGGAGAGGGCTTCGCTCCCAGATGTCGTCTATAAATGTCGTTTACTGATCAGTGGTCGAGTGGATGGAGCGTCTGCTACTGAAAAGGTAGAAATGGGTTTGATTCCTGGTCAAGTCAAACCAAAGACTAGAAAAATTAAGATTCACAGCTTCCCTGCTTTACATCCAGCCATTAAAGGGACTGTGTGAAACCTCTAGGCCTACTGTTTGTGGTAGACAGGTGGGCAGTGGCAGCTTGACTCATTGACTATATAAAAGGTCCTTTCGCTGTCTCTCGACCAAGGTAACTCAGTGAATAAAATGTAACTACAATTATGATGCATTTTGAACATGCATCAGTTTATACAACACATCTGATTCTGGATATTGTACAACTTCGGCATGGAAATGTTAGATTTTGGTTCAAGCCCTCCTCTAGCCAAATCCTGGATAGGCTATGGAGTTGTGTGATAATGCACTGGCTTGTTTTTGTTGAGTAATAAAAAGTTATGTAACATAATATAATTCAACAAACTTTAATTTTTGGTGAAGACAATATGAAGTTTAATTTTATTAAAGGTGAATTCCAGTTTAGGAGTTACCATATTTATTCGAGAGTCACATGCGTGTATAAGTTGCACCCTTATATTTGACATGAAAAACAGGACAACATTTTTTTAAACATTATTCAGTCATTGCAATTACATTACAAAAAATTAATAACCATTGAAGTCATCACTGCTGTCACTATCCTCAAATAGTCCCAGTTTATCTCTAGAACATCCTCATCAGCATCTCATGAGGATGGCAAGAAAATGCAATGTAATGTGACTCGTGTGGATAGGCGACAAGTAAAGCGATCATATGAAAGGCGATAGCATAGAAAGCAATAGCATGAAAATATCTCAGAAAAATTTTGTATCGCATACAATGCACTTGATATATTGGTGTATAAGTCGCACATGACTTTTTTGGCAATACTTTGGAACAAAAAAATGCGAATTGTACTCGAATAAATACGGTATTTAATTTGATAGAAGAATGTGAAACTTATGTGCGCAGTATTTGGGATAAAAATCATCCAAACGTTTTAAGAGCATTGTGAGGCTCGCTAAAGCTAAAAAAGTGTAATCGGTAATGCAGCCTGCCTATCAAAATCTTTGGGCACCCCTGCTTTTGGTTGAGTTCATTAAACAATATACTGTATTTTAAAATTGGTCAGTTGGTCGACCAGTAACGCATTTGTCTCTGAAACGGCAGATCTGTGTTTCAAATCTTGGGCAGGTCAAATCAAACATAGTGTTGCCACTGCTGCGACATTGGTGCCTATTCAGCCCAAATAGAAATGTTGTGGCACAGTTTCTTTCCCATTTGAAACATTATTTGTTCAGTATTGCTGCAAAATACGGGTACTACTTTTTTTAGAACGATTAGGACGCGCGTCCTAAACGTCTTAACAAACCGCTACTTTGTTTAGGACGCTACCAAAAATCAACTAAAATCTAGTTTATTTAATTAAAAATTTAATGGGATTTTAATTAAAATCAACTAAACCCTAGTTTTCAATAAAGATTGGATTCGATTTCTTGCCATAACAAATCCGATACCAGTATGCACTAAAACACCTCTATAATTACTTTTTTTAGGACGCTGTCAAAATCATTCGAAATCTGCTTTGTTTTATGAAAATCATCAATCTAAAGTGATGCAAATTTTGAAAATAAACGACCAATCATGCTAAACCTGCTAACGAACAAAATTAAACGCAAATGCTTGATAAATTCGTCCTGAAACATCTCCGTCCTAAAAAAAGTACAGCGTCCTACAAAAAGTAATTACTTTTTTTAGGACGCTATCAAAATCAGTCGAAATCTGCTTTGTTTCATGAAAATCATCAATCTAAAGTGATGCAAACTTTGAAGATAGATGACCAATTATCCTAAACCTGCTAATAAACAAAATTAAACGCAAATCCTTGATAAGTTCGTCCTGAAACATCTCCGTCCTAAAAAAAGTACAGCGTCCTCAAAAAAGTAATTACTTTTTTTAGGACGCTGTCAAAATCATTCGAAATCTGCTTTGTTTCATGAAAATCATCAATCTAAAGTGATGCAAACTTTGAAAATAAACGACCAATCATTATAAACCTGCCAACGAACAAAATTAAGCGCAAATCCTTGATAAATTCGTCTTGAAACATCTCCGTCCTAAAAAAAGTACAGTAATTACTTTTTTTAGGACGCTATCAAAATCATTCGAAATCTGCTTTGTTTCATGAAAATCATCAATCTAAAGTGATGCAAACTTTGAAGATAGATGACCAATCATCCTAAACCTGCAAACAAACAAAATTAAACGCAAATCCTTGGTAAATTGTCATGATTTCTTGATAAATTTGTCCTGAATCCATCTCCGCCCTAAAAAAAGTACAGCGTCTCAAAAAAGTATATTACTCGATGTAATTAAATAAATTAAATACCGAATAGCCCCCCCCCCCCCATACTCTTTTTGTTTTTCTAAGCTTATGTTAAGCATTTTGCTAAACGATAAGTTTTGGCTGCTTATTTTTTGCAATGTTTTGAAGTGTTTATCGATGAAATTATGAGCTGTATTTTTGACAAGTAAGTTAATAGCCCCCTAAAAAATAATAATAATAATAATGATAAGTGTTTTAAAAATGGTTTTAAACCACTCTAGAGGCCATATCACTGCAAAAACTGCCTCAAAAGGGCAAAAACTGTGGCATTTTTTTATCGTGCACTTTGGTCTACAGGCCAATGCAGAGAGGGGCACGGCCCCTCTAGTTGCGTTATTGATTATAAGTTTCGTTTGGATTTTGGTTTCTGAACAAAATTAATTTAATGGCGGAGTAAATATTGTTTTAGAGTTTATATAAGCACCGCATAAATTTGAAACATTAAACGCCGTATTGCATTTAGATGCTGATAAAAATCACAATGACAGATGCTAAAACGTTTGATACTGATTATTTAATCTAGCAATTTAATGCTTAATCCTAGAGTGTTCCTTACGCTCGCATTTATGAAAATGCTGTATGATAATTCACGTAAAATGGGCAATCCTGTTCCTCTTGCCCTTTGCCCTCTGCACCAAGGTAAAAAAAGCTCTACATCGAGTTGTTTTCTTAGATTGGATGGATGTATTAACACTTATTTTAGAAATTTAAACAGAAAGAATACTTGACATCTTAATTTGCCCCGCATGCGGGCCCCCCTGGTCAAGTACAAAACACGTTGGTCCAAATTTTTGGGATTAGAGTGTTGGCTCGTTTTGGCTAATAGCGGGCCTCAGCTTTCCTAGCCTCTTCTTGGTTGCACCTCTGCTGAAAAGTAGTGCTAACAAAAAACCATAGGTGGGCACAAATCCGTTAATAACGAAGCTAACTTTTTTTTTAACTCGTTAATCCGTTAGAAAGCTTCTTTATGTTAACGGACTAAATTGACTTCCGTTAAGTTCTGTTATCTTCCGTTAAGGTTTTTATCGTTAACATTTTGCACCATTCATTCATCGCACCGGAATAAATCAGTTTGCACTGGTAACACTTGCTGCGTAGCTACAGGGCCTCACAGAGAAATTTTATCAAACTAACTCTGAAATTAAATTATTTTTGCAAAATAAATGCAAAATCTGTGAGCGCTGGGGGTTCCGCCCCCAGACCCCTAAAACAGCCGCTCCATTGCGAATTTCTGGCTACGCGCCTGGTTACAACACATCCGATTTTTTAGGTTTTGTGCTTAAAATTTTTATCATCTCCACCCCACCAAAATTTTCTGGATCCGCCACTGGGTGGGATCCCTCAAGAACCCCCAAAATGGAGCCCCAAAATATAAATTCTTGGAACGAATCGAGCTAGTTTGTTTTGGTATCAGTTAATATTTTACAGACAAATATTTTGACTTAGTTTAGGGGTTACCACCCCGGGAACCTCTGAAATACAATATACAAAAATAAATGTTTTGAATGTCTTTATCAAGAGCTAATTCTTTGTAATATTATTGAATATTAAGAGGCAAATATATTGACATTGTTTCGAGTTGCTTCCCTTTCGGAAATTACCCAAATAAGTCTCACAAAATTAATTTTTTTAAAAGCTCAAGCTAGAGCGCTTTTTTATATCTTTGATGGAATATTTTGGCACCCTCGATCGGCTGCTAAGATGTTACGATTTTCTATTCACTGTATATTGATTAGTTGGATTTCATTATTGCGAACGGCAGCATTTGATCTACGTTGTACAATAATATATTTCGATTAATGGTTTTGGTTGAATGTGAATAACTGAATATAATCATCTCTTGTCCACAACAGCGCCACATGTATTTACTTCACCAAACGATGAAGGCTGAACGACGTGAACGTGCAATAGAGAATAATATATGTAATTAAGGACTCCCAATATTGATATTTGTTAATGGTTTAATTAGGGCCATTTAAAAACATTTCTAAACGAAATATGACGCAACAGCATTGTGAAAATGTGATATTTGCAGATAATATTGTATTTACCGCAGGAAATTCAAATAAATTTCAAGTTTTGTAAAACAAAAAAATTTAACGCTGTAACTTCTTCTATGTGCTAAAGAAGATTAGTGCATTGTTGTTGTTACTAGTTATTATGGTAAATTAATAAAAAGGGCAAATTTCAATTCTGAAAAAACTTCAAATCGTTTTTTTAAAGCACAGGCATCTAAACGCACTAACGGAAGTTGGAACTGCTAAGAATTCAACCATTATCCTAGTGAGTTTTAGTCTGACTCTTCCTAACGTCTCTGCATCGTTAATATCGATTGAACGGTGCCTAACACTGATGCATTGAAATCGATATAACAGCAACAAGATTGCTGACGCAGCAAGGAAAATAAATTTTATGACGAGAGTTATTTGATATTAAGTTATAACACTGCACAGTAAAACATTCCGTACACAGTGAAAATTTTAGTAAACCCTCCTTTCTTCCAAAAATTGGTTGGGGGATCAAATAAAGTCGATTTAACCCCACAAGTACATTTCATCCCCCCAAACCCAATTTGATTGCAAAAGGGGGGTTTCACAAAAACTGGATTGGTAACGTGATGTGGCAATGCGACTGAAAGGGAAATAAAATTCATTGTAACCTGCGCTTGCAAAACACATGACGACATAGAAACGAACATTCCATATCAATAATGTCACCTTGAGGACATATTTTCATTCTATTTTTAAGCAACTGTACTTTTTTTAGGACGGAGATGTTTCAGAACGAATTTATCAAGGATTTGCGTTTAATTTTGTTTGTTAGCAGGTTTATAATGATTGGTCGTTTATTTTCAAAGTTTGCATCACTTTAGATTGATGATTTTCATGAAACAAAGTAGATTTCGAATGATTTTAGGGCGCTGTACTTTTTTTTAGGACGGAGATGTTTCAGGACGAACTTATCAAGGATTTGCGTTTAATTTTGTTCGTTAGCAGTTTTAGGGTGATTGTTCATCTATCTTCAAAGTTTGCATCACTTTAGATTGATGATTTTCATGAAACAAAGCAGATTTCGAATGATTTTGACAGCGTCCTAAAAATTACTTTTTTTAGGACGCTGTACTTTTTTAGGACGGAGATGCTTCAGAACGAATTTATCAAGGATTTGCGTTTAATTTTGTTCGTTGGCAGGTTTATAATGATTGGTCGTTTATTTTCAAAGTTTGCATCACTTTAGATTGATGATTTTCATGAAACAAAGCAGATTTCGAATGATTTTGACAGCGTCCTAAAAAAAGTAATTACTTTTTTTAGGACGCTGTACTTTTTTTAGGACGGAGATGTTTCAGGACGAACTTATCAAGGATTTGCGTTTAATTTTGTTTATTAGCAGGTTTAGGATAATTGGTCATCTATCTTCAAAGTTTGCATCACTTTAGATTGATGATTTTCATAAAACAAAGCAGTTTCGAATGATTTTGACAGCGTCCTTAAAAAAGTAATTACTTTTTGTAGGACGCTGTACTTTTTTTAGGACGGAGATGTTTCAGGACGAACTTATCAAGCATTTGCGTTTAATTTTGTTTATTAGCAGTTTTAGGATAATTGGTCATCTATCTTCAAAGTTTGCATCACTTTAGATTGATGATTTTCATAAAACAAAGCAGATTTCGACTGATTTTGATAGCGTCCTAAAAAAAGTAATTACTTTTTTTAGGACGCTGTACTTTTTTTAGGACGGAGATGTTTCAGGACGAATTTATCAAGCATTTGCGTTTAATTTTGTTCGTTCGCAGGTTTAGGATAATTGGTCCTTTATCTTCAAAGTTTGCATCACTTTAGATTGATGATTTTCATAAAACAAAGCAGATTTCGAATGATTTTGACAGCGTCCTAAAAAAAGTAAAGCATCCTAAAAAAAGTAATTATGGAGGTGTTTTAGTGCATACCGGTATCGGATTTCTTACAGCAAGAAATCGAATCCAATCTTTATTGAAAACTAGGGTTTAGTTGATTTTAATTAAAATCCCATTAAATTTTTAATTAAATAAACTAGATTTTAGTTGATTTTTGGTAGCGTCCTAAAAAAAGTAGCGGTTTGTTAAGACGTTTAGGACGTGCGTCCTAAGCGTCCTAAAAAAAGTAGTACCCCTCAAAACCCTTCCTACTCAACCATTAAAAAATCAATTTTTTGACTGGGTAAGCTAAGGTGCCTGTTTTTTTTGATATCAGTACTCAGTAGCTATGTAATAGGCAAATATTTTGACATAGTTTGGGGGTACCATCCCCCAGAGACCTCCCAAAAATCAATTTTTGGACCTGCTTAACTTAAGATGCGTTTTTTATATCAGAAGACATTTAACAAACAAATATTTTTATATAGTTTGGGGGTACCACCCCCCTCAAGACCCCCCCAAATGGACACCCTTAAAAATCAGAGTTTTAAACGGATTAATCTAGAGTGCCAGTTTTTTTTATCAGTAGATATTTAAAAGACAAATATTTTGACACACTTTAGGGGTACCATACTCGTCGACCCCCCAAATGAACAAAAAAACAACAGTTTTTTTAATGGCTTAACTTACGGCGCTAGTTTTTTTTTAATATCAGTTAACATTTAAGAGACAATTATTTTGACATACTATTGGGTTACCACCCCCACCTCCCCAGAGAATTCCTCCCCAAATGGACCCCAAAAATCATGTTTTGAACAGTTTAAGAGAAGGTGCTAGTATTTTTTTAAATATCAGTAGATGTTTAAAAACCAAATATTTTGACATAGTTTGGGGGTACCATCTTGCCGGAAACCTCCCAAATGGACCCCTCAAAATCAATTTTTTGAACAGATTAAGCTAGGGTGGTAGTTTTTTGATATCAGTAGATATTTGCGGCGCTTCTCAGCAAGCTCTTATCTATTTTTTTTTTAAATTTTTTATCTATTTTTTTTTTCTTATCTAGTTGCATAATTCTTTTTTTAAATCAAGTGGTAATCCAATCACTTAATCAATTCTCTTTCAGCTTTGACTATGTGGATAGCTGAAAAAGCATTAGCATAGTATTTAATAAATTTTTTAACTATTGGAGGTTTTTTTGTCCAACCTTGTACTACAAATTCTGTATTTTCGAAAAATAGTGTAGTACTGACACCTAAAAAGATTTACTATTACCTATGCTGCCCCAATTGTTTATGTGACTAAGAATAGGAAACCTGGAAAAGTTTTGTTCTTAATAGAATACTGTTAGGCCCAGTACCAAAATTGTAGGGGGACAGGGGGAGATGTGTCCCTTCATCGAGATTGAGCGTCCCCCCATCAAGATTTAGGCTTCCCTCATGGAGATTTGAGTGCTAATTTATGGGAGGAAAAAGTTGCTGTTTTCGGGCAGAAAAACTGTTGGAATTTCTGATTTCGGCCAGAAAAAAAATCCTTAGAATTTCGGCGAAGACCTTTTTTTTTGTTTGAAAATTTGGGTAAAGTTTGTTTATGGAACGCACTTTCAAAAAATCTTGGCTACGTGCTTGTTCTTCACTGAGGTTCAGTCAATGCTTAAAAAGCGTCTCCACATGCGAAATTTTACAATTTAAGTACTGGTTAGGCTTAAACAGCAAACCGTTTGTTATGAACCAGACCGTAGGCTTTAGCCTACACATCGCTGCAATAATTAGAAAAAGTGATCAGATAGACAACACCGCATGTTTGTAATAAAATTTAACTAACTACTCTACACTTTGCTCCCATAACTAGAAATCGCAGCAGCCCACTTGCGCATTTGTGCAACAATCTCATCTCCCTAACTTGTGTTTGACTTCTTAATGACTAAGCACAAACTGCTGCTGAGTCACACGAATGGGCAATTTTGATTGGCTGATTTGGACTTAGTCATTTTTTCTTCAAAAGAAGTGGACTTGAGTATTTCTAGCCCAAAAAATGACGCTCTCTGAGAAAATGTTATCTCTGGTCAATGGACTTGGGCAGTTCTTTGTCGAAAAATATGTAGCACAGGTTGTGAAGAATTCAAAGCAAAATGCATTGTGGGTGAAAACTCAATTTTGATAAAATCTGACTTAGTCATTTTTTGTTCTATACCCTTCAATTTCTGTAGGCGAAACCGTTAATTAGTCTTCACATCTTCCTTGCGAAAACTGCTGCTGAAAATTGCCACTTTTTTGGTCCATTGGTCCTCAAGTGGTGGGTCCATTGGACCACCCTAGAGGGCCTTTCGACCATTCGTCTAAAATTTATGCAAAAGGCATTTTTTTCTTCAATAAAATGATTGTAAACAAACAAGAAAGAACAAAAAACCTTTGTATGACCATACTTGCATCTCTTTCTTTCCTTTTGCTGAGGAAATGCAGACTCGGCAAGCGTACAACTCCAATCGTGCAACTCTGGTCTTTCGCATCCCTTCGTCACTGCATGCTTTTTGCTTTCTTTACCTTTTTATTACCGCTTATTAGTAATCTGGAATAAAACATTGAACTGAACTCAATTCATAGAATACTACAATAAAAATGAAGAACAGGGCCTGGCCAGCTCTGCTGAATAACAGAGTTTTCTCATGCAATATTGCAAAAATCTAGATGAATTATATTCCATCAAGACAGAGGGTCCACATGTAACTTTAACAATCCAGCAAGGCGTTTTGTACTCACCACTGGGGATGGAACAGAAAGCGCCTTCATTATGTCTGTTGGCTTGGCGATGGCTATGTCATCCTCTTCGGGATAAAAAAAGCATTCTTTATGTTTGATAAAGCTTTTCTAAACTTGACTTCATAATCACCATCTTCATCCTGTTCATCAATAATACAAGAAATAAAATGGCGAAACGAGTTCGTTTCTGAAAAAACCTCGACCAGCACATAGTCCCCCATATTATTTTCTTGAGCTGCTGGTGCATCATCTAGGACTTCTACCAGCAGTTGTATTCTAATCACCAGAATCAAAAACATCCGATGAATCAGAATGAGAAGAGATTTCAACAGTGCTGTCACTGCTACTTGTTGACTCTCTTCTAGGCACAGTCTGCGTTTGAACTTTTTGCTTTGCTGTTGTAAAAGAAGTCTATTCTTTTCTGGAGTGATGGTTATCACTACTGATTTTACTTTGTTTTTCGTCGCGGGGCATGCATTAGCCTTAGGATATGGTCGGATGTCTTCAAGTAAACTGATCTCATCATCACAGTAGGTTTGGGGTTGAAGTGATAATGTTGAAGCATCCAGACTCACAGATGATATGTCTGGGCCAGGCTAGTTAGCAGCTTTTTACATTACAAAGACATCAGAAATTCATCTTGCAAAATCATGTGAGGGTTAAATGAATAAATTCCTATTGTTTAAAATCCAGCTGTAATGTTTTTCATTGTAAATGCGCTTTTGTAAGCCTTTTTAGAAGTTTCTGAAATTTTATAACTTGAAATTGTACTCCTTGAACATGATGTTAACCAAGCATCGCAAAATGAAGCATAATACAGCTTGAATGGGCTGTAAACCGCTATTTCCAAAGGCTGCATTTGATGACTGCGTTTTGGTGGAAAAGTATTTATGTGGACTCCTTTTTTTCTTGCCTGTGCATCTGCCTTAATGGAAAGATGACTGATGTGGATGTCTTGGAAAAGAACTGAAGGATTTTCTGGAGTCGCAATCATAAATTTGAAAAAATGTGCAGGAGGTAGTGTGGGAAAATGTCGCTATTCATCCATCCGCTATGACAACCAATCCTAAAAAACTTTGTGGTGGTGCTTCTTTCAGCACTGATTTGAACTAATGGACCTTCGGACCAACTTTAGGACCTTTGGATCACCGGTCTATTGGTCCCTTAGTCCACCAGTTTTTAGTGAATCTGAAAGCGAGGTTGAAGATAATGCATTTTTTGAATAGCTTGCATTGCATCACAACTAAGCTGCTGCCTACTATTGCAAAACTCATTTATTGTTCTCTGATGTTGCCACATTTTGTAGCAATTAAGCCACCAAATAATTTCTTAGAAGTTACTTTTAGTGCATCAAAAGCAACTTGCTAAGCTGCTGCCTTAACTTGCTTCATTTTGCCATTTTTTATCCACTCAATGTTGCCATGTTCTAAAACAAAATAATTTAATTCAAATCCGGATTTTATATTGTTTTTAGTTTTTGAGATAAGCACTATGGTCCAAAGGTCCTGGAGGTTGAAAGGTCCCACATCTCCCCTATGCAAAGATTCCAGTAACGTCACTTGTTTTGGAAAATTTTTATTTTGATTATTACAGTTCTAAGTCTTGATTTGGGAATATTCAGATGTTAGAGTTTAGGGCTAAGATTAGGGTTAAGGTTTAGGGTTAGGTGTTTTTAGGCTTTATTACTAAATGTTTGTGCTCACAGTATGTGCACCAAGCCTTTTCCTTTCTAATGTAAGAATGCTAATTTGAACATTTTTTAATTGTGCTATGGCCCAAAAGGGGCCATGGTGCAATGCCCCCCTGTCTCAAGTCTAGTATCTATGCTACTCCTAGTAGGCTGTGCTTACTGCTTATAACCCTACTCTTAGTCCTAGTGGTAGTTGTAGCATCTGGCATAAATGTAGTGCAGGTACAGTACAGTATGTGGTACCAGCACTAGTTTGCAGAAATCTTTACGCAATTGATCAGTAGAGCTGAGCTGTGATACAGGAAGAGTGCATGCTACTGGAATGATAGACTTTGGTACGATTCTCGGTCGGGTGACTTGGTTCAAATGAAAAACTGTAACATTTTGTAGCCTACTATACTTATACACAGCTTCCTCGATCCTAGTCAACTGACCGCGACAAACTGACCACGAACAAACTGACCGCGAAGCAATGATTTTGTTACATGATTTCGTCGCAGTGATTTTGTCACAAAGTGAGGGTTTGGGCAAGATGGCTCTGGGGATAGTAAAAATATATTTAGGATCGCACTTCTCAGCCAATCGGCGTTGTTCGCGGTCAGTTGTCGTGGACCCCAGCTTCCATGCAGAAGATTAAGCAATAGCCTACAGTATAACTAAGGGGCAGTATCAGGTGTGAAGACTCCGTTGTGCTGTGTCCAGTGTCAGTACAGTATCTGGTAGAGCTCGATCGATATATCAGTCAGCGGATATATATTGGCCGATATCAGGGCCAAGTCGATATGTCGTATTGGCTATCTTCCACTGATAAAACATCAGCTTAGTACAATTTCCTTAAACTGTTTATTTTTGAGAGCAAGCACAACTGCTCTATACTATTAATTGGGTCATTCCATGCCAAACGTCCTGGACCCTCCAGCTTGACCCTCTTCAAATTTGTTCAAAATGTGTTATAAGGTTGTATGGCATGATTGACCTTCACACTAAAAATTTTAGCTCAATATCTCTTGTACTTTTGGAAATATGACGATTTCAAATTTGCTACCCCCTCGCGATGGCAAGGGCTTGGTCATTTTCGGCCATTTTCAAAAGCACATTTCTCTAAATGTAAAAACAATAAAAAGCTGATTTTTGGTGAATTGATCGACTTTTAGCTATATTTCATACAGCAAGTGTCAAAATGGCGCAGGCTTATAGCATGGTAGAAATAGGGGGTGCCAAAGTGTTCACATTTTGACGCGAGAACAAAATTTTGGTCAAGTTTGAACACCTGCATCTCTCATATGAAGCATAGCATTGCTCTCATTTTTAGCATGGTAGCTCCCTACCTACTGGACATGAACTTTACCAATTTGGAAGGAAAACACTGCTTTCAAAAAAAAGTTATTTTACTTCAAAGTGTGCACCAGCGGCAAAATTGCAAAAAACACGCCGTCTTGTGGTGGAAAAATGGCCCCGTCAGACACTGTTTTCAACAAAAATTTTTTTGAGAGTGGAAAGAGTTTTTCTCAAAGTACATACACACCAAAATTCAACTTTGTTTCGAAACTGTAAAGGGATGAGATCAGTCATCTTTCACCATATAGTTTTCTCTTAAATTTGCAAAAAAAAAAAAATGAAAAAAACGATCCTCAACATGAAATTTAGATAAAAATTTGACATGTTGTTCAAGAAGTTTAGGCTCAATTGATTACTAAAACTTTTGGCCTGTTACTGCTTATTGTTTAGATGCAATTTTGACTCAAATATGCCACTAGATGGCATACTTTGGTTAGGTAGCATGTGCTTTTTGCTTTCATATTGCTCGATCACTTTTAGTAGCTTGAAATTACAAAATTTTGGATGTTGTTGTAGCTAAATGTAAATTGGCTGTTAAATATTTCAACAATACAACTTTAGACAACAATTTCATGTTAATTATTGTAAACTTACCAAGGCCAGCCAAAAACTAAAAGACAGCTAAAAATGATATTTTTTCGAAAGTGCCAAATTCAACAACAGCACATCTGCAACAGCATCACAAATAATTTGGGGATATTGCAAGCCAATAAATAAAGACTATGTTTTATGCAACTGCAATTTGCACTATAGTACGCAATGTGTCCCACTTTCTTTAGAGCAACTTCATTATATATAATAAATCAAGAGTTCTGTCTGGCAGCAAACAATTCTAAAATGTTGTCATACTCTGTGGCAGCCAACATAGTTTCTTCTGCTGTGTTGTTGTAATTGAGGAGGAGCGATTATGGTTAATATATCAGTAAATGGTACCGGTCACAAATAATAATTTTGAATGCCTGAGATATGATGATTTGCTGTATTTTATCGTGTACGAGACTGATTTACTACTTTTGCCGCTTTTTTTGATTTAGAATATTCGAGATAATTCCTTTCTCGTACATTCTGCTATTTTCTGCAGTTATTGATGTTGGGGTTGTTTACGACTCTTGATTGCTATATTTAGACTTGAAGTTTGTAATGTCATAATTATGTCAAAATTTGTTTATCGTAAGCTCGTGTATTTTTTTCTATTGTGACGTATCAAGGGTTTTTCTGGAATATTCAATAGCTTTTGTCGTAGTATAAATAGGCGCGTCGTTTTTTATTCATTATTCTAAAAGTGGGTGATTTTAGTTATTAGTTTTGTAGGCAGTTAAGCCAAGTTTGTGTATCTGGGGTTGGCTCATATGGCCATTTAGTAAGAGGTGTGAGTGGAAGGATTTTGCTCAGTGAGTTGGTTTGTGTTTCAATCTTAAATAGAAGTTTTAATTTAAGACTGGTGTGCTGCTTTCTTGATATTCAAAAAGCTAAAGGAACTATCAACTGCCATTTTCGATTCGTCAATTAACATCTCAGTTGTTCTCTTGTTTCAGCCGACGTGGGCAATTCTATAGATTAAAGATTGTACTCTAGCCAAGTATTAACAATCGCGATAGTACCAAACACTCATTTTGAAGATCTTGTGGCCATGTCGAAACCACATGATTTCACTTCATGAACTTGATATAAGCATCTTTGTTTTGATCCGATTGTTCAATTACAGCACCAATGTACTGTACTCTGTAATACAAGAAACATAATTATTTTCCAGATTGTAAAGTTTGATGAAGCTGCTCACGTGACCGAATTGAAGTAACATTATCATCATTGTAAAGTTTCACTTTAACTCCTTCTTCATCTGATGACAGTCTTTTCATTGCTAAAGTTGATTTGGATGGAGGGATAAAGCAGTGATGGGATCTAGAGCCAGAAACAGTTGGACACCTTGAATATCTTTGTTTTAATTCATAAGCTTTAATATTGCTAGTAACTTCTTCATCGCTAATGTAGAAAAAATTATTCCAACAATATTTTGGGCTGCTCATTGAAACATTTGATTAGGGGTCAAGATTTGGTTGTTTTCAGTGCTTGAGTTTTTGTGTATCCTCAAAATGTATCCTCAAATGCTTTAGTTTTTGTGTCATCTGTGAGTGCATGAGGCAAGACACAAACACTGTACATGCATTTGCTGGCAAAGTTATAACGTACATCAAGGAAAAGTTACCTGCTATTACCCAAATTTACTTCTGTGAAGAAGCAACTAGTCAAAACAAAAGTTTTATTAATTTATGCTATCATGACGTTGACCATGGGATTAAAGCTCAATGGCATTTTTTGCGACAAGTCATGGAAAGTCACCTTGTAATGGAACTGGATAACCACAAAGCAGTTTGTGGCAAGAGCAAGCCTTCAAGCAACTGAAAACAACCAAATCTTGACCCCTAATCAAATGTTTCAATGAGCAACCCAAAACATTATTGGAATAATTTTTTTCTACATTAGCGATGAAGAAGTTACTAGCAATATTAAAGCTTATGAATTAAAACAAAGATATTCAAGGTGTCCAACTGTTTCTGGCTCTAGATCCCATCACTGCTTTATCCCTCCATCCAAATCAACTTTAGCAATGAAAAGACTGTCATCAGATGAAGAAGGAGTTAAAGTGAAACTTTACAATGATGATAATGTTACTTCAATTCGGTCACGTGAGCAGCTTCATCAAACTTTACAATCTGGAAAATAATTATGTTTCTTGTATTACAGAGTACAGTACATTGGTGCTGTAATTGAACAATCGGATCAAAACAAAGATGCTTATATCAAGTTCATGAAGTGAAATCATGTGGTTTCGACATGGCCACAAGATCTTCAAAATGAGTGTTTGGTACTATCGCGATTGTTAATACTTGGCTAGAGTACAATCTTTAATCTATAGAATTGCCCACGTCGGCTGAAACAAGAGAACAACTGAGATGTTAATTGACGAATCGAAAATGGCAGTTGATAGTTCCTTTAGCTTTTTGAATATCAAGAAAGCAGCACACCAGTCTTAAATTAAAACTTCTATTTAAGATTGAAACACAAACCAACTCACTGAGCAAAATCCTTCCACTCACACCTCTTACTAAATGGCCATATGAGCCAACCCCAGATACACAAACTTGGCTTAACTGCCTACAAAACTAATAACTAAAATCACCCACTTTTAGAATAATGAATAAAAAACGACGCGCCTATTTATACTACGACAAAAGCTATTGAATATTCCAGAAAAACCCTTGATACGTCACAATAGAAAAAAATACACGAGCTTACGATAAACAAATTTTGACATAATTATGACATTACAAACTTCAAGTCTAAATATAGCAATCAAGAGTCGTAAACAACCCCAACATCAATAACTGCAGAAAATAGCAGAATGTACGAGAAAGGAATTATCTCGAATATTCTAAATCAAAAAAAGCGGCAAAAGTAGTAAATCAGTCTCGTACACGATAAAATACAGCAAATCATCATATCTCAGGCATTCAAAATTATTATTTGTGACCGGTACCATTTACTGATATATTAACCATAATCGCTCCTCCTCAATTACAACAACACAGCAGAAGAAACTATGTTGGCTGCCACAGAGTATGACAACATTTTAGAATTGTTTGCTGCCAGACAGAACTCTTGATTTATTATATATAATGAAGTTGCTCTAAAGAAAGTGGGACACATTGCGTACTATAGTGCAAATTGCAGTTGCATAAAACATAGTCTTTATTTATTGGCTTGCAATATCCCCAAATTATTTGTGATGCTGTTGCAGATGTGCTGTTGTTGAATTTGGCACTTTCGAAAAAATATCATTTTTAGCTGTCTTTTAGTTTTTGGCTGGCCTTGGTAAGTTTACAATAATTAACATGAAATTGTTGTCTAAAGTTGTATTGTTGAAATATTTAACAGCCAATTTACATTTAGCTACAACAACATCCAAAATTTTGTAATTTCAAGCTACTAAAAGTGATCGAGCAATATGAAAGCAAAAAGCACATGCTACCTAACCAAAGTATGCCATCTAGTGGCATATTTGAGTCAAAATTGCATCTAAACAATAAGCAGTAACAGGCCAAAAGTTTTAGTAATCAATTGAGCCTAAACTTCTTGAACAACATGTCAAATTTTTATCTAAATTTCATGTTGAGGATCGTTTTTTTCATTTTTTTTTTTTGCAAATTTAAGAGAAAACTATATGGTGAAAGATGACTGATCTCATCCCTTTACAGTTTCGGAACAAAGTTGAATTTTGGTGTGTATGTACTTTGAGAAAAACTCTTTCCACTCTCAAAAAAATTTTTGTTGAAAACAGTGTCTGACGGGGCCATTTTTCCACCACAAGACGGCGTGTTTTTTGCAATTTTGCCGCTGGTGCACACTTTGAAGTAAAATAACTTTTTTTTGAAAGCAGTGTTTTCCTTCCAAATTGGTAAAGTTCATGTCCAGTAGGTAGGGAGCTACCATGCTAAAAATGAGAGCAATGCTATGCTTCATATGAGAGATGCAGGTGTTCAAACTTGACCAAAATTTTGTTCTCGCGTCAAAATGTGAACACTTTGGCACCCCCTATTTCTACCATGCTATAAGCCTGCGCCATTTTGACACTTGCTGTATGAAATATAGCTAAAAGTCGATCAATTCACCAAAAATCAGCTTTTTATTGTTTTTACATTTAGAGAAATGTGCTTTTGAAAATGGCCAAAAATGACCAAGCCCTTGCCATCGCGAGGGGGTAGCAAATTTGAAATCGTCATATTTCCAAAAGTACAAGAGATATTGAGCTAAAATTTTTAGTGTGAAGGTCAATCATGCCATACAACATTATAACACATTTTGAACAAATTTGAAGAGGGTCGAGCTGGGACATTTTGAAAAATCAGGACGTTTGGCATGGAATGACCCAATTGCTACAATAGTGTTTCTTGCTACAATAGAATTAATGCTACAATAGAATTAATGAAGCTTTTGATTTCAAGTTAATTGAAAAATAGTGACAAAATTTCGTAGTTAATAGGGTAATAAATCGCCTATTGGTATCGGCCTAAAAATTTTTTTAAATATCAATGTTGGTATCGACTGGAAAAAGTCTTAACAGTCGAGCTCTAGTATTTAATACTGTAAACATCTAGTTTCAGACATTCCAGACAAGTGATAGTCTTTGGGTAGGTGGCAGCATAACCAGGTTATTGGTAACTCAAAGATCAAAAAAGTCTGTTTTGTCTTTGCTTTCTACTCATATTGGCCAAGGTAACTTGGTAAAAAAAAGATGTAATTACAATTACTGTAGTTTCAAGTAAACGCAATGTCTACCTAAAAGTAGAACAAAATGGTTGTGATTATTTTACTGAAATTTTTTAAGTTACAGGTAAAAAGAGTAGAACAAGAATGAGAAATATTTGTCTATGTGTTTCTGGTTTTTCAATTATTGGGTTAAATTTAAATCAGAATAAATAAAAACTAAATGATTAAATTTTTGATGAAATAGTCATCTATTAGTATTTTTGACTTCAATTGTATTTTATTGTTATTTAGATAAATTAACCAGATTAATAAAAACCCAATACTGTGTTATGGGACACTGGTGACGTTTTTATTTTAGCAATATCACCAACATATTTAGCCTAGCTCTGAGCTGCTACCAACATCAACTCGTGACTTTGGAAAGCTACAGGTGCCAAGGAAAATATCTATCAAGACTTATATTTGTTCAAATTTGTAACTAAGATATTTGCGTTAATTGTGAATATATTACAGTTCTACTATGGCACAAAAGTTTTCTGGTGGAATGATGCTTCATTATCTAAAAAAGATAGCTAATGCATTTTTGATGATGGTAACCTTTCCCTTAATTATAATTTCCAAATTAGAAAATTTGATGTCCTTTTTAGCAAATCTTTTCAAACCATTTCAAGTGATCGGCCAGAATGTCTTGTCTCTCTTTGTAAATCTCATCAGTCCATGTGTTAAACTGGGAACAGCTATGGGTGAACTGTATGTGAGAAGTCAAACTGGAGTTTATACTGTTGGAAAAGTTCTTGCTACAAAGCTATATGAATTGTTTTATATGACTGGCAAGTTAGTATGGGATATGTTTCTTCAAGTTGCTCATGTACTTCATCTTACCAACAAGCTACAAGGAAATACATCATCGAAGCGTGGTTTAGCAAGTACCCTAAAACGATCTTCTTAAATGTTTTTATAATGTTGCAACAAGTGCTGATACTTATTAGGTTTCCAACTGGTGTGAAGCTGTGATGTGTATTTGTGACCTTTCCCTTTCTACTAAATATTTGAGCAAGTGTAGCATTGCATTGCTTATGTTGTATGCTGTAGAACATTTTGAATTTTTCAATGATGGCATTGAAATGCATCATGCATAAAATTGGGAGTTTATTTTGGGTAGGTTTAATATGGAATCTCACTTGAAATTCTTTGCTTTCTGGCATTTATGTGACACAAATATCAATTTGTGAAAATGCAGTATACTTTTCCAATGCAGTCAATGCAGTTTTTTCTCTGAAACATTTGGCTTGGAAGTAGTAGCACAATTGTCTGTTGTAGCACACCTTATTTTTTTTCTTTTTCAACATACCATTTGCAGATCAATAATTTAATCAAGGCTGAAATGCCTTTCTTTTGGAGCATATTTATCATCAACTTTAAAATGCAATGCTTGTGATTGCTACTTTCGGAAAGAAATGATTTTAACCAAGATCTTAATTCTAATCCGTCAAACATTTTGGCCTGCATCTGTAGTAACTCAAACCAACATGTCTGCATTTAAATCTTGTGTTAAACCAGTTATATCAAACGTCCAGTTCTGCTATTCTTAACGTACAAGCATATCTCAACCAAAACTAACTGTTATTGAGTTTTTATATGCAGGTTTTCCTTTTAGGATGTATGCTTACCGTAGCTGTTGGCTATGTACAATTGCACCATGCACATGGGTTCGATTGTTGTAATAAAAAAAATGTTTTCAATCATTTTGGATAGAAGTAGTGATTTGTTTGTAGTTACTCTATTTCAGTGTTTTAAAGTGTTATATATAGTAGTACTTTTTTCATTTATGCATAGAATTTGTGCTTTTGGTTGTGTTTTGATTGTAAAAGTTGTTGCAGAGGAAATAGATTTTATATTTTTCAATAATTTGCTTGTTTGTTTTTTAATGACTGTGTGGTTTGCTATTATAACCATAGATCTTCAAATTCAAAAGATGTGAATCATTGTGCATTAGTTATTACTTCAAAATTTTTGCTGTTAAGACTATATTCTTGCATTTGAGATGCTTTCATTGGAATACATTGCAATCATGAAAAGAATTGATGTAAAATATTTTTATTTATATATTTTATGTAAGGTGAATTCCATGAATAAGAAATGTTTCCTCTTTGCTTTATCTCTGAACTCAAATCCAATCTTTCTTTATTCTTACTATATTAGGTTGAAATGTGTAACGAGTTTGCCGATCCCATCTCCATGTCATTGCACCCAGGCAACACAGCTTCTTCCGAAAAAATGTTGCAGTGGTGGCGAGCCGTTGGAAGCACTATGTCTGATTTGACTGGCCCAATGTTTGATCTTCAGACCTACCGCTTCAGAGATGAACGGGTTCCTGCTTGACCAACTAGACGATTGTTTGTTTTTGGATGCATCTCGGTTCGAAAAGGTGTTGCAAAATTAAAGTCTTCAATTGCTTAAGAAACATAGAACACAAAGCATAACTAAAGTAAATCTATATGATTAGTTCCGTTAAAAAAATAATTATCATGCTTGGTTCAATGGTTGTATTTTAGCGATCGTTTTGGCTGTTAAGTTCTATTCCAATCTGCTGGTAAATTATTTAGTAATCATTGAAGTAATTTTGCTGGTGTTTTTGATAATATTTTTACCATTATTAGCCGGTGGATAGAGCGTCTGTTGACTCGGTTGTATTCGTCTAACCAAAGACTATAAAAATTGATATTAACAGCTTCCCTGCTTGACGTTCAATAATTAAAAGGACAATGTGATCTGTGAAGCCTCCACCGTGTGTGGCAGACAGGTGGCAGGTGGCAACTTGACTCAAAGACCAAAAGGTCTCTTTGTTTTCTCCGGACCGAGGCAACTTGGTGAATAAAATGTAATTACAATAATGACACTATAAAATGCTTGTAATATAGAATCAGTGATCTAATCTCAATTTTGGGGAAATGAAACCAGTTGCCTTATAGATTCCTTTCTGTTTTAAACACTTAATTGTTTATTTTTTTATTGACTGTGTTTTTACAGTTAGGTGTTAATATTCAATTTTAAACTGTTGAATGCAACTGTGATTTTTTTATAAAATCATTACAAGCTGATTTTGTAGCCCAAGGAAAACATTTTTGTTTGTGTTTGCCTAAAAAATTGTTTTGACAATTTAGACAAATTATCTTAATTGTTAAAAATTTAATTTTTCAAAAGTGTTCTTTGAACTTTCAGTAGGATGGCATTTTTCTCTGTTGAATGGTGTTTTTCAAAACCTGTGAAGATTTGTATGATTTAGGATGAAATAGGTGTCAAAGAATTGAATCATATTAGTTTATTTGTGTGTACTCTAATTCCAATAATGTGCGATTTTGCATGAAGCAAAATTAAAGCGTGACCGAGAACCGGTGTATAGCAGCCATATAATCGAGGGGTCCATTTTGGGATTCCTTAGATGGAGAGGTAAATCTTTCGATTATCTACGCAACGTGTTTATCGTCTGTACCGATTACCGTTTCATTGTTTTACTTTTTCCTCGTTTTTCGGAGTTATGATGACTGGTATACTTTCTGGTTATTTATATGCGATGTCATGGCTCTGTTTTTAGGGTTTTGATAGTATTGTAAAAGACTATGGCTAAAGGAGGTTTAGATCCTAGTTTAGAGTTTCCTTTTTGTCACGATGTATCCAAGTATGAGCGGATCACTAAGATTGGACAAGGAACCTTTGGGTAAGCATAATTTTTTTGTTTTTGGTTATGTGCATTGAAATCTTCCAAAAAAAATTATTTAGTTGGGCAGATTTTTTGGCTGTTTTCATTGTGAAGCAAATACATTCCTGTTTCGTGATCTTCTTTATTGTTCTCAAATTTGCTAGAAAAGGAATGCATGACTCAAAATGGTGACAACTCAAAATTACGTGCTCTCGTCTAGAAAACTCTCTCACTTTGTGTAGACTAGGTTAGTAAACTGTGTAGTTTTTTTTGGGAGGGAGAGATTAGTTCGTGTAGAAAAATTTCTGTGTACACTAGTCTTGAATATCAGAAGAGCTTGCGATTTTGAATTGTTTAAAGTTAAGCAATCATAATTGCAAGTATTTTAGGGACTTGTTTGGAAAAATTCGTGTACGTCGTACACATTCAAATTTTTTTCCGATTCAATTATTTATTTGTTGGAAACTGAGCCTAACAATATACAAATATAGCTAATTAGTTTAAATAAAAATTTCCGACCAGGGACTCTGAAGGGACCCACGAGGAGTCTTCGAGTCGAACGGCCACCGACGAATAAGAGTATTCAATTTTAACAAAATCAACTTTAACAATTTTAACATTCAATTTTACGTTAATCAATTTTAACAAAACTTCGTCGAACCTCTCCTAGATGTGAAATAAATGCTGACGGTTTTTGGCAATCATTTCAGATTCAAAAATAGATTTCTTCGACGTACAACAATCAGCCCAAGTTGAAAAAAAAATAGAATGAAATCAATTGTAGTACTGAAAAGGGCCATCATTATCGGTCTAAAAATAAAAAACAAAATAAACCCAAAATGGCTTAACAATAAAAAAGTACCTTCCCAACCAAAAGTTAAAACCGGCCATCAAAAGCTGGAGAGTTGGAAGCAACATATTGGTAAAGCGAAGGATCACTTTCTTCAAGGCGACCTGCCATTCAGTTTCGTTCACCTTGATGCCGCTTCCAACTCTCTTGCGTGCTCTAACTTTTAGGTGGGTTGCGACAGCTTGTTACAGGACTTTTTGCTTGTTTCACCATTTTGGATGTACTTTTTTCTTTTTCTTTCATATTATTTTAATTTGGGCTGATTAATGGACATTAAATTAATCTTTCTTTCAATTTTAGGCTACTGAATATGCTTTGCAGATTTTACAGTAGTAAGACGTTTTTTTTCTTTATATTGCGAGTTTTTTACATTTATTAGTTTAATTGTTTTTCCTTTTTTACTCAGAATGATGGTAATGCATTAAATCAGGAAGTAAATCCGATAATCTTTTTACCAAACATCACAGCACCAAGGGTCCTATGCACCAACGTGGTTTGCTTTGATCCGCATATTTATCAATATCTTCTATACTTATGAATGTATTAAATTAAACTCAATTTGCAATTTCAGAGATGCCGTTCTTGAATTACTTCATAATTAGGAATAAAGTTTGAATTCAATAGATTCAATAAAGTGCTCGACACGTAGGCCAGAGCGAGTATCATAACACGGTACACGTCAAAATTTCAAAACCTTACACTGTTTCACCCGTAATCGGGATCATCAGAGGTGTCTGTCAATAGTTACACAAAGTTAAAATCTAAAATTTCAAATCTAAATCCCGTTCCGGTACTGGGGCCACATCCGGCTCCTAGGTGTCCTTAAGTACACCCAATTAGCGGAAAAGTCTAAACTTTATAATTAAAGTAATTAGCCCGGCTGTTCGATAGAAAACTTTTCCCCTAAAGGCCTAAACTTTTGCTAATGCTCGGATCAATGTTAATCCGCGTTGGTGCATACGATTCTTAATGAACACACATTCACATCACGTGCTTGTTAGGTGTTTGTTACTAGGGAGCTAACAACAGGAAATAGCGGAAATTTTATTTCTTGCGTCGCAGTGGTTAAACTTATTTTTAAGTACCAGGAGCGAAGAGTTGAAATTGTTTACGTTTATTGAAACACTGGACGGGAAATAAAGATTAAAAACAGTCCGAAGTGGTAGTTTTGATTTCTAATTCTTTGCGTTTTGTTAAATTAAAAATTAATTTTGGAAAAAACAAGAATTAAATTAATTACCTTTGCAGCTGCTCCCTCTTCATTTACCCCTCGTTTCAGTCTTCTTGACAACCAAAGTTTAATTAAAGAGATTAAGTAAACGAAACATTTCGAGTATTCGTCGCGGAGAACGTGAATTAAATAATTAGGAAATCTTTTCGCTATTTTTGGATTGTCAAATTCCGCGTGCGCAATTAATTTTCAATTTCACAAGCTGTAAACAACCTTTGTTTTTCTTACCAATTTTCCTGTTGACATATTTTGTTTTGCAACTTAAATAAGCATGTTTTGGTGTAAAACGTTGGTTTCAGCTGAAATGGGGCAAAAATTACTCCGGGTCACGGAGTCGAACACCACGTAGCACTATATTTTCAGTAGACTAGCTATAATCAGGGCCGGTTAAAGGGAAGGTATTGGGCGCATTTTTGCGGATGTACCCTTACAAATCTCGTTCGAGGTAAAGGCGGTATTTTAACGAAGTTCAGAGTTGTTCCTGCGCGTTATGGCAAAGCGCACGCTAGATAAGTCGTGCGCTCTGAATCGATTCGTGTTGCTCTATTTTATTTTTTTCTCTCAACTTTTTTTAAAGCTACTGAGCCCGTCCTAAAAATTGTAAAACGGAATGATGAAAAAAAGAAGGATACACTTCTCCCGTAAAGGCGGATTTCCGTCAAAGGGTCCCTTATTGTGGAAACATCGTAGTGGTCAAGTTTCGAAATTGAAGTTTTTTGACTTATGAGTAATACCGTAAAACACGTGCCTGCAGATGTGGTTTTACAAAAATTATCATGAAGACCTCTAGTTTTTTTTAAAATGCCAAAATCGTCGCAATTCGCACACTTTTTACAAAGACACTATGTAGCAAACGAATTTGTTCATGTGCTTCAAGGCGTTGAAGCAGGTGTGGTTATGACTGCTCTTTTAGCTTCTTACTATATTTGTGAATTTCTCTGGTTAATGTAGCTTTTGTGGTCAAAGTTTCTTGTTGGAAGCGTTAATTTTTTTGAAAAGTGTAGATGTTTTTGAAACAAGAAACAAACATTTCCATAAATTTGTGAAAATGGTTTTTATTTTATTGCCTAAATCACAAAAATAGCCCTAAGGCTTTCCGTCTCTGGTATCTTTATTTCCCCTTACAATAATTACGTAGAAATCAAACGTTTTTTTAGTAATTAGTTTCGTTAAAAAACACTCAGTTGATGCAGACTACGAAGCTGCACTTCGCTGTGATTTTTTTGTGGCTTCATTATCCCGACGGGCCGGTTATTAAAACGCAGCTTTTGAAGTAAGCAGCATCAAGAGCATCCAATGAGATCATTTCGATACGCAAATCTCGGTTCTTTTTACAATAAAAGAAGCTTTTGGAAATCCAGTTGTTTGGTATTTTTTTGACTGCATTTCAAAGAAACTTTTGGGCAATTGCTAAATTTGCGCTTCGTTTAATCATTTAATACTCAGGCACGCCCTGCAACTTTTTGTACAAAACAACTTTTGTTTTTGCCGCGAAAACTTTTTCTCGCGATTTTCCGCGCTCTTTCTTATCACCTGAAGTTGTAGCAGACGTATGGCATTTGGGAAGAGCGAGAGCATCGAGGATAGTCCGCAATTGCAGGTGGTTGACCGAAGTAAGCAGCAGTCGTCCGAAGTTAAAAAGAAGCATATCATATTTAAGTTTGTGCTAGAAAAGAGTGAAGTTTATTCCTAGTCTTGGTAATTTTGGCCCTGAAAAAATGAAAATTAAAGAAAGATATTACATTTAAGTAGAATCTGTCTGAGGCCGTCAGAAAAAAAAAAAAAAAAGACTACGTAATACGTATGGGATTCGAATCCATGCCCGCATCAAATCCTTAGTGATTGCGCTTACAAAATGTGAAAGTTTTAAAATCTAATACAGTGCTGCTATGAAGTGTAGTTTTTTCAAGTACAAACAAGTTGAAAATCTTTGAGTATTGAGTGTATATGAGGTTGCTTAGGGCCATTAAGCATTTGAGGTCGCTGTCCCGATTTGCGATTTGCTGAAAAAGTTTATTTAGACTACTGTTATTATCGTGCTACATTATAAATCCGTTTTTAACTTTTTTAGAATTTTGTTTAAATAATATGACTAAGCGAGGTTTAGATTCTTGTTTCGAGTTTCCTTTTTGTGATGATTTATCCAAGTATGAGTGCGTTGCCAAAATTGGACAAGGAACGTTTGGGTATGCAGAAGTTTTTCTTTAGGGTGGCTGTAGACTTGTGGAGATGCATTAAGAGTTGTTTAAAAAATTGTATTTTTATTTTTTCTGTATGAAGTACATTTGGAAGACAATTTTTCTGCCCGGTATTATCGCCTTAAATAATATGTTACACATTCGGTAGGTAAAGTGATGATCGCAACAAAAATCTTAACGGTTGCATTTTTTAAACTTTGGTAGTATTTAAAAAATTTAAAAGTTGAGATGCTGTGGTAAATTGCGTGGGTCTTCCTTCGATTTTGCTCTAAAAATTGTATGTAGGTCAGTCATTGAGTTGGTTGCGACATTTTGAATTAATTGCGCTCGTAATTTTGCTGTTAATCCTTCGATTTTGCTCCAGAAATTGTATGTAGGTCAGTCATTGAGTTGATTGCGACATTTTGAATTAATTGCGCTCGTAATTTTGCTGTTGCTGAGCAATAAAATCAATTGGTCTTGTCCTGTCTGTTGCAAAATTTTAACATTTGAACTAAAGCAAGAGCAATTGCCTAATTATCTTATTCACGTTCTTTTGTCATAATGGCTCGAAATGTTTTTGTTTGCTAAATAAAGATTGCAGAGAAAAAAGACTACTGTTGTAAATTCTTAGTTTTTTGTAAGACGGCTAAAAGCACCACCAGTTGAATTCATGAAATTTTCAAATTGATCTTAGACAGTTTGACTTTTTTTCGCTGTTTAGTTCATTAAATATTTTAATGAACGTAAACACCTTTAGTTGTTTTTTTTGTTTTTGTTTCCATCGAGTGAATTTTCTTTCATAAATGACAAAAGTTATTTAGCACAATTAAACATTTCAAGTTACCGCTAAACGCTTTTGTTTTTGTTTTACCTCCGCATTTCGTTTCCTAAAATTAACGTAACTTCATCACGCGTTGCGTTTACATTCCCGTGTCTATTGCAAAAAGACGCTAAAATATTATGTTCAAAAAAGTGCCTTTTTGCGCCAATGTTTCAGAAACTTTTAGTCACATACCGCACTTAAAGATTACGCATTTTTTCAATAAACTGCATTTTTATGCTGCGCAAATATAAACAATTCAAACTTCACACTTCGTATTTAAAAACAACTTACACTTTTCATAATTTCGAGTATGAGCAGATTTGGGCTTCGATTGGTGTTGTAAAAAGATACTGTAACTAGGGAATCGGAGCGTAGTTTTCGAAATTTTGTTCATTTTCATTACTGTATTCTGAGTAAAAAAAGATTTTGTACAAAGGACAAAAAATGTGGCAAATATGTCGTAATACAATTTTGCAAAGCATATTCAAGCATTTCGCTTCAAAAGTCGCACTTCGACATTGGAAAGTCCGAAATTCTTTTTGAACAAACATTAAAGCCTTTGCTTTTGTGTTGCAGCGAAGTCTTCAAAGCAAAAGATCGCAAAACTGGACGGCTGGTCGCCTTGAAGAAAGTGATCATGGAAAACGAAAAAGAAGGGGTATGAAAGTTTTATTTCTTGGATGATCACAGTATTGTGTTTGATGTATTGATGTTCTTTCAAAAGTTTAATTTAACTCGAATTCAAAATTTAGTTTGGTTAGTTTATCTTGTCTGGGAAATGGTTTGATTATCCGAAAATTTGATCCAATTGATTTTGTGATTAGGCTACGATACAAGCAATAAGGCCCGGTTTACACTGTCCGTAAAATCGAGAGCGTATGAACGTATTTTTACAAGCAATAAGGGCCCGGTTTGCACTGTCCGTAAAATCGTGAGCGTATGAACGTATTTTTATTTTAAAGATTCGATAGGCTGAGCGTACCAATTTACCAGAGTACAAGAGCTTACCAGTTGGTTAAAATAACAAAGTTAAAAATGGTCAAATCGTGAGCGTATCTTTAGTTTAATTTAATTTACGGGCAGCTTTCACGCTGGGGAGGCGTAATTTCTGTTTTAAGATAAACTGAAAATACGCTGGCATCCTCTAAATTTCACGCGCAGTGTTGACCGGGATTTAATTTGCACAAAAAGCTCGTCCGAATGGCGAAAACAAAACATTTTGATCACTAGCGTACGCACAATTTTCGAAAGGGGGGGTCTGGAAATTAAAGAATAATGAAGACCAAAAAAAAGGTCTTCACTCAGAAGTAGTCCGTTTTTCTGCCCAAATTTAGGTGAAGACCAAAAAAAAAGGTCTTCACTCCGTTTTTCTGCCCAAATTAGGTGAAGACCAAAAAAAAGGTCTTCACCCACATCCAGCCCATTTTTCTGCACAGATTTTCTGCCCAAATTCCAAAGGGGGGGCATGACTCAATTTTCGTACTATTCTTATTTATTTGTTTATGCATTACTGGCTTCCCAAAGAAGGGGCATGGCACCATGATCCCCCCTAAATACGCCCCTGATTATGATTATGAAAAGGAGTGAAAAATGAATATTTCACCCCATGAGTTACACCACATGGCTGTCATGATAGCCTACCCACAAAATATAGCAAAAATGTTGGCATTATTATTACGTTATTCATAAATCAACATGTCACTCATTGCATGCATTTTGCCCGCATTAGCATAATTTATCGTTTTGTTGCTGTTGATTGTGCAGCTGTTTTGCGTTACAAGATTAATTGAGTTATCAAAATAGCACGATTGTTGATTAGAGCGTCCATTTTGTGAATCCCATTCTTTATACATGTTTTAGATAATCGTAAATTGGAACGAGTTTTGCTAGGCTTGCTGTTGATAAAAACCAAAGCAATGTTAGCGAGTTTACAAATTTTCTTTTCTTTACTTTCTTTTATTTGCAATACTCATGATCAAAACTTCAGTTTCTTTGTGAAAAGACAATCAAATTTACTACCTTGTTACTTATACTGTTATCGAACTTGACAAAGTTGGATTTTAACTTTATTTCGCTCAAAATAGTATCAACATTATTCATATTCAGGTAGAATCATATCAGATATCTTGGATATTTTCTAACCCAAAATCACAAAAATCCATTTTTATTATACCTGCTACATTACGCTAAAAGATGTACTAAGTTTACGCTAACCATCGCGTCATTACAATTGAGCACCGCTGCTTTTTTCAAAGAAATAACGCAGCGGTGTTAATCTGTTGGCAAAACTGTGTCGGATTAGACCAGCTCGGCAAATGAACTGTATACCTCTTGTTTATATTACAGTTTCCTATTACCGCTCTACGCGAGATCAAGATTCTGCAGCTTCTGGAACATGACAACGTGGTAGAACTGATAGAAATTTGTCGAACCAAGCCTACATCCTTCAACAGGTCAGTTAGATTTTTGCCTGAGGCGGTTTGTGCATCTAAGTTTTTAATGGTGGGTAGATCGTGGATAATAGAAATCGAAAATAAAAGCTTCTCCATCAAATTAATCGGTAGTGCATTACCTAGAACAGGGCTGCCGAAAGTGCGGCCTGCTACTGGTCTTACGATGCAAGTATGTTTAGACCGGGCCTGTCCAAACCCCGAATTTGCGGGTCGCGAGTGGTTTCGAGATGAAGTAGCAGAGAAATTTCTTTTGTTTCGTTTGCTCTCCACCTAAAATTCCAGAAGAAGCACATCAAAATATGACGAGACTCTTTTTTTTTGGTCTTTACGTAAATTTTCGCCACTTTTTGCATCAAAACTCACCAGAATCTGTTTTCTAGTTAACTGCGGTCCGTCCTTCAAGAAGTTAGGGCATCCCTGAACTAGAAGCGATTAATTTTTTTCGACGTATTTAGAACGACTGCCTGTTGTTACTTTTCAGTGACCTTCGTTTACAAGAACCAACCATAGTGCCACGCTACTGCTTTCTAAACACTGCCATGACCGCTGATCAGAGCCTCTCTAACCTTAGTTGCAGGATTAAACGCAAGAATATTCCGTGCCGTTTTTGTGGTCACCCCCAGTAGTACCTCAGTCATATCCTTTTGAATGCCCCGGCATCTATACTTCTCAGAAGAGCTATTCTCGCAGTTGGATTCTCTCCTCCATCTTTGACTAAGACGTGGTCCGACTACTAGTCTTCCGTGGAGTTTCTCCATGCAACTATATCTTGAAAGAGATCGGGTAGTACTAACCAACCCGGGGGTTGCGTTAGAGGTATTTTACAACTGTACTTTTATCCAGAGAGTGGCACTAATTTTACTGTAAAACTTTTTTAGATCGAAAGGTTCCATCTATTTGGTCTTTGAATTTTGTGCTCACGATTTAGCTGGCTTATTAAGCAACGCCACTGTCAAGTTCACGTTGGGAGAAATAAAAAAGGTACGTTCATTATCAAAGGAATTGATGGTGTGTCTGCTGTTGAAATAGTAGCCTTGTATTCTACTTCAGACCTGGTCAAACCAAAACCATAAAATTGGTATTCACAGCTTTCCTGCGTTTCAACTTAACGTGTATTAGTAAAATGAACAATGTGAAGCCTTTACCGTGAGGTGAACTGTTGGGCAGGTGGCAGCTTGCCTGGAAGACCGGAAAGTCCTTTTACTGTTTTCTGGCTTCGGTGATTTGGTAAAAGAAGATATAGTTACAATGATACCTACCCACTTTTAAATTGATTTTTGTGTACACGTCGTAGTTTAGCGTTAACCTTTTATGTTTTCTTAAACGTGTTCATTTCTTCCAGGTCATGCTGCAACTCCTGGAAGGATTGTTCTATATTCATCGCAATAAAATTCTGCATCGAGACATGAAGGCCGCCAACATCTTGATCACGAAAAATGGAACGCTCAAGCTAGCTGATTTTGGACTGGCAAGGTAGGTTTGCTCTTAACCTTAAGCATTCTTGTTGCGTGTGAGTTGCTTTCTGAAATTGTTTTATCTGTTTCCAGGGCTCGCTACATAAAGGTCATTAACTTGAGTCTGTCTAGCCATCTACGCGTACGCAGCACAAATTGCTGTTGAATTAGTTGTTGCTATTTTCGGTCATTTGGGGTCATAGGCCTAAAATTTTAGCAAATGATCAAAAAATTCGAGATTTGGGTTACGATAACCCAGGCCCGGCGCCACGGGGAGCATTTCGAGGCCGTGCCCCCCAAACGAAAATTGTGTTCCCCCAAGCGAGGACTATGGCCCGAAGAAATTACCAGGTTCGGGGCTACTGGAGTGCTAATCGAGGCCTAAGACTCCCAAAATAGTGCTCATCGCCCTAAAATTCTAGAGCAAGAACAGCTTTTCGTAATTTTTGTGGAATCACACCGGATTTCATGAAACTGCGTATATTTTGGGACGAAGACTTTGTTTTGTGTTCACTTTAGAATTCGTGGAAAATCGCAAGATTTTTGAGATGAAAACCGGAATTGTGGATTGTGGAAATTTTTGAATTAAAGACTTTTTTTTTAGTTTTTACCTTTTTCGTTTGATCCACACTCTCGAATTCACATAAATAAAGTTCTCGTGCCCCCCCCCCCAAAATGTATATATGCCCCCCCAGTCACGCTATCCTAGCGCCGGGCCTGCGATGACCAAAAAAATTGGAAAATTTTGACATATATTTGCATACGAATCCCGAAATTGCATTTGCTAAAATAACCTAGAGTTTTTGAAATGACTGAAAAAAAAATTTGCTAATTCAAAGCTATAATTTTGAACGAAAAATTAACTCAAAGTTGCACAAAACTGGATGCAAGGTTCCTGGAAATAAGCGACTTAGAAATATTTTTCATGTAAGCCTTGTCTTGTTTTCGAATCCCAATTAACTTTAAGTCTTTAACGCGTAAAAACTTAAGCAAAAATATCACCTTTTTTTTACCTTTTCAATCAAAAATTTGTGGTAAGGGAAATTGTGTTCATTTTCAATGGTGTTTAGAGCATTCAGCTACTCAAAAGCCGGCCAAGCCAATCGCTATACGAACAGAGTCGTTACTTTGTGGTATCGGCCTCCGGAACTACTCCTCGGGGACCGAGATTACGGTCCTCCAATCGACCTTTGGGGCGCTGGTTGTATTATGACCGAAATGTGGACCCGTAGCCCCATTATGCAGGTAAGAGCGTTAAGTTTCATAGTAATACTTAACGGTTAATCAACAGTGAAATCATAATTCTCAGACTTGACTCAATGTTTTATCAAATGCAATACTGTCAAAATAGTGAAATACTGGAAACATATTCAGTTACGCTGCTATTTGTGCTGCATTAGATTATTCAAAAACTAAGTTAACTTGATTTGATTTTTCGTTTTCCACCAACTGCTTTGCATAGTTAATAAATTGATAATAGACAAAAAATCCAGCAAGCTCATCATTGTCATAACGAATAGTTATTGTGTGCTGCTGAAATGTTAGGCTAAGTTGGATAACCGCATCGGTAGCATGCTTTGTTTTCAGGGTCACACAGAACAGATGCAATTGACGTTAATCAGTCAACTCTGCGGTTCCATCACTCCTCAAGTGTGGCCTGGAGTGGAAGACTACGATTTGTTTCACAAACTCGAACTTCCAAAGGGTCAGAAGCGAAAAGTTAAAGAACGATTAAAGTGCTACGTTCGGGACCAGTACGCCCTTGATCTCATCGACAAGCTTCTAACCCTTGACCCAAAGCACCGCATCGATTCGGACGACGCTTTGAACCACGACTTTTTCTGGACTGAGCCTATGCCCTGCGACTTGACCAACATGCTCTCTCAACACAAAACCTCAATGTTTGAGTACCTAGCGCCGCCTCGGAAACCGGCCAACGCGCACACATCGACCGGCCATGGGCAGCACCGACATGGCGCTCACGCCCATGCAACGCAGCAGCCAACAGATCCGTCTTACGATCGGATTTTTTAGTTATTGCAAGGTCTAAAAACGCATTCAAGGTGGACTATTTGAACAGTTCTTGGGTGAGATGGCTGAAAAATTACCGAATGGAGTGTGCTTGCGTGCGTCCTGGCATTTGACTGTCCTCAATGATAACTGCAACGTGCGGTTATGGAGAACGCGGCAGAGACTAAATTACGTCGCAAAAATATCAGATTTTTACTACTTAGCTATCCAATATTATTGATGATCCTAATTTATGTTGATGCGCAATTTGCATTTGTTGAAATGAACTAAATACGATAATACGTAGTTTATTCTAAAAAACATGCCAATAATGGTAGCAAAATGGTATGTTTTTGCTCTATTGTTCTGCATTAAGTTTATGTCGAAAATTTTAAAAGTCCAAAATAAGTGTCGTAGGTTTTCTGCGAATGAATGTTTTTGTATTTTGTTCGGGTGAAATTTAGTACAAAAAACGTTTGTCAATCCAAAATTTTAGACTTCGAATTTTGTTGGTAAAATTGGAATTTCAGATCAAGGGATATCGGGTTGAACTGACCAGGTTTATTTTTATGTTGAAAAACTCGTTTGTTTCTCTGTGTCACTGCCAAATCACTGGAATCAAAAAAAGAAAAAAACGATGTTTTTTTCAGTGAGGGGGGATTTCCAAAGCATTATTTTTTTTTTTTTTTAACTTTGGAACTGTTTGGAAACGTTAAAACAAAGTAATATGAGCAATTGTGTATTGTCCAGTGCCTTCAGTTGCACAAGTAATGTAGCGGATTGGCATCTGTTTAGTGACGATCGGTGAGGGGCATCAGGGTATTCTTTGAATACCCAAACAAAATCATCTCATCTGTATTTATTCAAAGTAATATATTTTTAAATAGTATTTTATAATTTGGTTATTTTTGCTTTCATGGCTAGTTAGCCACAAGCATAGCGTATTCTGCGTAGCAATTGGCGAAACCTAGTGGCAGGCAGTCAATTATTTGAGTTTTCGGCATTGTGGCGCTATACGTTGGTATGCAGTCGCTGTAGCTTGACTGCTCTGGAAGGTATCAAAGCGAAGTTGTGAAAACCCAAAATGGCGTAGCAAAGTGAAACCATGTAACGCCCCGCCTCTGTATTAACCAATCAAATTTGATTAAGTGAAGAAACGTCACGATTGACGTCATCCTGGGTTTTCAGATAGCGAGCGTGATTACCTTGCCTTCAGCTGCCTGCGCCTGTGGTTGCGCGATCGACCGTTACAGACCTGTCAATTAAATTAACTACCCTGAAACATCATAATACTTTCTTTGTATCAAACAATTGACAGTAAAAGACTTGCAAGGTTTTTTAGCAAAAATAACCTACTGTGAGGAAAACTTAAAATTCGTCGAAGTAAATTACAACAGCAATATAACAGAACGAATGCTGTGGATAGTTTATTGGGATGTTCCTTCACTCAAAAAACATTTGAAGAAAAAAAAAGCAGTCGTTGTTGCAGGTAGACCCTAATCCGTTGAAAGATCGTTTTCTTCCTTAAAACGTATCAAATCATTTTCTCAAAATAAAGTGGAACAAGACAGACTTTTAGATTTAGGCCTTATATCCATCGAGTCACAATTTTTGACGCCAGTCATGGAAAACAAATCTTTTCAGGATTCAGTCCTAACAGAATTTGCTTCAGCGGAAAAGCGAATGGAATTTACTTTTCAATGACCTTCTTGCATCTGCAGTAATTCTGAAACTTTGCCGATTTTAGTGCTCTGCCCTTTGTAGTAAACAGTTTTGTTTGAATTGTTAATCAAACGGCCAATGCTGCTTCAGCTTGTACTATTTCTTTGCTTTTTGTAGGCAACTGATCATTGGATGAGGTGAAGGCGTGTTAAAAGTTTTAATCAAATGCTTGAATTGAGTGTCGAAGTAATAGTTTATCTTTTTCATTTTTCTACCCCCCCTTCTATACTCATTTCACTCAACAGCTGAAGCGAGACGAGAAAAATTAACTTCAGCTACGCTACCCTCAATTCGAGCCAAAACTTTTTACTCCCAAACGTGTTTTTGCTACTCCCCCCAGTCAAACTTTGTCTTTCATTTTTTATTTTTATATAGTACAGTACAAATACAGTATAAATATCAAATGCCACCAATACGTATGGACATAATTCCATATGCTCAGACCGGATACGCAATTACTTAATGTACGAAAATAAACGACGGAATAAATTTTGAATTGAATACCCAAAACTTTTTGCCACCGATCGTCACTGCATCTGTTCAATGTTGAAATGGCCCAGTGGTGAATGGTTGCGTGCTTTTGGGCCGGAAAATGTATTCTATTGTTTGTTTGCTAGTGGTGGAGCGGCCCATTTCCACATTTAAACTAAAAGAAAAAAGGTTTTTTCTTGTCAGGATGGGCCGACATTCGGCAGCTCTCTTTCAAAGCCAGTCTATTGGGCCATGTTAGTTAGCCCACGGAGAATTTGCACGCTCTTTGATTCGCCACTGAAAAGACAACTTAGAACACATTGGTAATGCCAGACGTTTTGTCTTTTGTAAGTCATCTAACGCAGCTGATATTATCTCGAGTTTGCTTACAGTTGAAATTGATTTTCGCTCCAGTACAAATGTTTGTATTGTTTAAATGTATTGTTTTGCTGATCTGAAATAACTGCACATTAAAATAGTTATGTGAAAATTTCCTGGTCTGATTTAAATTTTACGGTTTCGTCTGTAAGTCAGCGACGTATTGTAGTTTTTGAATAATACAGACTGCGAAATCTCTACACATCTACGCAAAATATATCCATTACCACATTTTGTCTCGGCAAAAGCCGCGTTTGGGAAAATAGAACCCATTGTGTTTACCAGAGGTGGAGACGAGGACACAAGGCTCGAGGCCAAGGACACAAAAAAAATCCGAGGCCAAGGACAGCCTTTCCGAGTACAGACACTCTCGAGGCCAAGGACACAAGCGCAAGTGCTCCCCCCCCCCCAAAAAAAAAAAGGTCTTCACAAAAATTTTTCAGGCGATCTCCACAAAAAAACGTTTTCCAAAAAATTTTTCAAGCGCTCCACAAAATTTTAACAATTCAAAAAATAGTACTGTTCTCGAGCCGAGGACAGGCCGATTTTTGAGGCCTCGAGGCCAAGGACTTCAAAATGTGTCCTCGAGGACTCCACCTCTGGTGTTTACCTATAGCGACCTCATTACGTACTCTACGTGTGATGCCTTTGGCTTCCGATGACTGCAACATCACTTCATAAATGAATGGAGAAACCATTGGACGCAAATTAACCTACAGTGAAACAAGAGTGCAAATTGGTGATAAATATGATAGCTTTTACTAGCTAATATCACAATCAAAAGCTCCAAGTTCATCTACCTGAAATTTGAATGGCTATCGCAACCACTAAACTCTTCAGTTCGAATCATTCGTCGATGAATGTTAGTTACCATCGATGCATGTTTGCGCCAGAATTTGTATTGTATTGTTTGTATTTGGGCGCAATAAAACTAATGAAAAACTTAAGACCCTGTAATAATGAATTATTCATTGTACCCAGGATTCTTTTGAAGCCGAACAATGGCTTTTAGCTAGACGCATAAACACTGCAATTGTTTATGAGCCCTGAAGAAATAAAGGGAAATCTGCTTCCACATTTGCCACATTGAAAGGTTTTTAAAGCAGCGTAAACACACTACGCAATGTCGCAAGGTAGCAGCAAAGACCAAAATGTTTCTGCTTGAATGCTTGATACGGTTTTGATTGTATATCAGCTAGTTGTGACGATGTTAACTTGATAGACGAGAAGTGCAAGACTGAAGACGTAGACAACAGGGTTGCATTGAATTGCGGCCTAGTTTGGAGTAGGAAACAATAAATCCCCAAGTATCGTACTTAGAAAGTAGTAGACTAGTAGTGCTAAATAACTTCTTGGAGTTTGTCGTATTGATTGTGCCAAGAAGTTCACAGTAATTCAAAATTGGGAAGACGGACAGCAGCGCCTGATTGCAGCACCTCAGACCACTCGACTACGACTATCAGAACTGGAAATGTTTACCAACAGACCACCTGTAAGTTGGACTTTTAGCAGTGTATTTGCAATCTACTTTGTCCTGCAACTTCTGACCAGGGATACAAATGCCTTCTTCTGACAAATAAATTTGAATTGGAACAGTTGTGTTTCCGGGTTAAAATAATATTTGTTAGTCTGAAGTTACAAAAACAGTAAATGAATGAAACATTACCAATACCATTCCCAATAAATCAAGATTCATTAAAATTTTTAACAGGTTAAAATAGGAGTATGATCCAATCCAATTAAAATCAAAAATGTAGGATGAAAAACATCCAGAATTATATATACAAACTAAAACATATTTATCGAGTAAGTTTGAATGTTCAAACAAACTCAAAAGTTTAAATAAACACGAAAAACAAAAATTATTATGTTAGAATATGGTTGCTAAACAATAATCAAACTTAGGTTAGTGCTCAGTAATTAGTATATAAAGCATAAGAAACATAATCAACATGTGGTTAAAAAAATGTGAGTACAGTATGTTGCACTAACTAAGAAGTACAATAAAAATCCAAAATACCGTAAAACCAGATAAGTATTTTAAGTGTAAAATTTTACACAAATACAAAATCAAAATTAGGAAAAATAAATTACATTGTTAAAAAAAATATATTGAAAGCCCAGAATGCATTACATTTACAACTACTGTAGACGCATTTTTTAAAGAGAGTTCTATTTTACATATATGCCTATAGCATACCGGTACAGCATCAAACATGTGAAAAACAAAATACATTGTTAGTCCAAGACATAGGTATGTAGAACCTATAGGCTATAAACTTTACCTACTGGCATGCATCACAGTTTCACACGTATTATGAATTATAACAAGACCCAAGTAATTCCACAAGCAAACTGAACTATTTAAAGCAAGTAGAAAAATACATACATAGTCGTACCAGCCTACCTGAGGCATGACCAAAAATATCTGAGTTCTGGCGAATAACTACAGTAGTACTGCACATCACTATTTAAAACAACAGATAAAATGAGAAGACTATAGCATTACAAATAGTATATCTCTTCTAGATGTTGACCCTTACATACAGTTGCATTTCCTCTTAGCACTGTTATTCAGTATTCCAATTGCTTGCATCAGGAAAACAGTTGACCTGGGTTCACCCGATGCACTGAAATTCTCCTGCCAATCTCGTGAACAAATTTTAAACCATTTGGACTCCATGATCCTATTGTTTCTATGCATATTTGAACAATCTCAAGGTCATGTTCAAGCTGAGCATACAGTGCTTTATTAGTTTTGCCTGTTCTGCTGGTTCTGCCACTTTTCCAGAAACATTTAATAAGGCATCAAGGTGACGAGGAGCAAAGGTGTCACTGCATGTATAGTTTCACATTGTACATTTTTCCATTCTCAATGGAAAACTTGTCATTCCATCTGGTGTTTTCCAATCTAAGCAAGATACACCTTGTGGTTCCAAAATTGTAAGAACATGGGCGGATTTCAATGCTCTCTTAATCAAGTTGTTGATGTATTATTAATCAATTTGAATTGAAAAACTGAATTTTAGGTGGTGTACCATTACCAGTACTGCACAGTGCATTATGCTTCTAGATTTAAGATGTAGATGATGTGATTTTTAAGTATAAGTTTCACGTTTTTTTCTTTTTTTTTCAAAATGTCGATATTTTTTATACTGGTAAAAAATTTTTCCTATCCTTTCTTAAGCAATGCGTTTTAAACATTTTACTTTTAGATTCCTGGAGCACAGCCTCATAAAAGTATTCCAGATCTTTGTGAGCAAATAAAGAATGAATTTGAATACTTGCAAAATGTCAATGTCAGGTTAGAACCAAATATATACTTCAGAATTGTTAATGTTTGGATTGAGTTATAACATTTTTCTTTACCAAGTTGTTTTGACCAGTTTTTCTAGGTAATCTAAGACACCAAAGGAATTGTTTGTTTCTTCAATTAAAGCTTTCACTTGTCTACCACACATGGTGGAGACTTCACATTGTCCCTTTTAATGTGGAATGACTAGCTTGGAAACTGTGAATAGGAGTTTTTAAAGTCTTGGGTTTGACTCAACCTGGATTTGATTCAGAATCTATTGTTTTCAGTAGGAAACTATCAAGTTGATCAATTCCAATGAGGTATGTTTTATTGAAGCTTCCACAATGTGTGGTAGACATGTAGGCAGGTGGCAGCGTGACTAAAAGACCGAATTTCCCTTCACTGACTAGAAGACGGAATTTCCCTTCACTTCACCTGGCCAAGATAACTTGGTGATAATTAACAATTCAGTGGGAAACCATCCACAGAAACACTGATTGGTTTACTTGTTTGTCGCTACATGGTTATTATAATGGCAGTGGCTATTTTGCCTCTAGAGGCAAAATAGCCCCATGTTATTTTGCCATTTGGAGGCAATATTTTGCCGCAACTGCCAAAATAGCCCTAAGCCTAATCCTAACCCAAACTCTAACCCTATCCTAACCCTAATCCCAACCCTAACCTGAACTCTAACCCAAACAGAGGAAAAACACTATTTTGCCTCTAGAGGCAAATAACCACTTCCTTATTATACTTGACCAATATAAGTGAAAATGTACCTTATTTTGTTTCAAAAAGTCGGCAACCCACAGCATGCAATGTTTCATCTTAATGATTTTGACCCAGAAACAACTTTCCCCAAAGTCATGTTTTCCCAAGTTGTTAAAGATAAATAAAGCATGTTTGGTTTGCAACATTTCTTTAAGCTTTTTAAAACAAAAATTTTGTATTAGAACATTTGATTTTCTTCAGAAATTTGGCAAGCTAGTAGAATTTTACATTTGTATTTTTGCAGTTGTTGATTTAGTATTTATCTTTCTGTCACAATGGTAGTGAAGGATTTTAGAAATTTTTAACTTGAATTCCAATTTCATGAACTTTTTCATTTAGCTTGAAACGAGATTGTGATAGACTTGTCTCAGAAAAGAGTGAAATGCAGCGTCAATATGTTATGGTATGTATCCTACTAGAAGAAGTTTTTGAAATATTTAGCTTTACTCACATATTAGAGCTAGATTAGTTTTATGTGCTGATATTTCTCTGCAAGGGTGATGTGAGTTTAAAACCTTTGAGGTTTTATCATAGACATGCAGATATTATATCTCTAATTACCAAGTTGCCTCGGCCAAGAGATAGCAAATAGTCTTTTTGATCTTTAAGCAAGCTTCCACCTGACCTCTTGTCTACCTCACATGGAGGAGGCTTCAAACTGTACCTTAAAATGCCAAACATCAAACAAGAAAGCTGTGAATACCAATTTTTATAGTCTTTGGTTTGACCTGACTGAGAAATGAACCCATTTGCCACACAACAGTGAAATTACAGTAGTCATAGATAAAGTGATAGATTTTAGCTGTGTAAATGTAGCACTATTATCAAATTCATAAATAATTTGTTTTGATATAAAAACTTTGCTTAAAGTTTGGCTAAGTTTACCTATTAGTTTATTATTCCATGGTATAAGTTAATAACTTCGTTGGCTTGACAGTTTCTTGGTCTTTACATTAAATAAAATGTAATAAAGGAAACTGTTCAAAGCATTTTTCTGGGTAAATCCTGCAATTCATAATAGTCAACAGCTGTTATTTGATGGGCACTTATGCTGAATGACTGCATGTCAGGAAATCATTAAGTTCTTGCAAGTTGCAACAAGATTTTACAAATAACTACTCCTTCCTTTTAGCAAAATGTGCATTTTGAAAATCTATTTCCAAGCTTAGTACAGCCTTATGCAGTACATTGCTTACAATGACATAGTTTTGATGCATCAACACAATTTTTTATCCAGAAATGATATAATGCTACATTTCTTGGTTTAATTTTTGAAAATACATTTATGATGTACTATAAATTTTTATCTTTAGCTTTTACACCTGCTGCCCTCATGAAAAAGTATTGCAGCAATCCAAAGAAGTAGCAATGTTTGGTTACAACAGTTGAGCTTTTACAGTAATATTGCTTTCACTGTCTGACCTTTCTTCATGTTTAGTCATACGAAACAGCGAAATAAGAACCAAATAGAATGGCATTAAAAGATTATTCTTAGCTAAACTTATGTTTCAACAATTTTTTATAATGTTTCGAAACAAAAATGTGTGTAGATACTGGCAATAATTTGCTAACATCCGATGATCTGAGTCTGTCCTAAATTTTCTTTTGAAGCTGAATGGCCAAAAATGTCAGCGATAGTTTAATTGCTTCAAATTGCATTTAATTAGCCAATATATTGCTGTATATTGTGCCGATTGTAGTTGAATTGCTTTTTATAGGTTTATGAAATGTCTTACGGATTAAATCTCGAAATGCATAAACAAGTAAGTTGAACAAGCCTTTTTGTGTTTTATTTCTGCATAGCATAATATCACTCTGTGCAGAATTGCACAGGATGGCCTAAAAGTAGGTTAAGAGTTGAAATTATTGTTCAGAAGCACAGCCAGAGTAAAAATATTGGTAATTAATATAACAAATTAGTTCCAGTGTTGTTCTGGAGTTCAATTTTCAACCAAAAAGTTTACACGAAAACTGTATATCTACTTTTGAGCCACCTGTATTATAAGTACGGTATATCGTGTATAATGTATTTAACCATTAATCACTGTTTGATAGTATGATTAATTGAAATTAATTGTTATAACGTTTGTTGTTTTTTTTTGGCTTTGTCTATTTTATCTTGATGGATTTTCTAGTTTTTACAATCACTAATCGCGTTGACAGTAAACACAATTATTGATTTTGAGGGTTTTGGGCGTTGGCACATATGATTGTGATGGAAGGTGAAAGGGTTGAAGAAAGCGGAAGGTTATTCAGTTTCCAAGATTAGGCTTATTTGAGATTCATTGAAAAACCTCAAGTATTTTCTTGTTTCAAGCTGTTTTATGATTATGGGTTTCGTGATGTGAATTAGAGCTGACAAGTTTTTCGAGTAGTTATTTTCCTAATATAGCTACCAGGTCGTTATGTTACAGACGAGTGCCCTGTTTTTCAACTCATATTTTGGCATTCTTCTTCACATTTCGTTTTCATATTCAGTCTCTAGCACGAACCAATTTCTAAATTATTCAGTGACATTTTGCAACGGTGTATCTCGGCACGCCATTCATTGATTCATCAATGATATTGTTTCCCGATAAGTTTAGGGGATATTTTTCTTTTGCATTGTATTATAATGAGGAAATTTTTTGCCATTGATAACACTTACAGAAAAACATGGGTAAGGTTGAATTTGGACTCTGGTAGCATTGATGCATTAACTGGTTTGGTCTACCGGTTATGCGTGTACTTTTAAGCGTGAGATTAGGGGTTTAATTCCAAGACATGCCAATTGTCAAATCGGACAGAGTTGCCAACGGCTCGCCACTGCTGCGACATTTCTTCGAAAGGAGCTATTTTGCTTTTGCACAATGACGCGGAGATTGGCCCCGCAAACTTCAGTGTAATACAGCTCGCATTTTTATGAACATTTGATTTTTTGTGTCTGATATACGAGCGCCATATTTCTGATGTTCCGTGACCTTATCTATGTTTTCGATACCACAATTGAGTTATTGAACAATAACAGCATTTCGGTGTTAATTGAACTTCTGAAATATTATGTTGTATATATATTGCTAAGCGATGCAAGAAAACACAGTATCAGTCTAAAAAGGTTGTTGAAATCCGAACTCAAAATGCTAACATAGGTGTATTTTTGCTGAAATTATTGGTGCAAGTAGACTTGAAATCCCAATGTGCCTCATGTGATTGTTTTTTTTGTTATGGTTAGAAGCGTGATTAAAGCATGCTCTTATCTGCAATTCAAAGCCCTCTTAACAGCTTAGTACTGTGACCCTTAAGTACCACTTAACAGACGCCCAAGAGGAAACTCTTCAGGGCACTTGAAAATGCCCGATTTAAGCGGACCGTTTGAATAATCGTGTCATACTGCGGATGTCGATTGCACAAATTTTATTAATCGTTGATAAATAATTAAGCGATTTATTTTTCTTAGCTCGCTAAATGTAGAAACAACTTAGCCTGCAGTAGTAGGAACCTCATAATCGTGTTTTAATATAAACTACTATTATTACCAAGTCTCCTTGACCAAGAGGCAGCGAAGGAGCATTTCGGTCTTCGAATCTAGCTGCACTTGCCCGCCTGTCTGCCACACACGCTGGAGGCTTCACACTGTCCCTCCCCTTTTTTAACCAATTGTCAAGCAGGAAAACCGAATATCTCCTTGTCATTGTTGAATTATTTTGTGCGAACTATCTATTCACTACTGATTCTTTCGAGGTTGTCACCTTATATCATAATTTGTTTACCATTTGTCAACCGGTCTTGAGTTGCTTTTGAAGAGTCTCAAATTTTTAATGAGGCAAATTACCAAAAATTTGAGAATAGCTTGCCCATATAGTGTTTGCTTTAACGCTTCGACCGTTTAAATTTATTAGTCTTCGCAACTTCTTAACTGTGGTTTAAGTTATCGTGTTTCTAGCTATTGCATATTGCGTAAAACTTTTGTTTTTTGCTGCTTAATGGCTGAACTTCTGAAAGAGTAAAGCTGTAAATTTAACTTAAATGCTTCTGGATGCGTGTCCCGAAAGCGGAGCCGCAAATGGCCATGCTTCATTCACTCAACCTATAAAGTCTGTAAGACGAGGAGTGATGATTGTTTTAGCGCATTTCCTTTTTCAAATCTACAAACAAGCGTCATTCTATAGGATAATTGATGACATTTTGAGTTTTCGATGGTGTGTGGCATAAAATAAGTTTTTCAAAAAGGTGTATCGTACATCTTCAAGTCATTACCTTTGAACCGTGAAATTTTAGCTATGTGTGAGAACTACTTAAAACAGTTTTTTCCGCTAGATCACGTTGTTAGTGGGATTATTGGCGACGCATCATTAACCCACGTTGATCTTGAGACGTTCTTCTAGCTTCAGCTAACTCATCTACAAAACTGAAAATTCTGTAGTAAGCTGGCCGTATTTTAAAGAATCAAATTTTTTTGTTTACATATTACAAGTTGAATTACACCAGGGGCGCGGGTACCTAAAGTCCGGCTCGCGTAGAAATTTAACCTGGCTTGGGTCGAAACTGCAAGTTTGGCTGCCAGTTATCGGAAGATGCTGGCGTGTAGCCCTCCCGAATATTTTTGGCTTACATCTAATTAATAATGTTGGAGAAAATTTGGTCCAAAACTGGCGAACTTCTTTTATTTTGATCTTCATCTTTTTTCGACCCGCGAAATGCTACTATTTGGCCGAAAAAACTGTCTCTAATTTCAGTTTTCGTGGACTTGAATAGCCCGCACTCAACCTCACTGGTGGTTTGGACCTCGATTAAAAAAGTTTTATCACCCCTGAATTACACCGAGCTATGTAGCTGTTTAACGAGTTTCGACGAGGTATTGGTTGATTGGGTTACCCAGTTCTTTACTCTGAACTGAGCCCAATGGAACAGAGTATCACACCTTACAACCACTACTAATCCGCCGGAGTATCTGGAGAAATCGGTTATTTCCACACAACTCGAAGAGGGGATTGGAACCCCATCATCATGTTATTAGCCGCTGATGATGGGTGTCAATCATTTGCTTTTTGCGACCCACTATGGGGTATGCAATTTTTCGATTGTGGAGAATCGCTGGGGCAAGATTAGTCGCGGTGGTGGCGACTAGCGAATTGTTGGGGACATAGCTCTCTTTTCGAAACGGTTCGTTTGATATTTCTAACTTTAACGCCATTTGACTGCTTTGCAGCATTTTTTAAATGTCTAGTTTTTGTTGGGCAAGGTACAATAATTCAAAGCATTTTGTTTACAGTATCAATGTACTGATATAATAAAGACTAATTATGAGTAGCCCCTATCATATACTCATGTTACATTGGCGAAGCAGCTTTAATTTTGAAGTGTTTGTATGCAAATAGTAGAATACGTGTTCACAACGCATGATCGCATTTCACCTGATGGTCTATTATCCACTACGGGTTTTCAGTTAGACTAATAGCACAAAGGAAAAATTTTGAATCTGCAAAAAAGCGGACTAAGTGTATAAGGCTATACTTGTCAAGTCGTGCAAACAAGTTTTTGTTCTGCGCTAGAAACCCTCAATTTACTTCCACGGAAAGAGTGAAATTCTGGCCCCATTTCTAACCTATCGTCCTATCTGACATTTGCAATTTACGTAACTCCTGCTTTATGCAGTACTCTTTAAGTTTAAAAACATTAAAATGTTGCAAAAAAAAGTGCGGATTCGAGACCTAATTTTGTGTAGCACCGAATAAAATGGCATTGGCATCGTTTCTTTTTATCACCGAATTTAGTGCTCCTTAATTCACTGTTCAAAGTAGTTTGGGTGGAGTGCATGGCATTTGGTAGTATTGTCTGTTGAACTTTCATGAGAATTTATGGATATTTACTGAACATCACTATTGCAGCAAACAATGGTGTTGTCCGTGCTAATATTTGTTCTAACGGAATAGGTTCTCAATTTGGGTAGGTTCTCAATTAATATTGTGATTTCGTATACGTCATTGTTCCCGCTATGAGTGAAACCACTCGATTTGATTACTACGGTGTTTTCTTGTGGTTGGCAGTAACAAAGCATAAATAAACAAACATTTTCTTGAAGTTAATTGGATGTTGTGATGTAGTTTAACGAACTAAGATGCCGGACGTACAGTCGTACATCACCTAACAACTAAATTTTCCTCGCGCGACGTTTCAGTTTAAATCAAATCTTTTATTATACTCGCTGTACAATGCCGAAGCGTGTAACGAGTTTGCGGGCCCATTTCTGTGTCATTGCGCCTGCGGGCAACACAGCTCCTTCCGAAGAAATGTTGCAGCGGTAGCGAGCCGTTGGCAACACTGAGTCCGATTTGACTGGTCCGAGATTTGAACTTCAGACCTCTCATTCCAGAGACGAGCGCGTTACCGGTCGACCGGTACGTTTACAGTTTTAGTTTATTTCCGTTTCAAAGCTACATTGTAACCTCGAAGGTGTTTTCTAACGGCTTGTTTCGAAGACAAGCTTTGAGAATTTTTGCTTGATAAGGTAGTGAACCATTACCTACTCTTTTAACTAAAGCAATAATGTCTTAAAGTTGGAATTTTTGTTTGCTTGGGGTAGCACCAGTAGTGCTTAAAACGTAGCTCTTCCATTGAGGCTGTCAAGTTTTGTGTGTATAGTTGGTATTAATCATTGTTTCTTTAGGCTGCTAGCTAAGCGATTTGATTGATTTTTGTTGTTTTTTAGTCGGAAATCGTCAAGAGGTTGGGATTAATCTGCAACCAAATATTACCTCACATCCCACAAGAAGTAAGAACGTTGCTATACCCACGTGTGAACCTTTGCTACGTTTACTACCCAGTCCATTATTTACACATGCGCTAGAGCAAGTGCACTACATACATGAACAGTACATATACCTAACCCCACCACTAACAACAAGTCTTTATTTTGGCTCTCAATTGAGCACCCGCTTAGCTTTTAAAACCCCCTTTTAGGGACCCTACAAACGGATCACGACAACTGACCGCCACTAATTGGCTGCCACATAATCTTTATGTTGGCGGCAAGTTGACTTGGTTCGCCTACAGACGGCGCCTAAAGGTTGTGGCAAAATTGCCCAACCCCTGTCCTGAGGTTACTTAGCCTACCCTAGACCTTCTTGGTAAGTCTGTACTAGCAATGGTGAGGTCTGTTTTACTTTTAAATTATATTTCAATTATCTGTTTTAGCAACAGCAAACTTTCCTATCGGCTGTGGAGCGAGCGAAGCAAGTTACTGCCCCTGAACTGAGCCATATCATTGGAGTAGGTTCAATTTTGTATGAAGGTTTTTTATACATTTCCATCACATATCTTACCGATCAATTGTCTAGTAAATAGAACGTCTACTCTAAAACGGTAGACTTGGAAATCGATTCCCGGTCGAGTCAAACCAAATACTACAAAAATCGGTATTCACTACTTCTCTACTAGACATTCAGGATTTAGGCTGCCAGACTGGCAGCGTGAAGCCTCCGGTCTCCACCGTGTGCTGTGGTAGATAAAGAGGTAGGTTGGCAGCTTGGTTCGGATACTGAAATGTTCCTTTAATGACCTTTACCATGGCGATTGGTAAATAAAAATGTATTTACAATTTCTATCGTAAATATTTTTTTCACTTTTACTATACTTTTTGACTTCCTACTGTAAAATAGGATGATAGAAAACTTGTGGCACATTATGATTATATTGCGAAAATATACTCAATCTTAGAAAATTTAGGTGCTGTTGAATTTGAATAGTTTTATCTCGACCCTGGAATTGGACCTCTCAAATCCTCTTCGTAGCTCTAAACTGTTGTATATAACGTAATGTTAGAGCCATTTTCCGATTTCTATTAAAACATTTTGAAACCGTTTTCCTCAATTTTTCGAATTTCTAAAACCAAAGTTATGACGGTTTATGATACGCTTATTCATATTATCTTCATTTTTTTCAGCAAGCACAAGTTCAAAACTTAATGGTTCAGTCCGGCGCTGCCCCTAACCCCGCACCCCATCCTTCCTTGTCTGCCCAACATGCACTAACCGCTTTCAGTGTTAACGGCATGGTTGCGCCCCCAACGTTACCACCTCAAACTACTCCTGGTTTTCCTCTTCCCCCACCTCCCATTTCAGGAGCAGCAAACGCAAACCTCCTGACCGCGGGCCTCCTTCCCCCTCATCCCCTCGCCGCTCACATGCTGGGAATCAGAAGCACTGCCCCTATGAGTGTTACTTCCAGTGGTTTACCAGCTCCTGTGTCTAAAGAAGAGCACAGAAGGTCTACTGAACATTCTGCGGGTAAAAGAATGCGTTTGTTGATTTATGAAGCTTTAGTGCATCACAAATTGTACTAATGAGAAGTACTGTTTTTTTGAATTTATGGTTTTAAATCCTTGCAAATCAAGATCAAGTCGAGCGGTAACGTGTTCGTAACTGGAGCAGTAGGTCTGAGGTTATAATCTCGGGCCGGTCAAATCGAGCACAATGTTGCCAACGGCTCACCACTGCTGTTACATTTGTTCGAAAGAAGCTGTTTTGCCTAAGCGCAATGACGCGGAGATGGTCCCCGCAAACTCGTTACACACTTTGATGTAATACAACGAGTATAATAAAAGAAGAAAAAAACGATGAATCTTTGCCTTTCAGTATAATTTAGCTTACACTATCATTTAGCTTTTTTGACCATGAAAAAAATTATCTTTGGCGTTTACCGACATTACAGTACGTAATCAATTTTTTCTTGAACAATATGTGTGGGCCATGGTGTGGGCTAACTTCACTGTGGTGTCCTTGTCAACAAACTCTCTAAATCTAGCGCGTAGCATCTTAGACTGGAATGCGATGGAATGCTTGTTGCCAGTGTTTCCTGTTAGGTTTTGGTAAGTCGGCCTGTGCCCAAAATTCGGCGATTTTCCTATAGTAAACAATGGAAAATCCAAAAATGAGTCGGCGTGCTCCCAACAAAATCGGCCTAATGGTTACATGGCTTGTTGCTGACCAAAGTTATGTACTTTTGTGCGTATTCTTGGAATATTTTGAAACACTGGTAGTTGTTCTTACGTAATCGGCTCTTTATTCCTGGATGAAATGGCCAGAAAGTTTTCTGCCTGTCGAGTACTTTGTGTTACGCTCAAAAATCCTATTTTTCAGTCCGAAATCAAATGTACTTTGTAAAATGTTTTCTGTATTTTAAATTACGTGTAAACCCAGGTGCACAAGACGAATAAAGCTGACGAGTTGAGCGAAACGTCTGTTTTATTGTAAAAGTAAAATATAGGTCAACAAGCTCACTAGTTCTCACTCGCACTGGGAGTATCGGAGTCGGAGTATGACTTTTCAACCGGAGTGGCGAGCATCGGAACCGGAATGGGCTCGAATCCCAACCGGAGGCTGAACCAGTTGTGATTTTATGTCTTTTTTTCTTATTAAACGTATTCTTTCAACTCTACTCATTGTGTAAAGTAGCCAAAATCTCGTCAACTAACCGAGTTTCTAGATGGATTTTTAGTTTTGCTATTGATTAAATTTATCCAGAGTATTTTGTTTTGCGCTTCCAATCCTATTTTCTCGCCAAATATGTTTTGTAGATACGCCACGTCAAATACTGTTTTCATAACCAGTCATTTCAGAGCAAATATTTGAAGACAAGCAAAAATTGCTCTGTTCTCTTGACTCAAACACACATATACAAACAATGTTGTGTGCTTTATCAGTTGTGTCAATTGCCCCACTAGTTTAGCCTCTCATTACGCTGCATGTTACTGAAGAATTTTGTAATTGGTAAGATTTATTACTCTAAATTGATAGCGTCAAAAAGCGCAGCTTTAGGTTAACTTCGCACTCATGTAAATTGACTTGAAAGAAGCGAAATTAGAAAGCTTTTTTTATCATTGCTGATAGTCCATGTAAATTGTCTAGGCAGCATCTTGAGATTCAGTCTTTTCTTTCCACTTGGGTGAAGTTCTAAGCCATTAAATCCGAGATCAAATTTTCATTACGCTCGCTTACGCCGAAGCGTGTAACGAGTTGGGGAGGCTCGCATCCGCATCATTGCACCCGACGAGACAGCTCCTTTCGAAGAAATGTTGCAGTGGTGGCGAGCCGTTGGCAAAACTTTGCCCGAAATAACCGGCCCAAAATTGTAAACCTCGCACCTCTTTTTTGAGACAAACATATCACCTCTCGACATATTCCTCAATGGAATTTTAAGTCACCTAGTTTTGGGGCTTTGCAGAGAAGCTGTTTCTTGCGTGTTTGTCTTGTAATCTTTTATTCTTTCTTACAGGTACATCAGAACGAGAGAAGATCGCAAGCAGACAAGTAAGTATCCCCGTTTAGTAATTATTTGTTTGCACTAGCCTGTTTTCTCTGCAGACAAGATCGGAATGGCGCATCACATCTTATTAATGTGTAACCCCAAGGATGCGCTAGGAAACTAAGTGGAAAAGTGATATCACTTTGAATGATCATGATACTTGTCGTGTAACGCCGAAATGTGTAACGAGTTTGCCAGAACCCGTCACAATGCGCATGGTTACTCAGCTGCGACGATTTGACCGGCCCGAGAACTGAACCTCAGGTGTCCTGTGATGAAGAAAGGAAAGGTGCTGAACTTTTTGTCCAGCTACCTTAGCTACATTTGTTCCAAGTTTTCGTAATACCCATTGATAAAAAATGATTAACCTGAGGATGTTTTTTGTGGTATCATTCGCTAAATTTGCCACATATCTTTACAATCTTAACCATGATTTCTCTAATCTTGTGATCTTCTCTTTACTGTGGCACCTGTGTGTATAGAAGTAATTGAAGATAAATAAAACATTTAATAGGCAGTTTGGATAAGATTGAACGATTCCTCTCATTAAATTGTCAATACATTATAAGATCAAAGCTTTTCTTTTTCGCTGTTTTTTTCTTGTGCTATCTTAATCTCTTTTAAGCGCTGTCGTTTTTGTCGCTGTAGGTTTTCGAAACATCCCGAGGTAAACCGATATGCTTTTGTTTCGTTTGTTTTTGTTGATTTAGGCTCAGTGTTAGTATAAGTCTAGCAGTTTTAATGTCAAGACACAGTATTTGCGTTTGATTGAGGTGACACACCTATTTGCGACTATAATTTTACACCTCTGCACAATTTGTCAAAATGGAACTAAAGCTTATGTGTAAACCCCTACAAACTATATATTGCCAGAAACCTCTGTCAATATGCTTTCCAATGCCCAGAAAAAAACTTGTTTATACCAATCATACAAAAAGTTATATGCATATAAACTTGAAGGTTTCAAATCAGACCTAACAGCTAAAAAATCTTAAAAATCAAAAACTGTGTAAGATAGAAGTCTATATTATTACAGGTGTATAAAAGGTGTCGTGTGTTACGAACTAATAAGTGCATTTTTTTTCTAGCTTATGCTAAACAAATAAAATCCCGAAATTACTATATGTACTATTGTTTTTAATTTTTTTAATGTTTTTTGTCAATAACTAAGTTATTAGTTGGAAATTTAGAAAAATGCTCCATTATTATGTGCACGAGACTTAGTTTAAACAATATTTCCAAATTTCAGGCTTGTAGAGCAAGCACGTGAGAAGCAGATGCAATGTTTGTGTCACAATTTCAGTTTTTGAGAAAAACGCAATTGAAAATTTAACTGCATACAAGTGGCACAAAATAAGGGCAAGTAAACTTCCAATCATTAAAACATGTTACAGTCAAGTGATTCCTTGCCGCATATAGTTAGTAAGTTCAAGACTATGATCCAAGTCAGTCATTTTCGTTGTTTTTTGGCTCTTTTTATCCAATTTGGGATGCAGAAGTATGCGTAGTATGTCTTCAAGCCACAAAATATTGCTGCTGAAAGTATTTCTAGAAAAGCAGATCATTTAAGACATCATTTTAGATTAACCACTGTTTCAAGCCAGTTAAATAATTTCTGGTACGGTAGTAGTGGTTGATTGGTAATTTACAAAAGCGGTTCCAAAAGTCCTCCTTTTCAGGAAATCCTCTCCAACAGCCCAAGTAGCAGCTTTGGGTGAGATGGATTGACGCGATGGCAGTTTTTTCTTTTTTTGATACTGGAAAAGCTTCTTTCAACAGCATTCAACCTCAACAGCTATTGAACTTCACAGAAATTCTTTTGAAACTCTTTAAATCTGACTAGTTCCTCTACTATAAAGTGCTAGACTAGAAGGCCCTTGCACTAGTCCACTATATTACTGGTCAGTTATCAGAAGGTTAATAGTCTTCTCTAGCCAACTGGTTTGTAGTCTGGTAAAATAATTCAAGCTAGCCTATTGGTACAGGTTAGATTAGGCCTAACCTAATTGCAATTCTAAGTTTACTATTAGAACCTAACAAGTAGAAGCATGGAAGTGTATCCGATATTCAGTTTTTTGCTATTTGTTTGTAAACCTCTTTTACTAGCCGTGGCTTACCAGCACATTGTAGCCTACTTGATTTTTGTAGCAGTAGTTAATTAAAACTGTTATTTCCTTTATCACTACGAATAAATCTTATTTTAAGCTTTTGCAATTACACTTTTTCATTTTTGAAAGGATTGGTAATGACAAAATTGCTCTAGTTTGGCAGTTTTTTTTTGCCAAAAACGTTTAGGGTGAGTTCAAAAAACACAGCTTTGAAAGGGTTCGAGTTGGAATTTTCAAAAAACAACAGCATATTTGAAATCTGCGATAAATTTGCTACTTATTTCAGACAAAAACTCAAATTTGAAAAAAAGTTTTTTAATAGGTGTGTCACCTTAAAGACTTTCGAAGTGAGGGCGAAAATTAATACAGATGTCGCCGTTTTTGGCTTGAAATGTTTACTTGGCTGAAATTAGGCCTGAGATCTGCAGAAATCGTTTGAAAAACTTGTTTTGGGTTTGTCAACCAAAATTAAGTTTTTTTTATTTATTTTAAAACGTTAAAATTTTTTTAAACAACTCTCCCCCTTTCCTTCTATTGTACCTAACTATTTATTGCTATTCCATGAAAGTATCACATAAAATTTATTCATTTTCTGAACTATACGAAATCAATTTTTTTGTTATACTCGCTGTATTACGCCGAAGCGTGTAACGAGTTTGCGGGGACCCTTCGTCTCTGCGTCATAATTTCTGTCGAAGAAATGTCGCTTCGATCGCGAGTCGTTGGCAACACTGTCCGATTTGACCGGTCTGAGATTTGAACCTGAGACCTCCCGATCCAGAGACGAACACGTTACCGCTCGACCAACTGGACCATTCCTATACAGAAAATATTCTATGACATAATCCAAAGACTGACTTTTGATCGCCATGTATAGTAGTAAACGTTGGATCAATATCCAAATTGTGCTTTAGTACGTCATCGAGTGGTATTTTTTCTCTCTTAGTGAAACACATCAGCATGCACTTGACTACTTTGCAATGTAATTACGTTGGGTTAGATTACTGTGCTATTTTCGTGCATTAAAAGAGGCATTAGCGATATGGAGGCCTCTTACAGGCCTGTACAGAATAAATTAAGTCTGTAGATAGCTCTTGAAATTCTTAATGTTTTGTTAATGAATTTGTTCCACTTGAAAAGCACTTAAAAGTTTTAAGTAGTTTAACAACTAGGTTTATGGTTGCGTTTTGTTGAAATAACAACGTGCTTTTTCAAGTGTACGGCTCCTCGCTGGTTAAGTTCAATGTTGTCTTTGTCACATCACAATACCACGGTTTTATGCTTTATGCCCACACAAAGTGAATCTCTTTTGAAGCTTGACTAAATCAATATGAGGTTGTAATCTTACTCTTTTGCTAGTATTCTTTTTTTGTTGTTCTAAAAAACATTTGCGTTTTAACATACAGACCTGAACGAAGATTGTGGTAGTGATGGCTACTGGCTAGCCGTTGGCAACACTGCGTCCGATTTGACCGGCCTGAGATTTGAACTTCAGACCTCTCGGCTCCAAAAACGAACGTGTTATCGCTCGAACTACTGGCCGATACTTTTAAGTTATGAGCATTAAAATGAGGTTTTACGCGATAGTATCAACATTCAAAGAATACAAAATTGCACTTATTCGGTGATTTTAGCAAGATATGAAGAACTATGAACGGTGTGGGGGCTAAGTGTTTTCCAAATGCTTTCCAATTGGGATTGGAGCAAGTCAGATAAACTTGTGATGAAATTTTATCATTTGTTACCAAATCCTGATGTCTTTGCAGACTAATTAATCTTCGGTATGACTTTATCTTTAGAATTCCAATGTGTCTCCTCCTGTTACTTCGACAGAGAAGCATCGCCTTTCAGACTCGGAGCGACGAACTCCGAGTAAAAAACATAAACCGGAATTCGACAAAAATGTTAAAACGGTAGGTATTGTGCATTTCATCAAGTCGGAAGAACAGTTGTCAGCTCTTTACCACCTCGAAAGGAACAAGTTAATTTTTGGTATCTATCGTCTAAATTAGCTCATAAAAACTCATTCCGTGGTAGGTGTGCTTTTTGCATGATTGCTACTGGGAATCAGGACGTTTCAGACATTTTGACGCGTCGGTTAACGTCGAAATGTCTTGGAAAAAAAACGGCGTGCCTCAGAAGTTCTCAAAGTAAAATCGTCAAGAACTCCTAGTTAGCCTTCGACTCGAGCTACAGCAGTTGCAATCAAAAACTGGTGCTCGTTGGCGCTTCCAAGTTTTCTCACCAGCAACACCCTCGGCCTTTTTAAAACTCGTAGTGATAAAAATAAATTGTTTAAGAAGATGAAGTAAGATTAAGCTGATACAGTAAAAAGTTTTATTGAAATACAAATTTTCGTATAAACAATTTCATCTCCTTTTTTGGATTCTGTTTGCAAGTCTTTTGTCAGGTTGGGCCACCACAGCGAATAGGCTGCTTGGACCCAAAGGAAAATAAGCGTAAAGTGCCTTTCCCAAAAACACAACAACGCATTGCCAGTGTGGGAATCAAACCAGCATTCGGCAACCTTTCGATCTTGCTGTTGCTTTTCATAAAATTGTAATTGGTTGTTGTGCAATTTTCTTGCAAATAATCTTTTACATTATTTGTTTGGTAATGAAGCAAAGTCTATTTTGTTTGAAGGATGCAAGCGACCAAAGCGACAAGGACGTGGTAGTTGATGACGTCATGTCTCCCAATGACGTAACTGCTCGAAACAAACCACATGGTGTCGGAGAAAGACGGTGAGTTGAGGAAGAGGGAAAAAAATTATGTAAACATTAAACAGTGGTGGTACTAATGTCTACTATGCCTATACCCTTTTTTGCTATTTTTGTTTCGCTTTTAATTTTGGGCAAATGTTGAAGATTATAGAAATAACTTTTTCCAATATAGCCTAGTCGTTCCAGCAAACCAGCTTGTTACTTTTTAGGACATCCTTAGCACAGTTTGTCGGCTGCTTCAATGATTTGTGCGCTAAACTAATTTTTAATTATTTTCGTTATATCGATTAGCGTTTGTTTTATTAGAAGAACCCTTCCGTAGTTTGGCAGTCATCTAAATCTAATGCAATGATCATTCTAACGATTTAACTTTCTTAGTTCTCCAACGGAAAATGTGGTGACTTCAAGCACTCAAGCAACTTCTAAGAAACATGGTGACATTTCAAGCTGTCCTGTCGCTAATTCAACAAGGAAAGAAGTTTCTTCCACGACTGAGAAAAGTAATGAGGTATCTACTTCTTCCTCAATTGCTCGATTGATATATCTTCATGTTTTTGTCACGAGAAAGCGACAATGGTACTTCCTTTGAAGGAATTGTTCGCACTTGCTTTGAGTTGACAGTTTTTGGATGACGTTTGACTTCTTACCTCGTAAATTTGCTGCTTCTTCGAAGCCACCGAGTAGAGTATCGTAAAAATTATCGTAAAATTTTATCTAAAAAAAATTTAATCATCGTAAAAACTTATCCAAGAATGCAACTTTGTGATCGGAGTGCGGGTCGAACCCAGATCACGTAATCATGGTCGAAGTGAAAACGACGCTTTTCACACTACTGCCGATTCACTGCCTACCCTGCCAGAGTTGGAGAGCGAAAGCTTAAGGTTGTGTCGCTACACCTAACGTTTATTTATCGCCATCTTTATGGTGAAGTCCAAGCGATTCTAACAGACCTAGTTTCTTAATTAGCTCCTCAGATGGGCTTTGTTCATGAAGCAAGTTCTTTCTCGAAATTCTTCTCGGTAACGCGTTCGTCTATGGACTGGTAGGTCTTAGGTTCAAATCTCGGGCTGGTCAAGTGGACAATGTTGGCCAACGGCTTGCCAGGGTTGAATTGCGTCTTCAAAAGGAATGGCAATACCCAGGCGCAATGACGCGGAGATAGATCCAGCCAATTCGTTACACGCTTCGGAGAAACACAGCAAGTACTGTATATTGAAGATTTGATTAGTGATTTTAAAATATATTTTTTTCTGGAAATGCAGGTATATCGAAATAGTTAGAATGATTTTTGTTCAAAATTGTCATTTTTAGATTGATGTTTCTTCGGGTACTCATAAAAGTGTTGCGAGTCCAACTCGACCCCACCTGCATCAGTCAGGAAGTAGTCCACATAATAAATTCACGACGAGTCCAATGCATCCGACTACACATTCCACTCTGGGTAGGTGATGATTAGTTTGTCATAAGCAGGTCCACATTAGACTTAAAATTGTAAGCGCTCTACTACGTCCTCTGTTTGTTTCAACCAAGTACAGCCTAAGCCTGGCGCGCAGGCTGCAGTTGATTTCAGACGATAAACTTTGGTTCGGTTCCCGGTAGGGTCAAACCAAAGATCATAAAATTGGTATTCACAGCTTCCCTGCTTGACGTTCAGCAATAAAAAGGGACAGAATGAAGCCTCCACCATGTGTGGCAGACAGGTGGCAACTTGATTCGAAGGCCGAAAGGTTCCTTCATTGTCTTCTGGCCAAGGCAACTTGGTGAATAAACACGTAATTACAATAAGTATACCCTCTGGTTTGACTCTCTGATTTTAAGTCTTAGTTTTGAATTTCTTGTTGCAGCACATCCCATCCGACCTTCTTACGCCTTTCCATTCGGAGCTCTTCCTACTCCGGGCGACTCCGCTATTCTGGGATTTCATTCCTCTCAACATCCATCCTTACATAGCAGTTCTGCGATCGTTCCTCGCCCCCACATTCCCCCAGGACTTCCATTTGATGTCCAATCTCAAATGAGGTAGGGATGTTGTAGTGTACAGTAATTGTTTCACTGTTTACAACTAAAAGACTGGGGTGCCGAAGTGCGGCTCGCGAGTGATTTCAGGAATTTAAGTTATTTTGGGGTAATTTTGAGCAAAAGCAAACCACCGGCAGAGACCTTTTAGTTATTTTTCGCATTAGGATAACACCGAAAATTCCGGAAAGTACAACATCAAAAACTGGCGAAAACCTTTTTTATTTTGTTTTGGTCTTCATTCTAATTTCCGGCAAAAACGACATCAATTTCTTGCGAAGACCTTTTTGTTTTGGTCCTTTCTTAAAACTCCGACGATTTTCGTTGGCTGTGTCGGTTCCTCCGTACAATTACGCCAATGTGGCCCGCTCTTCAAAGTATTCGGGCACGCCTGCTTGAAAGCATAACCGTCAATCTGGTCTTAATTGTAGTTTTACTAATTTAAATTGGAAAAATTCAAATATTTACAACGATATTGAAAAAAGTGGTAAATGAATGAAATCTATGGACCCCCGGGTAAGATCTGTCCCCCATGTTTTAATATGCATCCCTTGTGAACAAATATAACGCGCTTACTCGAGTATAAATATCTCATTACGCTCTATTTGCAGAACTTATTCCTACCATATAAGCGCCGAAGGGCAGCCCCCACGTCCTGTTCAATTCCCGCCCGATGCCCTCCACGGGGTTCCAAGGGCGGTCCGCCCTGTGCTCAGTCTCTTGCATGGAGAAGTGGTCTGTGCTGTAACGGTGGATGATCCATCACGACTCGTCTACACTGGGGGTCGGGGCTGCGTCAAGATTTGGGACATGAAAGGGGTCAACGGGGTGTCGGTTAACGGCCCCCTTGTAAAGGACAAGCCTCTCTCTACACTTGACTGCCTGCAAAGAGATAGCTACATTCGCTCGTGTAGGCTTCTCCCAGACAAGCGATCTTTGCTGGTTGGAGGTGAAGCGAATACACTTTGTTTGTGGGACTTAACTGGGCCAATGCCAAGAGTTAAAGTAAGATTTCGTATTTTCTTTCCGTTTTGTGTGACATATATTTTGCGTTTTTGCCTTGTCTGGTAAAAAGTAGTTTCTTAACACTTACCCGCATGATTTAGGTTGCGATTTCTGATGTACAAACTTATTGCAATGAAACTGATCAACTTTTCTTCCAAAATTATTTATCGATGAGTCTCTAGTAAGCACAGAGCTGGACAGCGCTGTTTCGAGCTTTTAGCTCTCATCGGCAGCCCTCAGCTATCTTTTCAAAGGTATTCCCAGCTGAACAAACATCTAGATGTTGTCAAGATGTCAAGATGTTGGAGTCTATAGTAGTAGTGCGAGAAATAGCTGTTGGGTGTTTACAACTTCTGAACTTGAAACCGTCAATTTCAAGTTCATCATAAGAAAATTGCTACGAGGTTTAATTATACTGTAATTACATTTTATTCACCAAGTTGCCTTGGCCAGGAGGCAGTGAAGGGATCTTTCGATATTCGAGTCAAACTGCCACCTGTCTACCACACACGGTTGAGGCTTCACACTCCTTTTTTAATGCTGAACGTCAAACAGGGAAGCTGTGAATACCAATTTTTAAGATCTTTGGTTTGATCTGACCGAAAATTGAACCCGTGTCGACTGCTTCAGTAGCAGACGCTCTATCCACTTTACTAATGATCGGTTTAAGCTAGTCTTACAAGACGAGTGGATTCCTGACATGTTAGAATACGACCTTCTAGTGGGCCTCGGAAAATTTGTTCCGCTATTTCTTCCTCTCGGAAGAGTTACTATTATATGTTCTCTTTTAATCTTTGACCTCTGAATTCTGTCATACCTTGGTGTGTGGCTTAATTGTTGAGGCTCCGCGCTCTAATCTTTTGGAAGGGTCGGGTAACACCACCAATACGATTGGACCTGGGCATCACATTTGTTTATTATATTTTGTTGACGCCGGTGAGCTTTGATTTCCTTTTAAGTCATCAAATGATAAAAAACAAACATTACACTCAACTCAGCTCGTCATAAACCGACCATTAATTACAGTGTAATGAGCCGTCTACTTTTTGTAATTACGTGCTTCTTTTCCAAGTTGCTTTGGCCTGGAGACTGCGAAGGGACTTCTCGGTCTTCGAGTCAAGCTGCCACTTGTCTACCACACACGGTGGAAGCTTCACACTGTCTTTTTAATTGCAGAACATCAAGCAGGGAAGCTGTGAATACCAATTTATGTAGTCTTCGGTATGACCCGACCGCGAATCGAACCCGAGTTTACCGTTGCAGTGGCAGACGCTGTATCCACTCGACCACTGATCAGTTATTGCTTTTAACTTTGCTTTTTAACGATGGATTTTCTAGGGCGAGTTATCGTTCGACACCCCAGCTTGCTACGCTCTTGCTATAAGCCAGGATTCAAAATGTTGCTACAGCTGCTGCAGTAACGGAACTATTCTGGTGTGGGACTTGCAGAATAAACGTATTGTAAAGTAAGTTGATGTTGTTAAGCCTTCCTAAGACTTCAGACTAATATTTTAGGGAATGACTATTACACCAAAATTTATAAGTTAAAGGGGCATTTCATCTTAATTTAATTCATTTATTGTATGTCGAGCGGATTTTTTTTTTCGAAATTTTTTGCGACTAATTGCAGAATTCTGTCATTTCTATATCGAAAGATATTTGCATTTCTTTTTTCCGCTATCTGCTGCATTCCTTTCATTTTAAAAATAATGTTTGAATCATTGATCCTTGACTGCTTCTGTTGCCATGGTTTGGACGCTAAGTTGAACGTTATCTAGTAGCCTATCACTACAGCTCCTATCACTATTAGCAGCCTATCACAATGTGTAGATTTTTAACCAAGGATGGCTGTACGGTACGTCTCAATTTTTCCTAAGAAGTACGGTACGTCTTTTTTGCAATGGTACGGCTACGGTACGTTGGTCTGCTGTTTGAATATGCCTACTAAACGTTTTAAGTGCAACGTGCGGCTTCAATGAAGGTTTGTGCCACCGTGCCCGGCGTGCACATAGTCTAGGCTGTTTTCAAGTAATCATTACAGCTTCGTAATTTGTCGTTACAATTGTATTATGATGTCGCAGTCACAAGTATGGCCAATTGCGATGTCATAATTATTGCCTGTGGATGCTAGGATCCTAAGACTATCGTGGCATGTCATACATTGGAGAAAAATTTGAACGGAAACAACTGCGGGCACTTTAGCTGAATACGCAGTGGTTTAAAAATACCAGTCTTTTCACACATTGCGCCTGTTTTTTTGTATTATTAAGGAGAAAAGTGCTAATAAATTGCATTGGAATAACGCCTTGTGAATGGCGGCACGTAAACAGGTTTCCGATACATTAAAATCAATTTGACCAACTAAACAAATGCAGATACCTTTGCTGTACAAAAATACAAGAAATTACAAATATCATTGTGGTAGTAGCCTATTCGATGTTTTTGTTTTCTATAAAACTGAATTTTTGCTTACAAATTGTAATTTTTTTATCACTAAACAAAGAATTCCTGAAGCACAAAAAATCACCTCTAGATGTTGCATTATTTTTTGTTCTATAAGATTTTGGCGGCCTTGAATGAAGTATCGGCATATAAAGCTGAGCAGTTTTTAAGTTGAACAATGAACATGTTATTAAGTTCAAGTACCTCTTAAGCTAATGCTTATTAACTTATAATACGAATCAGATATAAACAAAAAACACGTCAACATAAGTCACATATGTCATTAATGAATCATAAATTAACTAGATTGATTGAAGGTACGGTACGCAAAAAAAACTAGGTACGGTACGGTTCAAGGTGCGAGGTACGTAGTAGGCAAATTTCGAACGTACCGTACTGTCATCCTTGTTTTGAACTTCTGGCCTCGTCTGTATTTTTAGACGAGTTTTTACTTTACAATTACAACAAACAACTACTACTCGTAACTTAAATTATCAGTAGACTGCTAAGTGCTAACCTACCAGCCTTGGCCTATTTTCTTCCTAAGCGTTGCAAATCGCGCATGTTTTTGCTAAAAATAGCTAATTCAAACCATTAAGTGTAATTTTACAGTTAAAAAGCTATTTCCCTCCTCAAAGTCACAGCAGAAACCAGGCAGAGCCCCATCTTATTCCAAGACCTACAATCTGACGAAGCTCCTTTGAAACCACTGATGTAAATTTGATGTATTCATGTTGCCACAGTCGAATTTTTTTCCTTGAAGTCAAATCTTCCGTTAAAGCTATTTAACGTCATAGAATGAAAAAACGTGACAAAAACTTTGGTAATCAAATATTTTAACATATCTAGCGTTAAAATTCAAAAATTAGACTTCAATGTCCCTTTAAAGAAAGTAAACCTAACATGAGAAATGTTCATTCGCGTATTTTATTTGCTTTTTTATGGGTTAAGGTTTGGGTTTGAGTTAGGTTTTGGGTTAGGGTTAGGTTTGAAATTATTTTTTAGAGTAAGCATTTGAGTTTGGGTTACATTTGAGTCAGAATAACAAAAAAGTCGATAAAAATTTTCGGTGAATTAGTCTCTTCTAATATGTAATGACGTTAATAAAAAAATCAACTCAAATTCAACATAAAAAGAAATAACGATTTATCATACAAACCTCATTTGATGATAATTTACGTGAAACAAACTATTGTGATGTAATAGTGAAGTATATGATGACGGTGTTGTTTTTTTCATGAATGCTATTGAAAACCTTGAGTGAAGTGCTACCTCACAGTTGTGATAAAGTTATGTTGAAAATCTATGTAACTTCTGAATTGATGCTAAATGGTTTCGGTTTTTAGTGGTTCAATTATTTTAGTTTTTTAATGAGATTAAAACTAATACTTTTGTATTAACGTTTTCAAAATAAACAGAGAAAACAATAGGCTGTTAATTTTTTTTTTTTTTTAAGCCGAGTTGAATTGCAAAGATGATGTTCACAAGAATGTTGAATTGGCTTTGCTAAATTTCTGCAATAAAGTTCATCTTCATATTCTACTTCGTGGATATTTTATATGTAATTCAAAGCGTTCACCTAAAGGCAGTTTAGGGATATTGGTCGCTCCTAAGTAGCCGAAATTAAGGAATTTTAATGATTTTTCCAATCATAATCAACGATTTTAGCTGTTGAGAGATTGCTGTAATGTCATATAGCTCTCTTGTACAGCACGTTGGCACTGCGCGATACTAAAACATTATAAAATTAAAATCCTATAAAGCCCAGCAGTCTGTTTTATCCATTAATGGTATTATCAAGGTCATATCTCATGCGAACAGAATATTATCTTATTTAATTAGTTTCCCTTTTATAGTGCCATTTCAGCCGATACATTGTGGTTGCACTATTGTGCCGAAGTCAAAAATTTGTCGAACTGTAAAAAGTTTTTAAAAAATTCACGAAATTGCAATGGTTGTAATTGTAAGTACAGTTTATTCGCCAAATTTATTGCCTTTTCCAGGATACAGCGAAGGAACCTTGCGGTCTACGAGTCAAGATACCACCTGTTCTACCACAAATGATGGAAGCTTCATACTGTCTCTTTTAGTTGTTTTATTGCTAAACACCGAGCAGGGAAGCTGTGATTACCATTTTTCTTAGTCTTTGGTTTGTCTAAACGGGATTCAAACCCGAATCTACCGTCCACTCGACCACTGATCTAAAAATATTTTATGCATCGAAATTTGTCAACAGCGAAAATTTTACCGTCACTGTTTGCAGCCAATTCCACGGTCACACGGACGGGGCCAGTTGCATCGACGTCTCTCCAGATGGCTCGAAGCTGTGGTCTGGTGGTTTGGACAATACTGTGCGATGTTGGGACTTGGCAAGTGGAAAGGAGCTGCAAAAGCTCGATTTCAGTTCGCAAATATTTTCACTTGGTTGCTGTCCCACTGGTGATTGGCTGGCTGTCGGGTGAGTTGAATTATTCATACTAAACGATCATGACAATGATGTTTGATGATCATAATTTAGATCAAAATCCTGCAATGTTAATCTATTGTCGTCAGAGCGTTTATTTCCCCTAGGTTGACTTGGGTTTTATTCCCAGTCAAAGTAACGTAAAGACAAAAATTAGTATTCACAGCTTCCCTTCTTGATGTTAGCTCTAAAAGGAGCAGTGTGAAGCCTCCGCCGCAAGTGGTAGACAAGTGGCAGTTTGATTCAGATGACTGCAAGGTGCTTTAGCTGTTTAACTGTGCAATCTATGTTGCGATTTTAGGAAGTTCTTTTTTTTTTTGCAAGTCCTCCAGCGCATCGCAAAATTTGTATGGTGTGACCGTTCCCTTACACGATGTTCTCATCGCCTGGAAATATGGGGTAAATTCACCCAACCTTAATTGTACTTTCAATGCTTTAGAATGGAAAACAGCACGATAGAAGTTTTGCACGATACAAAACCTGAGAAATACCAGCTTCATCTGCACGAAAGCTGCGTTCTTTCGCTCAAGTTCGCGCGATGTGGGAAGTGGTTTGTCAGCACCGGAAAGGATAACACTATAAACTCATGGAAATCTCCGTATGGGGCCAGTATATTTCAGGTAGGGGAGTATTCAAATAAAGTGTGACGTATTGAACGAGATTTTTGTCAAATTTTGGTAAGCGTTGGTAAATAATGCTTTTGCGATGCATTAGATGGGCAGAAGGTTTAAAAGGAAAAGGGGGTTGAAATTTTTGCCTTCAAAATCCTTAAAGAGTGTTTGAACGCTTTTCAAAATGCAAAAAATCGTATCGATCAAGCTGACGTGAGACCTATAGTGGCTCTACTGACGTTGAGAATAATTTTGATAATGCCTCCCCCCCAAAACACACGCACGAGAGTGGCGCTTCCTTAGGACAAATTCGCACCCTCTTGGGGAGTTGACTTTATCCCAGTTATATTTGCTGGTTGAGGAGGCCCTTAGCAGGGATAACATGTTGCCAAAAAGTAAGCATTTATATCCCTGCTGGAGTGCTCAGTGCACTGCTCGCGCATATGGTTTTTAGAACTCCTTAACTAAAGCTGCCAGCAAATTTTTTATGTTTTTTTTATGATAATATTTTGTTTTTAGTTGAAAGAAACGACGTCAGTTTTGACCTGCGATATTTCTGCGGACGATAAATACCTCGTAACTGGTTCAGGCGACAAGAAAGCCACGTTATACGAGGTGGCGTAGCCAGGAGAACCACGTCATGTGAGGTGGCGTAACAAAGAAAATAACGCTTTATGAGCTGACGTAACAGAAAAACCGCGTTATGTGAAGTGCTATGACTAGGAAAGTCACGTTCTACGACGTGGTTTAAGGAGGAAACCAACTTCATGTGAGGCGGTGTAACAAGATGTTATACGTTGTGGACTTAAGGTTAAACGAGAAAAGCCAAGTGATGTGAGATGGTGGAACAAAAAAGCCGCCTTGTGCGAGGTGATGCAACGTGGGAATCCACTTTGCACTGATGGCACAGTACGAAAAGCCACTCTATACACAAAGTGAAGAAAGAAAGAAAAAAAGCAAGCTACATTTTACGAAATATTGTAAGCTCGTGACGAGGAAATCTCCGTTCAATATGGCGGCTCAACGAGCAAACCACGTTATGCGAGGTGGCATAACACACAAACCACGTTCTGCAAGGTTTAACAAGGAAGATACTGTATTTTGTTCGAGACTGTGGTGATGAGGATCAATTAATCATGTCTTTGAAGAACTAGACAAAAGTTTTTTCTGAATTTTGCATATTTCCATCACTGACGTTGAAGGCTGAAGGATTATCTGGCCTCATGAATTGCTGTTGCTGTATTGCATATTCAATTATTTATCCTCCTGTCACCGGACAGCGTCAGACGCTAACTGCTGAATGATTAGCGCACTTTTAATTGCAAAGACTCCTTCGTGTTTGGAGGAGTTCGCTTCTGCTTAGGAGTTTCCAGTGATCTAATGTTTCTGGATTCTTTAAATTATTGTTCACTGAATTTGCTGTTTGTTCGAAGTTACTATATCATCGTAAAGCGTTTTATCCAAGGACGCAACTATGCGACCAGGGTGCGGGTTGAACCCAGATCGTGCTGCTTTAAAAACAACGCTTATGCCGTTTCGTCCATGTTACCGAAGTAATAATTGGTCATATCGGAGAAGGTATTACGACTATGAATGTGTAACTTTGATGTTTCCGATACCTCATTTTTCATTCAAGTGTTTGTCATTTCTTCATTGCTTAGGCTTGGTCTACATTGTGCAAGGAAACCACATTGTTCAAGGTGGCGTACCAATCGTGAGCGCACGAGCGTATCTTCGGTTTATTTTTAAAAGATATTCAGTACGCCCGGCGTGTGCCAGGGTATAAGTTGCTATTTGGTTGAAACAAACTAGATCTGTCAAAATTTTTTGAGATGAAATCGAGCAAAAAATTTCCAACTTGAATATTCTTTTAACTTCCATAAAGTTTAACTTCACAGCCAAACCAGAATTTGCATTAGAATCGCGTATAGTTCAATTTATTAATTGCAACCGATTTGACCTAAAGTTTTTTGACCTAGAACTTTAAACTGGATTTTATGTTGTAATGTTTATACAAAAAGGTAAGGTAATGCGGTACTAAATTGCGGCACAATTGTTCTAAATAATGTTGCGTATTTTCTTGCATACTGCTCGGATTTGAGGTCCTTTCATTGTTCCAATTTTAAATGAATTCCAAAATGGCTAAAATTACAGAAAATAAAATCAATTTCGATTTGAAGTTTCTACAAATTTTAAATAACTGAGGATGTCCCGCTTGGGTCTACATTGATTTTACCGTCAAAACTCGAATAAAAACCTGGTTTTTAAATTTTTGAAGGTGGTTCCTTTGCCATTTTGGAATGAATTTGATGACGCGACAACTGAGCTACATTCATTTTTATTGTTTTTGTCTGATTCTTAAAGTCAAGAAAGATTCAGTTTTTTAAACATTCTTCAAGACTGTTCCGATCCGTATGTTTTAATGCTACGTTAATGTTTTACTGTTCCAATCATTATTTGAACCGATCAGTGATCGAGTGGATAGAGCGTCTGCTACTGAAACGGTAGACTCGGGTTCGATTCCCGGTCGGGTCAAACCAAAGACTAGAAAAATTGCTATTCACAGCTTCCTTGGTAACTTTCCATCACAGCTTTCCAAGGCAACTTGGTGAATAAAATGTAATTACAATTACGTAGTCGGCTACTGCTCAAAAATTTCACCTGTACTTTTTGTATCGTTTTAGATGTTGCAGTGGTTTCCAGTCGAACGTAAAAAGGCCTAAGAAACAGGCCTATCGTTAATGCTTTGGAAATGCTTAAATTGGTTTGATTGATCTTGAATTTTTGCAATTAAATTTATTTGGAATTGCTGGTACAAGAGAGTGGTTTTTGACTTTTCTTACGCCCTTAGCTAAAAAATAAAGTTGTGGAAAAGGTATAGTAGAATATTGGCTGCTCACGTGCTCGTCACTCGCACAGCGAACATCGCAAGCGAAGTGCGACACTTCAAAACTCAGTGCGGTCAGTGGAGCAAGCAACAAGGAGACGACTTCCGCTTTCATACCATTCAAAAAATATAAGGCTTAAGTCAAACTGTATCAGCCTCCAGTTGTAAGAAGAATTGACTACGGATGAGACTCAGGCCAGAAACAACCAGAGAAAGACACTGGTTTCGAAGTCGCAGCAGTCTATCGCAGGACGCGTTCGACCATTCTGCCACCGTAGCTTTATGTTGAAACAAGCATATATGATGTTGAACTGTTCGACCTCATCGCGTCATTTTGACTAGCGCCTGCAAGCAACTGGGACTGCGGATGTGAAGCAATTACGCATCAGGTAGATTCCAGACGATGCATCTGCATTCTACAGTTGCTTGATTTGCTGGACTGTGCACTTGGATTAGAAACTAATCCATGGTTGAACGGATAGAGCTTCTGCTACTAAATCGGGAGACTCTGATTCGATTCCCGCGCTGGTCAAACCAAATATTCCGAAAAGGTATTCACAGCTTCCCTGCTTGAAGTTCAGCAAGTTGCAGGGACAGTGAGAAGCCTCCACCGTGTGTGGTAGACAAGTGGGCAGGTGGCAGCTTGACTCGATGACCGAATAAAGGTCCCTTGTTCGCTGTCCCTGGCCAAGGCAACTTGGTGAATAAAAAGTAATTGCAAAAGCAATCTTGGGAAGGCGCCAACGTTGAGAAAGTTTAATTCGTAAATTTACAAAACTTTAAGGAAAAAATATTGAACGAATAGCCTGGTACAGATACGTAGCCATTTTGGAATTTTGTAGCCATAGATACGAAATGACAAAGTAGCTATTTTTGGAAGAGAGTAGCAATTTCAATGGAAATCTTAAAGAGAGTAAAAAGAGAATAAGGAATATTCACACGCTCATTTTTTATTTGATTTTTTAAGGGTCAAAATCACGACCTGGAATTAGTTTGGATTTGGGTTTGGGTTAAGAGTAGGGTTAAATTTGGGGTTAGTTTTAGGGTAACGATTTGAGTCAGATGCAAGTCTGAATTAATAAAAAACGTAATAGAAATTTTTGGTGAAAAGCCTTCATTTTAGAATTGCCTGCCTGAATTCCATAATTCAAATTATTTTACATTACTTTCTAAAAGACTCTTGCAGGTATTGCAGCAAAACTGATAATCCGCGGAAGATTTTATTTTTGCGTGCTGCATTTCATCATTTGAATTATTTCTTCGGTCAATTTTAAAATTTTGGCAAAAATTTCAAACTGAGTCAGGTCAATTTTATGTCAATTATTGAAATTTTGGTCACATAAAAATCATGGGCAGCTTTTAAATGAATGATTTGTCTCTGCATGATTGGCTCAAGCTGCAGGGTTTGGCAGGAGCGTAACCAGGAATTTGCAATGGGGGGGTGAGCTGTTCCGGGAGTCATGGCCAAAGAAGAACGAAAAAAGGTGTGCATCTGGAATTGAAACGATTCTTTTATCCAAATTCAGTTGATGACCAAAAAAAAAGGTCTTCAGCTGAAATTGGGGCGATTTTTCTGCCCTAATTTAGATGGAGACCAAAAAAAAAAAAAAAGATCTCACCTTAAATCGCCACGGTTTTCATGTCCAAATTCGGTGGTAGATCCAATCGAAAGAACATAAAGTTCGTCACCTAAACTTGGAAATGCCAATGGGGGCCTATTTTCCATTCCAGTGCTGAAATCAGACTGAAAAGTGCTAAAAACTTGGTATTTTCCTTATTCTGCTTGCCAATGGAGAGAGCTACAGCACCCCCCCCCCCCCCCCCACCGACCTCTGGTTACGCTACTTGGGTTTGGTGGTTAATATAACACTCTAAATGCCATTGGAAGTCCTTATGACATTACAGGAGCCTCGATGGGCACCAAGCGTTTTTAGTTTTGATTTCCGTGTCACGCCGAGAGGGAGCCCTAATATTAAGGATAGATTGTAGCTGCCTTGAATACTGTATGATTGCACGAGAAGTTGAGAACTCAGCGGTTGTTCACCTGTCTTTTGTGAAGCACCACAAGTCAAAAATTATTTGTATCCCTTATATATTCAGCCACGCCCTGACCTATAAAGCTTACACACTCACAACCACCTAAAGATACGAAAATTAGTATACGGAGTGCTCTACAGCAATTAGCGCTTTACTCACCGTGAGTGTGGAAACGTGTCTTCGGTATCGAGAGAGCTTGCATTTTTGAACTTGATTCAGAACAGCCAACTGTGGATGCCTAAAAAGATGTCTGTAGCTCGCAATACCATCACTCAAACTTTCCAGAAATAACACAAATATCCAAAACGAAATGCAGTACTCAGAGTAAATGTGGATGGCTGCCGCGCTCTCGATCCCTTCCAAAAACTCTATGTATTTTGCAACTCCTACAAAACTAAAACCCCAAATAAAAGTGTGATGTACTATTGATAAACTGGCAAAGAAGGTCAGTCGCGGTATTTGCTCCCTGTGTTCCCTAGGTCTAGGTAAAACGAAATTCTGGAATAGTCACAAAATCATGGTAAAGAACCTTAATTTCCGGTGAACAAGGAACATATCTTTTTTGGTCTACCTAAATTTGACGGAATAAAGCAATGAATTTCTGGGTAAGAACTCCACAAAAAAATGCAGTAAATTTCTAACTGAGTTTGCCCCCCTGGCGCGAACCCCTAGTTAAGCCACTGGCTAGTGGCTACGGATGGAAGCTCAAAGGTCAAAACAATGTGGTCCAGCCCTGAGCATGATTGACTCAAGCTGCTTGCTACTCCAGGGTTGATGGCTTTATAGGCAGTGGAAGTCGTTATCACTTTGCTAGAGCCGACCACAATGGACGTCAAGTTTTTTTAATTTGAGCAAAAATTCAGAATTAACTGATTGAATTCAGTCGATGCTTTGTCAATATTTGTTAAATTTGGCAATATTAAGTAAGGATGACCGAGTTCTCAAATTTTGGAAAAAAAAATTCAAAATTGATTTAAGTCGATCTTTTGTCAATTTGTAAAATTTTGACAAGGCATGAGCAAATTTTGGAATAAAATCTAATACATGGGCAAACTTTCAAATTTTTGACCAAAAATTCGAAATGGAGTTGAGTGAGCGAATTTTAAAATTTTGGCAAAAAATTCAACATCAAATCATATGCCAATTTTTGAAACTTTGGCAAAGTTAACAACCATTGTCAAATTCTCAATTTATTCGCCAAAAATCTGTCACTTTTTGAAATTTTAACAAGGTTAACCGTGAGCACCTTTTCAAATTTTTGCTAAAAATTGAAAACCGTGTTAAGCCGAGTTTTTGTCAAATTTTTAAAATTTGAATTTGTAAATCCATGGGCAAAGTTTTAAATACATGATTGTCCATCTCTGTGCATAAATGATTCGAGCTGCTTGCAGCTGCATGTTTGGTGGTTGATACACCCTCCTAACTGCCAGTGGAAGTCGTTATGACATCACAGGAGTCGACCTCGATGGACGTCAAGCTTTTCCAATTTTGATTTCTGCGGTCGCACAGGGAGAGAGAGCCCCTGTATTAAGAATAGCTCGTAGCTGTCCTTAATGTAGGATTCCAGCTGCCGATAGTTTAATTTTTGTGAAGCACCACAAATGAAAATTAATTTAATTCCTATAAAAGTCCTGAGCTTCTGATCAAGTTAATTACAGCAAGATCTAATTGCTCAAATTAGAACAAGATAGGGAAGTTTATGTTTAAGAGGAGTTGAGCGATGATGACGCGGGCGTTATTCTATCTCTGCGCTCCAGGCGGAATGAAAATGTAGTAGTGATGAAGGACTATCTGGTGAAGAGACAATCCATTGCTTTTGGATAATTTTTCGGTGAAAATCTTTTTTTTGGTCTTCTAATTTGATGAAAAAATGCAATGAATTTCGGGGTAGGAATTTGACAGAAAAATGCTCTACTTAAAACCTCCCTCCCGGCCCAAATCTCTAGTTAAGCCATTGGTTGCTAATGGGAGCTAACAGCTAAAAAGAGGGTGGTCCAGCTCTGTACATGATATTGACTCGAACTGCTTGCAGTTGCTGGGTTAGTGGTTGATATAGCCGCTCAAATGCCAATCAAAGTCGTAATGACATTCTAGGAGTCGTTTACGATCGACGTAAAACTTTTTTTAATTTTGGCAAAAATTTTAAATTGACTAATAGAGTTCACTTGAGTTTTTTGTTAAATTTGGCAAGGTTATGTTTACATTTCGGAAGAAAAATTTAACATTGGTGGTTTTGAGATTTTGATTTTATGGCAGCTATTGAAATTTTGGCAAGGTTTACTTTTGTTTAAAGGTTAACAAGCAAGGAAAAAATTAGGCATGGACAAATTTTGGCTATAAAATCAATATCTGGTTAAGTCGATTTTTTATGAATGTTTAAAATTTAGACAAGATTTTACAAATTTTTGCGTTGAAATCAAAATCTGGTTAAGGCAATTTTTTGTCAAGTTTTGAAACTTAAGCAAGGTTAACCACGCAAAAATTTACAAGTTCTGGCAAAAAATTTCAAAATCGAATCAAGTCGAATTTTTGAAATTTTGACAAGGTTTAGTATGACAAGTCTACAAATGTTGGAAACAAATTCAAAACAGAATCGAGTCGATTTTTTGATAACTTTTGTAATTTTGACAAGGCAACTACCATGGACAAATTTTCAAATTTTCAAAATCAAAATCTAGTTAAGTCGATTTTTTGTCGATTTTAAAATTTAGGCAAGGTTAACCATGGCCAAACTTTCAAATTTTTGATGAAAAATTCTAAATCGAGTTGAGTCAATTTTTTGTCATAATTAAGGTTTTTTGTTTCAAAACTTTTGTCAAGAGTACTGCTTATGAGCGAACTTTCAAATTTTGTCAAAAAATTTAGAATTCAATCCTTTATCAATTTTTAACACTTTGGCAACGTTAACAATCATTGTCAAACGCTCAATTTATTAAACAAAAATTCAAAATCAATTTAAGTCAATTTTTTGTCAATTTTTGAAATTTTGACAAGGTTAACCATGGGTAAATTTTGAAATTTTGGCAAGGGTACCATGTTCCATGGGCATTTTGCAAATTTTTAAGTATATGACTGACTCGAGCTGCTTGCAGCTGCAGGATTGGTGGTTGAAATGACTACTTAACTGGATAACTGCCGTGGAAGTCGTTTCAACATCACAGTAACCACAAGTGAAAAAGTGTTTATTTCCAATAAATCCTCAGCCGTAGTGTGTTGTATTGAGATTAACTTAAATTAACCAAAATCCAGTCAAGGAATAATGATTTTTTTGTATTGAAAGGGAGGAAAGCTACTGCCATATACGTAACTGCCGGGGTTCTTAAACGTCCCGGGTGAAACGAAATTCAGAAAAAGCACAATAAATCTTTAGATCCTTTTCTAATTTTTAAAGAACTTTCAATCCCTTACGATATTATCGTGCAGGTCAGTCAAGTCACTACCAGTAAAGATCTTCTAACCTCAACAATTTGTATATTCCTCGCTTTAAGACTAACAGGATTAAGCGAAGAATCAAAGTGATCAATTTTTCACTTATAAGTTTGAAACTCAATTCCCGTTGAAATTCAAAAACTGCCCACGTTACGCTTTAGAATTAAATTTGTATCACATTTAATGCAAGCTTATGTTGACGAAGTATGTTGATTTTATGCACAGATCTGGACAGCGCTGTTTCGAGCTTTTACCTCTCTCATCCACATCCCTCAGCATATATAAGCCAATTTTATTGATGATACACTGTAAATCACACGCGCATGAAAAAAAATAAATAAACAAATAAATAATTAAGCAAATATTAAAGTAAAGCCAAGTACATTCATTGTTAAATTTAGTAAAGTGAAAAGTTTTAAATCCAGAGAATTTAGTAAACAATTAAGAAAAAAGCAAAACAAGAGTGTAGTGTATTCATCAGGTATCTACTCGAATAAGGTTTTCCAGCTGTTGCAGTAATTCGTTTTTTAGAGAGCAAAATACATTTTCAAATCCATGGTCTATTCTTTTTTTTTCTTTTTTCTCCCGTATTGAACAATAATTGTAAACTTTTGCTATAATATGTTTATGCTTTGGTTGGTAATTTTCATTTTTGCACTTTGTTCTTAGATTCCAGACAGTGTGGTTCGTTACGACGAGTAAGATTGCTATCGGTTCCAGATATGTGCAGTCGTTATTTAGGCAAAAATTAATCGGGAATAATTGGTTAAACGAGCTTTGTTCTAATTTAGTAATTTTTTGTATCACTGTTTTAATGATTTCCCATGCTATTCTCACTTCCGCACAGTTAACAAACAAGTGGATCGCAGACTCTTGACCTTGATGACAGAGGGGGCAAGAATTGAGGTCAAGGTTCCGTTTAAGTGGTAACAGGTTCCATAGGGTTCTATAAGCAAAAGTTTTAAGGTAGTTCGGTAAAATTGGGTGGGAGGCCATGAGCCAGCGTTGGCGATTCATATTCTTGAAGTGTACAGAAGAATAATCACACACATTAACAATACGGTGGTATATTGCACGTAGCTTGCCCTTCAACAGCTCGGGAAGAGTGATTTTGTATTTTTTGATTATTTCAATTGCGCGCTTGTAAAATGGTGAGAGGGAATCCCGGTGCGGTATGTTATTCAATATCTTCAAATTGAAAATTCTTGATAAGTGTCGTCCGGCTTCGTATTCAATGATGTATGTATGCGTGTTGAAGGGCAAGAGTTTATCACGGATTTTGAAGTATTCGAAAAGATTACGAACATAAAATAAATCACAATAAACTTGTGGATTTGGGTATTTTATGCCACCATCAATTACCGGTCGTTGGAGTTTTTGGATTGATAATTCAATGTTCTGGTCATCCACCAAGTAATTTAAAAATACTGATTCTATCGTTCGTTGGGAGGCGGTGTTGAGCGGATATGTAGAAGCCGTATAAGTAATTTGTGGTAAAAGTTTCGATTTTGCTAGAAGAGTTTTTGCTTGCCATGTTTGGAAGGGGACCGTAATGAGTTTCTTTTCTTGTCGTAATTTGTCGATTGCATCTTGCCAAATCAATTTGGAATTTCCCGTGCCGATTTGTGTTCCTAATACTTTGATTGTTTTATTAGCCCAATTGATTGTTGGAAGACCTGTATTCTGGTTACTGCAATTGATTTTAAGCCCATTTGTTTTTTGTTTATTTAAATTTAATCCAGATGCTTTTGCGAATTTTTCAATCAACTCAAATGTTTTCTCTACAGAACGTTTGCTCCTTAAAGTGAGGGTTAAATCGTCAGCATAACTTGGGCATTTAATATTTTGATATTTCCCAACTCCTAATCCTTGGATGGCCGTAGTCTGATTGATAGCTGCGGCCATGGGTTCAACAGATAATAAAAATAAATATAAGCTTAGTGGGTCGCCCTGTCGGACTCCTTTTCGTATGATGACTTTTTCGGATTGAAATCCATTTATTAAAATTTGGGTGGACGCGTTGTAATTTAATTTTTGGATGGTTTCAATAAATTTATGAGGAAAACCCATTTTTTGTAACACAAGGTATAGCCATGAATGATCGACAGAGTCAAAAGCTTTTTTGAAATCGATTGATACGAGAAAGGCCTCACTCTGATTTTGGGTGGCAGTCCAGTATAGGTCTCGCAATAAAGTTGTTGCGGTCGATATCTGGCTGCCAGGTTTTGCATATTGATGTTCTTGGACAACGGTGCCAATTGTCAATTTCAGTCGATTAGCTAAAATTTTGGAAAATATTTTCAAATCGTAGTTTAATAAAGATATTGGTCTGTAATTGCCTAATTGTTCCTTATCCCCTTTTTTATGTATTAGAGACAAATATCCCGATTTGAGCTTTTCGTTTATTCCAGGTGCAGCATAAAGGTTTGATAATAGTAATGTTATTTCCGTTTTAATTACCTGCCAGCATTCTTGGTAAAACTCAATGGTTAAGCCATCTGGGCCAGGGGCCTTGCCCCTTGACATGCTACAAATCGCGCGCTCTATTTCTTCCACGTTAATGTCCTCTTCTAGATCCTGTTTTTGTTGATTGGAAATTTTTCTGTTAATGAAGTTTAGGAAAAAAGTTTGTTCGGGCTTTGATGTGTCATCTTTCTGGTACAATTTAGAATAGAAAGTTTTTGCTACGTTTAAAATGTCGCCAGGGGAAGACTTTTGGATTCCCTGATCATCCACTAATTTTGTGATTATAGTTTGTTCTCTGTTTTTTAAGAACATTTTGAAAAATTCCTTTGTTGAGAAATTACTCGAATATTGATAAACTTCTTGATTTTTGATCAATTTCTTTTTGGTTTCTGCAATTTGCAGTGTAGAAAGGGATTTTTTGGCGTTTAAATAAGCTTGATTGTTTTGAATCGAATTAGGATGATTAGCTAAATTGTTTAATTGTTGTTTCAGATTATTCTCTATTGCCAATCGTTCATTTTTCAAACGTACTGAGTGTTGGATAACTAATTTCTTAATTCGTAATTTCGTATCTAGCCACCATGAGGCGATGTTTGAAGTGGCGCATTTTGATTTCCAACAAGTCCATTTTTGTTGGAAGATTTCTAGAAATTTTTCATCATAATACACTGAAGCGTTGTTTTTCCAGTAGCCTTTTCCACGAGGTAAAGGTAATGGTATTTCGAATTGAGTGATGACTGTTTCGTGGTCTGTAAATTGATTAGGTAGAACAGCAACAGAGGTCAATTTGATGTCACTGCTGACGTATATTTTGTCGATTCTAGATTTGGTGCTTTTTGAGCAAAACGTAAATTTTGCATCAAAACAATCAAGCTTTTTGTGGGAATCTAAAAGGTTACAGAGTTCAATTAATTCGCTCAATTGTTTGGATTCCGTGAGACTGCTCCTTTTTGCGGGCAACCGGTCACGGGTTGGATCCTCTACGCAGTTAAAATCGCCGCATAGAACTATAGGCAAATTTGGATTTACATAATTGTATAATTGTTCAAAGAAATTTTCTCTCTTGTTTTTTGAATAGGCCGCGGTATATCCATAAATATTTATAAGTTGAAATTTAAAAGAATCGCAATAAATTTCGGACGTTAAAATCCGACCATCGCTGTCTTCTTGACTGGGACCAAATTTTAAAAGTGGTTGGTTCAAAAGAATAGCAGTGCCAGAGTCGGCTTTTTTTGTATTTGCATTCGAGTTAAATATTGCTTGATCTGTCGACCATTCAGTGGCCCATTTTTCTTCGTCTTGAGGTTTTGAACATGTTTCTTGGAGACAATAAATTTGAATATTCAATTTTTTTAGGGCGGCAAAAAATGCAGTTCTTTTCGCAGCATCTCCAATGCCGCGGCAATTGATGGTGGCAAGTTTCAGGTATAAAGCTATGACGATTGTTGACAATTGATACAAACCGATAAACACAAAAACAGTAAAAAGTTGCAAAGCACAATGTTATTATACAAATATTGCAAATTTAGATTATTAATATTCGCTGGGGTTTTTAGATTCAGATTTGAAATCGTGACCACATTGACATTTTAATTGTTGTTTTTTTTTCTTACTAACAAATTCTTCGCAGTTATGACAATTAGCAACGACTTGGGAGCAACCCTTACATGAGAATACCCCATTTTCAGGCGGGACCAGTTTCCATCCGCACTTGCATTTGTAAAATCTGCGCTCGCAAGCACATGGAAAGTATTCACCTTTGCATTTCTTAATTAGGCCGCGGCAGCAAGATTCTGCATTCAAGTTAATTGTGTCAAATTCGAATTCATCTGAGCTCGATGTGCTTGAGTGGGGATCAAACAAGGAACTCAACGGTTTCATCTCGCTCGAGTCGCCTTTATGCCGACGTGAGTCACGTTCAGTGGATGAATTGGTGCCTGAGCGATTGCGTTTTGGGCGTTCATTATCATAGTTAATATTAGATTCACATTCACCTGGTTTGGTTTTATTGGATGGAACTGAAGTTTCGTTGTCACTGTTGAATGCTTCTTTTGCTTCTTCATATGACGGCTTTTGACTTTTATCTTCTTCTTTTTGTTCTTCAGGTGCTTGGCGTTTGAATAACTTCGATCTTTTCCGTAGTTGGATCATATTTGTTTTTTGTTTGCATTCTCTCTCAATGTGGCCTTCCTCTGCGCAGTAGCCGCATGTTGTAGGTTGGCCAGAATACCTGACTCGAAATTTATATTTTCCAAAGTACAAAAAACTGGCTATGGGGTTGGTTTCTAAACTTTTTCGTTCCATTTTAAAAACTCTAGTCCCAGTTTGGATGTTGAAACGGTCGCTAATTCGTATGGGCGTATGTAAAACTTGACCATGTTTACTTGTCAGGTATTCTATGATTGGCTCAGAAGGGAATCGAGGAGGTATAAAATCGATTCTAACTTCTGACACAGAGTCAGCATGGGCTACGGCATCCCGAATGTTTTCAGAATTCCTCAAACTTTCGGCCATTTTGACAGCATTTTCTTTCGTTTTAAGAGTGAAATCGACCAAATTTCCAGGTCTCATAACGATACCGACAATTGTTGCAATAGGCCAGTTAACTTTTTTAATTTCTTTGTAAACTTCTTCTCTTGTTATATTATTAAGAAACTTAACAGTAACTTTGAAGTCGTTTTCATATTCGAAGTGTTGCTTATTGCCAGTTCGTACTCTCGCAGCCCAAGTTGGCTCTATTCGGTTGTTGCTGCTGGAAGGCTGCATTTTCTTGCCTTTCGTACAGTTGTAGCCTCTACGACCTGCTTTCAGTACCTGCTGCTATCACGGACTTTCAGCTCTCACAAACTTTCACTCACAAAAAACAAAATAAACAACTGACCTTCCCAAAGCTTCAAACACGACCACTTAGATCTGAAACAGTTTCAACGTTCGGGAACGTCGAAACTTACCTTATTCAAATAGAATCTCTCAGCTCAGCAGTCGAAACTTACCTTATTCAAATAGAATCTCCCTCAGCATATATAAGCCAAAGCTATTCTCCACCCATCTTTTGGTCTAACCATGGTCAAACTGGACCAACGTTGATGACGTGCACAGTGGCAGAGGCTATAAAGGGAATAATCAATTTTTCACTTGTGGTACTTCGCAAAAGAACAAGTGAAAAACTGATGGGCTCTTTTATTAAGGACAGCCATATGCTATCCGTAGGCTAATATAAGGGCTCCCTCTCTGCGTGACCATGGAAATCAAAACTGAAAAAGCTTGACTTTATTTCGTGAGGAATACCTTTGGTTTAGGTATGTTGAGGGCTGCTGATGAGAGCCAAAAGCTCGAAACAGCGCTGTCCAGCTCTCTGGATGATTGACTCGAGCTGCTTACAGGTGTGGGGTTGGTGGTTGATATTGCCACCTACCTACCAATGGAAGTCTTTCTGACTTCCCGGAAGTCGACCACGAAGGACGTCAAGCTTTTTAGGCTAAATTGATGTTATTTCGAATATTTTGCGGTAAATTGGTCAGCAACCACCCTAGTCATGAACATCTATTCGTCTTTCGAAAGATACAAATTATTAACTTGTAGGCTAACCGGGAGACTACTTGACTCAAAGACCGAGAAGGTCCCTTTTCAACCTCCCAGTCCCCATTAGAGTTCAAAATTTGTATATGTTTTTGACGTGAGTGGAGACGAATAAACTTCTGTTAATGAGACAAACCATTTCTTTTGGACAAATTTCGGCAAAAACCTTTGTTTCGTTTTCACCAAAATTTGATGGAAAAAAGCAAAGAATTTTTGGGTTAGAACTTCACAGCAAATGCAGCGGATTTCTGGTTAAATGTGCCTCCCTAGCACAAACCTCTAGTAACGCCACAGGCACCTCGTGAGAGCTACTGGCAGGCGCGTAGCCAGGAATTCGCTTTTTTTGGGAGCTGGAAACAACAGTAAACAAACTTGACCTAAATTTTCATCAGTCTTGAATCAGATTGAAGCAGTTTTTCTGTCAAAATTAGGTGATCCCAAAAAAACTGCACTTTTTCTGGTACAAATCACAGCAAGTCCTTCACAACTTCTGATCGCCAATCCCATTGGGGGAGCTATTTTCATTCTTGGAGCAAAAATCGGCTTCAAAAGAACTAAAAACGTGATAGTTTGCATACTTTTCAAGCCAACGGAGGGGCTCGAGCCCCCTCCCCCCTGGCTACTGGTGAGAGCTAAAAGCCTGGAACAGGGTAATAATTACATGTTATTCACCAAGTTGCTTTGGCCAGGAGACAACGAAGGAATCTTTTGGCCTTCGAGTTGAGCTGCCACTTGTCTACCAAACACGGTGGAGGCTTCACACTCAGGGGGTATTTAGAGAGGGACATTGAGCCATGCCCCCCTTTGGGGTGCCAGTAATGCATAATTACCTAAGAATAGTGCGCAAAATTGAATTATGCCCTCCTCCCCTTAGGAATTTGGGCAGAAAAACGGGCTAAATCTTTGTTTGGTGTCATCTAAATCTGGGCAGAATAACGGGCTAAACCGGAGTGAAGACCCCTTTTCTTGGTCATTTTCCTCGAATTTCCTGTCCCCCCCCCCCCCCCCTTTCAAAAATCTTGCGTAGGCCACTGTTTACACTGTCCCTTTAGTTGCTGAAGGTCAAGCAGGAAAGCTGTGAATACCGATTTTTAGTTTTATCCGACTGGGAACCGAATCCGAGTCTACCGACCGCTTCAGTAGCGGACGATCTATCCACTCGACCATCGACCGGTTATCAAGCTCTGTGCAGGCTTAATTCGAGCTGCTTGCAGCTGCAGGGTTGGCAGTTGACATAGCGACCCAACTGCCAGTAAAAGTCGTTATGGCACCACAGTAGTCGACCTCGATGGAAGTAAAGCTTTAAAAACTTTGGTGCAAATTTAAAATGTACTAATAGCGTCAAGTAAATTTTATCTATTTTAAAAATTTTGGCAAGATTAACCATGGGCATATTTTAAAATTTTGCAAAAAAAAATTTAAATCAAATTGAGTTTTCAATATTTGATTAGACTTTTTCAATTTTTGAGATTTTGATTTTCGGCAAGAACATTGGGCGAATATTTTCGAATTTTGAAAAAAAAGTCGAAGTCAACCATGAGTGAAATTCCAAACTTCAACAAAAATTTAAGCCGATTTCTGAAACAATGTCAACGTTAAACAATACAAAATCAAGCAGGAGGAATACTGGTTTTTCGAGAACTAAATCTAGTTAAGTTAAATAAAACGTGCCTTTGCGGACATCGAGTCAAACGTACACAGGTTGAAACTGTGCTGTTTTTTTTTGAAATTGAAAATCAACAAGAGAAGCTGCTTAGAATAGAGGTAATTTCCTGACCGGTTTCAAAATAATGAATAACATCCATTAAAACGAAACGGGATTTCCACTATTTTGATCGTAATCAATGATTGAAGGTCCGATTTCTTGGAAAAACCATAATTTTTGCGGTCAGATTGCAATACCGGTTCATATTTCTTCGTTATTTTATTGTAAAAATCGCTTTCATATCACTTTGTCTCACACAGGCGAAACAAGAGTTACGCGCACAGCATTAACTTCCAACTAATAAATGTTGCATAAACAAAAATATTAACATGCAGCGGTTCTCGGCAAAAGTTGAAACGATTAGAGCGCACATTCATCGAGATTATTATTTTGCTTACTTCCAGTTACCTGGAAGCAGTCAAATTTATTTCGTGAAAATCAAGTTTGTGAAGGCTGGAATAGCAAACAAGAACAAAAAAACAAAACTAAAAAGCCTTCACCTAAAGGGTGGGGGGAGGGGCGAAATGTCACAATTACCATAACATCAATTTGATTTCTGAAATATTGAGTAATATGCACCAACATCAAATTCTTAACCATCATAACAAAAGGAACGTTGGAAAAAAGTCCCCAGTAAATAACGATAAAGGGGGTACAAATTCGTGTTTTTGTAATACACTGCATATTAAACGAGAAAATAAAGCGAAACCATCACAGCGTTTCATACACAGTCGCCTTCTTGTGGCCGGACCCGGTAGCTATGAATCGATCGTCCTTAGAAATGTCACAAGTTAAAATCGATGTCGATTCTTTCAACTGAAAAATAAATTGTATTACAGTATGCTCCTTTTTTGATTTATTAAATTCCGTCATCTTCACTCAAAAGGGTTTCCATACCTCAAATGTCAGAACTAAAAAAACAAATTATAGAAGTTTCGGAAGCGATTAAATTTTTCTATTTTTCAACCAAAAAATATGACAAAAAGTGCAAACAAATCTCTGGAATTCAGCAAATAATTTAGTGATGTACAAGTTTCGAAAACATTTAAGCCGCATTTCAACCAAAAAATCTGAAAACTCGCTAATCACCTGGTTTGTAAACAATTTAACTCTTGTACCCAATTCTAGTACAATGAGTCGATTTTACTCCACGTTTTTAATTCTAAAAAATTCAAGCTCTTCCTTTACCTGAAATATACTAGCCCCGTACGGAGACCTCCATGAGTTTATAGTGCTATCCTTTCCCGTGCTGACAAACCACTTCCCATTATGAGCAAATTTGAGCGAAAGAACGCAGCTTTCGTGCAGATGAAGCTGGTATTTCTCAGGTTTTGTGTCGTGCAAAACCTCTATAGTGCTGTTCTCCATCCTAAAGCATTGAAAATACGATTAAAGCTCCTTGAAATCACAAGCGCACGTCTTTGGTAAAGGTTTACGTCAGGAGACAACGGGAAAACATTTCATTTTTAGTCAAGCTGCCCCCTGATGCCTTCCTATCTATAACACACGGTAGTGGTGGTAAATATTTCAAGCTGTTTTCTAAAATAAAAGTAGAGAAGCTGGGAATAGCAATTTCAATGTTTTGAAATCTTGATAATCATAATTTAATTGTGATGTTTAGATGTATAGACCAAAATGCTGTCAAAACTCTTAACCTCAACCTCTCCAAATTTGAGCTTTCTACGTCGAGCCTTTTTCGAGAAATTGCAATTTAAAAGAAAGGGACAACAAAGTTGTAGCGTTAGAACATTCATCCATTCTCTTGGTAGTTTTTCTTTTTTTTTTCGGAAGTTTCATCACGGTAATACTTGTCATTCGGCTCTGCTAAGCCTAACTGAAGAGCCTTGAAATTAGGAAAAACAGCTGTCTTAGGCATGCAACAGATAATGTTGTTGTTTTTTCTGTGCTTTTAGTAATGTTTTCTGTGAATTTTGATCTTTGTTCGATTGCTTTTGTGATGTACTTTTTAAATGGTGTTCTTTTTCAATTTTGTTTTGATATTGCAACTCAAAGCCAACAATTTTCCCCTTATTTTAGTGTGCTCATTTACTCAGTGATGTGACAGATTATATTTCGTCATTTTTATTGAAAACTAAGAGGAAACCCAAAATATTTCTTCTCTGAATTGAAAAATGAATTAATGAAACAACAAAATTAACGTTTGTGAATTTTTCTGTTTTTTATTCTTTTTTGTTTTTTTTTTCGAAACAAAATTTTAGGAATACTAAGTAAAAATTAAGCAAAAAACTTTCGGAACTAAAGAAAATACGCCAGTGATTTTTCCAGTTTAGAACAAAATTTTAGGATAAAAATAATCCTGCGGTACTCACCCAACAGTCAGCCAGTCGCCAGTTGAGCAGCAGGCAAGTGAAAATACTTGCGAACTGAAATCCAGTTTTTGAAATTCTTTTCCGCTTCCCAAGTCCCACGAGCGCACTGTGGTGTCCAAACCACCGGACCACAACTTCGTCCCATCTGGAGAGACGTCGATGCAACTGGCCCCGTCCGTGTGACCGTGAAATTTCCTAAAAAATAACCCAAAATGTAAAATGTATTTACATTTGGTATTAATTTTTAAACCGTATTTTCATTACCGCGTGGTAATCTTTACACATAGCAATAAAAATGCTACTAAATAGTCAATATATAAAAATAATCCATCCAATGCAACAACTCACGAATGGATTTGCAAAATAAAAAATTAAATTTGACAACTAATTAATTACTGAGGTCAAGGTAGAGAAAAGAAACACGGGGATTGGGGACACCACTGACTGCTTAACTCAGAATTGGAAAAGGTGCAATCCCGACAGTGCGTTTTAAATCCGGTATAATAAACACCAATAGTTTATAACTGAAACTGTCAATCAAAAAAAAACACAGCATTTGGGCAGCTTTTATACGTTGAATAACCACGATAGAGAAGGATAGGGGGTCCCCTAAAATACCTCTTCAAACAGATCCAACTCTGCAAAACTAAAATCATTTTTTCTGCAATTCAAGGCCGCTAGATAGCGATGCGGAGTGAAAAGTCGCGAATTAATTCATTTTGCAACTTTTATTGCGGTTAGATAATTACGCTAATTCTCAGACCAAAACAAACAAGCGATGAACCTGATTATCTTGTTAATCCTCAAGTCCCACACCGCGATTTGACCAGAACTACAGCAGCTGTAACAGAATTTGGAATCTGGACTAGCAGCCAAGGCATAGCAGGCAGGAGAAGGTAACTCCAATTCGTCCTGGAAACAAAAAAATACGGGAACTTAAGTACATGTAATTTTATGACAAAAATGTCTCCAGTGTACTACAGAAAATATAGTTACATAATCAATTCTTACATTTCGATTATTTAATTTTGACGGCCTAACTTCTGCTTTTGAAAAAACTACCCACCAATTCCATCAATAATGGTAAGTTTACCACTTAAAGGTCTTGGAGATGTAATAGCTAAACAGATTAAAAACGTTGCTACAAAAAACAGATTCTTACTCAATAAAATTCTGCAAACTAAGTTTAACGCATCAAGTTAAACTAACCTTTAATTTTGGGGAGGGTCCGGACAGGTCCCAAACAGAGAGGGTGTTAGCCTCTCCTCCCACCAACAATGTCCGATTATCTGACAACAATTTGCAAGATCGAATGTAGTGTTCCGTCTGGAGGCATTCCAACTGCGAAATGGGGGTACGTTTTACCGTCGGCCCAGGGGTCCCATTAGACGTGGCCATGTCCCAAATTTTAACACAGCCCCGGCCACCGGTATAAACTAGGCGAGAGGGGTTACTAATTGCGACAGCACAGACTACGTCCCCATGCTCCAAACTGAGTATGGGGCGCGCCCCTCTGGGTATTCCCGCACCCATGAGAGCATCAGGAGGAAATTGAACAGTTTGAGGGGGCTGGCCTTCAGCGCTGATGTGTAGAGAATAACCTCTGTAAAAAAAGGGCAAATTAACCTCAGGTTATATCAAACAACCAACTACAAAATAGATAATGAACTAATGGCACGATACACAAAAAGCACAAAAACTAAACACTAGAATACAAAGAGGTTTAGGATATATATGATTAACCCGAAAGGACTTGCTTAAAGCTGCTCACCCAGAGCTTGGAGGATATGACCAATGGCCTCCTTTGTGTAATGGGGTGCCCACTATTTGAGTGGTGTGAAATGGCTACCATTCCCGAAGCATCTCCAGTTCAGTTGGGGGTTTAAGGTGCACCACTGAAACCATGCTTCTACCCAATCAACGTAGAAAAACTATTACTACACCACCTAACTACAAATGCTACATAAAAAAATCAGCGAAAAAGAACTGAACTAGTTGATAAGACTTAAAGCGAGAAGGGAATTGCCTTGTTTGTTCTGCGAAAAAGGATGAGAGCGACTTCAAAACCAAACGCATGTCATTGGTTGGGCAAAGCGCGGGATAGAAGCTTATCTTTTTTTCTGACAACCAGAAGTACTGTAGATTTAGCGCATAATATCATGTCCAATTTTTTTTTGTACGCAAGAAAAAAAAACGCATTCATGTTAGGGAAAATGCACCACAAGAATGCACACAACTCACGTTTTGTTTGCTAGCTGCATTGCAGGGTGAGTCATGGGTCGCATTTGGTTGTCGAAAGGATGCATTGGGTTTCTAGAATACACAAAACTGTTATCGAATAACGTCACACCAACAACTTCTTTTCGACCAAGTCAATATTGTGGCCTTTGAAAAGAAAAATTGAGAGTAATTTCAAAAGACGTTAAAAACTTTTGAGAGCCTCAAACTTCGGTAATCCGTGATCTGGGATTGCAAATTTATTCACTTTTCCTACAACCCCACCTCGCTTGAAAAAGCTAATTTTTAGTAGCAGCATTTACATATTGGATAAATTTGCTCATGACATTGTTGTAAAGTAGAGGAATTAGGTGTGTGAACACTGTGCAGTGCAGTAGTTAAATAGTGTGCAGCAGTTACCTGAAGTGAGCCCCTGTCGCTGTTGGGTTTATTCCCGAAGGAGCGCCCTGGAGGTTTTCGTAAAGAGCAGGATGGTGCGGAAGTCCTGGATGCTGAATACCTGGAGGATAACCTGGAATGGCTGGACCCGAGTAAGCAAGCTGTGGGGGTCGCGCAACTGCAAAAGTCATTTAATCGTGTGAGATAATTCCCATAGTTTTGGCTTGCTGTTATCAATAATTTCACAAAATATTACACGGTCGGCGATCACTCGGAAAAGTTCGTGTTTCGAGTCTCGGACTTTCGAATTGGACCGTGTTTCAACAACTCAACATCGTTGTAATCTTCTTCTGTAAACGCCGAGCAGTCCAAAAGGCTAAACTTCCGTTAACTCGTCACACAGTACGACGAATAGTGAGTGCGCGCTGCGTGTTTGGTTTGGGTTAATCACAGCTAACTTGCGGGTTTATAATACTCACTATTAGGGTCCATCCCGGGCCGTTCTTGCTGTGGACGGGGTAGATACCGTTGGGAATTGGGGCTGCCAGTTGAGCTGTGCTTGCTGGGGGGGCGTGTTTGGGGGCTACTTGATTTCGCTGATTCCTGATTGGCTTCAGATTTGATTTCATGCTCTATTTTTGCTCTGCGGAAAAAAACACAAAAGTAATACTTTGTAACTAGGTTCAGCAGTCAAACCACGACATAAAGTGCTCAATAAAGTCGCTGTAGTATGCCTGAGCGTGTAACGAGTAGGCAGGAGAACTCCTGCGTCTTTGCGGGTTATGCTGCGACTTCTCACAAGCAAATGACGCAGAGATGTGAGCTGTTAACAATTTGTCTAAAAACGAACGGCCAAGAAATAGAACCCAGATCTTTTGTTTGAAAAGCAATCGCGCTTACATTTAACCAACTAGCAAACTTAGTCAAGATCATTTTGGCTGGTACGCAAACGACAACACACAGCCAATTCAGGAATTGAACCAGGAACCTGTGAGCTTTCGTTCACTAACTCGACAGCATATTTCCGGAGTGTACCCTTTCTTTTACTAAATTGATTTGCCATCTCTCAGGCTGGAAAAGCTGTCCAAACCCTTCCTTTAATGCAGGGTTCTGCAGAAAAAGAAAACGCACCGAGAATCGAACCAAGCCTTCAAAGACGCGCGCGTCTTAACCATTTCGCCGTAGAGACGTAAAACGTTGTCAATTTGTTAAAATCTCGCATATATTTTTCAAGAGATAAAGATAAAAAAATTGAAATAATAAAGGCATACTTCGCAAAAATTTAACCCGATGCTGTGCAGCCAAGCTACACCGCCACCGAGCACGATGAAAATTCACGACAGCGATTTCTAGTTCGTTTGACGGATTGATGTTCACATATGGCAGATTATCGTGAGCAACGCCGAATTTCCGATTGGCAAACATAAACAATGGTTGGACCGAATGCACGCAGACGAAAAGTGCACGCAATTAAGTAGACCGCACCGTATTGGCAATTAATCACTGAAACTATATACTTTACAATCTTGACCAAGATGTCTGCGATACTGGGTCGATAAAAATAAAACTTGAAAAAATTATGCGTACTTTTTGTTGACAGTTAAAGAAGTTGGGATAAGGTTACTAAAAACTATCTTCAATTATCCAGTAAAATAAATGACTGTGGAATTTTGAACAAATCCTAAAGTGTTTAGGACTTCAAGCGTTCTAAATACTTCAACTTCTTTCCGATTAAACTAACTGCTTGTCCGAAGTCATCAAGCAGTGATAATCGCTGACAAGGACACAACAAGACGTGACTAGGGTGGGAGTGAAACTCACATCATGCGATCACTGCTGTCGTAAAAACGACGCTCTATTGAATTCTCTTGGCCACGCTGTCGACAGGAAATGATTTAATATCACGTCTTGGGAAATTCTTTGTTTACTTTTAGCCGCTTTCAGGGTATTACCGAATGCTTGTACGGCACTCAAGGAAGAAATTTAACTATTTATCTTTCGGAAAAGCTGCTGGCAAACAAAAAACGCATATTTTGCATATGAGTTTTGTTTTAGTAGGAAAAAATGGAAAATTTTGGGTAAACTGCGCTGATTTGGTTTTTACCACTTATCCTAGACTTTTCACAAACTGGGTTCGGAAAGTCGTCGAAAGGGTAAAGAGCGGCATAAGTAAAAAAAAACGCCTCATCTCTCCCCCGCATTTAAACCGTTTTGATTTAATAAAGATTATTCAAAGTCCTATTCACAAACTTTATCAACCAGAGACAAAATATTCCAATTCTAAACAGCTTCGTTGTCAGCTAAATAGCACATGCCGATTGCTCTCTCCCCAGAACCTCCTTTTAATTATTTTTCTAACAAAACCTCTACTTACTTGAGCGATCTGGATGCTGAGCTAGTTGCCGAACCATCTGACGCAGTTGGACTCGGGATTTGATTTGAAGTGTTCTCTTTCTTTACTGAAGGATTCAGCGCCGAGTTACGAGTTCCCAGATGCGTGTTCGGGGGAACTGGAAGTGTAGTAGGGGCCTCCGAGTACCCGTTAACACGAAGGGGGTTGCTGTTACCAGAAGGACTGCTGTGTTCCTGTCAATAAAAATAGCTCAATTAAATGCAATTTTGATGCAAAATTACAATCTAGATTTAAACACTGTATCATCCTGGCATACTAGATCTAAAAACGCAGGAAATATATTTCATCAAAGCTCGTAGGATGCTGCTCAAAATGTGTTTTTAGATCTATAGTGTGCCAGAATGATACAGTTTCTAAACTTAGAATTTATTTTATATTTATACTGCTATCGCCTGGTTTCATCGAAGTTTTTAGAGCTAATTTGTTTTTACTATCAGAATTTTACACAAAATATTATCAAAAACAGGTATAACCAACCCAGGAATTTGTTAGGTAAAAAAATTGCCTAACATTTTTATATTTAAAAAACAAAATCGAAGCTTAATTTAACCAAGCATGGATCACGTCACTAGCAATGTAGAAAAAACAAAACAGGTTGTGAGAAATTTACTGGTGGCAACTTCACATAGCTTGATCACACGTCACAAACCAGTGGTCTATGGTTCACACGACGCAAATTTGCATCTAAAAGATTATGGAATGTCACTGGCTATATGAGAATAGGGTATTTTCAGAAAAGTAATGGAAAACTTCTCCAGCTATATTCGATTTGGAATGCCATTATAGTGGCTATTTGATAGCTGTATGTGATCTCCAAATTGCCTTCCTAACGCCGGTTTTTTAATGTAGCTTAGCCTAGTGAACCAATTCGTCGGCCTTAACAACTAAATCCAGCATAGCGGGCTGCTTCAACCAGCATAAAACAGTATTTCAGAAGCACGCTAACGATTAAACATAGCGGCCAAGCTACGTACAACCAAAATCATCAACTTCTAACAGACAATTTTTTAGATCACATAAAAGCATCAAAAAGTCACTTTTTTAATTTACATCAAGCTCTAATTTTTAGGCGTGACCTCTCACGACCGTCTGAACAGATAGTCGCAAAATTCTACCCAAAAAGAAAAAAATCAAAGCCAATGTCCGTTTAAAAGCATTTTTTAGTCTCAAGCAGCTTTTCCTGTAAAAATATAGCTAAGCAGAAAGAACTTTCATTTAGCTAACCAAGAAGCGACTGCGGCGCTTTTATATCGGACAAATCGTCCTCACCCGTCTCGAAGCTGACCATATTTCAATTCAAGCTTTTCGGTTGACGTTTTTCTTCCCTCGTAAATTTGCTGCTTGTTTGAAGCCACCAAGCAGAGATAATCATCGTAAAGCGTCTTATGCAAAAACGCAACAACGTGAACAGGGTGCGGGCTGAACCAAGATCATGCGATGAGGGCCGTTGTAAAAACGACGCATTGCCCTTTTGGTCATGTTGCCGAAATTGATTAAAAAAAACTTTTTTATGATGCTATTTGTGAATAACTTCAAAAACATTGCCAAAATACAGCAATATTTTTATAAAAATGTTTACTGTTTGTAGAGGAAAAAAGTTAGTTGCTAGAAATAAAACTTAAGATTTTTTTCGCTCGTATTTCTTTGTGACTGCGTAATTGCCCATTGATAAAAGTTTTTCTATTATATTCTCATTCTTCGCTTGTTTATGGTAATTAAGTTTATCTAACGGCGACCCTTTGAAAAAAAAAGAAAAAGAAATAATTTACGGGTATCTAAAGAAAGCAATTTCAGAGAATCGAATTAACCACTGGGATAGAGGATTGAATAAACGATCGGATTTCATGGTATTCTAAATCAAAAACGGACAAAGGGCGCAAATCGTCAAAAACGATTAAATTGTGGGAGCGAAGCCATAGAGAGACTTTTTCGTCAACGAAATCGTAAATAGAATCGGGTGTCCAATTAACTGGAGTAAAAACAGCCGCCAATTCACGTGTATTTATGACGTTTTTCTCCACAATGGCGTAACAATCGTAGAAAAGTCAAGTGGTCAACTGACACAAGTTATTTTCTAGATAACGTCCAATTTACAAAACTTCTAGTTTTTCCATAAACAACCAAACCATTTACTAAATTTAAAAGTGATAGTTTTGATGGCGATGCACTGTCCATTCTAATCTTATGAAGCCATACTTAATTTCACGATAAAGCTGAGCAAATCAGAACAAGAAATATTAGTTTTTAGTTGTAAAATTTTACTTTTCGATGAACTTAAATGCCCTTCTCTTGCAGCAGCATATGTTTTGTTTTACTTAGCCACAACGTAGCAGTTTATGCAAAGTGTCAAAGGGTCACGAAACCGTATAATTTCAAACCACTTTAACGAGAAATCGTAAACGGTAATTTATGATGGTAACGACAGATAAAAGATAGTGTAATGGATGGAAGGGAATATCTTCAACTATACTAGTTTGTGATTTGTCTGCGACTTTTTTATTCTTCAGAATTTAGATATCTTTTGTGGCAAATTGCAAACAAGAATAATACGACAATATACTTTAGCTCTAAATAAAATATACACACGCACGCAAAATTATAGCATTTTTTATTGTGCAAATAGCATTTAATGAATGCTGAGGACAATGCTACAGAAAACAGTCTTGTATTTCGTTCTTGTATAAGTGTGTTATACAAAGTATGGCAGGCATTATCAAGTATTGTATTTTTAATGCTGAACGCAAAGCAAAAGCTGACAATACAAGGCTGACGTTTTTACTTTGACCCGACCGGAAATCGAACCAACTTAACCATTTTACTCGCAGATAGATGCTGTATTTCCAACAAGTGACTCACGGTCGATTGTAATTCATACTCTCTCTATAGTGCAACAGAAAAGTTGCAGGCAAATTAAAAAAGATAAAGCATGCTATAACCCAACATTTTTGATCAAAACCTAGTCAAATAAACTTTGCAGTGACTGCAACAGCAAAATTAAACAAATATTCTGGAATTTAATTTTACCTAATTTAATCCCCAAGGATATTAGTTTTGTTTGATATCGCAATTTTGTTTAATGTAAACTGACAAATTTTTTAAATTTCAAGTAATAAAAACATTGATTTTTGACGTGTGATCGATATCTTCAATTATTAAACTTAAGCTTCTGTGCATCAAGCTACATTACAAGCTTCACTGAGCTCATTTAGAAAGTCTTTTTCGGGGGAGTAACTACTTCAAAACTATAGACGGAAATTCCCATTTAAATAGAGCCTTCCTTTTTTCATGTTAAAAACGTTTAGTTTTGTTAACTCCTACCGACTAGGAAAGAAGAGAAAATAAAAATGGAGTATTGGTGTCTAACGCTAAGATTTTGTATTGTTACATAAAAAGTCATTCGTGACGTCATGCAAAACTTACGTCATTAGATACGTCAACAACAAGGTCGCGATCGCTTTTCTCCGCATCTGAATCCTAAAAAAATCGCATTAAAGACATTATCGAAAATAATGTAAGCGCTTTAGTATACGCCAATACGCTTTCAAGATGGCATCAAACCGTATTAATATTAACGAAGTCATTACTTTATTTTTTGTCAGCTATTCTGTGAATAAGTTAAACAGTGGTTCTCAGACAGGGTTTAAACAAAGATCAAGATTTTGCAGTCCATTTCCAAGTAGTAAAATGCGATCATGCTGAATAATTAACTTTCTATTGGCCAGTACTTCCAATAAACTGGATGTAATTCCATCACACCTCCTTGCAAATTGCAGTCATCGCCAAGCAGTCTTGGCCAGCAGACAGCGAGGTGGCTTTTCAGGGCATTGTAATCAAGAATGTATGCGTACCATCAACTACGAATCCTTTTTGGGTTTAATTTGAGTCAGGTTGAGTTCCCATAACTACAAAACTACTCGGCCCCAGATCAAGTGTTTTCCCAAGGACATAACGATGCTAAATCGTGAATTAAATCGTGAGCCAGTAATCTTGTGATCATAACTCGACGCTCTAGCAACTGGGCTTTGCCACCGCTAGTAAATATATCACTTAAATATTTCCAAATATAACTGGGTACCTCCCCTCATTAATCGCATTGATTTGAATATACTCATAGTTTTTAATATTTCATGTGTAGATTAGTAGCTAATAAATAACCCATGAAGTCCACGCCGCTACAGGATTATGTCAACAATGAACCTAATAAATGAATACCATGTTGATTATTATGGATGTTGCATAGGAAAACCCGTTTGACAATAAAATTTATAACAATGACATAGATTACATTAGGAAAGAATGCTATATTATCCTATTATGCAATATTTATGATCATGTTTTAGTGACAAAATGCTTGGCTCGGACAATGCAAATTGCGCAATTCATGTGCTGTATGTCTTTATTGTTACTTGTACTGGTTCCAGCATTTATACATCCTACAACCCGTCGATTTTAATCGACAATAAGAAACACAAACATTATTTGATACTGTTTGAAGTAATGTACACATTCCCCTGACACGATAACACTCAATAAAAGGATCCACCAGAGTCACAAAGCTATGTCGGGATTTAGTTTTTCGTTTCGACAAGTTTTTGAATTTTATAATCTGTGCACAACCTATATAAAAAATATATATGTATAAATTATATACGAAGCCTAACAAATCTTCATTTCCAAAGCGCCTCAGAGCTTCAACCATAAAAAGACTCAGTGCAAAGACTTCCCACTACGCTGGTCAGATTAACACTGTGGTAGGAATCAGGAAGATACAGTACCTTCTAATATTTCTCAACAATTGGCATATAACCTCCAATATTTAACCACTTATTTTTTATTCAATTTTTATTATTGTAATTTTTTGTAATCACAATGCAGGCAAGATATCTTGATTTCTTTTTCTCGAAACAGCTTTTATCTCAACCAAAATTTTGCCCAAGTATCGCAAATATTTATGCCGAAGATTGTAGGATAAAATATAAAGATCATCCAAACAACTGCAAAATCTGTAATTCCAAGGAATTTTGTCTCTAAACGGCATTAAAATTGAGTTGTTGATAAGTTAAATTAAAGTTCATTGAGATAAAAGTGTTGAAACGGCGAAATTGAATAGGATTAAAGGATTTACGCACGGTCACGTGATTTTTTCTCTGTGCTGATTTTTTCTGTTTTGGCATTAAGTGGCTACCAGCTGCTTCAGGCTTCTCTGTCTTTGGCCCCAACGTGACAGAACTACTTAACACGTTTATTTAAGTCATTTTCCTATTCTTCCCTTGACATGTGGTACAAAACGAGGCCAGAATGCGAGAAATATGACGCCTTTGGCAAAACAAAAATCGAAACAAGCCATGCTACATATGAATATTGAGTAAGTTAAACGATTTTTTCCGTTTTCAGGCATGACAGCTTGGCCGATGCAAGCAAACAAGAGTGTGATTAATGCAATTTTTTGGCTATCACTCGCAGAACTATGACCTAACATCCTAATATAGCATTTTTCAAAACGTCAAAAAAATTGCAACACTCCAAAAAATTGAAATTGCAAAAGCTGCGGAAGCAAAAAAGTGATGCATAAAACAACACAATCAACACCATAATAGAGGACAAAACACAACATTTGCACACTAACTTTTACTCCTCTCTCATGCTAAGAAATAAAACTCTTTTAAGCACAAAAATCATGCCAAGACTGTTATTCAACGCCTCGACATTTATTAGTGAAGATCTAGTAGCAACTTCTAAGCCATTACAAGTCTTAGTCCATGTCTAATTTTTCGTCGATGCTAGTACGCGTATTTGTAGTAATTAAGTATTAATGTTTGTTATTTCATAACTAAAACCATCTGTTCTTTAATTACCACAGGTTAGCAGATGTTTACCTGGCAAAAACTAAGCCGCATTAGCTAGTTAGTTAGGGAATTACAAAACAGTTTCTTCCCATCTTACCTAAAGGGGACAATCTGATACAATTGGATGAAAACACCATGAAATGGCTGCTCGCAGATTGCACTTACATCAGAGATGATCGGAAAAAAGAACTTCAAAAAACTTCCATCTAAGCTCACCTCTTTTTCAATTTTTCGTTTCTTGTTTGGGAGGTCGGCATCGTTTTGGAGGCGAATGCTGGAGGGATGGTGTCCATTTAAGGCCTGGCTACTGTACATTGAAACAGCTGAGGTTTGGGTTGAAGGAATGGACTCAGAAGAAGATGGATTTACTCCGGTAGGCGGATAATCTTCGCGTCGAGGTGGGCGTCCATTCATGACTGAGGAAGAATTTGACTAAAAGCAAAAAAATATAGTTACTACAAAAATAATTGCAGGAGAGTTTTTTAAACAGTCTTATACATGAATGTTGGTCTCACTTTTTAACATTTTTTTCATGAGAGCATGATTTAGGATACCCGGTAAAAGATATTATGGGCCCCTTCCTACCAAACAAGGGTCAAGCATTAATGAAAAAATAAAATCTAATAATGGAAAATGAAGGTATTTAAAAACCAAGAAACATCTTTAAAAGATTGTTATCCAATTCTGTCTTTTCCAGAAGACCCTTTTTCATGCAACAATCCTATGACCAGCAATTTTTCTCTACGGAACAGGAGTACACATTGAAACCTGGTCATACAATCGGGGCGCTCGAGTCTTCTTGATCATTCTTGAGCTTTGTTAAACTAAGAAAAGTGTTTAATTATATAGTAGATAACATTTCACATTTGACGCAACTTCAGAAAAACAAAATTGGTATTAACTCAGAAAATTTTGTTGAAACTTTTTCGTATTAAAATTTTTGTTTATTAGTGACGAAGTTAATAATTGCGCTCATAAAGTCAAATTACCGCATTGAGATTTCCCTAATCTAATAATGAGCCAATTACTGCCCCTTCCTTCTCTTTCCAATAAATCAAATCAAAACCTAATATCATGTGATACATTTGAGAATTGATTTAATGGAGAGTGTGTGAAATAAGGGCCTTAGGTAATGTTTAAAATTCAATGAACTCAGTTTGATTTAATAACTACCAGCAGCGAAAGACGTCATTAATAATGCACTACAAAAACTCATAGAGGTCTGACAAAAGAAAATACAGAGCAAAGGATCTTCTATCTGCCTTCTTGGCAGAGATGAAAGAAAATTTCGGGCTGGAGACAATAGGAGAGAGTCAACTGCATAAAATCGAGACCTGGCAACTAATTCAATTTATGAAATTACCCAACAACAGTTTAAGTCGTTGATTAATATAAACTCATTAGGGTGTTTACGGAAATTCTAAAAGACTACCCAGGCGACACCAATAATACCCTCCAGCACAACCGTATCTACGGTATATTGTCTTCCATAGTCCTGTTTTTGAACTTTTCAGAAAAGCAAATTTAGACTTTTTTTCCTTTGTATGTAATCTTTCACCCAGACTATGGACTGCGGGTCAGCTACTGGATCTTCACCCCCCTCATTCGTTAGGAGGAGTAAGTATAGTACTAACAAACCAACGCGAGCTATATGCATCACATAGCTTGGTGTTCAACGGCGCGAACTAAGGTCTACACAGGGCATGAAATCGTGAACATGCGAGAGTGTATGCTTCGTTTATTATAACCAACAGGCAGCTTGTATGCTGGGCGTACCAAATTTCTGTTCAAACTAAACTGAGGATGCGCTACTACGTTCACGATTTTACGCCCAGTGTAAAACTTAATCCGTGTCGCATATCTCCGGAACGTACCTTTTCCTTAAGCATTTCGATTTACTATCTCTACGGCGTCGCTGCCCAGAACCTTACTTTAAAGTATGGTTCTGAAGAAAAAGAATAAAAAAACGTAGTGCGAACCGAACTCGAGACTTGTCAGACGCGCGCCTTAGTTCGTGTCTTAGCGTTTTGGCTTTTGGCCGTCCATATTGAGCTTGAGATGCAACAATGCAACGCAACAGATGTTGGAAAAATGCTGCTGCTGCAAGTACAATGTTCGTTCTTTACGATCAATCATTTTACACTACGAAGTCCAACCTATTTCCTCTCACATATTGTTCAAGATGTTGAAATCACCAGACCCACTTATCTCGGTACAATATTGCGACATCGCCGCAAAAGTGATCAAATTATCGGCGGTCAACTTCAAAATATATTGAGGTGTTATTAAGCACAGTGGCAATTAGTGGTTATGCGTAATGCGTAGCACTTTAAACATTGCTAGTTTTTAAATTACTAGTTAAAGACTATTTGCTTAGGAAAGCAAAAGCGAAAAAGCCTGATATCAACAATAGAAAATTCGAAAAGTATTATTATATTATGAATTGACACCAACGAAAAGCAGGAGAGCAACATTTTATAGAGCGAACAATAAACTGTGAATTTAATGTGTTAAAAAATTTGAAAGTAAGATTTTTTCCAAGATTTAAGTGACACTCTCATTTGATGATTTAAAAGTTAAGGAAAGAGGCTAATTCAACGGAAGTTTATCTATAGTTTTTTATGGATTCTAACCCAAATTTAACCCAAACTCAAATGCTTACTCTAAAACTAACCCCAGACGTAACCTTAACCCAATCCTAACCCAAAACCTGATCGCAACTTTTAAAAAAATAAAAAAAAGCGCAGATGACCAATTAACATTTGCGTTTTATTCTCTTTAATTTTAAAATTTTGATGAAGTAGTCAGTACTAAAGTTTAAACTTTGTGACACATTAAATTCCTTTTAAAGACTAGCTTGGGATCACGTTCGTCCTTTCAAAAAAAGGCCGTAATGTCCATCTACCAGTGTCTATGTCGCGGCAATCCTTCAACGCAAAATTGGCGCAATCGACCACCACGTCGAAATATCTCTGTGCCCTTCCAAGAAATTTGTTTAATACCACATATGGGCATAAAATTGTTACGAGCTGCTGACCGGAAATAATGTTATTGTAAAAGTTCAGATAATTTTCAAAGGAAATTTGATTTTCCTTTTTAGGAGACGCTAGCAAAACCGAAAATTGTTAGCCGCTTTATTTTTAATTACTAGGCTACTATAATTGGAAAGTTTTGATTATGCATAAATTTTAATAGCATTACAAACCATGATGGCGAGTCATAAAAAAATTGATTGGTTTTTATTTTCTTTATTTTTACAGCAGATAAAAACTAAAAAAAATTTTCAATATGGAAATATTGATTATTGCTTAGCTGTTGCAAGACAAGACTATGGTATTTGATATCGATTTTAATAATGGAAGCATTGATTAAAGAATTCGGCTTTGCGCGTTCGTTTTCACCTCCAGGCCCTTCGAGATATGACGCCATCAATCGATCGAGTGGCGTAATACATTAGATTTGCCTAAAAAGCCTCGTGACGTCACAAAAAATATCTTTTTCATCTTCAATGGTTTTGCGGTTGATGAACGGGTCTTTTCCGTACCACGTAAATCAACTCCATAACGTAATTTATTTTTGAAGGTTTTATCTAGCCGAAAAATTTTAATTGAAAGAGAGAAAGAACAACAAATTTAATTATCGTCAACATATCGCTTGTTTACGTTATTCAAGGTAGAGTAATATTACTGTTCTAAAATGTTTTTTATTAGATTTTTTTAATCAGAAATACTGTTTAGTGTTTACCCTAAAAACGAACGCAGTAACAGCCGCTTTTACTGCGAGTCAAAAAACGATTTTATTACTACTAAATTAACGGAATTTTTTCCGAATATTTGGAGCAAAACTTTCCATGTTTGGCACTACGCCAGTTGTGCTAATCAGCAAAAAATGATGCAATTTTGTTGTCAGATAACCCAAGACGTTGAAAGTTCATTAACTTAATATTTCGGAAACGTTAAAAAACGCTTAGATCTGCAAAACTTTCAATAACCTGAACAATTTCGTCAGGTACGATAATCAAAGTGACTAACTTTCTCACTAAAAATTCTTAATTATAAGAAAAACAACTTTACATTTTTTGTGTGTAAGCGTTTTCAAAAAATAGAATTACTTTTTGAGTTATGGCCCGAGTTAAGATTTGAGCTAATAAAAAAACTAGATCAAATATTTAAGTTAAATCGAGCTTTTTGTTTGTTGTAGTCGAAGTGGCAATTACCGAAATTTATTTTACTTCATCAGATCATCGCTCCAAAAAGGATCGTTTTTTTTTTTTCGTAAACTAGGATTAGGATATTTGGATCATCTTGGAAAACTCCAAACCAATGAATGAAGGGCGCAACTTCTGATAAACATCGACGAACGAAGGATCAAAAAGGAAAACAAAACCACATTTTAATGTAATTTTATACCGTTTAAGTGAGGATATTGCCTATTATTATTAGGATTTAGTAGAACTAACGGTGCAATATTACCAATCAATGAACACAAGGGTAAATTGGATTAGACAGCTAAAGGATATTGGCTCGTAATAATGTATGGTATTAAAACAATGGCATAATCAAAGGAAACCTAACGTACTGTGTTTGTTTACATAGCTTGGCGCCACATGGTTAAGGAAAGCCCAATAAACGTAGAGGACTACTTTAGGTTGACCAATAATGACCATGAGTTTAGTTCCAAAATAGAAATTCAGTCAAATTTAATAAAATTTGACCGAATTAAGAATTTAGCTACTACATAATGCAACTACAATTCAGAACCCATCATTCAACGGCGGAGGCATTTAAACGTTCGATTTTTCGGCAGAAAAAAATTAAGGAGCAACAAAAATTCAAGGAAGGCTTTATTTCACCGGAAATTTTTATCTAGTTTTTTATTAATTCTGACTCAAATCTAACACAAACTCAAATGCTTACTCTAAAACTATTCCCAACTCGAACCCTAACCCTAACCTAAACCCTAATCTTAACCCCTAAAAAAGCAATTGAAAAAAGCGCGGATAAATATTTCTCATTCTCGTTTTATTCTCTTTAAGTTGAAAATTTTCGGTGAAATAGTCACTACCAAAATTCAATTGTCGAATTCCAACTCTATACCATTCAAAAATATAGTGATATTGTAGCTGATATACTCAACTTTTTTGAAAAAGTCAAAATATGGTTACTATTTTTTTTTTAAAACTTGAGATTACGCTCGAGCATTAGCTCAAATACGTAGTACAAAACAGGGTGTCGAACCGAACCTGAACCGTGAACCCGAATGAACCGTTTCATTTTGGTGAACCCGAACCGAACCTGAACCAGAAAAATTTTACTTCAGTGAACCTGAACCAAACCTGAACCCTCGAAATTGTGCTCAAGTGAACCCAAACCGAACCTGAACCCCTTACAAAAGCAAGAATATATTTTTCCATATCCAGATGCCGCTGGCGCTGGTACACGCACAATAAGAGCAGTGGTGATCATCAACAGGATCAGCAATTTCTCTTTTTTTTCCGGACGAAACGAGTAAGGACAGTTAAATTTTAAGTCAATGAACCCGAACCGAACCTGAACCAGTAATATTTTACTTGAGTGAACCTGAACCAAACCTGAACCTCGAAAATGGTGCTCAAGTGAACCCGAACCAAACCTGAACCGCTAAAATATTTTGAGCAGGAGCTAAACCTGAACCCGAACCGTTATTTAAAACGGTTCGACACCCTGGTACAAAATACCTAAAGCATAATGTATAATAAGTGCTGTGTCTTTCTATTGCGGCATCGCCTTTCGTAAACAATGCTAACAAAAGTTATGTTTGTAGAAACAATAAATTTCCGAATAAAGAATAAACTCTGTATACAAAGCAAAACTAGGAGGAAAAAAGATTTCGATTCTTATTGTCCAAACGAAATGATTTTATCCATGAAGTTAACTCAAAACAATACAGAAATCCTTTGAAATGTCAATGCTGTGTTTGGATAACCTATTAGACTAAAGATTTAATCGTTCAGGCCAAGTTAGTAGTAGCAATACTGCCATACACGCTGGGCTTAAGAGAACTTCGCAATTCTACTGAAAAATGCATTTTCAATTTTTTTTCTTTTATGAGTCGCTACATCTGCAAACATTAGTTATGCAGTGTACTTGAGAAGTGTCCTATAATAGCTACCTTGCGCTCTAATTTCTAAAAATTCTACGTCAAAACAAACTTTTGAACTGCAAAGTTTAGGCCAGGAGTGGTCCGGCTAACTTCAGGTAATTAGTTTTATAATGTCTGACAAAATACTTCCAGCACTTGGCATACAACTTTAAAGGTACTGTGCCGTGTGTAGGGTTCAAAAGTGGCTCCAGTTGAGGGGCGAAACTTCAGCTACAAACCAATCTGTACTTTTATGAAAGTTGTTATGTTTGCTGTTAAAATGAATGTACTGTAAGTTTATGTTTTTTTAAATACGCAAGTCCAATTTCAGTCTTTTAAATGATATACAAATACCTTAATGACGTAATAATTAAAAAATGTTATAATTCATCAATACTCACCGTTCTATTGTCACGTTCCCTGGCTGCGTTTGCCGCGTGGAAAAGATTAGAACCTGCAAAAGAACCAGTATTACATTAAAGTCTGAAGCTTTAGAACCCGCTTTATTCCGCAGAAACGTGTAACGAGTTTGCGGGGCCATCTTCGCAACACAGCTCTTTTCGAAGAGATGCAATTGCAGTAGAAAGCCGCTGGCAACACCGTGTCCAATTTGATCGAACAGGGAATCGTACTACAGACCTCTTGTTTCATGAGCGAGAACGTTATTCACTCAAATAAATAAAATCCGCGAAAAACGCTACGCACGGAAACTGTGAAAACCAATTAATTTTTATGGTTTTTTGATTGACCAGACCGGGAATCAAACCCTAGTCCATCGGTTCAATACCAAACGCTCTACCACTTGACCACTGATTGATTTAACATCCTAAATCGGCACCGACTAAACGAGTGATGGATTCCTAAAATGCACAAATGCAACAATTTGCAATTGTGAGAAAATCATTTCATAATTTTTGCAATGCCTGTTTGTATTATCTTTCGCAGCGTAGCAAAGACGGCACCAATTGAGCATGAAACAGGATAAGTTGGTGTCAAAAGTGCAAGTGCATTTGGCGAATCGATTTATTTGAGATTTAAATGTGAAAAAAAAGCAAAAACTTATGGAATTTTTTGGGACTTTTTTGACTAAATCACGAGTTCTTTTACATTACTCAGCACAAAAATTACACAATATGTATAAAAAAATCAAAATACTATACCAGAGTTGGTAAATTAAATCCGTACGGAGTACCGTTTCAAAACAGAAACAAAATCTAACCAACAGATTTGCAACACAATTTCACCTAGCAAAAAACTTATGGGAAATGCAGTTAATTGCAAATCCTTTCTTGCGTAACATACATACCTTTGTATAAAACTTTTAATAAAACAAGAGCAACTCTTGCAAAAATTAAGATAAACCCTATCTTCTTCTCTGGCACAACTTTAAACCTACGTTAAGCCTCCTTCTTATTGTTTTACTAACGACATTTTACGCTCTCTTGAATTTTTGCGGTTAAACACATCTTAGTTGTTGGTAGATGATCGAGATAATCCTTCATGGGCATGATAATGGCCTTTTTAAGCCTAGTTCAAATGCTATTTATGATGATCAAAGAGGATCTGTTGGATCATAATCCTAACCTACAAATTTGTCGACTGTGTCCAAAGTTTTTCAACGTTAATAGACCAAACGTAAACATATAAAATTACTCATGGAACAACCAATCGCGAATTCACGAGAAATTGTAGAAAGTACGCCATCAACTGGAACCAAAGTTGCATTCTATTACCTTAAATACAATTTTAACCCAAGTTTGTAATCACAAAGTACTGTAATGTGCCAATAAGCCCTCATTCTATCGATTAGTGTGGTAGTTTTTCGATACTGCAGCTTAGTAATTTATTGAACACCGCAAATTAAAAAAATCAATTTGCTTGTGTTAGCAACTGAAGCAGAAACTGCAACTGGTTACTTCTTAAAAGGTAACAGCACCAGTGCACCTTGGTTACATTTTTTTGCCAGGCTTTCAGAAAGTTAACTTGCTACCTCTGTAAACAAGAGCGCTAGGCACAGATGGGCAAGTGACAAAAGACTTTTTGTAAATCCTGGTCGAGGCAACTTGATATAAATCGTGCAAACTTACCAGAAGCTTCGTTTGCTCTGAGATCTTCTTTAGCAGCTGCTATAGCAGCCACCGCTTGTGCTGCTAGCGGGTGGGCACCTGGTACATTTCCGAGAGCGGCGTGTGAGAGGGCGAGGAGGCCTGCAGCAGAGGAGGAGGTTGGGAGGTGTGGGGGCGGAGGATGAATATTGGGAGGATGCGGGAGTCCCGGGATGGGAGGTGTGGGCTGGTGAAGATGCAATTGTCCCTGCTGTGCCTAAAACAAAGGAGTCGTGAAAGTTCGATTGTTTGAACAAAACGCCTACAACATAAACGAGTTTAATTTCGCAATTTTTACACAACCGCAGCATTTCCTTCACAATGTTGTTTAAACAAAAAAATGAGAGACGGAATAAACAGAATAAAACTTGGGCAATTTCGCGCGGACTAAATATCGGGGCACATTTTGCGTCAAGACTTTTCGGCACAGACCATTTTGGCACCGTTTCTTTCCAGGTAATTTGCTTTCAACCAAGCTGATAAAAGTTTTACTAAATTTCAATTTCTAGCAACACAAATTGGTACTTTGATGTGTCAAAGCATTGCAACACTTTCAATCAAAATTGAACCAAGGGGGGAATTTGCTTCTTCCCAACGAAAAACACATCTTTAGGAAAACAAGATAACAAAACCAACCTTGAAAAATTTTGCAATCCCAACTTTGGTATGTATTGCAGTCCAATTCAGAAAAAATACAGCATATTAGCTACCAAATCCCAATTTTAACTTGCAAAATAGAAGAGTAACAAAAAAGCTGTGACATAGAGTACATTTAAAATACAAGCTTATCGAAGTGATGAGAAGCAAGTTAACTTTTTACTAGTACATACTATTTTTGAGACGCCATTAACGCAATTTCCGCGCGCGAAAAAGCCTCGTTTCCGGTATAAACTTGCCGCACGAGTAATACCAGTACTTACCGCAATTATTTGGTTTAGTTCCGCCACCGAAACCTGTTTCGCCCCTTCCACCGCTACCGCTACATGCTGTTGTTGCTACAATTAAAAAATTGTTAGAAACACGGGTAAAAATTAGGCTTTAGAGAGAATTACTGTACGGCATCGTTTGGGCAATAAAATTTTTTCAAAGTCTGCACATCACCGGAAAATTTTAATTTACAAAAACAAAAAGAAAAATATAAATTTGTGTATTTTTATAATTACGAAAATCTAGATTAGATTTTCTAGAGAAAACATTTAATTTTTTGTCGATCTTTACTTTAAGACAATGTTGAATTTCATATAGCTGTTCAGATTCATTGCTTTAGTAGCAAATTTTCACACATGCACTAAATTTGTTTCGAAGAAAGACATAGGATTCAAAACTAATTCTCTGCACTCAGAATTCAAAATCCCTCTCTCCCTGTTGACGATAATTTTATTGATATGATCGCTTTTGAAAATCATATAGGCCTCAAATAGTTTGTCCAAGTCAAATGACATCCTCCCAAACCGTGACAAAATCAATTCATTTCTTTCAAGTTTTCCCTATTTAGATGTTACCTCTTGATTCAGGTAGCTCATGATGCGCAGGATGATTTGATGGAGGCGGTTGGCGATTTCCGTCTGAAAATAAAAATACATTAGTTCAGAACAGTCTCAAAACTACCACTTGAGGGCAACGACGGATAGCGTAGCTTAAGAAAATTGGTAAGAGCCTCATGCTTCCAAATCCAAAACAAATTCACCTTCTTTTCATTTCTTGAGTGAAGCAAAAACTTTCAAACGAAGTTAAACAGAAAAAAATTGCCATTTTTGACCTTGAGAAGCCTGTTGCTTTGTCCTCTTATTTTCACTTCTATTTTAAACCCCAGATTCTGATTCATATCTCATTATGACGTTCTTTTGGTGTAACTTTAAAAGCTCTAGATAAAATGGAAATTTACAGCCTACCAAAAGCAAATCAATACCATGGATAAGTAGATAAACATCTAAATGTCTGGTTTTCAAAAATTCGGAATAAAAACTCTTCGACTAAACACGGTACTTCATGAAGTAGATAATGACTGTGGAACTTGAAAACGCTATAACCACAAAATGATGATACGTGGAATGAAAAGCAATATTTACCTGCTTGTGCATTTCAAGATTCAGACCATAAGCCATTTCGTAGTACTAAAAACATAAAACTTTAAAAAGCGAAGGCAATAAAAAAAGCATACAAAATGTCGCATTGCCTACATAATGGGCATTTTAATTTCGAAGAAATGGATAACAAAATTCTGCAGAAGAGGAAATGAACAAAACAAAGTAAAAAAAATGAGACATATACGAAAAGCGAATCCGCGCCAAAACGTCAAGGAAGAAAAACGGACAACGGGCGTGCGTCCAAACGTCCTGGACCCCCTAAATTAGTACATAATTCTTCCTTGACAACTTTTGGATAGAAAGTTTACCTGAATGTTAACTTTTATATACTCAGGTTTCGGACTCTCTAATACAAGTCACCCGGCTGAAGCACATGCTGGCAAATATCTTCACAACGCTTGGTGCAAGCAAATTTTGATTTTTCAATCTGGGATAAGACATGCTTTATGTGGTACAGTGTAATATGTAAATTACAGCTGTGCGAAAAAAAATCGTAAAAATCGATAAAAAACATGAATAATTTTATCCATTTTCATGTTCTATTAGATTACAATGAAACGGCAGATGGAGCAGAATTCATTACAATAAAATGCGACCACAAACCTTCAGAGACAGGCAGCTCTTTGAATAATGAATGGTAAGAATAATCGTTCAATATCAAAATAAATGCTACAAAGGTGCAGTCGAATCTGCAATTTTTGTTTCTTTTTTTAACAAACAATTTTTGCTCGAAATAACGATCGCTTTCGATCTTCCTTAAAAACAATGCCCCAACATCAAAACAACCGATCAGTGGATAGAGCGTCTGCGACTGAAACGGTAGACCCGGGTTCGATTTCCGGTCGGATCAAATCAAAGACTATAAAAATTGGTATTCACAGCTTCCCTGTATGACGTTCAGCAATTAAAGGGACAGTGTGAAACCTTTAGCATGTGTGGTAGACAGGAGGGCAGGTGGCAGCTTGACTCGAAGATCGAAAGATCCCTTCGCTGTTTCCTGGCCAAGGCAACTTGGTAAATAAAAAACGTAATTGCAATTACAAAAAATCTTCAACATAAACCTACATTTTTCAAGTTAAATTTATTTCAAGACAAAGAGAAATCATGCAGATCCTGAAGACACATCAAAATCGTCATTGGAAGCACTTACCATCACATATTGCCTCTGCATCTCAGCCTTCTCAGCTGCTAGCTGTTCTCGATCAATTTTCAGCCTGCAAGCAAAAAGAAAATCAATACCGACGATACTAAGACAAAGAGGGTTTGAGTTCATAGATTGCGATCTTTTTACGGTAGCCCCTTGACAGTATACCCTCTTTAAAAAGCCAGATCGTATTTACTTGATGCCAGATAACAATTACGGAACCAGAAAGTGACTGCTCAATTCTAGGCTCAGTCAGACAAGCAACGTAGACCTACCATAAACGCGATCTCAGCTACATGCAATTATCATTCAAGAAAATAGAAAACACAAAGTCTTAAGCTGCTTGAGCATCCGGTCGTTAGAAAACAAGCAAGGCCTTAAAAGAAAAAAACAAAACAAAAAACTTAAAAGGAAATTTAGTTTAGTCGATGTCTTAACTTGACCACAGCTATCCCGGACGTGAAATTACATGGTTTATGAACACAACAACTATATTTATTATTCACATATTGCCACTCTATGTTGTATATCCCATGATTCAGGTTTTTCTCGTCACATACATGAGTAATGTAATAGCATGGTGGTAGATGCTGATGATACGATATTTAAGACTTGTGTACAGTAAACAGATCAGGTTTTTAAAATAGTGGTTGGTAACTTGCGAAGACGATGTTTGTCTATTTTGTCATCTGTTTATAATCTCTTGACTACTCCAGAATTTATTGCAAAACAAAAATTCTGTCTACTATAAAAACGAAAGACATTCTAATTCACAATCAACTGCGAAAGTTTTCCTGTCACTGCAGTCGAATTTTACAGTTCTCCAAAATCTAGTTAACAAACTATTACTGTAAAAAGGACTGGTTGGCATTGCGTATCGGTTGCCAGTAATTCAAATACAGATACAACAGTGCTAGAAAAGCCAGTTCCCTAAAAATAGCAACCTTCCCCGTATTTCTGCAGAAGATTGTTTATTCGACAAGGTGCACTGTGGTTTCTGGTCAAAGATATGAAAACAAACAGGCTGGGCTTTTGCATGAATAACATTATGGTGCGGTGTAACCACAAACAATCCAAATTTTACAGACGGTTTTATTTGCAAACATCAAGTCCCTGGTGGTTTTGTTCGATATGATATATAATGTCGCCAGTTGGTTAAGCAGCAACGCGTACGACCATCTCTGCATCGCGAGATCTGAAATTTAAATCTCGGACTGGCCAAATCGAACAAAGTGTTGCCAACCTCTCGCCACCGCTGCAACAATTCTTCCGTCAAGCTGTCTAGCCAAGTGGTAATGACGACCCCGCAAACTCGTTACAGGCATCTGATTAATATAGTGAGTAATATGAAAGTATTACTTGTGGTGTTGTCCTTGCAAGAAATTGAATTCTTCTTTGATTCGGTCGCAGGTTTCTGCCACAACGTTGACGTTGCCCATCTGATGGCCAGGTGGGCCTGGGACCTACAAAAATAATCTAACTCAGCCTCAGGGCATTCTGCAAAACAGACTCTAGTAGGCAGTTACCGCAGCAGACCCTTTTAAGTCAGTGATAGAGCGTCTGCTACTCAAACGTTAAACTCCCGTTATTTTCGGTCGGGTCAAACCAAAGACTAAAAATTGGTATTCACAGCTTTCCCGCTTGACGTTCAGCAATTAAAGGGACAGTGTGAAGCCTCCACCGCATGTGGTAGACAGGTGGCACCTCGAAGACCAAAACGCTGTCTCCTGGCCGAGGCAACTTGGTGAATAAAATATAATTAAAATTACTTAGTATTTCTGTTAATTTAGTAATTACTGTTTTTTTACTGGTCACCAAAAAGCTTGAAAATGTGAAAGCATTTAATACAATTGTCATTGCAGTCAAATTATGGAAACATTCAGTACTTCAGCAACATGGCTCAGGTTATTTTCTGTGAAAAATCTTATTTTTCCAATTTACTTGTTATTTACTTTTTAGTACTGCTTGGCTACTTACGGGAGGCCTGTTGGTAAACATCTTCGTAAAAATATTTTCTTCACACTATTGATTTATCCAGATTACAACAAATGTTGCTCAACTAGAAATATACACTATTTCACTAACATTCTATGTTTTAGTTACGCTCACCATCTAATTAGTCTGAATATAAATCAGTCAAGAAAGGTTCGGTAAACATGCAAAAATTACCCGGGAGATAGTTATTTAATGATCGGCCAAATAATTTCTTTTCTCCGAAGCAAATTAATAAGCTCTAGAAACTAAAAAGTTGTTGCAATCCCTGAAAGAATTGCATTACTAATCGATTTCTCAAAGCTATGAGAAATAATAACATAAAAAACGTGGTTAAAAAGGTATTAAAATAATCATACTCTACAGCCATAAAGCTCCCAAATTGACTTAAAATCGAAAGCCTAGAAAACAATAAAAATTTTTAAAACCTAAACGAATTCCTACAGTACGACTGAAAACAACAATAAAACTTTGGGGATGTCATTTGGTTTTTGACTTTTAGTTTTCTTCAAAAAAGTTTTATGTTTTATGAAAATTTCTTTGGTGGTTTTATTTGTAAGTCTGCATTTCTTTTTCAATGTAAATCAATAGCTTCGAGTATTTTCTGCTGTTGAAAATGACATTTTTAAGCTAAACTTATGCTTAACTTTACCCCAATAGGCCTACTGTAGTAGAATAATTGGGGTTTGGCTAAAACTTTTATTTTTCCACTCGGTCTTCTTTCTTGTTTTGCTTTGGGCCAAGGGTCTGCGAAAGAACTTGATCCTTACAGGTGACTGCAAAACGCATGGATTTTAAGGAAACTCTAACAGTTAGCTAATTTTAAACTGGTTGACTAACCAAACTGCCAGCATATTTTACTGAGCAATTGTACTGCAGAGTAGTCTAGAGTATACTTTAATTTAACTCGATAGGGCCACAAAAATAAACTGAGAAAACGACTCCAAACTCCACAAAATCATGACAGAATTTATAATGCATTTAAGCTCAAAATCTTCAAACTCTACTGCTTGTTTTTACCATTTGCTGTTGATTTCTTCATTCTAAAATAAACCAAAAGCCTCGAATAAAGCCTTCCTCGTTCTTTAGACCGAACCACGCAACACCATCGTATCCGCGGCACTTACCACGCAGCGAGGCGTACTCCGCTCTTTTCGCGCTTGTATCTTTCAGTTACCGTTCTTCTCCACGTGGAGTTACCGCATTAACGAATCAAATTTGTTACAGCTTGGTTGTGGAAATGTCAATCATTTCCACGTGGGAATTTGCTGCTTTGTTGATCATCGAATGAATTCTCGTAAAATGTTTTGAATTTTTCAGAGCAAAAAATTCACAACGTCGCGTTTTGTTTTGTACATAGCCGTGGCTTAACGTAACAAAAGAAAAAGGAAAATACAAAATAATAAATAGGCCATAACTTGATTTTAAGATAGGAGGTATTGGGTAATGTCGATAAAAAAGAATCCAAGTTTATGGATTTAAAATCAAATTAAATCAAGTTTAATAGCTATTCCATATTTCTGGTGACAATAATTGAAATATCTCTCCATCAAAATCTTTAGGCCTAACGTAAACTCTGTTAATCTTCAGAAATTTTATCTTAGGGTCGACTTTTTTGGCCAAAAATAGGGAAATCAAAAACGAAAACAATTTTTACGTAAGTGTTCTTCTTGTTTTTTTTTGGGGGGTGTACATGCTTTAGATGAATTAAACAAATTTTAAAAAAATAGAGAAATTTCAATTAAATTGAAGTTTTTATTTAAAATTGTTTTAAGTGCTTATTTAAACTTTACTGAAGTTAAAGTTGAGCTCAAGTCGAGCTTAAGCTAAGCTCTAATTACACTGTGAAACAGCCCAATAGATTCAGCTTCTGAGGGTCAGTGACGTAGACAAGATTTTCGATTGTGAGAGATGCAATTTTACAGGGGCAATTTGGCATCTCCAATTTTTAAGTGACGTCATTTGCTTTGATAACCAGCAATGGTTCCACAAATGAATAGTAGTATTTTTGTTTTGTTTTTTTTTGTCAAAGTAGTGTCTGAAATCTTGTCTGAATAAAGCATTTCTGTGTGCGGAGGCTCAAGTCTTTGCCATGGAAAGAAAACTTTGCGCTTTGTCAGAAAATTTTCTCTTAAAGCGAATAAAAAAAATCAAGTCAATTTATTAATTGTAACAATTTTGCATATATAATTGCTTATTAATTAAAAGTAACGGACGCGCTGCGTTCATCGGGATAGTTATTCACAACTACTTCCCATTACCGATAAGTTTATTTATTGATTTGACGTTTCGCCTCCCGAATCGCGAGGCTTCTTCAGAACGATTGAACAAAAGCCTTCCAGTTTGGGAGGCGAAACATCAAATCAATAGATAAACTCAGCAGTAGTGCGAAGTGGTTATGAATGCATATTAATTGTGACAATTAATTGGTTGATAATAATTTAATCGTGTTGTTTCGACTTTTGACTGTTCCGCTTTGCTTGTTTCACGTCGTCGCCGTTCAAATGGCTTTTCCTTAGGCTTCCGCGCTGGTAGTCTTTAGACCAGAAGCAAGCGAACTCTTAAAAATTAATTAATTTATGACAATTTTTTGGTGACAATTTTGCATATTCTTGGTCAACAACATGATGCACTTCGTTCTTCTTTGTTTGAGTATAGTTCTTTCTTCATTATCAAATGGTCAATTGCAATTGTAATTGTAATTACATTTTATTCACCAAGTTGCCTTGGCCAGGAGACAGCGAAGGGACCATTTGGTCTTCGAGTCAAGCTGCCACCTGCCCACCTGTCTACCACACACACGGTGGAGGTTTTACATTGTTTCTTTAATTGCTGAACGTCATGCAGGGAAGCTGTGAATACCAATTTTTATAGTCTTTGGTTTGACCCGACGGGAATCGAACCCAAGTCTACCGCTTCAGTAGCAGACGCTATATTCACTCGAACACTTAATGACCTTGTTGCTTTACTTTAAGTAAGTTCAGCTGGTCAATATCCAGCGTGAAATAGCATCGAGCTTCTCGATTGTTGCTAAGTGACAAAGAGTTACCTATACAATTAAGCTACCTCTAAGGTATGTTTGCTGGGTTGGAATTTCTTTGAAGCAAAACCAAAACACTTCGACACAGTTATCTACGGTTTGCAGTTGCTGCTCTTTTTGAAGCGCACACTATAACAAAAAGCATTGCGGTGGGCGAAATCAATCTACTGAATAATATCAAAGCAAAAATAGAATGTGATCGAGTCGCGGGATCTCTCAAAAATACAGAGCAAATCTAATTTTTTGAAATCTGTTGTTACGACAGAGATATATTGATTGATTGATTGATTGATTGATTGGTGCATCTTTATCCTATTATCACGAGAAAGCGACGGTGCGGTATGTTTTGGACGAATCCGCACCCGCTTAGGAGTTAACAATTTTCCAAGCTTTCCTGTTGACGTTTTCACTTCTTCCCACGTAAATTTGCTGCTTGTTCGAAGCCACCAAGCAGAGATAATTATCGTAAAGCGTCTTATCCAAGGACGCAACAACGTGACCAGGGTGCGGGTTGAACTGATGATCCTGCGATCAGAGTCGTCGTAAGAACGACGCCTTTACCCATTCGCCACACATATAGTGGGAAATAACGTACGACCGGCCAGTTTTTCGAGCGGTAATTCGTTCGTCTGTAGAGCGGTTGGTCTTAGGTTCAAATCTCGGGCCGGTCAAATTGGACACAATGTTGGTATTACCAACGATTCGCCCCTGCTGCAACATTCCTGGAAAAGAAGCTATGTTGTCCTGGCGCAAAGACGTAGAGATTGTCCCCGCTAACTCGTTACATGCTTCTGCGTATTAGAACGAGGATGATGGAAGCTTGGATTTGAAAAATCAATGACGGCGGAGGGAATCAAACCCGTAAACTTGTGAACGAGCCAACCATTCGCAAATGAACTGCATGGGATCTTTTTGTTCAGAGGAGCATGACCAAAGAGAAACGTGTGTTTGAGTTCTTTATCCCGAACGTTTGCAAAGACGTAAAACATGTATTTTTCATATTAGCTTGATTGTGCTAATCAATCAACGCGGTCCTGTACTTTTTTTGCTGGAAACTTAATGGTTTTATGTAGCAACTTGGTGTGAAAAATGGCAATTATTTCAAAAATTTTGGAATTTTTTTTTGATTTCCGCATGTTTTGTTTGGTGGGGAAAACGAAATTTTGATTAATACTGGCAACCATATAGGTGGGCACAGCTAACGCAAAAATTAGCTCCGCTAGCAGCTATTCCGTTAATTGAAAAGTTTAGCTTTGCTAACGCTAATCTGATAGTACAAATTTTTTGTTAGTGGAAGCTAACGCTAATTCGTTAATCCACTTATTAACCATAAAAGTACAATATGAGACGGAAAAAGCAAAAAATCAATTTCGTAACTTGTCCCTATCATTCTTAATATCGCGTTTTTCAGTTGATCAGCCAAATCTAAACAAATTGCACCTCCGAAATTTCCAAATTTCAAAAGTTTAATCAGTTGCAAGATATTATAACGGTTTGGGGCTCTTCAGTCAGACTGTGAAGCAGTAACCACAACGGTTACAGCCAACTGCTCAGTCTCAAAAACCTAGGCAATCCGGCAACGTACGGTGGCTGGCTGTACTGCAACTTTGCTTCCAGATACAATATTTCAATCTTCCTGCTTCCTCTTTCTAAGTGCTCGCTCTGCATGAAAAATGAAACACTGAAATTCAATATGACATGAACAATGTTAATCGAGCTTTTTCCAAATGCTGGTTTCGAAATTTTGGCCTTGTATTGCCTCGTGATCCCGCTTGGCCAGAATTATGATGTCATAGACTGGATCATGTCATAGACATATCATAGTCATGTCATAGACCAACGAGAGAAAAGCATTACCATATCGAAGCATGATTTTTGCGGCAATAATTACTGATCTAAAAACAACTTACTGCGTATACTTGAAGTGCCTATTTCTCTGCCAAGCAAAAACGACAAAATGTGGTAAATTTAGACGATACTTTATTGAAACCACAGTTGCAACTATTTTTTTCTAGCGGATTAGCGGATTGGCTGAAAAAATTAGCTTCGATAACCAATCCGATAACATTTTCAAACGTAAGCGGAAACGCTAATCCGCTAATGAAAATGTTCGCTTCGCTAATTAACGGAATAGCGGATTAGCGATTTGTGCCCACCTATGCTGGCAACGTTATTTAAGCAGATTTGTTGAAAAGACACATTCAAGCTTACGTGTTTTCAAGATATCAATCCAACTTTAAACTTACCGTAGTAGTAATTTTTTTGTTCAATTTTCTCATTGGGGCCTTTTTCTTTCTCTAGGGGCAAAATTAGTGTATTATTATTATCTCTTATATAGGTGAGATCATTTTCGAAAAAAAACGACTGTAGTAGATCATATATGACGTGACCGAAGAGTTGGTTACCCCACAGCGAAAGGTGCGTGGGTGGTGTAGGGCCTAAAGTGGTGTGGAAATGGCCCTTCCTCCCAGGACACATACTTCTGAGGTATCCCCTTTCTTTCATCACATTGGCTTACTATTTCTCAGGCTGGCAATGCTGCCCGGACCCGGCGGACCCTAACTCTAATGCAGGGTTCTCCACAAAAAGAATGTGACGCGAAACGAACTGGCAACAAAACTTGTTAAACACTCGCTTTATCCATTGCTCTAAAGACAATGCTGTTGATTCATCTACATTCTACAGTAAATCTTGCATTTAACTACAGATAGAGGAAAAACATGGATAGCAGCTATAATGGTACACTTTGCCTCCGGATTCTCCTGCACAACGTTGAGATTGCGTGCAGTGACCAGAGTCTTACTAAGGGGAGGGGGTTTGGAGCTAAAATTTGCGTATCACCGACGGATGTTTAGGAGCCCCCACCTGCCGGGAAGAAGGGGGTAATTTTTCGCAAATAGCATCCGAACGACACTTCGCTTGTTTTTAAACCATTTGAAAAAACTAACTGCCAAGATTCGGAAGCCGTTGACAGAGGAGGGCTTCAGTCGCGACTTAACAGATGCACCATGCTATCATCCACCACGAAGATGAGACAGTTTCAACCATACAACTATTCCATCACCCGAAGCTTTGTGAGTTGTAATATTTTATTGAAAATCAAAACATATTCGCATTATTTTCAAACAGGCTAGATAACGCGCGACATTTATGAAATCATAAAAGAGCTAATGTACTTCGTTATTAAAACCAGATGAATTAGCTAAAATTAATTTCAAATCAGCTAGTGAAAAATTTAAATGTGTAATAAAGTACGCGGTCAAAACCAATATAGCTCTAAAAAACGTCAAAATGCATTGAATTGAAAGAGCAACGCATAACAATGTTATTATTCCGAATATACATCGGTTGAATGAGGCAAATAGGCATATTTTTCTTCATTAGGGCATACGATAAAAGTTCTCTTATCTTTGGTCCACGCTTGACTGACTGCCCAGTCCCGTAGAATATTTTAGCTTTCAAAACCTTTGGAAGGGGTTGGGAAGCTCTTACTAATCAGATGAAAGTTTACATTCGCACAAAAATTAGTTTGTAGATTGAGAAGCTTAATTTTAATGCAAAACATTTCTACTGGTTTCAGAGATGACATGAATACGAGCTGAGAAAGAAAGGCAAAATCTTGAAGGAGCCACAACACTTGGTAATGGAAAGTTACAAAAACTGATCAAGGTTGAGACCCAAAACCAAGGAAACAAACACCCAAGATGAATCTGTGTACCTCCGTTGACGGAGATACCTGGTAAATTACTTGACCGTGTTGGCATCATTATTGCTACGGTATTTTACTATTTATTCACATATTTTCCTACATTAAGCTCCATCAATTATTGTAGCTAGGCACGTTGAAAAGCAGAATATTGCGTTTTCGGCACAAAAAGTTAAGATTCACTAAATGATTGTCTAACACAATATCTGGTCAGCATAATAGAATGCATGCATGATTTTCGTGAGGAAACAGAGAGCAAAATAAACCCGGGACATCATAAATAATCATGACTCAGGGATTACTTTTAGACCAAGACTGAATAAAACTTGTAGCGGTGTTTATCTGAAAAGTTTCAAAAACAGGTTACAAAATAATTCATCTAAATATTGCTACTAGCGAAGAACATTCATGCTCTATTGTTTGAAATACTACGAAGATTGCTTCGCTAGAAATTTTACATCAAACTATCTTCGGTCTCATCTCCACGTCATTGCGACACTTCTTCAACTTTTTATTACGAAACGCTGAAGCAAACGAGCGATGTGCATGATTTGGGCCTTGGAGATTGGACCCTAGCGGAGAATTTTTCTCCTGCTCGGGAGACATGCGCATTCATCACCTGTCCAACCAGTAGCGTAGCCAGAGGGGCGAGGGGCTGTAGCCCGCCCCCCCATTGACAAGCAGAATATGCAAACACGTTTTTAGCACTTTTGAGCCTAATTTTTGCACTGAAATAGAAAATACCCCCCCATTGGCAATTCCAAGTTTAGAATCCGAACAAATTTTTGTTTACATTTGGTCTCTTTCAGTGTACTAGGACATTGAAACCGTGGCGATATCAGGTGAAGACCTTTTTTTTTTTGATCTTCGCCTGAACTCGGACAGAAAAAACGCTTCAATTTTAAGTGAAGCACTTTTTTTTGGTGTGCAACTGAATTTCGATAAAAAAAATTGTTTCAGATCTAGATGTATTCCTTTTTGTTCTGTTGTTCTTTGGCCATGAGTCCCGGAACAGCCCGCCACCCCCCCATTGCAAATTTCTGGCTACGCGCCTGTGTCTAACTCACCTGGATTCCGAACGACTTGGCGGCAGCAAACGCACCTGAAACGTGTACACTTGAGTCTTCTTTCACCGGCGTCAAAATCGAGACAAGGCCTGAATAGTAGGAACTGGATAAAAATTAAGAGAAAATAGAAAGCTTAAAGCTTTTCGAAAAAATTAAAATTTTTCCATTCCCCCTCCATCAAATAAAAATTGACAATATTCTGCAAAGTCAAACTAATACAGGTTCAAACTTGCAATTGCAGACCACTTCTACAGCTGTAACTTCCGGTGGGTAAAATAGTTAATTCCACTTTGGGTCCGACGGCCAAGAAATCGACAATGAGACCCACCTGTATGTTCTTTTATGTCCGTATTTGTCTTCTTTGCTTCTTGTTGTAGAAGATATCGACAACATTCGACAATACGGAAAAACCTCCTGAAAATTAAACTGTTTCTTTAGATGTGAAAAAGACCAGGATCTCTGGTACTTTTTCTCACTTGCCAAAGGAGCAACTTTCCCCGTCTAGAAACTGTTAATTTTTTTTTTTCTTTTCAAGGCTAGTGTGAGAACATTGCACAATATACTAGTCATGAAAATTCAAGTACTTGGTAAGTAAAACAAAGGCTGGCTAGCTGGAAAAAGTTAAGTAATGATAAATATGTCTAATCAATGAGCATCGATTACCACAAATCGATTTTTATTCGAGTTAATCTTATTTGAGCAAGTCCGAGTTCAAGTTCGGCAAAAATATTAAGTTTTTTGAGTTGGAGTTCAGGCTGGCAAAAATACTAACTCTACTTCCCGACTTAATTGCTCTCTTTTTGTATACATATTGTTGTTTTTTTTAGATCGTCACGATAAAAATAAATGAACAACAATCTTAACTTCAGAGCATGATCAACGAAATTTTTTTTCGGACGATTTCCTAATCTTTAAATTTTATTTAAAGAACTCGAACTAAAAAAGTTTTGAGTTCAAATTCGAGCTTAGAAAAGCTTATTTTTTCGAGTTCGGCAAAGCAATGAAGTTTTTTCAAGTTTGAGTTCAAGTTCACAACCCTGCCGGAACTAATTATTCAACAAACTTGCTAAAACTAATTGGTTGCGTGGTGTAGCCAGACAAAGGGTTATATCGCGCCCCATACTGTGTTGAGCAGTAACAGACAACAAACTGTAGGATACGTAGAAGCTTAGAAGTTTGTTGATCTTCACCACTTACCAAGCAGCTGGGTCTTGTCTTCTCAGTTTCGGTTTCTCTCCAGGAATCCCTCCACGTATCGACTCTTCGTATGATTGTGCCCGAATAAACCTAAAATTTTCAATTCGATTCCTATCGTGATCAAATAACAGAGTAAACAAAGCAAAAACACATTTAACCAAGGATTTCTTGCAATGTCTTATGTAAGTTATGTCTTCTGTTTTTGTAACTGTTAGCTGGCTTAATTTGGCAACGTCAAAACACTTCCTAACCTACAATTTTAATACAAAACCGTAAACTCGGGATATGCAGCCCTACGTTTACATCTTTCGCTAGGATGCAAAAAAAATTAAGAAAAAAATCCAAGAGGGAACCAATAAAGAAATGTTTATTGCAAGTTTCAACAGTCAAATCAAATTTTTTTCCTTTATTTTTATTTTTCAAGACTACTTTTAGTAAAATACTGAAAGCATAGAAATCTACTCGTTCTCATACATCACAACTGATTGACAAAAATTCAAGGTATTACAAAGTTAGAAAATGGTAGCTTTATACTCGTATTCCGGCGTAACATACCCCCATTGATCTTGTTACATAATCCGTAATAATATACAATTATCTATACCATGAAATTAGATCATAATGACAGCGATGATTGTAAGAAGCTACGAAAGATAAATTACCAGGTACTGGAAATTGGTAATGCCCTGACCTCGTTATCTCGAGTAGTTTGTGATTTTCAACTATGATTTATACTCCATGTTAGTCAAAATTGCAAAAAAAATATGCAAGTATTACTTAGCGCTACAAAATAAGCATTGCCAACAACTGCAGAACGAAACAAGGTATGATTTTCAGCAACGAGAAAAAAATCAACAAGAACCACTTGAAGATTTCTTTTCCAGTGAAAAAATTCGCCATATTACCAAGTCACGAGTTTTATCGTTTAATGCAAATGGAAGTAACTACGATAGAATGAAATGCTTGCAAAAAAAAAAAAAGCAATTAGTACACTATTCACAGAGACCGAAGCCCTGAAAATTTCCTCCTTCCTAACGAAAAAAAGAGACAATTGCGTAATTCCCTCTTCTCCAAAAAAACAATAAAAAATTATACGCAATTATAAATACCTTGCTAGAGTTCACAATAATTGGATCTTAGTTTTCAAAAATCGACCAAAAAACTGAACTTAAAACAATTCAAAGCGACTAGCTCTTGGCATCTACGCCAGTGCGAGTGAGTGGTTAGCTCATGGGTCTGTGCTAAAACCGTAATTTGTTTATAAACCGATTAGCGTTTGTAGAAAAACAACAAACTCAGCCAAAATGATCAACAAAAACGCCAATAATGCTGCTCCAAGGCATGATAAATGACTAAGTAATTAGTAGTGCAAGTAATTGAGCCTTTTGTAAAGCAAATATCTCTAGCTAGTTGATAATTTGTTTAGGCGATGATCTAGTGATAAACGCGAGTGACAAAGTTCAACTGGTTTGAAAAGATTTACTGAGTTTAAAACCCAAACACGATTACTTTAAACCTATTTAATGATCTCGCTGATCGACGCAAGGACGCTGATTAATCTATGGCATTTTCAGTAAATACTAAGCAACCAGCACCTATCAGCAATCTTCAAACCAAATCTTTCATTATACTCGCTGTATTACGCCGAAGAGCGTAACCAGTTCGCGGGGCCAATATCCGCATCATTGCGCCTGCGGACAACACAGCTTTCTTTCGAAGAAATGTCGCAGCGGTGGCGAGCCGTTGGCAACACTGTGTCCGATTTGACCGGCCCGAGATTTGAACTACCGACCTCCCGCTTTAGAGACGAACGCATTACCGCTTGCCCGACTGAATAAAAATTTAAATTGTAAAAATTAAAATCTGTACAGTATTTTACCTGCTTTTATTTATTAGGCATATCAGTAAAAGCACAATTTAGTTATATTTGTTGAAAAACTCCCAGTTTTTGAGATAGTATTTTATACTAAAATGGTTTGCTTTTGAAAATTGATATAAAGGTCTTTTGCCCGATAAAAATGAATCGTCCAAAATAAGCACAAATCTTTTCAAAAAGGTTTAAATTTATTTAAACCTACTGCAGCTATTCTTCGCCACAAGACGGTTTTTCTTTTTAAACAAAGCGGTTAAAATGGGGCAGAACAATTTACTAATTAATAAAAATAGCTGGATAATTATCATAAACAGAAGACAAAAAAATACATTTAGTATTGAATGACACCGTAGTGCACCTAGCTAACAGGTAATTAGATAGATTATAATATGGATAATTAGCATACACTCACATCCTCTCCTGGTATAGTAAATAAAAAAGTGTTTTCTATCCGCAATTCCACGTGATTTATCGCTGAATGAAGCATCACTGGCGTAAACAGAGAAAGGATGCTTATGAAATTCCCCTTTAATAATTATCATGGTTTATCCGTGAGGTGAAATGTAAACAAAAACAGAGGTAAAAAGAAATGATAAGTAGGAAGAATTTGCAAACATAAATTGTTTTCCATTGAAACGCATTCCCGCCGTTGTAGTAAATGTAGTGCATTTTTTTGCAACATTAACAAATAACCATTCACTGGCTTACAATCAAATTGCACATTTGTTAAAAGAAAACCTCAAACAATGACAGAATGGGCGTAACAGGCGACCAATGAGCCTCCATTCTGCAGCGACCACCTTTGTAGTGAAGGGGCGCCCACTACCCACTCTTAGAGTCGTTCGGAAATGACCACATTTTTCTCCCGAGTTCCTTCTCTGTGGTGTAGCATTTCCGCTGCAGCATACTCTAATCCACAGGAAAGAATCGGGCAACTCCAGACAACCAACCTGTTTGATTTCTTGAACTCCGCCTCCAGATAACGAATCGCATCTCTCGCTCCTTGCTGCTCCTTCTTCAAATTATCCAATCCGTCGATTACTGAAAAAAATGGCAACACTGAAGTTAAAAAGACATCGTTGTTTATCACGTTGCTAGGCCCGGTGACTCCAAAAGGCACTTTCATCAACCAAAGCTGTGATCTTGCAATCACCAACTTGCCCGAGAGATACACCGAGTGGTCCAGTGGATACGGTGTCTGCTACTGCAACGGTAGACCCGGGTTCGATTGCCGGTCGGGTCAAACTAAAGACTAAAAAAATTGGCATTCACAACTTCACTGCTTGACGTTCAGCAATAAAACGGGACTATGTAAAGCCTCCACCGTCTGTGGTAGACAGGTGGCAGCTTGACTCGAAGACCGAAAGGTCCCTTCGCTGTCTCTTGGCCAATGCAAGGCAGCTTGATGAATAAATGCAAATTACAATTACTCAGGATGGAAACTTCAACTATCACAGAGTAACTGTTACGGTTGATACGTCAAGAAGGAACCCATTGGGATCGAATCCAAGAATACCGTTTCAATAGCTGCACTTTATCCTAAGGAATACTTATCGGTTATTCATTCAGCAGTTTTTAGCACCTGCAATGGATTCTGCGGCATACCAGAAACGTACCTGGCACATAAGCAATCCGCAATAAGTAAAATAATCGGCAGTGTGGCCACGAGGATAAAGGCGTCGTTTTTACAACGACCCTGATGGCATGGTCTGGGTACAACCCGCACCCTGGTCACGTTGTTGCGCCCTTGGATAAGACACTTTACGACGATTATCTCCTATGTTCCCTCGAAGCTGCGCAGCCGCGCAGATAGCCTCACACCCACGCGCAGTGTTTCAGTTCTGCCGCGCACTGTAAGTGTTGATAAGACAAGGTAACTACGTGCTTTCAATCCGAAGCAAGCCCCATAATTGAGATTTGATCAAATTATTTCACAAAATCAAGGTGATCAGAAATTCCAGCCGAAATCAGTTCCGATTTGCGGAAAAGGCCTATTTTTGGTCTTCACCTGAATTTGGGGGCAAAATTCCGAAATTCCGGACTAAGATACAAGCAAATTGCGGCGAAGACCTTTTTTATTTGGAGCTCACACGGCCTTTCATACCGCGCACACTTAACGAACTCTTAGAGGGAACGTTGATTATGTCTACTTGGTGGCTTCGAACCAGCAACAAATTCACGAGGGAAGAAGTCAAACGTCAACCGGAAAACTCGGAAAAAGGCCAACTCCGAAGTGGGTGCGGATTCGTCCAAAATAAAAGCTCCACCGCCGCATCTTCGTGAGTTGAGGATGAATATGAATTGATCAATCAATCACAAAATACATTACGACGACCAAAAACTCACCAGTCTTTGCTATGATTACAAAAAATCGCTCGCTCGCCACCAGACGTCGCACTTGAGCTAGTTCTGAGCACAAGGTGGCAGTATCGGGCACCAAATAAAGGCACAGGGCGCTATCACGTGATTTGGGCGTTCCCAAAGAAGTTTCAAGAGCCTGCACCTCATTACGCAACCGAGAGGCGGCCATGTCCTTCATTAGACGTTCCTTCCTCATCGCTTCCACCGCCTGAACATACAAGAGACGTAACCCAACAATTCTCTGCAGAGGATAGCATCTACATTATATACACAATAAAACCACTAAAATTAAAAAGTTTAAACCCCCAAATGCGCATGTTTCGCCGAAACACGGCTCCTAGTTTAATTTTGAGTGATTTTACTGTGTATTCTGCTCTGACTGTTGCTGTTGTTGAGCACTCTAAATTAGGTTTCGTTGAGACCCAACGTCTTCTAATTTATACATTTAACCGCAGCGAGATACAGCAACTATACAACTTGATGCATGATTTGGTAGTTTAATATTAACAGCTAACGTATGTAAAGTGCATTCCTACCATAATGGAGCAGCTAAAATGGGTTTCTTCTATGGCTACAGTACCTCGCTACATATTCCCGTGTATTACGACATCCTTCCAATAAACATAAAGGCGTTAATATGGAGCCAAGCGCCTTTGAAGTTGAATTTTGAAAAGGTGTCAAGAACAGTGAGTTCTCTATTCCACATTTAGTGCAGTTTTTAAGGTAATCGGAAATAAATTTTTTGGGAATTGGTTCACAACGATTCATAGCTGAAGGTTTCAGTCAATTTTTGCAGCAAAAATTATCTTAAATTAATTTAGATTAAATTAAATTAGCAAGTTTTTCCCGGCTTAGCCGTTTGTCTCCCATCTTCTTTCTCCGTTTAGTTTTACCTCCATTTAACTACGGTCTCTTATAGCTGCGATTCGAACATAAACCTTGGTAATATAGCCCAGAGTTCTAAACGGGCCAACTAGTTCAGACCAGAACCAGAAAAGGTAAGCCCGAACCCGAAAAATGAATGGAGGCCCAAACCTGACATGAAAAATCTCGAAAGTTAGGTTCGGCCAAAAAACGCACGAGTTTAATTGTTCCTTTCCTCTAAATAACTTTAGTCTGCTGCGACTAAATAGAACTTGTTCATTGATAGATAGATTGTGATGTAAATAATACTAAATAATAGCGTATTAATAATTGCACTGATGCTTAAATGAAGTCTTCATCCGCTATTACAAAGTTCAAAAGTTACATAGCAGATTTGGAACTTAAACTTTTTCACAACTGTAAGGTAGCACTTCCTCACATATCTGCTTTCCCATTAGGCTAGTGTTTTATCAGCATCTGAATTCACACATAGCCTATCCTGGCAGCCCACCCGAACCTTCAAACCACAAAAAAGGACAATTTCTGCACTTGCCATCGTACCCTCTTCTCAGATGACTCTGATCAAAGTCTGACAACAAGGTCACCAGAAAGAGGATTCTCGACCAGTATCACCCTGGCACTCCACTTAGCTCAACCGCATTGCGCTAGTATCACTAAAGCATGAACACCATATAAGACTTGTATATGATGTGTTTAGTGATACTAGCGCAATGCGGTTGAGCTAAGTGGAGTGCCAGTGTGATACTGGTCGAGAATCCTCTTTCTGGTGACCTTGTTGTCAGACTTTGATCAGAGTAATTTGAGAAGAGGGTACGATGGCAAGTGCAGAAATTGTCCTCGTGTGTGGTTTGAAGGGTGGGCTGTCAGGATAGGCTATGTGTGAATTCAGATGCTGATGAAACACTAGCTTAATGGGAAAGCATATCTGTGAGGAAGTGCTACCTCACAGTTGTCAAAAAGTATTACCAAGTTGTTATGATTATGTTTTTACGCGATCTATAGCACGAGGAACGTATTAAGCTCGAAATTTTGTCAATCTTAAGCCTGAACCCGACCCGAAAAGCCGGGCCAAATTACAATATTCTGAAATAGACATGGTCTTTTCAGTTTTGCAACACATAAGTTTTTGATAAACCCATTGATTTTGCTTGACTTAACCAAACCCGTCTCACAAAATTTCCCAATTTTATAGGTCTTTCTCATTTTCAGGGTTATCTTAATATAGTTAATATTAACAAGTTTAAAGTATCAAATGTAAATATTAGTGCATTAAGTCAGTTTATCAGTAAGCCAACAGGCGCTTAAAATAAGAGCTCAATAAACAGACAGCCTCTCCAGCTATCAGTGAAAATAATAATGAATTAGAACTGTCATTAAAAATGACCGACAATTTCAGACCAAAGTACGCCTTGCGAAAGAATTGCTGGTACACAGGTACAATAACGACAGCTTATGAGACCGAGTCAAAGCTTTTTGACGCGATCTTTCAGACACGAGACGCTCTGGCACGCTCAGGCTAGGGTCTCGCATCAAGCTAAATTAGGCTTTAACCCCTATCTTAAACCGCTTAGAAAAGCTATCAGGCACCAACGAAAGCTAAATTTTGCGATATTTTGAACTTAATATTTTATATTTGGCTAACAATTCTATACGTCTAGACATAACCCCAATATCGCCCGCGATTTCTACCTGGGGGAACAAAAATATAACGCTAGGTAAAGCAGACGGGTATCATGACCTTAATCTCGGTTTATCCGAGGAAAGTGGTACAACCACTAATGCTAGAACTTTGACTTACATCAACTGGGTGAGGATAATCATATCATTACACGCCAAACCCATCCAACGATGTTAGAAATTTCACATTAATTATTAAATTCACATGAAAATGTTTTCATATTCACCTCTACTTTTAAAATCAAAGCAGCAAAATCTAGTGAAAAACAGGTATAACACGGTCATCTGTTATTATGAATTCCAACTGTGGGATAATTCAGTACATTAAATATTTGTCAACAATAAAACCCCGAATTTATGGATGAAAAAACAAGTATTGCTCGGTTGTAAAGATAAAACGAATATGATGTAACAATATTAAACAACGGAAACTTTATGAGCATTTTTCAATCAATTTACACAATGGTAATGTGTGACAATGGATAGAGGCTATAACAAAAAACATGTGTTTGTGAGGTTCGCAATCTGTTTAACGCATTTGTCAAATATTTGTTTTGGATTAGGACATAGTGACACCCTTTTTTGGGCAAATACAGTTAGAGGGCACACTGATATGACTTCATATTATCTATATGCTTTTCTCATTCTGAGATAGCAGTTAAAACGATTACTTAATAACTCAGAATCAACAAATATTGACTGGACTTTCGCTGTTAGCTAATGGCGTGCAGCAGGCAGATATGCAAACACTATAAACGGTTTAATAAAGCGAATATTTAGATCTAAGCCAAATCGCTTTTTTTCAACACTGAAAACGCGCTTTTTCTCAAAAAGAAACACCCCCAAACGTAATCCCACGTGCTAGTGTTACTCAAATTAAAAACCAACATCAATTAAACTCGTAGCCAGCGATGAGGATTCTAGAACGCAAGCTAAATCACGGGCATTGTTTGGTCATCAAGTTTTTTTTGCATTGATCAAAAAGCAAAGGGACTTGTCGAGTCAAGCCGACAACCACTTATTCATTGCTAAACGCCAAAGAGGAAAGCGAAAAATAGTAATTTTGAAATGCCTAGGTTTGGATTGACCGGGAATCAAACCAGAGTCCACCGTTTCAGAAGCAGACGCATATTCGCATTCCGAAAGATACAAAGAAAAATTCAAAACACTAAAATAATCTTTTATCTTTCATTAGCTTTATTTGGTTGAAAAATCAAAAATCTATAACTATTGTTATTTAATGATTTCTTTTCAATCATAGTATTTCTTTTTAACGGTAAGGATTCGGGATCCTGCAAGAAATAAAATCACTCTGGCAAAAAAAAACAAACCTCTAGCTCCATCTGGGGGTCAACGTCTTCAACTTCGGGTCCAGTGAAGGCCTCGTCGCCCGGGCTGCTCCCATTCGCCAAAACTTCGACCTCCACTCCTTCGATGGATGATAAGAAGCGGCAGAGATGACGGAGTCGACAAGTGCGAATGACGCACTAGAAATCGGAAGGTATTAGCTGTTACCAGGGTGTCAAAAAATTCACAAGCTAACTATAGTTTAAGGAAGAGCAGCTTATGGCAGCCACTTGGAAACTTGTAATTTTAGATCCAAAACTCGCAGCACTTTGGATTTTTATAATTGTCATTATATCTCTATTAACCAAGTTACCTTGGCTAGGAGACATTAGAGACGTTTCATTCTTCCAGTTAAGCTTCCACCTGCCCACCTGTCTACCATATACGGAGGAAGCTTTGCAGTTTACACTGTTCCTGCTGAACGTCAGAGAAGCTGTGAATATTAATTGGATTTAGCCTGATCAGGAACCGAACCCAAGTTTACTGTTTCAGCAGTAATTTATTCCACCACTGAACGGTATTCGAAACCAACTGATGCCAGGAACTATGACTTTTGATAGCTGCTTGGGGACTTTCTTAACCATTTTCGACCCAAAACTCGCAGCTTCCCGAACTTTTTTTAAGAAATTCAAGTTTCTTTCACAAAACTTTTAACGAGGTGAGCAAATGAATCAAAATCTTTGAAAAATGTCCGGTAAAACGACATCAAAAGATCGATACCATTCGGTCACGTTCATAATCCACTAATCAAAAACTAAGCTTTTTAATATCTCGTATGTACGAATTATGCACAGGATAACTAGATCAAAAGAGGGCAGTGTCATAACGTAGTTAGTTTGTAGTCCAAATCACCAACTTATCTAGCAACATCAACTAAAACTAGCATTAAACGTAAAATTGGATTAGTTTAAGACTAATTCCACGTAAAGAAATTCATCGAAATTACCTGTTGTAAAGATGAGAGTTCTTCATACGGTTTTGATAAATCGACGCGAGTTTTAACAGCGCTTTCTTTCACGGCCTTCATCATATGGACAGCGTAATCCTCCGGCAGAGCGGTGGTCATTCGCCAGTCTGGTTTCTTGATTGAAACAGTCTCAGGACCTGTGGATTAGAATTTCAAACTTTCAACTAGTTTATTGATGCTTATAAACTAAGTACTTTGTGTCTGTCGAACAACACCAACGCCAAGCCTCCTTTTTTGGGTTCTGTTTGCAAGTTTATCGTCGGGCTTGGCCACAACGAATAGGCTGTTTTGATCCAACGGGAAATAAGCGTAAGGTGTCTTTACCCGAGGACACAACGACGCATTGCCAGTGCGGGAATCGAACCAGGGGTCAGCAACCTTTCGATCACTGGCCCGGCGCTCGCTTTCAATAAGTCGGCAAACATCAGATACCAAGCTTAGTCTACAGAAAACTGAAGTGAATAGGACAAAAAAACAAAGTTTTCAGCAGGGTGGACGTGGTTGTTTCTGATAACAGTCATATTGTAAAGTTTCTCCACACATTCGTACACACGAAAAAAACGGTCGGAAGGACGAAATAAACCAGTTACACGCTTCTGCGTATTAATTCAGGAGCGGGAGATTTGAGGTCCAAATTTCGGGCCGGTCAAATTGGACACAGTGTTGCCAACGGTTTACCACCGCTGCGACATAATTCAAACTTGTGATGACCGCAGGCGAAATTACACGAAGATGGGCCCCGCAAAACTCGTTACACACTTCCGCGTAATTCCGCGAGTATAGTGAAGATTTAATTTTTTTTATTATGAGGAAGCAAAGTTCAACGTTTAATTTACCAGTTGGCTTTCTCTTTTCAATCTTTATCTTCTTTTCATTAGACGCTGCTTCTTTGAGACCTGCAACAGATTTCAGGTCAAAAATTATCTCAATCAAATCGCAACGTTGCAGCACTTACCAGCTTCCTCACGAGCTTTCGCTTCTTTCTTCCCTTCTTCCTCATTAGCAACCAGATTTTGAACAACAAATTCCAGTTGTCTTGAACATATCACATCACTTCGAATTTTTTCTAGCAACAATACACAAACAGTTTAAAGCAAGAAGTCAGACTAGCAGTGAAAAAACAACAGAATACTTTTCAACAACAGCTCGATCCCAACACAATATGATACAATTTAAACGGTGAACAGCGTCCACATATTCGCAATGGAAACGTGGATCAACTTTAATCCGAGGTTTATCAGAAATTTGGGGAGAAAAGTTTAAACAAGTGGAAGAGAAAATTACTATTATAATGTAATTCAAGAATCGCGTCTCTAAATTTGCAAATTAAGTTTATTTTTAATCTTAATAAGCTCATTGTTGAACCGGCCAGTTGGTCGAGCGGTAACGCGTTCGCCTCTGGAGCGGGAGGTCTGAGGTTCAAATATCGAACCGGTCGAATCGAACACTGTGTTACCAACGGCTCGCCACCGCTGCAACATTTCTTCGAAAGAAGCTGTGTTGCCCCGGCGCAAAGACACGGAGACGGGCCCCGCAAAGTCGTTGACGCTTCGGCGTAATACAGCGAGTATAAGGGAATATTTGATTTGAAGTTCATTGGTGTAGAGAATATGAACATTGATAAACCGCAGATCATAGTAAATCCACATTAGTGCATACGCTTCGTAACTCACCACAAGACAGCATAGCTCTCTCAGTGGGTAGAAATTCCAACAACTTGACCAGGCGACCCCACAGAGCACGCGAGTTCTTAGCACATGCAGCTGCGACACCCTCGTTCATTGTTAACCAATCGGAGAGCAGCTTCACACAAGCCATCACGTGATGATGACGAGTCAGCGTTTCCAAATGCCCCAAAGCAGCTGATTCTTCTGCAAAATCAATGATGTTTAATCAGAACAATTTTTACATGCTACTGAGGAAACAGTGCTGAAAGAGAATGCACAGAGCTGGACAACAATCTTTCGACTTGATAGCTCTCATCAGCACCCCTCATCGCATTTAAACACGTGCTGAGGGCTGCTGATGAGAGCTAAAAGCTAGACATAGCGTTGTCCTGCTCTGTGCATGATTGGCTCAAGCTGCTTGCGGATGCAGGGTTGGTGGTTGATGTAGCCACTAACTGCCAGTGGAAATTGTTATGGCATCACATGAGTCAACGCTACGGTTTTACAGTTCTAAAGCGGCACGTCGAGCATTGCAAACACAAAGAAATGCTAAGATAAGTCAACTGTACACAGTCATTGACATCACATCTAAAACGAAGCATGTCGAGAATTAAACTGAACACGAAACACTATCCTTGGCAGAATCCCGAAATTGATATCAAGTAGGCTTGGCTTAGCTTTGTAATGATTTTCATGCCTTCATTTTTTCGGATGACAAATTTGAGGAGATTTTCCAGGTATTGCTTTAACGCCAGAAAATAAGGTTCAAATTGAACATTTATTCACACTCCTGCCTTGGCAGTTAAAAATATCATAGAGTTTTCTGTACTTTTTGCTTTTTCCAATTCCGGTTCTTCCTTTATGACACTATTTCCGTTAACAATGGGAGCTTTTTGACCCGCATCGTTTTCCACTTCAGATTTTTCTGCAAAAACAGTAAAAATTAAAAGGGTCGGAACTGCAAACGTCAAGAGCGTTACGGGATTCAAGATTCAACTTCTGGGTCACCGAATCAAACAGCTACATAATTAGCAATTCTGCAACTGACGGACGAACAGTAGTACAGCTATAAAAAAAGTGAAATAGCCTTTACCTAGAGCTTGCCCCTCAAAACAAATACTACGAAAAAGAATTACAAGGTGGTCCGCTTAAACGTTGCCCCCTCCCAAAAATGTTTTTTTGGGGAAGATGGGGCTATTTTTAAGTAAGTCATCCCGCATACAACTTTTAAGTTTTTTATTTTGCGTCTCGAAAAAACCAAAGCTTCGATTTTAAGAACGTTAAAGCAATCAAATTACTACAGTGCTTTGTTTAACCCAGAAAATACTTGATTCAAACGTGCATCATACCTTTATTGGCATCACTACTCTCGGTCTTTTCTTTGCCATTTTTCTTCGGAGAAGGACTCGCATTATCCTCTCTCTTGACTCGACTTTCTTTCGGCGGGGTTAGATTTTGAAGGAAGGAAGGCGCCAGCATGATCTTGCGCCGGTTTGGTGGCTAAAAAAGACACTTTAAAGGCGACCTTTAAACAATTTTTACTTGCATCCTAGGTTAATTTTTTCGCTCGAAATTTTCTGTCCTTTTAAATTTATTTGCGGTTATTCAGGCCATAGTCAGCTAAATTTTAATCTTACAAAGAAAAAAAACGCAAGTTTTAGGTTATGCAAATTAGAAAAATAAGCAATTAAGATTAAATTTAGGTCAAAAACAGCTAAGTGACAAAAAAATAAACCCCAAGTTACTTTGTTGCTAAAGAACATACTCGAAAAAGTTGAAACAACAATGACAGTACCGGTATACCTAAATGTAGCCAAGGTTTGACATAACACTGAGACATCAAATTAATATTGCTGTTTTTGTATAGCTTAAGATAAAGAAAATTTTGGCAAAAAACTAGCAAAAAATATTAATTTTTAGGTATTGCACAAGTTTTTTTTCAAAATTGACTAATTTAGTTTCAAAATCTCACTCACTTGAAACATTTTGTTCGAGAGGTCTTGAAGACTCGCAACAGCGATACTTGGAGGGGAGTTGGTACCGGCGGTCTTTTTTTCGCTCTTATCAGAACTGGACGAATACAGGTCGTTCTCAGCAGGACTTTCATCATCCTGTGACGAAAGATCTTCCTGACTCAACCGGTTATCGGAGCCACTCGACTCGCTCAAAGTATCGGAATCCTCGTCGTCTTCACTTCCCGATACGTCAGAATCGCTCGCTAAAATAATAAAATAGTAAATAAACCACAAATTGAGTTATACCATTTGTCGGTTGTGATAGCCTATCTACAAAAACATCCGCTAAAGTAAAATGAGAAGTAATAACAAAGTACAAAAAAAACAAATTAACTAAAGTATAAAATGCCCTTCTTTCAAGCCTTCAATGTAATTCTCATAGGTCAAAACTCAAGTCGCAAATTTCAAACTGCTTTGTTTGCATGCGACAGTTTTAAGTATTAAGATTGTAACATCAAAACCATTCAGAATTTTAGGAGTATTAAATTTCCACAAACTGATATTATACAAGATAAGGCAGAACAAACAAGAAGCATTTTCCCACCTGCTGCATCTCCTCCTCCCAAAGCGTCTTCCTCCCCTTCACTGAGGTCATCCTCGTCCGCTCCTCCAGTTCTCCTACGACGTCGCATGCGAGATTTTCTCTTTACTTTGCCACCAGCGCCGATCTCTTTGCTCTCAAGTGCATTGTCACCTGTGTTTGAAAACAAGCAGAAGTAGGTAAAAACAGAAAAATAGTTTTGGACCAACTGATAAAACCATGTATTCAGATAAAAGCTAAAAATTATTCACCCAAGAATAATTAACTTGGCGTCAATGGATCTAAAGTGAATCATGAAATCAACAAATACGTAATTTGGGTAAACGTAGAGTGTTCGTTTTTGGCCATTGCCTTTTGGAATGACCGAAAAAAGCTTGTCTGTTTTGGTTGAAATGATGGAAAAAATTAAAGATTTTTATGCATGTTTTTGCATCCTAAAAAATTATTTTAAAATTCGGATATTTGACCGAAAGTTCTGGACGAAAAAATTCTCTGATCAGAGGTTGAATGTCTGCCACTGGAACGGTAGGCCGATCGGCTCAAACCAATGACAATAAAAATTGGTTTTCACAACTTCACTGCTTGACGTTCAGCAATAAAAAGGGACAGTGTGAAGCCTCCGCCGTGTCAGGCCTCCACAGGTGGGCAGATGGCAGCTTAACTCAAAAATCAAAAATCCTCGCTGTCTCCTTGCCAAGACAACTTGGTGAAAAGATGTAATTACAATTACTCAGCGCGTAAATGTACAGGGTGTCCCATAATATGTGGAACCCATAAAAACTGTAATAACTTTTAAAGTTCTTATTATATTTAAAAAACGAATGTATTTTCTGAAAGGTTGAGAAATAACAATTAAAAAATTAGTAAATAATATCAACAGCTTAGTTTGTTAATGTATTTAAGCACAAGTTCCAAATGGTCACCATTTTGCTTCAAACACTCGTTGATTCTTCGAGCAAAATTGTTTATCGCTTTCACACATTCTGAGTTTTTGATTTTCCGAATCTTGGAAGTGGTGGCTTGCTTTAGTTCAGCTATTGATGTTGGGTGGTTTTCAGAAACGGTATCCTTTAAAAATTCTCATAAATAGAAATCGGGTGGGTTGAGATCCGGTGACTGTGGAGCCCACTCAGGATCGCGGCGTTTGCTAGTCAGACTCTATGGAAATTTTTCATCGAGCCATTGCATACAGAAGTTTGCCGTATGAGGTGTTGCTCCGTCTTGCTGAAACCATTGAATTTCTTCATTGATGCCACCATGAGATCTGAGTCTTGTGTAAAACTTCATAAGAACTTTATTGTAGCGTCGGCGTATAGATTTCTTTGGCTTATTTCAATCGATTCTCGAACAGCGTTCAGATTCTGTTCTGTTCTAGACTTGATCTTTGGGCCACTTCTAGTAGTTATCTTCTTACTGAGTTTATTTACTGTTTCTTTTGCTTCAAATTTTTTAACCCATCGATAAATTTGAGTTTTTTGAAAAATTTTATTGAAATCAAATTTCGCCGATATTTGGCTTGAACAGATTTGAAAGATTTTGTCTCCAAATATTTGCTTACGCAAAAAGTTCTTTGTTTGGTTGTCCAAGACATTTTGATTTCGGTTTAAACTTAGTTTTAATTGTTATTAATCCAACAGCTTAAATCTAAAAAATTACAGCAATTGGTGTTAAATTTTCCAAGTTATTGACCAATATGTGGGTTTCACAAATTATGGGACACCCTGTAGTTCTAGTTTTATTTTCGTCATGCTTTTTCCGAATTCAAAAAGGCGCTTTGGGATACGACCAAAACCGATTTCATATCATCAGATTCGATATTTGATTTTTCTATTACCAACGACACAATGGAAGACAAGCAAGATGAAAATGCGTCCCCAATCTGTATTCACATCTGTGTTGCAGAGTCATCATAGAATTGCCAACACCAATTTAACTCACCATCAGCTTTATTGACTTTTTCACTTTCAGCATTCGGCTCGATTGGCGAATCTGTGAATAGATACATTCGACGAAAACATCATAAATCTTAGGTCCGGTTCACATTGGGCGTAAGATCGTGAGCGTACGAGAGTATTTTTAGCTTATTTTTTAAACAGAAATTCGGTACACCCTGCGTACCGCTTTACCAGCGTTCAAGCTGCCAGTTGGTTAAAACTAACGAAGAATACGCTTGTAAGCTCACGATTTTACGCAGTGTAGTCCAGGCTTTAAGTTAAGCGTACGAGTGGCCCGACGCTAGTTAAGGAGCGCGCTGGGCAAAACAAAACATAATTGCGAGAACACTCATGGTCTTTCACCCAGTGTAAACCGGAGTGGGATAAAATTAGATTTTTGCGGCAAAAGTTTTTAAGTTGCCTGATGGAAGACTTCGATTGCAACACAACAAAATTCTTACGATTAGAATTTCTTAAGATTAGAAATATATAATAGCGAATACTGTAAAAAAATTTAAGTCTCGCACCTTTTTTCTTCTTTGGTGACTTTGTCAATTGCTTAATCAGAAATCCGAGAAGATGCGAGAAAAAGGCGAGAGTGAAAGCAATCGCTGCCGACGATCTGTTCGATCGACAACTCTATAAAAAATTAATGGGTTTGATTCTCAAGTTCACAAATCAAAAAAAACAAAACATCAATGAGAGTGAATATTTGCACAAAAAATCACACCAAAGTTCAATTAAACCAGTCGAAAACTGTTGCGAATAAAATCGGAAAATAAACAAACAATCTCTGTATTCTGTTTGTAGCCTACATACTCTAGATACAGTACTTTTCATAACCACCACCAAATACAGGCTAGCTTTTGTTTAGCCTTCCCAAGCTGTACCTGCAAGTCATGAACGTTAATAAGGCACATAATACAGATCTTGAAGATGACGTCCCCGTTCAAGCGCTGGGGGTTGGAATGATGATGGTGATGATGTCTGAAGCCTTTCATTGCCGGGCTACCGTCTACTGCAGCAAAACTGGAGCGAATTCCGTATCTGAAATAATAAAGCAGTGTGTTACGCGAGTGACTAACCGAAAAAATTCCATTAAGCACAATTTAACTATTTTGATCTCTGATTGCGTTACCATCTCATACCCAAATGCCTGAAAGTGAGGTGCAGCAAATGACACAAGAATTCAGTCAGTCTGCATGCACTCTGCAGAATATGCAGTTATGCACCGGCATTGCGGTGCACGTTTTAATCATTAAAATGACCTGCACCACAATGCTAGTGTATAACTGCATAGACTGCAGAGTGGCTGAATTCTTGTGTCATGTGCTGCATCTCACTTTCAGACATTTGGGAATCAGTTAGTTAAGCAATCACAGATCAAAATGATATTCAGTGCTTAATGGAATTTAATCGATTAGTCATTCGTGTGTGTATCCAAACAAAGGGACCTCTCGATCTTCGAGTAACAAGCTTTGCACAAACCCTTTTAATAATGAACGTCACATAGGGAAACAGTAAAATTCTAACGTTTTTGTTACGATTCGAACTGAATTTGACTTGGACCAAAGTTATCGTTGCAAAATATAAGCTATTACCAAAGCCGTAACTGATCAGTCAAAAAGCTTTTCAACATTAAACGCTCGTTCGGATTACAAGATAAACTCATATGTCTTGCCCAGATTTAGATGCGTATGATGACATCATAACGACCAAAAAATGATAGTACTTAATTCCCAACGCCTGCAACTATTCAAAAGCCAACAAAGTTTTTCAACAAAATGTAGCAACAAGTAAATCAAAACCAATCTTACCTCTTCGATTCACTTTTTTGCTTGTTGGATATGACGCCGTCTGCTCCAGTGCCGTCTAAAAAGTTTTTCATCCAAGCTCAAGCAGCAAATTGGCGTCAAGGGAATTAAAAGTACCATTTTCTTCACGTTTTATTTATTTTTTACGAAAAATTAGTTGTAAGGTTTACACGGTATTAATCCTTATTAAAAAACAACGCTGCTAAATTTGCGCAAAAACTTACCGAGTGGGAAAAAAGTACCAAATAAATTTAAAATTTTCACAGATAAAAAATACAAAAAAGTAGCTTTCATCAAGAAAGTTACTTTATATTTTGTGTCTTACCATCGTTGAAGTAGAGGTCGCCAGAGGCACCCATATCCATATTGTTAAGACAAACATGAAACGCATCAATCAACCGCTTGCATAAGCCTGGCAAACATTCAAAAGTTTGAAAATTAGAAAAAAATAACAGCAAAATGCGGCTATTTTACATAGAAAAAAAATTAACTGTATTCTAAAATTGCTGTCCATCCATTTCAAATTCACTACCCAAACACTTGATTCCCATTGCATACGTTCTCAAAAATCAAAAATAACTAGAAACCGTGGTAATAAGGATGAAAATTCGTTACATTGCAGCAGACATCTTCAATAAATGACTTCCTTTCGCATAGCTGTAAATTCAGATCATTACGTCACAAAATACCTGAAGTTTCAACATCGGTTGAATAGGTTTTTGGTCGCAATAAATCGCACAAGTACAAGAAGGATATTATAAAAATTCGCGTGTGCTCTTTCCTGCAAAAAAAACATTAACATGCAAGATAGGAACTAAAAATAATCAATCAAATATATTAGCGGAAGAGATTTAATTTTTACTAATACATTCAATTTATTAAGAACAATGTACTGAAAAATTAATGGCAAGCTACAGCCAGTATCCAGAGTCTTAGAGGCCTAACCAAACCTATGATTAACAGCGACATACTGTTTCGGAATCGACTTTCATCTTTCATTCCCCATCAATATAGCTGGGACTACAGGTATGAACATGAGTGTAGAAAGGCAAAGAATCGCAAATTAATCAGATCATAACAGAATATAATATGTTCTTTGTACGTATTTTCATTGGAAAACATTAAGTCATCACAATTTTGCAAGACATATACTATAATATATTTAATTTACATCTGATCAACTCCATACAACTGGGCTTGGCCTGTTCGTGTTCATGTTTCGCAACGTTCAACATAATAAGTGGATGCAATATTTCATACTGCTAAAAAGCTTTACCAATATAGCTAATTATTCTCTGTGAAAAGGATAAAGCCAAAAGTATCAAACAAGTCCATTTAAATCAGCTTTGGCAATGTAATTGTAATTACATTTATTCACCAAGTTGTCTTGGCCAGGAGACAGCGAAGGGACCTGTTTGGCCTTCAACTCAAACTGCCACCTGTCTACCACACACGGTGGAAAATGCGATAAGAAATAATTCGAAACGTCAATTTAAAAAAAAAAAAGGGTATTGAGTTCTGGCTTTTTACCTCCAATTGAAAATTCATTAACTCGATGTTTCAAACATTTTTATTCCACAAATATCACAAGGATGGTAAAAAACACTAACTTGTAGCCATCTGTGGTTATAATCCCATCCAGCGCATCTGTTGGCAGCTGATAGAAAAACTTCTTGTTGCGGTCCAACAATTTCTGAATGTTCCCTTCTGCTCCCTCAAAACTCATATCAGCGTGCAAACTGGAAAATAAACTTACAATAAAAAAATAAACAAACTTATCAACTATGGGAAATATGGCTAATTGAAACCGCGCAGTTTTTGGTACCCCCTGCATTACTAAAGCTTCAAATTTAGATTAAAAGGTGATGGAAGACCTTGAAGTGTGGCAAAAGCTGTTCACCCTCCCAAACTTCAAGAAACTGCGGGCACTGAATGAGGAAGCTGAGAAATTTTGAAAAGGCTAAATTGCGCGAAATCGGGCAAATTATGAAAGATACCCGCTTAGCGATATACTGTTGTACACATAAGAGCCGTTCTGCACTTGATTGATGTACAGTCGTACACGTATTAGTTTTTGCTTTAGCCCAAAACAGCTCACGCCCGGCGGACTATTTCACTAGCGTACAAGCTCAAGTTGGTTGTAATAAACAAAGAATACGCTTGTGCACTTACGGAATTCATTCTATTTGAATAACTGAAGATGACATGCTTGGGTCGACATCGATTATATTGTAACAAAAATAAACTAGGTTTATAATAATTTCATTGAAGCTGGTGTCTTAGCTTTTGAAATTAAGTAACCCGTTGCTAACAATCTCTGCTGGAAGCACAGCAGTCGAAAACCGTGTTTGAGTTGCAGTCACCAAGATGAATGAAGCATTTAACTTACGATCGGCAGTAGTGATAAGCTGCGGTGAGACCCCACCATAAATTGTGACCTGCTATAGTGGCCAGTTGGTTGTGCGGCATTCCAGCGTTGGGACGAGACAGCAAAGCCAACAGATAGTAACGTATGGGACGGGACTTAGCAACACCAAATTCCATTTGATAACGACCTAAAAAATTTCAAAATGCCAACATATAAAATAACTAACAAATGCAACCATGCCCAGCTAGTGATAAGAAGTGATTGGCTGCCTGTGTAAAAAGTACAATTAAAGCAATAAAAAAAAAAACGGAACTGAAACAGTGGCAAAATAATTAGCAGTAAATAGAGTACAAATGATTCAACGCTTAAACGAGAATATTGATAGGATCGGGTACTGGATATTCAGTCGTGAAAACTAAAAGCTTTAAATCAAAAAAAAACTTACTCAAATCTCCTAAGCATAGAAGAATTCGGTAAGAAGTGGATTTCACCCATTCTTCAAGCTCTTCATTATCCTAAAAAGATAAAATCTAGTCGATGAAGTTTTGCACACTGGCTGACGGGAGCGTAACAGTTTTGTTCGTAGCGTATCGCACATCGCAATCCCCATTTAAAAAAAAAAGGCAGGCCAGATGCTTAGTAATGGAGCAACTAAACTGGCCGCGAACATCGGGGTTAGGAAACCTTGGCAGTAACTTGCCACTACCTTCCACGTGAAGCGAAAACCAACATTCTAGAAACCCATTCTCGAATTCTCAAGAATGCGAGCAGCTAAAGCTATCGTAAAGGACGTGAAGCTTCGTCTGCTGGTGTCGGCATCCTATGGTTAAACGACAACGAAAGAATACAACCATAATGGAAGAAATCTCGACATCTTCGGGATTAAGTCAACCTACCAATGGGTATTAGATATGGGAAACCACTAGTGATGGTCGCCTGGATGGTTATGGGGTACCTACTACCTAGTCTGTTTGAGTGGTAATCTATTGGCTACTTCTCTCCCCAGTTTTCAAGGACAACACTGGAGTTTTCTGGGGTGACATTCAGTAGTACCAAGACAAAGAAAAGGAAAAGATGGTAGTATACTACCAACCTAACCGAGAAGTACCTGCATAGATTTGTGATGACCTGCCATCATGGAAGAAGAGTGATGAAGATCACGAGACGCGAGAGGAAAATCGATTTGAATGACTCCGCTTTTCACTTTGGAATGAAGCCGTAGTAAAAGATAGTGATAAAATCCGATAGCGGAGTACAAAAATTGCCGATAATGAGGCTCCAAATGTCGCTGTTGAAGTGTTCCCGGTGCGTTCGATTGGAACTGAAAAAGTTCGTAACGATAGCAAAATTGCTTTGATGAATAATAATTAGTTAATCACCAACATTAAAATTTTGCGCGAGTTAGGCGTAATTTCACGTAGTTTAATGGTAAAGTTGAATTTGGTTCTAAGTGGTTATATTGCTCTGATACGTTATGAATACAATATGATCGACTAAAATTGTGACCCTAACAAAAATGCGAATATAATCACAAGTTTGCGTTACAAATTGGTCCGAAGCAAAGCTTTATGAGTTGATAAAGCTCATTGTAGCAATTCCTGCTAGAGTATTGAACATCTAAGTACAAGCCTTCGTTGTATTCGCTGAATTTTGACAAATGTCAAAGCATGCAACGAATTTGCGGGGCTCATCTCCATTTCAATGAGCCTGCAGGCAACACAACTACTTTCGAAGACAAGTCGTAGCGGAGGCGAAACGTTGGCAACACTGTGTCCGATTTGACCGGTTCCGGAAATTGAATTTCGGACGCATTCTAATGAAGTGTACTTTATATTTACAATCTATTGCTTTTATATTTATAAGTGACGTTTATATTTACAATCTATTGCTTTTTTCTCATTAACTAGAGTGAAATACGACACTTGGACGATTCGACAGCCTGGCCTCCGTGGTGTAGTGGTTAGGACGTGCATCTGGCAAGTACTTTGAAAGTACATCTGGCAAGTGCGTGCACTTTGCTTTAGATTTAAGGTTCGGGCAGCAATGCCAGCCTGAGAGATAGTCATCAATCGAAGTACTAAAAATGGGTACACTTCGTAATTATGCGTCACGAACCTTCCGTTTCAGATTCGAACGCGTTACCGCCCGACTAACCAGCTGACCGTACAACATACTAACAGTAGCAAACCAAACACCTCAAAAGCTACCACACTTCAAACTAGATTTCGGCATTAGATCAAGGTGGGTATCGTTTCTTTTTGTCACGATCCTTCTCATACCTTTCTACCAGCTTTTACTGCATGTATCACGTCATAGTAGACCTTTTTCCACATAAGCTCTTCAGCTTTCTTCCCATATTCGCTCGGAAAAGAAAACATAAGTTTTTCACATGCTTCACGAAGTTTATGTCTGAAAAGAGGTTTCTTAGATGTGACTAGAATTTTTCAGCGGCCTTGTGAAAAAAAATACCACTACAAAGCAGCAAACCGGATCGAATCCCTGTCGTGTCAAACTAAAAACCTAACATTGTTATTGACATCTTTAATTCTTTATGCTTGACCCAGCATTAAAGAGCTTTTCACTTTTAGTATTAGACAGGTAGAAAATTAACTCAAAGGTGAGGTGGCGAGGCCTTTTTGTGATGTCAACGGCCATGACCCAAGATCTTAGCCAGGCAGCCTTAAAGTTAGATAGATACTAGGTACCTGTAGCTAGCTGTGAAAAGGGTATCAGTTTTACAATCTCATAATTCGTGATAGACAAACAAAGAGAGCAAGATTTTTTAACGTTGGTATTCAGTAACGATAATAATTTGCAAATCTCAATTTATATCTATCATTTAAAGACTTTTCCAGCAAACTGAAATTATGAAGACGTAACTTACCTTAGTTTTACTTGCTCAGCAAGAAATAAACTGCTCAAATTTCGTCTATGTTGATTGCTAACATCTAACTTGCGAGCACACTCCATAACAGCTCTACAAAAAAAAGAGATTAAAAGAATGGATAAAGAAAGCCAATAACTTTGAAAAAAACAAAACAAAACAGTATAGCCTTAAGGATGAAAACTGAAAAGCATTATTTTAAACGTCCGAACAATATGAGTGATCAAAATCTTATAGTGAAAGACCAAATATTCACCTATACATTTTACCCAATATTAACTATCGGCAGTTGTTACTCCAAACTTGAAGGCTCCACAAAATTCTTGGTAATTAATTTCAGCGGCCGGAGTGACCCTAACACTGCCATAGTTTGTCGACAAAAGCCTCGTAAAGAGCAAAAACCTAATCACCGATATAATCTTTTAGCTGAAATATTCTTCACTTCTGTTGACACAGTCTGCTTCGCCGAGTATTCACTGCTTGTACGTGGCATTTTGTTCCTTTCGATTGTAAGCAACTCCTAGACTCTAGCGCTCTTCAAATCATCTACAAAACATCACTGACAAAAATTTACTAGCCAGAATAGTAGAAAAAAAACCTGCAAATAGGACGATCAGTTGGAAGTAAGCAAAGCGAGATAAAGGAAAAAAATGCAAAACACTTTCTAACAAAGCACAACGCATATAGCAACATACGGTTTTTGACTCGGGTTTAATTTTTCGCTGAGAAATTTTCGGTCAAATATCCATAATTTAGACGCAATTTTTCGGTAATTTCACGATTTATTTAGGTCATTTTCACCATTGCAAACGCAATTTTAGCTCATGATTTTTTTCACTTAGTTTGACCGAATTGGATAATTTATTTTGAACGATCGTTGGTCATTCACCAAAAATTTAGGTCAATGATCAACAAATAACTGAAAAAAACAACCAAAGTTTTGGTAGAGCAGTAACTCTCAGTGACCAAATTGCTCTGCAGCTTAAAAACACCACAATATTCCAATCAACTGACCTTGAAGTAGTTATCTTGCTAAGTGTTCCAGCCGTATATGAAACGAATTATCTAAACACAAAAAATGTTACTCTTTTACTACTATTCAAATTTGACTAGACGTAAGCTACATGCGATTTTGCAAATTACACATCCTTAACGTTTGAGAGGAAATGAAGCGGAATGGGTTGGAGAAAGATGCTTTCGATCGAGCATCTAAACATGAATCAAAAGAATTTTCGCTCATAGTGTTAAACGAAACTTGATCAATCATGTAAATACTAAAATAACAAGACCAATCAGCAAACTCGTGGGACACCATGACAGTTTCAACACCAGAGAAAAAGAAATGAAAACGTTAATTTAATATGCAGTTACACAGATGCACACAACTTCAGAACTAAATCTGGACAATTTGGGTTTGCATTTCACACTATGCATTTCTAAACGTTCGGCAAACCTTTGCCCTGAATACCTAACTTCAAATCAAATGAGGGGCTTTTACCTTTTTCAAATATGGTTTGTGTCTTCACAATCATCACATTGACTAATAAATTAACTAAATTTAAAACAATACTTAAATCTTTCTACCAATTCTGTAAAGAGCAAATAAAAAAATCAGTCAAAACTAAGCAAAATAAAAGAGCAGCACCAGTGCATACTGAGGAAATGATATAACCAAGCAAAACAGCATATTATTAAAGTTCACCTGATACAAAAACAAATCTACTACCGAACCACGTCAACCGACCGCGAACAAACTGATCGCCAACACTAGAGATTGGTTATTTGGCGGTCAGTTGGGTAGCAGTCAGTTGTCATGCACCATGTATTAGAAAGTAACACAAAAGATTACCATGAAGTGCGAAACATACCAGTAGTCTGTTCTCGAAGGATAAATTAGAAAAAGTATAAGGATGGAGTACACTATGATTTGAGAATATGATTGAACGTGAACTAATTGCAAAAGGATTAATTACTCATTTGAGAGATGCCAAAGCAACAAAGTGCACAGTTGCAATAGCAATGCACTAATAATAATCTAAGTTTCACACTGCAAAACGTAAACAATATGGCGAAAATCGGCTATGCAGTACCGTAGATATACTTAATAAATAGTATATTCAGTTTACATGTTTTCTCTACAAGAAGTGATAAATTAGATGAAAGTGCGCAGGGCAAAAATATATGAACGACTACACTCCAAGATGAAAGGTTGCAGCGTAAAAAATATTTTACAGAAATGCAGATTCGATTTCAAACTTTTGAATTTTGGAAAACAAAAATGGCGTGTTACTGTGCCATACAGCACACCTTTAGGCATAGCGATATAATGGCTAAATATGATATAGGCCTTACCCGGCATCAAACATACAAAACAAATTCGAAAAAATCACATAAAATTAAATCTTTGACACTGACAAATAGCACAAGTTAGGAAACTAGTGTAACGAAAAGAATATAGCACCATTAATCATCACTTGGAAAGTACCGGTAGTATGAAATATTGCATAAGTAATGCAGCACCATTCACTGTAAAATAAGCAGAGGAAATAACGATGCCATCGATTGAACGTAGTGACTTAGAATACGCCAAGATATCAACTTTTATTAAAGCACCGTATTATTTGTTCAGTAAAAAATGATTTGAATTGTTGAATTAGAGAGGCAGCAGCCTTTGTCAACGTAACAAAAAAACTAGACGAGATAACATTGGCAGCACTGCTTCTAGTGTCAAAGCAAAAACATAAATTGATAATTATTATTCATTACTACGTAGCTTAAGAAGTGTAGTTACACAGTATTTTGAACACAAAATGATTTCATTTCATTTCAATAAATTGATTACTGCAAACACAAAGAGTTGTTGGAATGATAGGAGAATTTTTTTTGAAAATAAGGCAATGGGAATGAAAACATTTTAAAATCTAGTGCATATTTCAATAAATATTCTTGTAATAATTTCGGAGGCACATGAGAAAAATAATACTGTGTAAAAATGTCAGTAGTAGGTTTATACCAAGATTGTCGAGATGGAAAGTGGATATCTTCAGGTGCATTGATCTTTCTCAACACAGTCTAAAAAGCAATAATACACAAATATAAATTCATGCATAACAATATAAGTGAAATAGCTCATCACTCAGCAGGCGGGGTAGAAAGCGTTTGCCAATGTTTCAAAAAATGCACACGACTCTAGAACTACTTCATTGTTGCTCAGTCAAAACAATAATTTCCAGTATTTAAAAAATGTGTACAACTGTACATGACTAGATTTTTTTCAATTATTCATTTTCAACCATCTTTTTTCAATCATTTTTCAAGAAAATATTTAGCCATTTTGATCGCAATGACCATAATACTGTAATTGAAAAAGTTTTGCATATACGGCTATAAGCCCTAAAATTGTACTTGTAGTCACAAAAATGATATGAAGGTTTTCAAGATATTGACAAATTTGGACATTTGACTGCAAACTTTGGGCGAAAAAAAAAACATGTACATACAGTAACACATTACCTCGGAATCCTCTACTAAGTTGTCATAAATGCCAATGAAATCATAATTAACCAGACATGGCTGGCATAAGGTTGTCATTGGCATGTAATGTTCATTCATATATTCAGGCTCAACATCATTTGCAATATAACGCAAAAAATCTTTGAAAGCAACATCATCGCCTTCCACTTTACCTTTGTACTGCAAAACACAAATGACTTACATTCAAAAATTTTCCAAAGTATGTAAGAGAATAAAAGCAAAAATCTGTTGCGCATTAAACATGTTTAAGCAAAACTTAAGTTATTAGTTTTTATCAATGTTAAACTGTCATAACTCAGTCCATTATTTCTTAATCAAGCCTTTTTTGAAAAGTTAACAACATTCCACAATCAACAGTGCCCTTTAATCTTTATTCATCATATTTACTGATTGATGTAGACTTATCAAATGCACTAACTAGTTGATAAACGAATAATTCAAAAACAAGAGATAATTACAAAATGAAAGTGGCTCTTAAAGTGTTTCTGTCACCAAAAACATTATTCACTTACCTTTGGTGAATCAAACATTATTCACTTACCTTTGGTGAATCTTTGTGATATAAAGACATTATTTTTTTTCCATAAACTTTATAAAATGCTTCAATATCATTAAATTTATTTCTGTATACCGATATAGCTCGTTCGGCAGGATTTCTCACAAACATGAACTTAAAATAAGTCCGAAGTCTTCGATTGATTTCAGTGTCATTGAAAGAATTCAAAAATGTAAACCCATGAAGATGATCCATTTTTACCCACTCTTCTTGTTTAAAATTGCCATAGAGCATTTTCATAACTTTTTTCCAGTTAGAGCAGGCAACCTAAAAAAAGTCAATTTATGAGGTAAATGTTCAAGCTGATGACAAACAAAATTAAGAAAAGTAGAAAGTAGCAGTGCCACTGAAGAAAAGGTCAATACAAAAACACACTTGTTCTTGATAAATAACCAAAAATTAATCTAAAAAATTTATTTTTATCAAAATGAAACATAACTTACTGAACAACTATTTATTCACAAGTGGTCAAAAACAAAATAAATTCCACTAGGCATGATATCAAATATTATTGCTGACTCTTAAATGACAGTGAATATCAATACTTACTTTTGGTGTAAAACAATAAAGAAATTTGTATTCATCATTAACAATTATGTGACCCAATAATATCTGTCGAAGCTTTTTTGGCAATTTCTCCAATGTTTTAGGTAAAATTTTGTCTGATGCACAATACTTCATAGCACTTTCTTCTGCTTTTTCATGAGTAATCTAAAATCAATTTTTTTTTTAACTCAAAAAGCATTAGGTGATGCGGATGAACATAATGCACAAAAGAAATGGTTGCAACTATTTACACCACATGCCTTTCTCAAAAGTTCTAAGAGAAAAAGAAACAGTTTGATTAGTGTATAAAACATTTGCCACTTGAAGAACAAACCTTGAGTTTAATTTCTAATCAAATCAAGCCAAAAAAAACAATTCAAAATTAATATAAATTTCAAGCAAGCAGGTTTGCACTACAAGAATGCCTGTAATACAAAATCTTTCACCATAAGTTTCGGCATTTAAACAAGTGCCAGCTTGAATCAAGCTACTGACATTGCATTGCCTTTTGATCACTAATCAAAGAAATATGATAGCCATTCAGTAATTTCAAGTGATTCTGTTTTTATCAGTGGTTTCTAGTGTTCTACAATTCCTGTTCTGTTGGGTGTTCTTCCCAGTAACAGAAATCACTAAATAAAAGTTAGGGAGTGAAAATTTCAACACAAAATTTGTACAGACCAAAACAATACTAAGAAATATTCATCCCCACCTTTTTGCTGTTGCATTTATTAGGGTCATGCTTAGAGTACGAGCTAGGTTTTGAAATATGGTTAATCTTACAAAAAAAATTGAGTTGGAGCTATCGTTCAAGCAAAATTGATAAAAACATTAAATTTTTTGATACAAATAAACCTAGCTTAAAAATTTTCATAAAAACTTTAGACTTAAATACGTATACCACTAACATGAAAAAATTAAGAAATGTTTATCAATACCATGCCATACTTGTGTATTAATATGATCACAGTTGAAAAGTGGATCGTCTTGGACATATTCTTCAAAAAAAAAAGAATTTTGTTGAACTTCTTCTAACTTTACATTCTTTTCATTGCCAGAAATATAACAACAGAAATAACTCTTTGTTGAGTACAAGAAAAATCCACATATGCAATTTACAAAGACAAAGATGGTGTATTTTCTAGATATTGCTTTCATAATCCATTAAATTCTTATGAAAGCTTAAGCTACTAAAACACCCAAAAGTAATTAACTGTAACCAATCTAGAGAGAAAATACAACTTAATGAAAAAAATCAGCAAATATTTTAGGAAGAGGCTTGGCGAATGCTTCATTCACGCAGACGTTTTGAAATAAAGCCTAAAAAACTAACCCTAAGCCCTAACCTTAACCCAAATCCTAGCCCTAACCCAAAGCCTAACCTAAACCCTGACCCAAACCTAAAAGTATAATAATCAAAATAAAAATTTCTGAAAATGAGTGAGGTCATTTGGTAGCTGGAATCTTTGTTTATTTAACTGAGAGTGTTCCATTTGCCAAGTCACTACAAATATTTTAAACTTAGTATTTTGGCAATTTTGATAATCTACTAATAAGCTATTTTTGTAGCCTACCATTACTTCACAATAACCAGATAACTTGATTTGCAGCTAAATCAAATCTTACTGTAGTTGATGCAATTTAGTCTTTACCCTAACAGCTGCCTACCTAAACTAATTTTAACCCTAACAACTGCACACATTTTGTGTGCCCAGTCACTTCTTAAATAATTTAAGAAGAGACTATTTCACCAAAAACTTTCAACTACTTTTTTAGTAATTCTTTCTTAAATCTATCCTTCACTCAAACTCTTATTCTTTAAAATGAACAACCTCAACTGTAACCCTAACCCAAACCTTAACTTACAGTACAGTTAACACTCTCTTCTTAACACCATCATCGAATTGCCACATCTTGAAATCACTTTTACAACCAGAAATTGTATCATTGATTGCTAATGCTAGTAAAATCAGCAATGGACCCAATGGATCACCAAATTTCAAATTTATGAAAGATAACGAAGTGACTACGCGAATGGAACATTCGCGGTATTTTTTTTTCCTCGCGAATGGAGACATTGCCTTTTTCATACATTTAGTTTAAATACGACATTTTATCGCTAAGTCGGTGCAAGCTGCGTAGCGTAGTGGTTAGAGCACGTAACTGCAAACTGATGAACCCGGGTTCGACTCCCGTCGGAGGTATAAAAGCGTCAAATGGAAGGTAACGCGGAGTATACGGATACGGAAAGAATATGTGGTAGTCAACCTTTTTTTGCTTCAAAACCTTTCATTACAGTTAGGGTTAGGGCAGCGATGCCAGTCTGAGGGGATAGCAATTCCCTGTAGTATCTATTCATAGCGCCTGCTCCATTCGCGAGGAAAAAAAAGTACCGCGAATGTTCCATTCGCCAAGCCTCTTCCGAAAGATAAAGCAAAAATGTGTAAACTGTTTAAATCCACAAAAATAATGAAAGTGAAAGATATTTTTTGAACTAGAAATTGCTAGATTTATGTACTGTTACTATCACTTCATGTTACCCAAAAATTTCAGCAACTCAGAACTACGGTATTTTAAATATCCTAACAAACATCATGATTACAAAACCAAATCGATTATTGCAGACAATTTTTATTTGGAACGAGCTAAAACTCAAAATGGGCAATTATCTTGCTCATACATCTGACATTGAAGCAGAAGTAGGCCTATGGAATAAGATTTCACCAACTTTCAAACAATTACCGTACCAAAATACTCATTTACCAAACAAATAAAATTGTCCACAGGTCCATGCTAAGTAATTAGGCCTACTAAAGTAGCGGTACTTATCGTACAGTCTTGACAAACTCGAGTTAAGACTAAGAGTAAATGTGCTCTTTTCTTATGCTAACTGCTATTTTTGTTTGAATTTTTAGTTTTTTTTATTTCGTTTGCTTTAAAAATGCTTTTAAAAAAAGTTGCCGTGCATATATGCATACATCAAGAAAAAAAATGTGTCTAAGAACGTACACAAATAATATCCACTGCGGTTATTCACCAATGCCATGTAATACAACATTTAGCCGACTCAAAACACTTCTTTCTAGAAGTTTAAAAGATTTGTTTTCAAACATTTAGGGAAAAACTGAACAAAATTATTTAATTCTGACAATCAGTCAGTCAGTTGCTATGAAGAGAAAAAGTAGAAAAAGTTGGCATAATAAATAGCCTAACGAAAACTGCTACATGGAAAAAAAGTAGGCCTATGTCCCCGTTTCTGTTGATGCAAAAAAAAACTTATGACACATGTGAGGGTAAAAAAAAACAAAAAGTTGCCATGCAAAAACACTAAATAATTACCGGTATCGTACAGCAATAAACTAATCATAAAGGCAGCTTGACTTGATCACTTGATGACCTGGAAAAGGTCTTTTGCTGTCCTGTTTGCTTGACAGTAAATAGTAAGTGACTAAAACTACCGGTACCCAACGCTTAACAGTATACATAATTTAAGAATAGACTAGGCAAGCCTTATTAATTCACAGTAGGCCTAGGACGCATTCATCAACAATTACTTTTGCCAAGAGTTACGGTAAATTAGCCCACATTTAGTTCTGTGATTGGCATTAATATTCATTTTATTTTTGAATGCGCATATTTTTTTTTTATTGGTATTAAGTTTCTGGACACTGAACTTATTAAACAAATAAATTGAATTGCACACCTTGAAAAACAAAACTTCTGTATCTGGTATCTGGTGGCCTAGCCTACCAACAAACAATTCGCTAGAGATTGCATACCAATGTGCTTGATAAAAAAAAAAAGATTAAAGCTGAGGAAAAGATTCAAGAACTTTCTGATGCATGCAAACTCTGTTCATTAAATTGAACGAATTCTTGAAGTCTATTTTAAACAACATACTGTAGCCTACGGTATAAAGTACACAGTAGGCCTAATCTGTTTGTTGAGCTCTCGCATCACCAATTCAACTCCAAGCATGAACCCATAGTGGAATCGGCAGATTTTTACCTCCAGAGATTTCCGCCACTTAAAATCATGATTTTCGCCAGCCAAACTAGCCTAGTAGAAAATGTAGGTTATTTCCGCTTTGCAACAAAGTTGGGAGTTCCCAGAGCATTGCAAGATTGCAATTGCTTCACAAAATCTTGCGCCAAACCGGCGCAGAAAATGGAAAAAAGCTTTATCGCGGCGCAAAGTTTTTGGACAACACTAGTTATAGCGTCAATGATGACAATACCTCCAAAACAACGGCAGGTAAGGAACTTTTTTTCAAAGGACATGTCGCCTAGCAAACAGAACGCTGATATTCTTGGAGAAAATTCTATCCGTCTAAATTGGCGCGTTTCTGGCATTTTGGTTAGCACGGCGCAAAAATTTAATGGATTTTAGGTTGGCGCAAAAATCCGGCGGAGTGGAATCGAACTTTCCAACCAGGCTAGAGCATGAATTTTTAAGTTGGGTTAGGGTAGGCAAATCGCGTAATTGTTTGTAATTGGAAGTTAATTGTGGCGTGTCAGAAGGGAGCGCGCTCCGATTGCGGTTAACCAGCTCGACTGCGCAGCCTTGTGTGAGCAGGCGTGAGTTGTTGATTGGATGTTGGCTGTTGCTTAGATAGCGGCTGACGTCGGGGTCACCAGTTGTGGCGTGTCAGAAGGGAGCGCGCTCCGATTGCGGTTAATCGGCTCGACTGCGCAGCCTTGTGTGAGCAGGCATGAGTTGTTGATTGGATAGCAGCTGATGCTTAGATTGTGTACTTGAGGGGTTGGTTGTGGAACGCGCTCCGATTGCGGTTAACCGGCTCGACTGCGCAGCCTAGGAGCTGCTATAATCTGTTGTTTTAAGAAGCCATCGATTAGAATTATCTTTCGTTTGTGGTTACTTCCATGCTAGTTTTCCACATCGCCACTGGATGAAGCAGGAACTGCGACATAATGTTCTAATCAAAAGACAGCATACATTAATTTAACTCATTGGGACTTCGCGCGAGCGCGTAGTACCTTTGTTTTTGTTTGCGAATTTTACAGATGAGTATTGATTTGCTTGTAACTATCAAACAGTGAAACCTAAAAAGTTGAAATTTGGACTTAACAAGGAATTATTGAAAGGGTCATTTTTGGCTGGAAAATTCATTAATTGGCCTATAACTCTAAAACCACTTGATGTGCAAAGCTGAAGTTTGGACTCAATGTGGGTGCTTAATTGCTCATGAATGCTTTATGCAAACCAAGTTTGGGGTTGCCCGGTCGCGTGACCAAAATTTTACAGACCGAAAATGGGCAAAAAGTTGACGTGTTTGAACGGATATATATCTCGATAATTACCGATATTGATGAGAAATGGCTTGGGATTTTTGAGCTCATTATCAACCACCTTTCTTTTGATTATGTTCAATTGCCCCAACTTGAATACTATTTTTCTTGCTTTGTTTCTTTTTCTATCATTTTTCTTATTCTTCTCGCTCTATACACTTTTAAACCGCTAAACGCACTGTATTCAAAGTTTTAGCAATTGAAGATATCAGGTAGGACTAGTGTGCAACTGAAATTGGGGGTGCCTGGTTGGAGGGAACCCCCTCCATCGGGTGCTCGAAAATTTTGAACTTTCAAACCGTTTGAGCTAAATGGATCAAATTTTCGGAATTGGCAAAAATTGGGTGCCACGATGGAATCTTCTCCCTTAAATGGGCCCTCCAAAATTCAAACTTTTCAGCCTTTTAAGCTAGACACATTAAATTTTTAAGGTAGGCTAAGTAAATACAAAAGCAAGACAAAATTTAAGGGTATCAAAGTGGGGAGTCCCGCCCAAACGGGGCCGCTAAAATTCAAACTTTTTAACCACTCACGCTAGATAAATGACATTTTCAGGGCAAGCGAATATGAAAAGACAATAACTTATTTGACAGAATTTGGGGGTATCAAAATGGGGGGTTCCTCTCAAGCGGGGCGGCCAAAATTTTAAACTTTTGAACCATTAGAGTTAGATGGATTAAATTTTCGGAATAGGTATGCTAGACACTAAAAATAATTTAAACCTAACAAAAATTAGGAGTTCGAAAACAAAGGGATTCCCAAACGGGTCCCTACAAAATTCAAACGTTTTTGCCTTTTAGGTTGACACATGAAATTTTTAATGTATGTAAATATAAAAGAAAAGATAATATTTTACAAAATTTGGGGGTACCAAAATGAGGGTCCCTTTTTAAAAGAAGCCGCCAAAATTCAAACTTTTTAACCACTCACGCAAGACAGATGAATTTTTTTGAATAGATAAATATAAGTTAAAGATAAAATATAGTAAAATTTGGGGATAGGCTACCAAAACGAAAGTATCCTCCTTAAACAGGGCCACCAAAATTCAAGCTTTTTAACCATTCACACTATACGCGTGAAATTTTCAATATAGGCAAAAAGTATGAAGAAATGATAAACTTCGACAAAGTTTGGAAGTACCAAAATGTAGGGATCAAGGGCGTCGGCAGAAAAATTTTCAGGGGGGGGCCAATAAGAATGGAGCCAGTATTAACCACTAAAAATGAAGAATTTTTGAAATTTGAGAGCTTTTAGAAAGAGTGTGTGAAAATCCAGGGGGGGCCATGGCCCCCCCCTGCCCCCCTTGCCGACGCCCATGGTAGGGATCCCCCTCAAACAAGGACGCCAAAATTCAAACTTTAACCGCTTGAGCTAGACTAATGAAAGTTTCACAATAAGTTAATGCGAAGAAAACGTAAAATTTGACAAAATGTATGGGTACCACAATATATGGGGTCCCCATCAAACGAGGACGCCAAAATTCAAACTTTTTAATTGTTAAAGCTAGACACATCAAATTTTCAGAATAGGCAAATACGAAAAGATGAAATTTGACAAAATTTGGAAGTACCAAAATGAAGAGATCCCCCTCAAACAAGGATACCGAAATTCAAACTTTAACCACTTACACTACACTAATAAAATTTTCAAAATAGATTAACATACAAACACAAAATTTGACAAAATTTAGGGCTCCAAAATGGGGTGTCTGTCAACTGGTCCTTCAAAATTCAAACTTTTCAACTATTCAAGCTAGACACATGAAACTTCAGAATCGGTAAATATAAAAGAAAGATAGGTAAATAAAATGTAATGTAACTAATAGGTAAATAAAATGTAACTAACTTCAGGTGCAACAATTGGGGAGTCCTCTTTCAACGGGTCCATCAAAAATTTTAACCACTTAAGGTAGATAAATAAAGTTCTCAAGACAGTTAAAAACATAATATCGAAAATTTTGAGGATATTATGCTGTAGGAGTCCTCCAATTGAAGCACGTTGTGGCAGAAGTGATAAATGACATTTTTCAAACAATAAGTTTTTTTGTAGATTTTAAGTTATTTACTAAAACTAATTTCTCTGAGAAAACATTACGTTAATTTTCAATTATTTTTCGGTAATAAACAGCTCAATATGTTGTACTTGACAACAAGGCCAAATGAAAATTTAAAACTTGAAACGCGATTTTCTCAAAGCAGCGAAATGCTACAAGTCTACTTTTACCAAAAAGTAACTTCAATTGTTGACACGTCCCCCCATTAACTACAAAAGCTAAACAAGTTAAATCTATTGGATACGTTATATCAATGCTTTTCAACCCGGCGTATTATACACCCTAGGGTGTACCAAAATTTTTAAAGGGTGTACCACTATAATAGGGTGTACTGGGGTGTACAACATACCAAAAAACAAAACAGTGAATTTATTTTCATACCAAGTGTCCCTGTATCATTATAAATTGACAGAACTATAATTCTGACCTGATTGTACTGGTACTGTTAAGAGGGCCTCTATACACGAGTGACCACAGAGACAATTTAAGCTGATTGTAGGTGCTGTGGTGCATTGACACCAGAGTTATAAGTCGGCCCGGGCTTGTCGCGTCGGGTTCGGGTCTAAAGTTGACAAAATTTCCGGCATAATTTGGGCCTGAGACGTGCTTTTTATCTTAGGTGCCCAAAAATATAATCAAAATAACTTGGCAACATTGCTAAATTTTTCAAACCTAACTTAACTTTCGGGTTTTTTCGAGCATGATATGGGCTTCAAATTAGTTTTCGGGTTCGGGCCTGAACTAGTCGGCCCGTTTACAACTCTGATTGACACTGCTCACGCCACTACGGCATACCTTTACTAGCAAGGATTTTCCACTCTTGTTGAAATCAAATCAAAAAGAAACGCAATTAAAGATGTTGATGCGAAAAGCATTTGAAGCTAGACCTTCCTTTTCTCAACTAGCTGATGAAATTCAACAGCAAGGTTCGTATTAAATGGCTGTTGAAATGACTTATTGGTATAAATAAATATTTTGCTTTACTGGTCTTTTATTTTTTTCCATTAACATTGATGCAATTTCAGTGTATTGAGTTGTGAAGACCGGGGTGTACAAGTTTTTAAGTAGACGTTGAAAGCGTGAACGATTTCGAAAAAGGTTGACAAGCACTGGGTTATATGAATCAAAGATTAAAGACGACAAAATTTGGTTGGCCACATTTAAAGGCGGTTAATCGTCCAGCCATTTCCGGTGGTTTACAATAGCTAAAATTCAACTATAATTTTTGATATTTTTTGTTTTGATTTTGGGGCAGCGGTTACAAAGATATTCAACAACTACAAAAAGATATCCCAAAAAAGTTTTTGGAAACTCTGAATTTTGTTCTTCCCGCCAAAACCACAGTTTTCTAATCTAAACTATTAGGCCTACGGTAATGTGGTTTGGCGGGAAGAACAAAACTCAGAGTTTCCAAAAACTTTTTTAGGGATATCTTTTTGTATTTCTTGAATATCTTTGCAACCGCAGCCCCAAAATCAAAACAAAAAATATCAAAAATTATAGTTCAATTTTGGCTATTGTAAACCACCGAAATTGGCTGGACGATTAACCGCCTTTAAGGAGACCATGCCAAATGGCCCCCTTAAAATTTCAAAATCTTTATTACGAAGTACTCCAGCTAGACATCAAATTTTAAGAATACCGGTAGGCTAATATTAGAAAAAAATAAAACATTCCAAACTTGGCAATGTCGTGTTGGACAATTAGCACCAGAGGTGGAGTCCTCGAGGACGTCCTTGGCTTCGAGGACACATTTTGAAGTCCTTGGCCTTGGCTTTGGCCTCGAAGGTCAAGTCCTTGGCCTCGAAGCCTCATGTCCTCGAAAATTGCCCTATCCTCGGCTCGAGAAATTATTTTTTGAACTGTTGAAGTGTCGTTGGAAAACGCCGGAAACCTCGCGGAAAATTTGCGAACACCTCTTTTGTTTTCCTCACTTGGAGCGTAGGCGTAGCCAAGGGGCGGGAGGCCAAGGAGCCCGGTCCCCCCCCCAATTAAAATTTCACCAAAAAAGCCTATGTTTCTTTAGTTTCAGCTTCTTTTTAGCATTTTTCTCTTACAACAGTAACTAACAACAATATTAAAGACCAGGGGCCCCTGGCCCCTCCTCAATTCAATTGTTGCCAGCCAATTTAAACGTATAATCCAAAAGAAATGGAGAGTTTTCGTCCCATAAGTTGCTATCTCAGGCCCACATCTAGCCTTGTTATGAACGTAATGCATTAATCAGGGCTGGATTTGCCATAATATTGCACAGTACCAGCTAGGGGCCCCGCGCTGAAATCATAAGACTTTTTTTGGTCTGCACCTATATTTGGCAGAAAGATGTTGCGAAAATCTCCAAAGTGCCAGGGGCCCAGCGCGATGTAAATCCGGCCCGGCAATAACATGGTTAGTAGGCGTAACCATCTATACCATTTTTCAATAACAATTCAGTAATTCACCTCCAACCTTGCCGGTTTTTACCCACAAAATACTTTTAAAAAAATTAGCCGTAGAAAATGCAGATTAAACAAATCATTGAACATCAGTTGAGGGGGCCTGGGCCTCCTGGCCGAACATGAACTTTTATAACTGGTTATTTTCATGACAAAGCAAAAGTTTTGAAGGAAAATCTTCGGGTGGATTATTATTTACAGTTAAAATGCTGCAAGAGACAATGTACCTTATTTCCCCCTACCGGGACCAAATCACTTACAATTAAAATTTACCTCCAAAATGCAAGATTTAAAGCGTGTTTTGGACTTAAATTGCAAGGAAAAGGACTGAACAATTTAATTTTTTCAATTGGTTTTCAAATGTCAAAAATCTAGTGCTTTCAAATGGCTCTGAACACTTGCGAAATGTGATTCAATGGCATTAAAATAGCTTTTTTTCCAAAAATTACAAAAATCGCCCAAAGGCCCCCAGACCCCCGTCTGTGATACCTTTGAATAACACTGTCTTAACACGTTTCCAAAGTTAGATATTTGCACTTTTCAGCTATTAGCTTAAGCCCTCTCCTTTTGCAAAATAGCCTACTGGTTACGTGCCAGCAGGCAACGATTTCAGATCTTCCATCCTACGATATCACGGCCCCCCCTACTGAAATGAAACGAATGTGACAAAAAAGCCTATTGTTTCTTCAGTTTTAGTTTCTTGAAGCATCTTTACGTACAACATCAATTAACAACAATATTGACAATCAGGGGGCCTGGGCCCCCTCAATTCAATATTTGCCAACCAATTTAAATGTATAACCCGCATGAAATTAAAGGTTTTTTTCCTAAAAGTTGATAATTCAGGCCCTCATCTAGCGTTTTTATGAACGTAATGCAATAACCAGGGCTTGATTTACCATATGGCACAGTGCTGGGGGCCCGCGCTCAGATGGTAAGACTTTGTTGTGGTCTTTACCTGTATTTTTCAGGAAGATGTTGCAAAAATCTCCAATGAGCCAGTGGCCCCGCGCGATGTATATCCGGCCGGAAAATAACATGGTTAGTAGGCGTAACCATCTACAGTATTGTACATTTTTTTAAAACAATTCCCCTCTACCTGGCCAGTTTTTATGCGACAACATACTTTTGAAAAACAAAAATTAGCTAGGAGGAATGCTCATTGAACAAATTTTTGAATTGATAGGGCCTGGGCCCCCTGGCCGTACATGCAGTTAATAAAATAAGAGTTAATAAAATAATAGTAGGTGTCAATTTAGTATATCCCCCCAATAATTTAGTATATCCTCCCAATAATTTGACTGCATCCCCGCAATAATTTGACTATGGTCTGCAGCTGCATCCCTTCCAATAATTTGACTATGGTTTGCATCTGAGCGCCGGTTAATTTTTGGACATTTTTTGGTTTTCACTGGCTTTCGGGGACAAAAACTCTTCAAATTTTCCGTGAAGACCTTTTTTTTTGGTCTTCACTTGATATGCTTTTGTGAAAACAATAGTGGTCGAGCTTCATCCCCCAATGTTGAAAATGGGGCAAAATTGGGGTGAAATTGCAAATTATCCCCTCTAATGCTCAACATAAATCGGCACCACTGCGTACATGCGCTTCTATACTTGGTTATTTTTTCATGACAAAACAATAACCCTTAAGGAAAATCTTTGAGTGAATAATACAACTTAATTACTCCTATCTGGACCAAATCACTTACCAAATTAAAAAGATTTTAAACGCATTTTGGACTTAAATTGCAAGCAAAAGGAGGACTAAACAATTTAATCTTTTCAATTGGTTTTCAAATGCTAAAGATCTGTTTCATTCAAATGGCTCTGAACGAGTGCGAAATGTGATCCAATGGCATTAAAATAGCTTTTTTTCCAAAAAATTTCAAAAAATCTCCTTGTGGTAGGGGGCTTCGCCGTTAGGCCCCCATAGCCTCCGGAGGCTGGAGGCTCCGTCCCCAGACCCCCGTCTGTAATAGATTTGAGTTACGCTAATTTACTCGACACGTCTCCCAAATCAGACATTTACACATTTTAATTATTGGTTTAAGTTCTCTCATGAGCAAAATCCTAGTTACGTGCCAACACCGGGCCACGGCTTCTGATCTTCCATTCTACGATATCTTTGCCCCGCAAAAATTTCTCTTTCGAAAACATCTGATGGCGTCATTGCATCGATTTGTGGTTTGGGCCCCCCGAACAGAGTTGTAAACGGGCCGACTAGTTCAGGCCCGAACCCGAAAATTAATTTGAAGCCTAAATCTTGCCCGAAAAAAAAACGAAAGTTAAGTTAGGTCTGAAAAATTTAGCAAGCATGCCAAGTTTTTTTGATTATGTTTTGGCGCACTTAAGACAAAAAGCACGTCTCAGGCCCTAATTAAGCACAAAATTTTGTCAACTTTAGGCCCGAACCAGACCCGAAAAACCCGGCACGACTTTCAAATTTGCCCCCCAATCAAAAATCCTGGCCACGCCTATGGTGGTCATACTGTCGAACCTTTATTTTTAGTCCAATGTTTTCAATCATTTTACGGTATGATTATCAAGCTCAAGACCCTACTTCGCTCTTTGAATGACCGAAATTTGCTGAAGATGTATTCTGGAAGCGTAAGCTGCAACAAAGTATGGGCAATGTGCACGGCCAATTGGCTTCTTTGACCAGGTATAGTTTGACTTTGCAGCATTTCATAATAGCCATTGTCCCAGTTTTAAAAATGCAATTAGTTCTACCTTTTTGCTGAAAGTTTTGCGTTTGCAAGCGGACTTTGTGGGTGTGCTTAACCAGGGATGTCGAAACCCAGGGGGATGGGGGGATATATCCTCCCCAATAATTTGACTGTATCCCCCCCTAATAGTTTGAGTATGGTCTACATCTGCATCCCCCGCAATAATTTTACTCTGATGTGCATCTGAGCGTAGGTGTCCTCTTGAATTCGGGGGAAAAAGTGTTCCATTTTTGGTGAAAACCTTTTTTTTGTTGTTCTTCACTTGAATTTGGGGAAATGAGTGTTCCATTTTAGGTGAAGACCTTCTTTTTTTTTTGTTGGTCTTCACTTAATTTGCTCACTTGAGCAAAATCGTGGTCGAGTTTCATCCCCCCTAATGTTGAAAATAGGGCAGAATTGGGGTAAAATTGCAAATTATTTCTCCCAATGCTCAACAAAAATCGGCATCCCTGAGCTCAACTCGATCCTAATTTTCTCTTGGCTGTTCGTATCGGTGAAATTTGATATTCAATTAAATGGTATTTTGAAGTTTAAGGCAGTTATAGTTTAGCTACTCCATGATTACAGTGTAGCCGATTTTTGTTGAGCATCGGGGGGGGGGGGATAATTTGCAATTTTACCCCAATTTTGCCCTATTTTCAACATTGGGGGATAAAACTCGAGCACGATTTTTTTCACGTAAGCATATTAAGTAAAGACAAAAATAGAAAAGTGTTCACCAAAAATTGAAGAGTTTTTGTCCCTTAATTGAAGTGAAGACCAAAAAAAAGGTCTTAAAAGGAAATTGAAGCGTTTTGTGGTGAACGACCAAAGAAATGGTCCAAACATCATCCAGCGCTCAGATTCAGACCATAGTCAACTTATTTGGGGGGATGCAGTCAAATTAGTGGGGGGATATACTACCCCCGGGTTTTGGCACCCCTGCATGAATATCTTTAAGTGTGAAACGAAGTTGGCTAAAAGGCAGCCGATAATTTTTTTTCGTAGGGATTGATTCTGCTATTCTGAAATGCAAAATAAATTTTGTTCTGAAAACGGACTTTCCACAAATCATTTCCAATTATGACCAGTCACATCGGACACACATGAGAATTAGATTAGCCCAAACGCAATGACGCAGAGATAGGCTTCTGTCATTCAGGAGGGGCTCACTACTATCCGCAACTGTCAATTATAGCTACTGTAATGACAATGATATTACGCGTAATTTCTCGTGGCGGGTCTCAGACCAGGTAAGGTGGGATTCGAGTGTCACTCCTCGCCGTAAAGTAAGTTACTGTCCCAACAACTTTTCTAGAGTCTGTATGCTTCAGGACTTTCGTGAATTTTCATCTTGCAATTAACTTTCTGACAAAAGGGTAAATTGTCTCTCTCGTTCAACTCCACAACCAGACCAATCTCTAACTGAACGGAGCTGTATTAAAGCAGTTTAGAAGTCACGAATTGGAATACAATCAGGATAATATTGTAATTTAGAATAAAATTTGACGTATACAAGGAAGGCAATTGCCCCCCCCCAATTTTACTTTGCCCCCCACATAATTTCAGTCGAACGTCATTTTTAATAAAATTCGTTACTTTTCCCCCCAAACGATTTCACTTGAACGTCACTTTGACACAACACAATATCCCGCGTCTGCCAAGTGCGTGCAAAATCAGCTTCTTACTCCGTGAAGATCTTTTTTTTTTTTGGTCTTCACCGTAAACGATGGGGCAAACTCAGCTCTTTATTCCGTGAAGACTTTTTTTTTGGTCTTCACCGTTGTTTAGGGGGAAAAATCAGCTCTTCATTCCTTGAAGACCTTTTTTTCGAGATCGCTTCCAGCGCGAAGCCATTTCTCCTCCCCCCAAAAATTCCATTCTGGCTACGTGCCTGTCTCAGACGATATGGCTCCCTTCTGACCTGGGCTATAGCTCTAGTTTGATGAAGGTTTACTTTTTAGATCCGCTGCAGGTTAAATGAACAATATCACATCGGCATTAAACAATTTTACGTTTAGTATTTCAATAAAACACTGGTTTGGCACCCGAAATAGTGCACATACAACGTTAATGTTAAAACCAAGCAATACGCACAAAATTGCAACCAAACGAATCGAACAAGTTTTGACGTGACGTAAACAATGTCATAATTTGCAATGCCAGCACCATTTTGGCGAGGGCTATTGAGAAAATTCTGAGCCCGGATGCAGCCGAAGACGACGGCAATTTCTTCACAGCCGAACAGTTGCTTTTTCATTTTGGAATTAATTTTTTCCCCAATTTATGGTAAAAACTAAAAACAAGTCAATGCAGTATTTCAATTCACCTCTAGTTCGCCAGGGTTTCGCTCCTCAACAGTTTGGTACTACAGTAAATGCTTGAAATCATCATTCAAACCGTTCGATCACCCGAAGTTGTCGGGCCTGGATGCTATTACCCTCCTCTTAACGGTCCTAATTTCGGCCTCTAATTTCGCATTTTTTAAAGTGATATTTAGAAAATTCCATATTTTGCTCAGAAACGGCTCATTTTAACGTTTTTTTTTTTCACACTTGGTGCAAAGATTGGTGCCCATAGGCTAGTGAGCATGCTTTTTAAGAGCCAACGTTTGAGTATAACATAACGAGCATTAAACACTGCATGCTTTAGAGCAAATAAAGCATGGATTTCATTAAAACATAATTTCATTGTTCCAGAATTTATACAGTTTTATTTTTGCCTAATTTTTTTTTGACAGTTAAAATCTTTCAACTGACAAAAGTTGCTTGCTATTTGCGGTCTTGACAAACTAACACCAAAATAATGTTAACACTAACAAATAACTCATTTGGCTGTGACTTAAATCATTATGCCATTAATTATACCGCTTAAATTGACACAACTCAGAAACAGAGCAACAAGAAACTAAATCAATGATAGCCCGAATTTTGAAGTTTGTATAAGCTCAGTAAGCAGGTACAAAACAATTTGCTAACTTACAAAAACTGTCATTGCTTTATTTCAAATGATGGTTTTGGGAGTTTTTTCAAACATATTATTCATACTGATAATCTCTTTAAAACATTTAATTTCCGCCAATTTTAAAATAATAATCGAAAGCAAAAAAGATCTCTTAACCTCAAAAAAACTACAGCTTAAAAACAACAAAAGCCGAAAAAATTTGTAGAGAAAAATGGCAGTGCAGAGAACTTATATCAAATACTGCATTAAAATCTAGGAAATGTGTAATGTTCAAGTTAACTTCAAGATAAAGAGGAGCTTTCTTCCTTTAACTGCTGGATTCAGCAATTCCTGATTTTTACCCTCCTCGCTTAGTTTACATTACAGTATTAGACAGTAGTAGTCATTTGACAATTACAGCTTTCTGTTAGAATGGCAATGCTTCGTCTTAATAAAAAACTGTCAATAAAATGCATAACAAGTATCGCAAAAGCAGTTACTTTGCTCGCTTTTAGAAAAATAAATTTGTAAAACACAATAAAATTTTAAGGACCTTGGAGCAGCGGCTCTCTATACGGACAGGTCACTTACTCTATTAAAACTATGGACGTTGATTTGGTACTGTCCGGCTCTTTTGTACGTAAAAGAGCAAGGTTCAATGAGACCAAGGCGGACAGCACGGAACGCCCGACTAATGAAATGGCGTGCGAAACAATTGGCGGAAAAATGGGCTTTCTCCAGAAATTTCCACAGCTTCGCTAAACAATAAACCGAGGCAGACCAAACCAAAGATTGTAAATGTATTTTCAGTCTCCTGCTTGACGTTCAGCATTAAAAAATACCATTGTTTGATCATGAGGGCGAAACAAACAGAAGGTAACTTGACTCGAGTTTGTAGGGTGGGGTTCTTCGCTGCTTGTTGGCACAAACAAAATTTTTTATAGTTTAATTTTCGACCAGTTTCGCACGACAGACGGCGAGCGGTTAAGTTTATATCGAATGAATAAAGCTGTGCTTGAGGTGCGTTAATTGGGTCGGATTTAAGAGTTGGTGTAAAGTGAAAATAAGAACAAGTTTTCAGTGTTGCTTTGACTTGACAAACGCGAGGCCGTGGGTTCTCATGTGAGTTTTAAGTTCGGGCTCGCTGTCGAATTTGCGAAAGCAAACTTTACAGCGCCGTTTCTTGCCACCTAACCCGGCGCCAGAAGCGGGACTTTGGGTAGCGCCGGAAGCTTCCAGTTTACGCCGTTCCGCTCTGAGCTTTGCGTCAAATCGCTCCAACAATGCACGTCGTTTGATCTGCAAATAAGCAACGACATAGTCATCGACATATCAACGCTTAAACGATTTAAAAGGGAAAACGTACAACTGAATGCTGAAAACGAGCAAAAATTATAAACAGATTCTACAGTACACTTTACGCCACATTACCGCTTCCAGATCAGCACATTGTTTCCCAGCATGTCTCAGCAATGGTCAAAAAGTTTTCGGAAGAGTAACGTACGTGCTATCGTACTAATCTTAATCCAACCCTAATTTGACTGACTTCAAGTCCTAAGACAGGGGTCGGCAACCTACGGCCCGCCATGGCATTTTACCCGGCCCGCGACCTTTTTTCTTTTTTTCAATGATAGATATGCAGCAATAAACCGCCGAAATGATTCTCATCCCGTGGCGAAAACCTGGTTTTGAGGTTTCGCCATCGAATAATCCAAAAAAGAGCCTGAACTTCTGGCGAAAAACCTTTTTTTTTAGGTCTTTGCCATCGATTCGTTCCAAAGCAGACCCGAATTTCTGGCGAAGACCTTTTCTCTTTTGGTCCGCTAGAAAGGTGGCGGCCCGCTGGAACCTTGTTAGGACTGAATGTGGCCCACTAGTTCAAAAGGTTGCCGACCCCTGTCCTAACGGTTTGCAATATGTCACTACGCAATGGTTTCGCAAAATAGTTTCAAAATTTCGCTAGACTAGCTAAATTTTGGTTGGCGCTATTTCACACCGTTTTCTTCTCAAACCGTCAACAAACTAGTCACCTTATGTCTGATGTGCATATGCTTGTCCAGCGACGCGCCCGATGCAAACGAGATGCCACATTCCGTGCACTGAACCATGGTGAGGGCTGCAGACACGCTACTCAGTTCGGACGGCTCCATTGACTGGCTGTGCTCCACGATGTGATCCTGAGAATGATAGACAACTGTTACAAAAAATGGTAACTAAGATAAGCAACTCGCCTATGGAGCGGAAGGTCGGAGTTTAATACCCACGACCACGAGCCAAGTCAACTGAATGCGAAAAACTGACCGCGAACCAACGGTTTCGTCACAGTGATTTCATCACTGGTTTCGTTTTAGGCAAGATGGCTCTGGAGATTGTAAAATATTTTTATGACCGCCCTTCTCAGGCAGTCGGAGTCATTTGGTTTGCGGCCAGTTTGTTCGCGGGCAGTTTGTCGCGGTTAGTTGCCGTGGACCTCAATTTCCATCCCATCGAATTGGACAGTGTTGACTACGGCTTGCCCTCAAAGCGACATTTCTTCGAAAAGTTTTTTTGCACAACTGCAATGCCATGGAGACGGGCCTTCGACCCCGCAAACTTGTTACACGTTTCTGTAAGAAAAAATTAATTTCCATTCACTTCAATTTATTAAGCAAGATTTAAGCAGCACTCAACATGAAAGAACAAATAATAGGATATCCAAAATAAAATAGCTTTTGGCAAAAAGAAGCAGCATTCCGCGATTACCTGACATTTTTACAACACAACGCTGTCAAATTTAAAAAATCATTGTTCTAAAAACAGGTTCTATCTGATGCTCCTATCAACCGTATGATATAATTCCTCAAAGAAAACAACTTGTATGTTAACACAAAATTGAACTGCAAGTTCAATTTTGTAAATGCTTTGTAAATGCTTTGTAAAAGCGGCTTTGTAAATGCTTCAGACAATGCTATTAGCGACACTGAACTACTCGCGTGGCATCCAACCTGAAAAGTGATCCGGTCGGTGTGCTGGAAATCGCATTTGATGCAAGTGTAAATGCTTTGTAAATGCTTCAGACAATGCTATTAGCGACACTGAACTACTCGCGTGGCATCCAACCTGAAAAGTGATCCGGTCGGTGTGCTGGAAATCGCATTTGATGCAAGTGTAGATGTCGGGAAAGTTGAAATAGCTGGCGTCCACATCAACTTCATCCTCAGGCTTAAAAGAAATCGAAATATGAACGTCAATTATACGAATATTAAAACAGATTAAGCAATAGCGCAAGCGATACAGCGTCGGGTTGGCGATCGAAAGCTTGCTGGCTATCGGTTCGATTCCCGAACTGGTCATACGTCATAATATATCCCATTTGGTCAAACAGTCTACCCGTTGTGGTGGTGCAAATTTGACAAAACTGAAACAAAAAATACAAACCTCTGTTTTAGGCAGCGAGTCTTCCACCTCCCATCCTTCTTCCACAGTTTTCTCATCCACCTCTCCGTACGATTCCTCCGAATCGGAGTGGATAAGTCCTTCCTTCAAACTACGCAACCGTTTCCCAGCTTGCACGGCCAGCCTCCTAGCTCGAGCGTGACCAGACGTGAACTTCTTCCTAGGCAATTTCTTTTCAGGTACAGCTGCAAAATGACACACAGTTGGTTTTTTCATCACATAGCTCAAAACTCATGCTGTTACGAATACAACGGTCCCAAAAGCATTGCTAGATTGAAGCTGTCCGGCTCTTTCCCATAGATTAGAGCATTGTGCAACAGATAAAATGTTGCCCCACGAACCCCATCTGGCAGGAGTTTGGAGAACGGGAGATAAAAAGAGGCCATTTATACACCACTCAAAGAGTGGGGCACCTTCTATCAACATACAGGCGACCAGTGCTGACGGTCAATTGTTCATCTATTGGTCGTCGCTAGGTCTTGAGGCAACACTTCTTGACAAGTCCCTCGGGAATTTTATACCGCCATTTCGACCATCCACAGTCGGCGAGGGGGCACCACGTTGAGATGGCGGGGCGTTGAAGCAGTATCTGCAGGATCTTAATCATCTCTTTCCTGCCTCCAAGCCTCTAAGCAAATCTATTTTTGGCTCTACACTCTTTATCTTCTCTTCGATCTTTGGTCCAAAACTTGGGGAAAGGCCCGACTGTTGGGTCTCCGCGGAATTACCCACCCCTATTTCTCTTAAAGGTTCAGGTAGCACCACCACCACTGGCTAATTTGGCAGCTTCACTATTATGGAAACGAAACCTAGTGAATTATCATCACAGGAGCAAGAGCAAATCACTCAGACAGTACTTACGTTTTTGCGTAGCAACAGCTCCATCCTTGTCCACTTTGATTGACGCAGCTCGGAATTTTTCTCCGGGACCGATTAACGGTACTTGTGTGCGGATTATCTTGATGTGATCCTGCTGGACGTTTTTAATGCCATGAACCTGCGCAACACAAAGCGACATCTTATTCATTCGTCAGATAATTCCTTATCCGTGAAAAAAACTCACATTGGACATCATGTAAGTATAGTCGTTTACTAACGAAACGCAAATGATTGGTACCAAACAATTATTCGATAAAAAGAAAACAATTTGCTTATGTACTGCCAGCAATAACTATTATCGGAGAGTGATCCACAAATCAGAACTTTTTGACGCGGCAGGAACCAAGTTTCGCTTCAACACGTCTTAGGGGTTAGAGTAAGGGAGTAAAAAAGGTCGCGGACTTCATAAAGGTTTCCAATAACCTATTTCAAAAACTTTGTTTTGATAAACGAGGTTGTTTTCCTTTCTTAGTATGCCGTTGCTAGGCATAATCCTTTCATAAGAGAGATTGCAATTCTTTGATCAAGTTTAATCACAGCCTAATTCACCCTACCCTGTTGAGATGCTTCACAAGCGTAATGCGTTTGGCAAACTTGACAGTAAGAACGGGGCATTGGGTGCAGCAATACAGCGAACGAATGCCACGATGGATGCTACGCACATGACTGGAGCGACTGTGCGAGGATTGAAACACCTGAAATGACCAAAAAAAGATTACTAGCTGAAAATTATTAACCTTTCTCGCCGCAGTCTGTGATCACGTTATGTTAAATCCATTCGGAAACGTTCGGTACGATTGCACGGCAGTTTTGATTAATCCGATTAAAAAATGTAAAACTTTATCTAAAATACTAAAATTTTTGAAAGTTTCGAACTAAGCTCTGTTCACAAATTTTTTTATACTTTGTACCGTTTTAGATTTTATTTTTTACTGATTTTTTACCAAGTCCGATACGTTAAAAAATTTTAGTATTCTAAATCAGGCTTTAGTTTAGTGTTTTTAGTCAATTTAAAACGGATCTCCATTCTTCATTGGAGCAAAACGGGGCTCACACCCTGGTTCAACCCAACAACGCCAAACAGACTAAAAATATTTAAACATAATAGTATCTGGATAGAGGTTACATGTGCTTTAAATCAAATCTTTCATTACACTCGCTGTATTATGCCGAAGCGTGTAAGGAGTTTGCGGGGCCCATTTGCGCATCATTGCGCCTGCGGGTAACACAGCTCCATATGAAGAAATGTCGCGGCGGTGGCGAGCCGTTGGCAACACTGCGTCCAATATGACCTGCCCGAGATTTGAACCTCAAACCTCCCACTACAGAGACAAACGCGTTACCGCTCGACCAATTGGCCGGTTCAGAAATATACTTTACAGTAAAGTAGCATAGAAAACAGTTTGCAACCTTTTCACACTCTGGGCAAGGATATGTTTTTTTCCCTTTATGGTTAGTGACCACTCTCATCTTCGGGATGGGAACGGGATTCAGAGGAGGAGGGGAACCGTCACTACTAGACGACGGAGAGGATGAAGCTGTTGAAGGAAGGGATGCGCGGCGAGCGGACAGCGACCCACTTTGCATTCCTAAAACGGACCCTTTCTAAGATAACATTGCCCTCCTAGGCAAACCTAACAGGTAACTGAACATAACTTAAAGACGTCTATTTGGGAGAAGTCTTGCCTTGTATGTCTCGTTTCCATATCTCGCTAATGGCAAGCTTTTCGGCGTTGCTGAACAAAATTTTAGTAAATGAAAGGTTCTGAGCTTCAAATTCTGAAGGGCTTAGGCACGGAAGATTGAAGGGACATGGAAACGAAAAGATAGTGTGTTTGATTATCTCAAAATTAATATGCAAGTTTTGTCTCAATGAGCAAGAAATACTTGCCAATTTCAACGGAAACAATAGAACAACAAAATAAACCACCGAAGTCAAAAATGCTTGCAACAAAACGGTAACGTGGATTGAAGAAGCAATTATGTGCTCTGCATACATAACCATCAGTGTTCTCGTTAGGTTTTAACGAGTCTGCTGCACCTCTTCCCAAAAAAACAGCATATTTTTGAATTTAAACAATGGAAAAGTCAAGTCTGCTTAGCCCAACGAAAAAGCTGATTTACTGATAAAAATTGGCTTTATGATTACATGCTACATAGGTACCCTATGTGGTTTTTAGTGCTGCAAGAGTTAGTCGTTTAAAATGCTTTGCTGCTTACCTTTTATTCGCAGTTTAAACGGCTTTCGACTTTTAGGAGATTGATCTAAAATCGGACCTTCCGCAGACCTAAACGATCACAAAGTTGAATACACCTAGTAATAACGATACCAGTAACGTATAGAACAAGCGATTCATTTGCCATTAACTAGTTCAACTTGCCAATTAACTAAATAAACGGCGGCGTAATTGTAATTACAACTTTATTACCAAGTTGCCTTGGCCAAGAGGCAGCGAAGGGACCTTTCGGTCTTCGAGTCAAGCTGCCACCTGCCCATTTGTCTACCCCGCACGCTGGAGGCTTCACACTGTCCCTATCAAACCTGAACGTCAAGCAGGGAAGCTGTGAATATTAATTTTTTATATTCTTTGGTTAGATTCGATAGAAAATTGAACCCGTCTACCGTTTCAGCAGCAGACGCTCCATTCACTCAACCACTGCTAACGGTATCTGTCTCCAGGTTCCACTGCCGAACGATATTGCGTCGTTGTGTCCCTGGGAAAAACACTTAACGCTTATTTTTGATTGGGGCGAAGCACAAAGAAGTCTACTTATCGTTGTGGACAACCCTGACAAAAGCCTCACAAAACGAGAACCAAAATTGGTGCCCTGCGTTGGTGTGGTTGGAGGCGCGGAGTGCCTAATTGATACTCATGAAAGAATGAATCATATAAGTGAGCAATGCTGACATGTGATGATTAGATTTACATCTTAACCACTCGCGTTACCCGTTCAAAGCGGTTACTTTTAAAATAAAAATGCGATTTTACGCAAAGCAGTCGGTTTTTGCATTGAACTTACCGTTTTCGAGCTATGCGGGAATTTTGAGATGTTGCGATAGACGTAGAAGGATTTGCCTAAATACAAAATTTAAAAAATGACTTGAAGTATGCTTTTAATTGTTTTCACCCAAGAGCTGGGGTGCTGATTACTGAAATATCGTGGATTTTTTTATTTCTTTTAGTTTATTTTCACGAAATGAGAAAAATTTCCACCACCGAAACATTTTACATGAAAGCAATAACCTAGCACCTTAAAAAAATCTTCGGAATTGCTCGACATATTAAATACTGCAAATAAAGCTGCTGCTGTAAATCCTTTAAATCAGCTTAATTTAGGTAAAAACTGTCGCTTTAAGGAACGTATTTTCACCAATTCAAAACTTAAAACAAAAGTTATGATAATGAAACTTACAATTTCAACCGATAATTTGCTCTGACTTTCAGAATTGTCATCAGACACATGAATTTCTAAAAAAAAAAGATGGTTGACCTACAACCGCCGTGATTAGAAAAAAAAATCCAAATAAAACTCTGAAAACAATTAGCCTTTACCTTTAGCCTATACATTAAAAATTGACCTAGCAGTATAAACAAACTTTTAACTCCTTTCAAAGTCAACTATAACCGTTGTTGTCCATCTGGAATAAACATTAAGCAAACGAGCTTTTTCGCCGAACTGCAACCGTGTTTCTTCGCTTTCAAATATGAAGGAATAAATCGCTTTCCATTTTAAATCATTGTATATTACAAGCTCACGACTTTACGCATTACTGTACTTTTTACAACTTCTAGTGCTTCCACTACAAGGTAAAAAACACACACACGACAAAAGTTCGTTACTTTTCGTCTACAACAGCTTATTTAAAACTGGTATCAAAATTGTCCATTTATAATTTATTCTGGTTGCATACTGGTACCAAAATTATCCATTTCTAATTTATTCCGGTTGCATAGACCTACCTTCTACAGTTTGCTTGTTTTGATCTTCCTCAGTCACCATTACAGTCGTGTTGTTGTTAGCCTCGGCTTCAGCACCGAAATCGTGCTCTTGCTGTAAATGCTCACGCAAAGCGGCTTTCTGCTCGAATAGACGTGAGCAAACGTAACACTGCAAGACAATGTTACTTATTAACACTTAAAATCGATAACTCATTCACTATATGCCGCTGAAAGCAGTATCACACGTACTGAGGAATTCAGTGATTTGCACATTACAAATGCATCGTCTTTCTTTTATCCAAAACGTAAATTTTAACTATTTCTCCCAGCCAATCCTTTTTGTAAATCCAGTAACTCTTGACTCAAAAACTACTTTAACTTTCGTCTTAAAAACCACTACAATACTTTTCCAATGTCCCCGTTGCTTCTAAACTGACAAACGGGTTGCAAGCTCTCAAACATAGGTTACACTTTATTCGGAACAGCTTGAGGTTTTCGCATTACAGGTAAAATCTAAAGGCGATGACAATGCTTAATCATAGCGGCTTCCTTCGCCCATTCTATTGTACGTACAATCAGTGATGTCACAGACATACGCTCAGATTCACCGGTTTCGAAAATAACGCAAGAGCGCTGTAACTGTTACGGTGTTCATGCAAGCAGGCTACGTGATTTATGCAGATAAATCTATTTAAGAGGAAAACGTTTATCAAATAGCTCTGCATGGTCAGTTTCAAAGTTAAAACAAACAATACGACAGAGTTTCGCCGAAAATTTTTCCACAAAATTGAAATATCCACTATCCAGCATCTTTAAGCTGTCCTTTAAAATGAGCGCCATGCACTCTTCGTAGTAATATGCAAGCAAAATTCGAAAAGCACAAAACAGGCATTTAGAGGGAGATCCGAGAAAGATTAATAAAATTGGCCTCAATATAGGTCCTCTTAAGCCAAAAATTCTGACAAAACCAATAAGTAGCGCAATTTCTCGTTAGCGCAATACGTACCTTGAATGCTGTTATTCTAGCGGAGTCAATGTGCCCGTCAAAGTGTTTGTGAAGTACAAAAAGTTGCTGTGAATGACTGGAGTCTGTGAAGACACTCTCGCACAACGGACACTTGTAAATGGTCTTTAACCTATTGGCTGGTTCTGGCGTTAAACTGTGAGCTGATCTGAAATGAGAAAATGTTTTAATTTAAATCTTTTTTTCTTTCTTTCATTATACTCGCTGTGTTACGCCGAAGTTTGTAATGAGTTGGCGGGACCCATATCCGTATGATTGCGCCTGCGGGCAACACAGCTCTTTTCGAAAAAAATCGCAGCGGTGGCGAGCCGTTGGCAACACTGTCTCCGATTTGACCGGCCCAAGACTTGAATTTCAGGCCTACAGCACCAGAGACGAATGTGTTATCGCTCGATCACCTAGCCGGTTTTTAATCTAATGCAACAACTATTTCAGAAACTTTAGAAAAGTAAGAAGAGGGGGGGGCACAACAAAGAAGCCAGGCATGAAAGTCGAAGCTTACGAATAAAAAACCTAATCGCTTACAAGTTACTGTACTGTGTGCGTGTATATTGTAAAACTGTACGTACCACGTTGATGCTTACCTGTAGCCTTAACGAATCACGGATTCAGTTTCAGAATAAGTTAGAGGTCTTGGCTTACTAATCTGAGGTAGGCTATCCATACACTATCTGCGGACTACTAATGTCAGACTCAACTAACCTCTACAGATTTCACGTAGCCTAATAGCTATGCCAGGATCGGCCTTTTCTATTCACCAGTTGTCTTAATTTTCTTTGCAAATCAGCAGTGCATCAATAGCTAACGCTGATTGTAAGTATAGCCGAAACTTTTTTTTTCGTGAAACACAATATCTCTGTGCTTTGTATAAAGCTAAACTTAATCGTAAGAAAAGATGGCTCAATTTTTACAGCACTTGTGGTGTTATCCTTATCGTCTAGAAAAAAAAAGCTTTCAAAACGGATCAATATCTATCGCTACCTGCCTACGTTTGCAACACTTTTCTAATCTGAAAGTGGCAGCAGACTTAGAAGAACTAAAGGATAATTCGCAGTTTCCTCTGCTAATGACTCTACTTAAATATTAGCGTTTCACGCAAGTTTTGCTATGGAAAAAATAAACAAACTTGCACCTACACTAGCTTTTTTAAACTAACCTTGAAATAGCTGTCTTTTGTGCTAATGCAGATTCCAGTAACAACTGATTTCCTAACAATTTTCTATGGACTAACACCACTACTCAACCTGATTTAGTCCACTAAATACAGAATAAACTTAAACTCTTAAGCAGCTTTAATCATGCATTTATAACGCGCTTATTTTTTACTGCAGTTTGCTGCATTTAAATTCAAAACTGCTGGCAATTTTACAGGCTACTCACTACTTCTTGTGACGTTAAATCGGATTGATGACATAATAATCGCAAAAAATTGATTGGCTGACGTCAGACGTGCTCTACAGCCTGTACCATTCTGCATATTTATCTCACATTATCTTCCCAAAGCTCGAACAGCGGGTTCACAGCTATTTTCACCTGTGCCCTCGCTTCAACGCGTCGTTTTACTATTTTACTACATTCACAAATCAAAGAATTTATTTAAATCATCCTTGTCACAATTTTCTTAGTCAATTTCTCAAATCCTCTTCCTTACTTACAGAATTTTTAACTAACTCCTTTTATTTAACTCCACTTTTATTTAACTAACTCCTTTTATTTAATTGTTGCATATCTTAATTCTTACTCTTCTTCGTTGCCCACTGCTCGACTACTAACTCGTAAAATCGGAGCTAACTGCCTCACTCGTAATCTAAATTCCTCTCGCATTTCAATACAACAAGGTCTTGCTGTTGTGTTTTTTATCTATGCTTTGAAACAGTTTTATATGATTCAGAAACGTAACAGTATTAAAGCACTTCCTCGGTCTAAAACACATTCTCGTTTTATTGAAAATGAAGTATAGAACAATGAGAATTCGGACCTTAACGCACTAAAACACATTTCTATTTTCTGCAAAAAAGTGATGGAATTAAAGCATCGTATTATCAAGACCAATTTCACTAAAACTGTATCCATATAACAACAATTTTAAGCTAACAACGCATTACCAAAAAAACTCTAACTCATACAAACCTCTGATGATTAGCGATATTCTGAGTGGTCTTAAATGCCATCGGACACTCCCTGCATTTGTAATACTTCTGAACATGATTTTGCTGTAAATACAAAACAATATGTTCGCTATGCGAATATTGCATTGCATTATGAAAGTTGGTGTTTTCTGATTTCCTGATGCTTAAGTGGGAGCGAAACGGCCTGACTGTCTACCACACACGGTGGAGGCTTCATACTCTCCCTTTCAATGTTGAACGCAAAGCAGGAAAATTATGAATACAAATTTTTATAGCCTTTGGTCTGACCCGACCGGGAAGCGAACCAGAGTCTACCGTTTCAGTGGCAGACGCTCAATCCACTCGACCACTGATCGGTTTAACTGAGAAGACTAAAATAAATCGGAAAGCTTGGAAAAATGGTCAACCGCTAAAGAGAAGCGTCCATATAAAACCGCCACAGTCGCTCCTCGTGACAGGATGAAAATGCAACACTCGATCAATGAAAAACGTGCATTGGAAGGGCAGAAAACATCTAACTGTACAGTAGTTAGTATTTCGTTATATGAAAAACACTCATAATAGTAAAAATAATATTGGTTAGTAGAAACGACCACACTTACTCGTAAATGATATCGTAGCAGATCGTCAGTCAGAAAAGTGAGGTTGCATAGCTTGCATTTGAAACAAGATGAGCGACTCAAATGAAAACACTGGATACGCAAGTGGAGGTTGAATTCCATCAGGTTACTGAAAACAAGAAATTTTCACTTTTTAAATAATAATTTTGGCAACAAAAAACTTGTCCTACTCAACGCAAGACGGTTTTACTTTGCTGGAGATCGTCAGCTGCGTTCAGACAGTTTTAGAAACCAACTACAAGCGCAGCGTCTTGTCGTCAGTTAAAAGTTTATGGAATTAAACTCGTCATACATTGTGATTCAAGCCCATTATACTCGTCATTCAGCGCCTAAGGCCAGGTCTACGCTGGGCGGAAACTTGCCTGTAAGTTTATGTCCAGAGTAAACCAGGTCTAAATGTCTAATTCAAAATTGCAAGCTCTTGTTAAGTTGTCGACTAATCCTGAGAAATCACAACAGAGCTACTCAAAAACGTAAGCGGCTTTCACCGATCACGTGTATTTTTAAGCGAAAATACGCATGATGACTTTTTCAATGTAAATGCAAAACAGAAAAAAGGCAAAATGCATGCAGTCAAATGATAAGGGTATTTCTGCAGCGCATATACGCGTGATAGGTAAAAGCCGCCTAACTCAAAAAATGCAAAAAACAAACGCAAATCCGCACTTGTCGAAAGCCTGTCCGCACTCGGGGCAGGTGTGTGGCGGTGCGTGTCTGTGCATCCGCATATGTGACGAATACACGCATTTGTTATGCAGCGGAAGTTTGCAAATATCGCACGACTTGAAAACGGAATCCTTTCGTAGAAAATGATCCTCCAATGTCTCTTTGCCATCAGTGACGTAAGAACATTCAGTACAAGCCTAAAGAAAAAGTAGGTTTAGGAGCACAAAAAATGGCACAGTAAGAACACAGTACAACCGATTTCAAAAGAATCAAAGCGTGAAACGAGTTGGCGAATGGCGGGGGCCCACATCCGCATTATTCACATGGGCTACACAAGATGGAACATCTTTGAAACAAACGCTGCCGCAGTGGCAAAAGCTCGCTTTTATTTAAAATATACTTTGAATCTACCCCCCATTACTTACCATTGCACAAGCGGATGTTTTTCTTCCATTATGAATACCAGGAGAACGATCTTCTTCAACTAAAGCGGCCAGAAGTTGCTCTTTTGTTCGACGCCGACAAAGGGAGATTGGTAGAGGCAATAGGTTAGCTCCATTGAATTGCATTACTACTCCATGTTCGCTATGCTCTCTCGCATGACGCAAAATCTCGCATTTATTGAAAAAAACTAACAATTGATTGCATTGAACACAACGAACCTGAAAATCATATAACGTCGGTAACTACCGTCAAACGCCGTTGAATTAAGATGCGTTTCGTTTGGCCTTGAGAAATTTTGGGCCAAAGCTGCGCAAAAATGAACAATAATAATTCGTTAATATGTAGCAGATAGCACATCCTTTTTGGCAGCAGGAGTGGCTTGAGAAAATCAAGCGTGGTGATACTGTACTACAGCAATTTTTCACAGAAGCTATAATTTTGTGTTCTAATTCAAAAATGAACAATTTTGACATAGCCGAATTATTTCACACTCTAATTAGTCTAATAGAATAAAAAAATTTTGCCGGTTTTCCATAATTCATTAGTTCATTTGAAATTCACGTCAAGCATGGAACAGGATAAATTTCGAACAAGCAACGCGCCGTACCACCCTCAGGAAATCCACATTACGCTTATTTCGCATCGGGACCAAGCAACCTACCCGTTGTGGCGGCTCAATCTGATATAAACTTGCCAACATAACCCAAAAAAGAAGGCTCTGTGTTGGCGCAGTCATCATTACAAAGAGATGAAGAGCACCCGGCTAGTGCGCATGGATGGAAGCAAACTGATTAATGGCTCATCAGACCCAACTTAAAAAGATAATACTATCTAAATTTTATCGTTCGAACAGGATGGTGCAATTTAATCAGAAATGACGAAACAATATATTAGTAAGTGTGGGGACAAAAAATTTGATAAAAAGAAAAGAAATTGCAACTTCTTACCTTGACCAAGATGCTCCTACGATCATAATGATGAGAAAGACTTTTATTAAATAAGAAACTGTCTCCGCACGCGTAGCATTGTTGAGTGTGGCAATCCATCAGAGACGTAAACTCGAAAGGAATTTGAGGCGGTGAATATGTGCCCAGGAGGTTGGGGGAGCTAATGAGCTTCGAAAACGCGCACTGAAATAAAGAATAGTATAAATAAACATCTTTTTTACTAAAAAATTGTTATTTCGAAAAAAAAACATGAATATTCATTCAAACTTATGTTATTTACGTTTTAATTTGTGTTAAAATTTAGTGAAAAAGTAGAGTAAATTTTCCAGTCAAACAGCGTCTACAAACAAGTAACAACAGCAAGCATGCTGAGGTGTAGTGGGAACCGAATGGACTTTGAATCTACCAAATATGAGACCGAGTTCGACACTTTTCAAAAGAACTAATCGTCAAGGCATATTATAAAATCTCAATGGATGCCATGCAATTAAAACTAACCGATCAGTGGTCGCGTGGAAAGCGCGTCTGCTACCAAAACGGTGGACTCGGGTTCGATTCTCGATCGGGTCAAATTAAAAACAGGTAATCACAGCGTTCCCTGCTAGACGGTCAGCATTAAAAGGGACAGTTTGAAGCTTCCATCGTGAGTGGTAGACATAACTTCGTGATTAAACATGTAATCAGAAACACCTTTTTACTAATAACACCCTACCTCCGTTAAAAATCTCGGATATGGGAAACCGAGGTTAAGATCAACAAAAAAACGTATGTAAATAATTCTAATTTATACCTGGAATTCAGCTTCGTCCGTTGATTTCTCTTGCGAGTTTCCGTTTTGATCCAGAGCCTCGGTTATGGTGGGGATGACTATTTGAGGGACGTTGATTTCAGACAGAGATTTTTCCAACGCGGACGGCAGCGATGTAGCTAACACTGGTTTAGGAGCCAAGATCTTGTTCGAAGACTTTACAGGTTTAGATGTGAACGATACGACGCGGGGTAATTGGATTGAACTGGTTACTGTAGTAGGCGATTCAGTAACTTTCACAATTGGAGCAGAGGAAATAGCAATTTTAGACAATAAAGACACAGGTAAACGCTTCACGATTAATGGTTTAGTAGCGGGCAAAATAGCGGGATTTTGGGATGAGGTTTGGGTTGGCGTTGGTTGAATTTGAATCTTGGGGGTCCCAAAAACCCTAGCCCCTGAAGACGACACAGTGAAAACAGTAGCCTTACCGACCGAAAACGTGGTCGGCGTTATCTTTGGGATAATGACCCGCGGAGAAAAATTAGAACCGATTGAATTTGAAGTTTGCAGAAGGTAGCGGACGCCAGCAGATGATGACTTGGGGATGATTTGGGGCTGAATCAGTTTGATTCCTGCACTGGTGCTGGTATTAGGTAACTTGATAGCAGAATGGAGCGTGGAAACCGATGATAAAGACGACAGTTTGATCGTTGGTTTCGAACAACTCCGCGGCACAAGTTGAATGGTTGGTATACCTTGACTGCTGCCACTTACTGAAGTTTGGTTGGCGCCAGCATTGAGATAAAGCGGCAGTTTACCAGGTTGTCTGCTCAGCGACAGAGCAGATGTAGCCATTTCCTGCGAGCTGGTCTGAGGTTTCACTTTGTACCTCTGGACTGCTTTTGTGGGAGTTTTCTTTGATTTCGGAGTCGATTTTATCTTCTCCGGATCGCTATCTGCGTTAACACTGTTGGTAGCCAGGTTTTTGCTTGCTGCTGACCTAGTGATTTTACGTTTTTTAGCTTCTGTTTTGCCACCTTCAACATCAGATACATCGCTTGCTTGTGGCGATGAAATGTAGTCGTCAGGGGGCGCACTAACGTCATCATCACTTGAGTCAGTTACAGGTTTAGAGGGTTTGAGCTGCTGTAAAGGAATAAGAAGCTTGTTTAACTCTGCTATTTCATCAGCGATGCGTTTGCGTCGTTTCCTGCGCTTTTTGCGTCTTTTTCTTCTACGGTAATCCGAGTCTTCTGAAGAATAGTCGAGATTTTCAAGGTCACCCAACAGTGCGCTCTGGTGGATAACCTTACCACCCGACGACCGAAACGCGGTGATACGAAGCTTTAAGCCAGTGGTAGGTCCACATACGTCACTGACAGTACTTTTAGGGATTTTTTCAGTTGAGGTAGTAGTGGGAGTTTCGACTGCCTGCGTAGTCTGAGCAGAAGCCAAAGCTACTGCTCTTAACGCTTGTGAGGAAGCGGAAAATGGTGCCGATTTCGGCAACGAGTTTATAATAGTTTCAGAACTTATGGTGGGGCGAGATGACACTGGAGGCCCAGAAGTAGTGTTTGTAGCAGCAGATGAACTGGATTTGGGCTGGTTTTGAAAATGGCGTCTTTTGAACGGAAAAGTCGCAGGAGTTCTATTTGCAGTAGTTGACTGAAGGTCTGTGGCATCGGAAATCGTAGTTGAAGCATCTGTAGCAGATGGTTCTGCAACGGAACTTTCCGTGGTCTTAGCAACAGACGAAACCCTAGTGCTGATGGTAGAAACTTTAACACTTGTAGATGCTTTAGTGCTGGTGACAGATGCTTTGGCGCTAGCAGAAGTTTTTGCACTTGTTGAAGCTTTAGAACTAGCTACAGGAGCTTTAGAACTAGCTACAGGAGCTTTAGAACTAGCTACAGGAGCTTTAGAACTAGCTACAGGAGCTTTAGAACTAGCTACAGGAGCTCTAGAACTAGCTACAGGAGCTTTTTCACTGCCAACAGACAAAGTTTTTGCATTTGTAGCAGTGGTTTTTGAATTTACTGAATTCTTAGCGCTAGCGACAGAAACTTTTGCATTAGATACGGTTGTTTTAACACCAACGGCAGACGCTTTTGAACTAGCAGCAGATGCTCTAGCGCTAGTGGTTTTTGCGCTAGCTGCAGCTTTTGCACTTGCTTTCGTACTAGCTTTAGTGCTAGCTCTAGTTCCTCTTCGGGTTGGTTCTGGAGCTTTCTTCTCTGCGGAGTCAGATTTTCTCGAGGAGACTTTGGAGGGTTCTTTTGAAGAATCCTTATTCAACTTGTTGGGTTCTTTCTTTTTCACAGGTTCGCTTTTTAAGCTGTCTTTGGCACTTTCTGTTGCTTCTTGAAGTAAGGAATCAAAAAGTGAAAAAATACTGCCACTTTTTTCATTTTTCTTTGCATTATTGTCAGATTTGGGTTCTTGCTTTTTGCTCTCACCAGGACTAGAAGTTGTCTTTTCATTTGATTTCGATGTGTTCGCAGAAGAAGGTTTGCCATAGGTTCTTTGAGGCTGGGAAAACCGAGTATGGGGGGCAGAATTCCTTTCAAACGAAGGTCTTCTTGGCCTATTTGGTTCTGTTTTTGAATCAGTTGCTTTCTGAGATACATCTGATTTCGCGACGCTGACTGGTGCAGTCGGTTGTTGTGTTTGCTGGGTGTACTTTTCCAAAATATGCTTCTTCTTCGGCCCAGGAAAAGTTTTGTCTTTGAGAATGTTGGCTGCTGTGTTTGAAGGTGTTGTTTGTTCGAAACTTTTCGATGGCGTTTTGAGAGGTGAAGTGGTAGGCGCTGTAACAGTACTTTTGGAAGAAAAATCTACAGCAGAGATAGCGCTGCCCATGACTTTTGTGAAAGCAGCATCACTAGATGTCTTTGTTGGTGTCGTAGTAGTTTTTTGGGCAAGCGAAGCCTGGGCCAATGTCGTTGCAGTAGGAACAGAGGCAGTGGTGGTTGCAAGCTTTTGCTGAAAATTAAAAGATGTTGCAAAAGAAGACTGAGCTTGAGAAGTACGCGAAGTTTGCTGATATTTGCTGCTTGATGCTGTTGCTTGCGTACTAGCGCTTACAGGACGGTTAGTAGTAGGTGAGAGATTACTAGATGGCGTAAATGAGCTTGTAGTTGACGGAAATTGTGATTGCAGCATTTGGGCCGAGAATTTATCCTGCTGTTGCTGTGCATATCGTAGAAGTTCCAACGACTTTTGAACTTTTGCCGGGTCATTGGATGACATTTGACTGCTGATGTAGTTTGTGAAGGCATCCTTTCCAGGATAACCATATGCAGAAATGTCGGAAACCGGTGGCACGTACATGCCACGAGATGAAAAATTTGCATTAGTGTCATAAGCAGGAGGGGCTACAGCTGTGGTTTTTAACACAGATGCTGAAGTCTGCATCTCGTCGGCTGTCGAAAATACAGAGGTTTTAGGTCCAGGTTGCATCTCTACAGATGACACAGGGTCTGGGGAAGGGAGCCAGGGCAGATTTTTACTTTGAACTGAATCCACAGTTTTGGTTGTGGACATGGCAGTAACTGGGTGGGATCTTGAAGAAAACTGGGTTTTAGGAGCACTTGAGCGGCTTTGAACAATGGAGGTTGAAGGCCGTGATTGGAGATGTTGGCTGCTTAAACTCTGCGAAGTATAACTTACAGATGTCGAAGATTTGCTCAGTGAATGTGTGACGTAAGCAGCCTGTTGCTGTTGCATAAGCATTGATTGAAACATATCGGAGTTAAATCGTGATTCGGAAACTTTAGGGTCTACTTTTCCACTTGGTCGGTGAACACCTAGAGCTTGGACTTCTGGTGTAGAAGTAGCAATGGCGTGAGACATGGCTAAAGCAACTTTTTCGCGAGCATTTCTCACCGTCTCTTTCGCTTGACTACTTGCACTTGTAGGTAGCTGGCTAACAGAAACGCCAGATCGTTGATTTAAGTACGAAAAAATATCCTGATCTGTAGACTGATAGGGAAGATTAGGTTGTTGCTGCAACGCTGCATTTTTAGCACTAGCGCTGTTTCTACCTGGTTTTGTAGAGCTAGTAACAATCGTTTTGTCAGGTGTTGATGCCGCAGTAAAGCTTTTTACAGAACTTGATGTTGATACAGATGATGGTTTTGTGCTGTATGCAGTACTGGTCATTGAGGTATACAAAGATGAAAATGGTGGGAGGGCAGCAGTGGTACGTGGAGTGTGGCTGTATGCAGGTGCATTCTGCGGAAAATGAGGAGCCGGTGGATTCGGTAACTGGCTTTGTTGCCCCTGATATGTGGCTTGCAAGTTTGTGGCTACAGTTTGGTGATGGGTAGTTGGTAAGGTAGGAACACTTGTTTTTGGAGGTAAAGTTGAACTTTCTATAGCTGCAAAATTGGAAACCCCACTACTCACACCAGTACGATGAGCCGACTTGGAGTAGTGTGACGTCATAGACGCAGGAGTGTCCGGCTTAGTGGTAACTGCTGTTAGAAATTGCTGAAAAAACGAGTCATCTGTTCTAGGAGGCTCCACATTAGTACTTTTCAAGTGTTCAGACTGGTTGCCAATGGCTTGCCCAATGTGAGCTGACGGTTTTGGTACTGTTTCTTTGCTGAAGTCCGTTTTGCTAGTGCGGCGTTTGGCAGGTTTGTTTCCAGAACTTCGACTACCCTGTACAGAGGAGACCTTCTGTGAACTTCGTGATGCTTTGGTCGTTGGAGAAACCTTGTTTCGAGAAGCATTTAATGCATCCATTAGAGATTTTTGTTTTTGCTGCAACACTGCTATCTCCTGAACCGACGCGAAAACTGTAGGATCAGAATAGTTTTCACGTTGTATGGTCTGGGCTAACATAGCACCAGATTGTTCACTTGCAACAGATTTTGGCACTTCGCTTGCATCGCTCATTTTGGTTGGTAATCGAATGGTAGGTTCATCATTTTGATCAAAACCAAACTCGTCTTCGAAGTTAAAAGCTGCTGAATCAGCAGCTTTTGAGGACTGACTTTGTTTCTGGTCTTTGCTGGCACTCCGCCTTCTCGCCAGAGGCCCAACACGAGCTCTTTCCTCACTATCCTGAGCCGATGTCTTGGTGCGTAAAGAAGTTGAGAAAACCGGAGCACTGCTGTCCTGGTACCTGAAGAACAATTCAATGGAAAAATTAGTGAAAAATGAAGTATTTATAGAAGCTTCTAACCCGCCAAAAAGCGTGACAGTCAGAACAATCCAATGCAGGTAAATCAGCTATAGAGGTAGAAAGCATGGCTTTAAAATTAATCAAGAAGTTTTGAGCTACAGGAAAAACTAAATCTTCAAAAATTTCAACGAAAATTGTGACGCTAAGATAGAAGCAAGAGAAGTCAAAAATTACTGCAAAGCAATTTTAAAACTAATGACAGTTAAAGGGAAAGAAAAAATTGACAAATAACAGACCTGGACACACTGATATCGATGGATTCAGTGGATTTACTGGCTTGATTTTTGCTCGGTGAATGATCACTGGCAGGACTAATAGCTTCGTAAGCAATGGACTGCGAGAATATCTAAAAAAACGTTTAAGTCAACTTACAACACTGAACTCAAAGCAAAATGAAAAACTTTGTTACATTCAATACATTCATCTGCTGGCACTGCTTTCGGGGTATCACGTCCGTTCTACTGACCTTAGGCGGAAATAGGTTTTGAGGTTCTAGTACAAAAGGCTACTTTTAACCATACCACAGAAATAAAAAAATTACTTCAAATTAAGTAAAAACACAATAATGCAACACAGCTAAAAATTTCGGAGGCAAGCCTAGTGCTTCACCTATGCCAATAGCCCAGCCTACCTGCCAAGAAGGACTTCAATTCGATTAGGAAACTGTTAATTTTGCTAGTAATTAGTTAGACTGCTACTCATAATTTTTTGCTAATTTCGAATTCAGGTAGTAAATCGATTTCCAGTCTCAGACTACAAGACACATAAAATAAGTGGCACCACACCGTGTAGTGACAGGACTTTGGATGGACCACGGTCAACTTGTACAGAATATACTGCGATTTTCAGCTATTTTAAAACATGCTTTATGACTCACAAGAATCGCAGGTGAGATTAAGACAATCACAAACTCACAAAAAAAATATCAAAGTTAGAGCAATTACAGCAACATAATGAGCCTACCTGCTTTATACCACTTTCAGCTGTCTGTAACATATTTGTCATTGAGGTGGACTTTGGTGTTTTCTGAGGTATAACCGATTTGGTGGCTTCAATTCCTTGGCTAGATTTATCACTAGGATAGTTTTGCAACATTAAGTGTTGATTGCTGATACTAGATTGATTTGAAATTGAAGAAACTGTCTTCTCAGCAGACTCAACAGTAGTAGACTTTTTACCACGGCCAGTTAAGTTGTCTAAAATCTGACTTTGATTAAATGTAAGCCCTTCCGACACCCCCACATTGGCGCTGGTATTTGGTATCAAAAACCTGGTACCGATATTCGTAGTGCTAGAATAAATTGTGTTGTGTAGGTTTGGTCCTCCCAATGGAGCAGACGAAAAGACTTGGTTCATATCAGCAAATACGTTTTGGATACCAGGAACAGCACTTTGACTCTGCACTACGAATGCTTGATTTTGAGTGGTTGATTGAGTGGAAGAAACTAGGACGTTCTGTTGCCAGTTGAGATGCGAGGTTTGGTTCATTGGAGCCATAGAAGGTACACCATAGGAAGTGATGCTAGCAAAATTTTCAGACACTTGCTGACCTACAAATTAAAACATTCTCAATCATTATCCAAGAAATAAGCCTTAAATTGCAAATCTGTAAACGATTAGTGATCAAATAAATTTAGCGTTTGCTACTGAAACAGCAAACCCACCCAGGTTCAATTCCCAGTAGGGTCAAACAGAAGACTTTGGAATAAGTATTCGCAACTTCCCTGTTTGACGTTCAGCATGGGAAGGGGCAGTGTGAAGCCTCCACTCTACAGCTGGGCAAGTGGCAGCTTGAATCGAAAACCAAAAACTTTATTTGCTGATTCCTAACCATAGCAACCTCGTACATAAAGCTGCTATAACAAATCGATAAATTTTACTGCATTAATTAGCAACTCTGGCAATCTGGCTAATTTATCTTAGCTTATGAATCAAAACTGAATTTTTTATATCCAGACTGCAGCAGTCAAAAATGACCTGAAATTTAGAAAGTTATTTCCAGCTAAGTACTATGCTGATATCATACCTTGCAAATATGCTAATTGCTGGTAACCAACTGCTGGTTTGGCTCCAGAAAATTGTGTACTGGACTGTGTTGTTGATGCAGGTGTATTTAGATATTGCAGATGTGATTGATCATCAACCACAGGTGGAGATTGGAGAGTGTTACTCGAAATATAATCCGCTTCCTGCATCAAAGTAGCATGCTGATGTTGCATCTGAGAATGTGAAGTAGCTGTGCTGGAAAGGGAAGTTGATGTTGCAAGGGGAAGATTTGATTGTGGAGTTAGTGGCTTCACAGACTGCGGAGTTAAAGGATTGTTTGAGAGAGGTGTTCTTGGGTTAACATTGGAGTCCACAGAGCCAACAGGGCTCGCTTGAGGAACACTTCCGGGATAAAACGAAGTGTCAGAAGTATTTGAGTGAGGTCGCGTCAGCTGAATGTTCTGCTGTGGTCTTCTTACAAAAGTATCCGAAGCTTGCGTCACTGAAAATAAAGAACCTTATATGACACCTCAATTACACCTTTCTGTACCTTAAAATAACTTACCATACTTTTAAAATTAAAAACCAATAAAAGCAAGCAAATCATACGTTTTGATTCCAATTATTTCCTGTTTGTGCTATGCTAAATTGTGCTATGCTGAATTGTGCTAATTGTGAATTGAATTGTGCTATGCTGAATTGTGCTATGTGAATTGTGCTATGCTGAATTGTGCTATGCTGAATTATTTCCTGTTTGTGCTATGCTGAATTGTGTCACCCTCAAAACAATTTTGTCCAGCTAAGTAGTAAAAACACTATCTTACAACTGGAAAAACATAACATAAATAAATATTTAAAAACACGAAAAGAGCATATGTTGCAGAATAAAGCAATAAAAATTTTAACAAAACTTGGTAAGATCAGGCTTTCTGTCAGTTAAGTAAAAGTAGACTGAAGAATTCGGCAAAACTAAACTCCACCTAAATATGTTTTAATAGCCAAATCATGTCAATGATGTTAAACCACCGATATTGCAATATTCAATTAATACTTTCAGTCTGTGACCTAAAAGAAATTAGTCATTTCAGTCAGAGTGTCCAAAAGAAAGCAAAAAGAGATTAATAATTACACTTGCAATGAAAAAAATAACTACCCTTGATTTCAAAACAATCAAAATATTAAAGCATTTACATAAGTTAAAACTTTAGGCAAAAAAACAGACCTAGAGTCCAAATTTCAACACACCATAGTAACCTACCAACAAATGCATGTGCTGATGTAGATGCTGGCATTCCCGATATAACTTGACCTCTGCTACCAGGACTGAATGGTGTTCCACTTTGGTTTAACACTTGGCTTCCAGCAAGCTGCAAAGGAAAAATGCTTTGAGTAAAATAGCAATTAAAATGAATTTTTCAATTAAAAAATCAGTGGTGTAAAAAGTACCCGAAAATTGTAATCAAGCAAAAGTTTCATTACTGACAAAAAAACTACTTGAAGTAAAGTACAAAGTACTGACCAAAAAAAGTACTTGAGTAAAAGTAAAAAAGTAGGCGGTTTAAAAGTACTCAAGTAAAAGTATTTCTAAAAGTATTCAATCGACATATATGACAGACAACTGGTCGACTACCTTCATATCACTGTCACATAGCGCTTGGTCTTCAAACCCCTCATTCTCTCAAGAAGTCATGACTCATTAATTTTTGCAAGCTTTTTGTTATTATATTCAAAACAATTAATCAAAAGAACAACAACAGCAAAATTTCGAGATTTAAAAATCATGGCACGCAGAATTTACACGAAATCATTTTACAAAATCTTTACCCAAATACTCATTCAGTGTCATTGTTAAATTATTCTAAAATTTAAAAACACTGTAGACGTGTCTTATTAGTGTATAATAAATAATAATAAATCAACTGAGGATTTACAACTCAACGAACTGAATAAGAACGGAGAGATGAGGGTGACTGGGAAGTGAGCTCGCGCTCTTCGAGTCTCCAGCCACCCGCGTATGTGTCGAAGCAGGCAGCCTGCAGCCGTAATTGAACTCGGGTCACAGTATTTCTTACACAATAATCAGCACTCAGTTCCGCTCGGCCATGCTGCAGACAAAATAAGCTACTGTATCTACAGGGTGGGCTAAAAGTTCGCATCATAGCTATTTCAGCATATTCCGCGATAACCTTTCATGGATTAATTAATCAATATTATTGTGGATTTTTTAAATTAAATTTATTTCACAACAAGTGAAGGCAGGCAGAAGCCTGATGAACATTACGTCACTAAATATACAAAATTACTGTAGATAGCCCATTTATATAGTCTGGGTCTCTACTTGGACGAAATTGATTGTCATATTTAAAACATTTTATAATTACATTGCACAATATATTAGAGTACCCTGCAATAATGTTTATGGCATATATGGTGTGTGATTTTTGACTCACTCTGTAGAATTTAGCAATACAAACATTCAGTTACCATAGGATGCACTTTTGGCAAAATTATATGTCTAATTGCTTCTTTTATGAGTTACTTTTTATAGAGTAAACATCTATGTCAGTATGCAGTGAAGAGCAGACACCAAACAACAAACGTGAAACTTAAACTATCTTGAACATTGAACTGCTTTTCAACAGACTGGATCTCATATGTATGCCCACACGTGGAAAAAAGGCATTGCTGCAGTCGCTGTGATGGTCTGACCTGTGATGCAAGAGTTGCCAGCCAAAAAAGGAGCAAAAGACAAATATCTATACTAAATTGAACAATTGCTGGAGGAAAAGTCAACCGTTCTGACGAATTTGTAGTTCAAATTTTAAATTATAGTACTTTCTACTTTTCTGAATCAAAATGCTACTTAAGTAGCGTTACTTCACTCTAAAAGTAATCAAGTAAAAGTAGTCACAAAAAAAAAACTGCTCAAAAAGTACTAGTTACTGGAAAAAACTACTTGAGTAATCTACTCAAGTAAAAGTATTTCGTTACTTTACACCACTGTAAAAAATAATCTGCACAATAAGCGTCAATTATAGTCTTTGAATATCAAAAAAAAAAAAAAAAACATCTTAACAGACAGTTGAAGTAAATAAATACAACTCTAAAAATACCTTTGCTAGCACAGCATAAATCATATCTTAGGGTTAATTGAAAATTCTAGATTGCCATTTAAGTAATAATTAGTATCTTGCAAATTTTTAATTTATAATAAAGTTTATGATTTATTTTGGAAAAATAAACAAATGACATCAAACAAAACAATTTTGGGACCAAATTATTCTTCTCCCTAGTGATAATCTGTTCAAATATAAGTATGTAGCATTTCTACAAAAAATTGTAAGTACCTTATTTATTCGAGTATAAGTTGCATTTTTTTGTACCAAGATATCACCCAAAAAGTCAGGTGCGACTTATACACGAATACATGAAGTGCATTGTATGCCATAAAATTTTTTGAGGTGTTTCCTTGCTATCGAATTCTACTCTGTCTCCTTTCATTTGATCATATCACTTATTGCCTTCCATGCGAGATGCGAGTTTCAACACTGTAACCTTTTTTTTCCGTTCTAACACGTTTAGTTATCATTTATCCACTTAAGTTGCGTTGCATCACTTGCCACCTTCATCGGATGCTAATGAGGATGTTCCAGAGGTAAACAGAGGGCTATTTGAAGACAGTGACAGCAGTAATGACTTCAATGGTTTTTAATTTTTTGTTATGAGATTGCAATGAATGAATAATGTTTAAAAAAATTTTGTCCTGTTTTTCATGTCAAAAATGGGGGTGCGACTTATACACGCATGCGACTTATACTCGAATAAATACAGTATGTAGCATTTTTACAAAAAATTGCTCCAAAAGACAACTAACTGCAACACACATCAAAGACAGACAGTTGTGCACTACAAAAAAACATAACTTACAGGTGAGGAGTCAATAGCAGCTTTTCGTTGCACATTCTTCTTTGCTTTAGGTTTTGGTCTTTGCACAGGGCCTTGAGCTTGAGGGGAAGCAAATTGTAATGTTGTTTTTTCATTCGAAAGCATTTCATCAACCGAATCCAAAAATAAACTACCCAAACTACTTCCAGCTTGCATAGCACTGGGATCATTGGGGGGCTGAGGATTGGATATCGCCTCTTCAATAATATTTTGACTCAAAATATCAACATGACTTGGTATATTATGGCTTGAACCTGAAAATTTATTGAACCAATAAATACCTAAAAACGCTGACCGCTGAATTTGAACTTTGGCTGGGTCAAAGAAATTCTGGTTTAAGCCTGGTATGAGCAATTAATTGCTGTAAACTTATGTTGATTTAGAATTAGATACAATCATATACACTAACATTACACAGCAGCCTATATTTTAAAAAATTCTGTACTTGTGCAGTCTTAATCATTTCAAAATTAATTCTCGGATTCCAAATTGATTTACATTTGTTCAGTCAACAAGTGCTACTGCTTACAAACATCACATGTTGGCATTTTTAGCTTCAATATTATAAACAAATACTGCATATCCATATCCTACTTAAGGCTCCGCTATATGACACCAATATGACCATAAAATTAAAAACAAAAGGTTTGGTCCTATAAGCATCATACAGCTTATACACAAATTGGCCATGGAAGCAGAAAATAAAAAATTAAAAGTATGAAAATAAAGCTCTTAGTTTAAAGGTTACAGTTCAAAACTAAAATTCCTTAAAAAGCTGAAAAAGCTTATGTTTAATCTTATAATGATGACTTATAGTCATAGGTGGGCACAAGTCCGTTAATCGTTAATAACGAAGCTAATTTTTTCATTGACTCAATAGTTTGTTAAAAAGTTTTTTCATGTTAACGGACAAAATTAACTTCCGTTAAGTTCTGTTAACTTCCGTTAACGTTTTTATCGTTAATATCTTGCACCATTCATTCATCGTAACGGTACAAACCAGTTTGCTCTGGTAACACTTGTTGCATAATAGCACGAGTTTTATAGAAGAAAGCGCAGAAAGGAGCTTTTTTTGTGGCAAATAATACGCTGCAGCCTCAGAGGTCTATTAATTATCGCTGTTTACAATTTCCAAAGATTTTACGATCGCAGCTTCGTTAGTGCATATGAACTTATTTTTATCTTGAAATTAGATTGGACTATAAAATGTAACGTCCAAAACACAAAAAGACCACCACAGCAATAAATATGTCCTTACAATCAGCTTAACAGCGTCAATACGCGTTCTAGAGGCGAGTGAATAAAAAGAAATGCAAATTACACGCAAAATGTTAACGAATTAACGGACTTTATTAACTTCCGTTACTAATTAAAGCTGAAAATAATGGATTAATGTTAACGGAGGTGTGAAGTTTGTTAATGAACAAGTGGTAACGAAGCTAACGTTTTGCATTAACTTGCCCATCTATGCTTATAGTGGTGACAAGTTTTACTACTATGTAAATGAATGTAAAAACAGACCTCCAGCAGCGCAATGGGGAATCTGTGTAGCGCTTAGATGGTCAGTCATACCAAGGTTAGGGTGACCTTGCAAATTAAAATTCATATCATCAGGCAAGACATGTATTTGAGATAAATCATGGTGAGGTTGAGCAACCATCTGCTGAGTTCTTGTATCTTCCTGTGCCAAAGCTGCAAGTAATTCTTCGATATCTCCTACTTCACCCATGTCTGAAATTAAATGCTTAATTATTGCGATTCTTCTTGATTGCTGAGCTAGTCAGAAAGTGCATAGACAAATGAACATATTTTTGATGAAAAGTGAAAAAAGTTTACTAAAATTATTTGGCTTTGTTTTAAATGTAACATCAATTCTGTTGTAACAACACTGCCATTACCTACAACAAAAACTAAACAAACTAAACTAAATTCACCATCCAGATTTTGATTCGTAAAAAATGAAACAACTACATATCAGAACCCTTATTTAGTTTTAGTCATTGACCAAAATTTCTACAAATGATGAAATGTTGAATGAGTCAAATCAAAATTGACCACAATGTGGCCAACTTTCAACAACTTTATTTCTGTATTCAAGGCACGCCGGGTTATATAAAGCATTAAATGGAACAAGCTGATATAAAAGTAGCATACCAAATAAAATCAACTTTGTAGATGTTAAATGTACGCTGGTAACTAAAATTACTCTTCAATTTTACCACATCAGCAAAAACCAATATATTAAAGATTAGAACAAAAACTGTCTTAAGGTAATTATAATAACATACCAAGTACAACATTCAACTACCTTACTAATTAACTATAACTAAAATCACGTGGAATAAACCTACCAGTACATAGTAACAGACTAATGAAGAACCATTTGAACACCAACAGGAGTAATTGACAATAATAGGTATATAACTATCATCACAAATAACATACTTTGAATATACTCATAAGCTAGGTGAATAAGAAAAATATTCATCATTTATTCACAATGAGAAAGAGTATGCTATAATGAAGGGCTGCAGTGACAAAACATGGTTGTTCAGATTTTTGATTTACATTTAAAACATTGAAATCGTTTATTGGCCACACTTTTTAAGATTTTTAGACACAAGTACACACACCAGCTAGCCCAATACAAACCTGTAATTGTTGAAGGTTAGTTTATGTCAGCTTAAAGAGGTCAGCAAGTTAATCAACTGTATAGTACAAGGATGCCTAAAAGGCTAAGGAGAAAACTGATAATATGTCCATGATCAAATCAACATGATAAAGCAAATTTACACAAATTCCAAAGTTCTAACTAAGCTATTCAATTTATTTCCTGATACACTTAGCTATATTAAATGTGGATACAGGATATCCTAAAAAATATAGAAAACATAACATTACAATGGAAAATATCCACAGCAGTATTCCCATTAACTTTTGGCTAATCGACAGGTGCCCAAATTTTCTCAAAACAAATGTGTCCAAAGCTGTAAAATAGCATTAATGTGCCCAAAATTTCATACCGGTATCAATGTAGGATGAAGCAATGCTAAAAGTCATTTTTCCACAAATTTGTGGACTTATCCAAAGGTATGTTTTTTATAAGCCAACTGCTATAAATTATTTTTCCTTGATCCAACAAATCACTGACAAAAATTGGCTAAATGGAACACTGATCTACAGTTGGCCATTATTTTACTTTTCTTATTTTACTAGTTTCACTGATTAATTTAACTCTGCTATGACTAAGGTAAGCTACTGTACTTTACTGATACCTTACTGCTTAGCACTAAGCAATATTCTGCTATTGTAGGACCTAAAAGAGACTAACATCAGAAACTTGCATAATACCAGCAATCAAACAGCTAAAATGCTGTTGTCTGTAAACAGTTTTACTCCAGAGTTCTCTAGCCAAAGTTGTTGTGCATAAAACAAAATACAATTTTTGCAATTTTTTTGAAAGCATATCATTCTTGCTGCCATTAGTATGGTTTATTCGATCAATTGTAACGGCCTATATTATTTTTTCAACATAACTAACAACTTTCATTTATTTTCTGCTACGCAAAATTATTACCCTGCTTATCGAAGCTAGCATGCCTTCAAAATACTGCACGATTTCATGGTATCTCCATATCAAAATCCAGATAAAACCGGTTAAAACCAGTTAACAGTGACGTAGGCATTAAGCGAGAGACTAACGCGCGCCTTGGTCAATATGTAAACGAGAGAAGTTTCTCCTGTCACAAGCTACTGAGCAACTATTTACCGTTAATTATTGCAAAACTTGATCAATTTTTGCAACAAAAATTAGGCTAACTTTTTGACTAACATACACCATATCTGAAAACATAAAAATCAAATCTGATGATGCAATACTTAGTCTGCAAATCTTATTTAATTTGCAATAAAGAAACAAAGCGATAAAAGAGAAATTCAAAGTGCGCTTTCTTTTCTTTCTTTTTTATCTGACAGCACGCCAGCCTTTTTCGTACGTTTTTCATCAATTCGTAAACCTTTTTCTGTTTTCAACGAGCGCAAATGATTGCTCGGGCACAGATAGTAGCGTGTCCAAAGAAGTTTTAGATAAAATGAAAAATTCGAAGCAAGAGTGAAAGATAGACGCTCAGAAAAACGAATTTGAAATTGAATCTACATAATTTTGGCAAAAGAACCCTATTGAGAAATAACGTTAATAAATTTCCTATTTTTTGATGGCAAGAATGCTTGATTTCTATGACTAATTGGAAATGATTAAAAGGTGAACTACCTGTTTGGTTTTTTTTGTTGCTTTCGCTGTGCTTTCCCTTCCCTCCTCGTGTAATCATTTGTGTGCACATGCTGTCAAATATTATTTTATTTTCCAACTAAAGAAATTGAAAATTGAAAATTATTTTATTTTCCAACTAAAGAAATTGAAAATTGAAAATTATTTTATTTTCCAACTAAAGAAATTGAAAATTGAAAATTCAATTTCGAAATTTTGGTAAATTGGAATAAAATATCAAAGTTTAATGCTGTTTGAAAATGAAACTTGGAGTCAGTCAGTCAGTAGTTTATTCTTTCAGCATGCACAAAAAGAGGCACACAATGACATCTGTAAAAGCTGAACAATGCGAAACCACAGTCTATGCATACTGTGGATGAAGCGAAGGAGCAGTGCTCATCAAGTCAGCTTCACGTTCATCGGGATAAAACATATTTGAAACAACGTTCTCCGATGTAGTATTTTTTTATTAAAGTAAATGTTTCGTTCTCCAGTCCGGGAAGCATCACCGTAACAACGTTGTAGTTTGGAAAAATCAAAATGAAACTAATTGGAAAAACACCAAGAAACCAGGAATATAATACTTTTGTGACGTGGCAAACAAACAAGGAAGGCTTTATTTCATCGGAAATTTTTTTCTGGTTTTTTATTAATTCTGACTCAAATCTAACCCAAACTCAAAGGCTTACTCTAAAACTATTTCCAAATCGAACCCTAACCCAAATCCTAACCTAAACCCTAATCTTAACCCCTGAAAAAGCAAATGAAAAAAGCGCGGATGAATATTTCTCATTCTCGTTTTATTCTGTTTAAGTTGAAAACTTTCGGTGAAATAGTCACTACCAACAAACAATATACAACACTGGTTATTAATACATATGCAACATCACAAAAAAATTATTACATCTATCAAAAAAGTATCCTATAACTTTGTACGTATAAGCATATCAACACAAAAAAAAACATTAAAATAAAAATTAATCCATAAGCATAAGATAAACTGCGGGCATGTTAGCGTCATCAATTCTGTTTAAAACATTTACGTCAGACGTTCAAGTTATGAAAAAACTGTAATAATAAGCGTTGTATACTTTTTGTTTGTTACGTCACAACTAGGCGTAGCCAAGGGGCCCCAGGGGGCCGCACACCCCCAAACTGAAATGACACAAATGATAAACATGTGACAACAAAGCCTATGTAATAATGTATATGATTTCTTGAGTTTCTTTTAGCATTTCGTACAACAGTACACCCGTACAATTAACAATAATATTAATACTGACAACCAGGGAGCCTGGGCCCTTTCAATTCAATTTTTGCAAACCAATCTAAAGGTATAACCCGAGATAAGTTAAAGGTTTTTGTCGTAAAAGTTGCAGCCTTTTTATGAACGTAATGCAATAACCAAGGCCGGGTTTACCATATGACGCAGTGCATGGGCTCCGCGTTCAGAAAGACTTTTTTTGGTCTTCAAAACTTCACCTATGCAGTATAGGGTTACCATACGTCCTCTTTTTGGAGGACAGGTCCTCCTTTTTAATGAAAAATAATTTGTCCTCCGAGGACGTTAAAAAATGCCCAAATATTCTCCTTTTCAGCATTTTGAACAGATAAAACATGTCCACTCACGCAGCCCTTTAGTGTATAAATATATCATCAGTTAGATCATTAAAAGTACGCCTATATATCGCGCACGCGCTATAGCTTATGTCTTACCAGGTTACTCTAGGACAGTCGAGGGTGTTTATGACGTAATAATTTCTCATTCGATAATAAATTATGATGCAATTGTTGCAGCTACTCTACTGTAAGTTAAGCTTTGTTAAGACATCCAGATCCAAGTAAGTGTTAACTGGCCTAGTTTAACACGTACATTACTATTGAATTGTTTAGGGAGCTGTTAAAAGTCGCACAGTTTTACTTCAGCATTGTATATAGCTCATAACGCTAATGTTGAACGTATTTTTATCTTGATGCAGCGACAATGGTCAAATGAAAGAGAGCGATTTTTTTTTTTGATTCAGTTGCAAGCATTTTGAAGTTGGTGTACAATTTCAATGATGTTACGTGCAACCAGTTTTACGACATTGTTAAAGCTGATTCTACACTACTTAAGAAAGTGAAGGAAACGGCCAAATACTCGTGGGCTAAATCGAAAAATTAAATGTAATAGCACTTTGACATATAGCTAAAATAATTGTTGCTTTCGTTTATCTTTTGCCGTATAGGCGATGCAGAACCAGTGGCGGATTTAGGGGGGGGGGGGATGCATCCCCCCCACCAGCCTAAACATAACGTGCATATGAATAATATTTATTTTATTAAAAAAAAAAAAACAATCAGTGAATAGTCGTTAGCCCGTGTGACTGTGATATAATTTCAAAAGCCAAGGGGAGGGGGGTGCAAGAAAATAGTACTTGTGCAGCGGAGTTTTTACAAAACAGAAATTAGTCTTTTACAGGTCCGATAGATTTGAAGGCGCCAAATCAGCAAAACTCACAACTTGCACTTTTCAGCGATAAAGGCATAGGAGCACAACCAGTGGCGGAGTTATGGGGGCGGATGGGGGGATACATCTCCCACCAGCGTAAACATAACTTGTATATGAATATTAAACTTATTTGAAAAACAGCAATCAGTGAATTTTTGATAGGCCGTGTGACTGTGATATAATTTCTAAAGCCCTGTAAGGGGAGTGACAGAAAATTGTAATTTTTACAGCGAAGTTTTTACAAAACAGAAATTAGTCTTTTTAGGGTCCGATTGAGCAAAATTTACAACTTGCACTTTTCAGCGATAAAGCCTACACAATGTAAGTCATTTCTTAAATGACATATTAGGCTTATAAACAGTGAGCATTAAGCGAGGTCAAGAACATTAATCCTAAGCAGTAGTGTAGCTAGGGGGGCGGGACTATAGCTCCTCCATTGGCCTGTCAACTAAAATGCAAAATAAAAAATATCACGTTTTAGCACTTCTGAGACTGTTTTTTGCACTGAAATAGACCAAAAAGCAATTTATAGCATTTTTTTGAAACATATGCTTAAGGGGGGCTAATTTGTCAAAAATAAAACTCACGAATCAAAAAAAAAATTTAAAAAATGACCAAAAATAAGCAATAAAATTTGATTGCTAGTGTGAAAAACTTGAACACGGGTTTCATCAACAAATATGTTATAGGCCTAAACTCAGAAATAGGGTGGAGAGGCTAATCAGTATTGGTTAATTACCAATCACTTGTCTCACTTCTCTTTCCATTAGCCCTCTGCAATTATTTTTCTCTATAAAATATACATGAAACAAATTACTCCGTGTGAGTTTTATTATTGAACTATAAGATTTTATGCCTATGATTTACCAGCATCCAAATAAGAGAACTAAAATTTTACCATTAACCACCTCTCACATAGGCCATTTATGCAACCTGTTGAATCATGTTTGCACTTCCAATTTCTATGCCGCATTTTAAAAGCATTATTTTATCAAACTAGCTCTAAAATTAAATTATTTTTGCAAAAAAATGCAAAATTTTTGAGCGCTGGGGGCTCCGCACCCAGACCCCTAAAACAGCCGCTCCATTGCGAATTTCTGACTGCGCGCCTGGTTACAACACATCCGAATTTTTGAGGTTTTGTGCTTAAAATTTTTATCATCCCCCCACCAAAATTTTTTGGATCCGCCACTGTGCAGAACAACTACACAAATTTTATTAAAAAGATGTCCTCCTTCGTGGTGATGAAAATATGGTAACCCTAATGCAGTATATGGCAGGAAGATAAAGCAAAAATCCCCATAGTGCCAGGGGCCTCGCGCAATGTAAATCCGGCCCGGAAAATAACATGATTAGTAGGCTTAACCATCTATTGCGCCATTTTTCAATGACAGTTCACCTAAACCTCGCCAGTTTTTACGTGACAAAATACTTTTGAAAACAATCAGCTAGGGAAATGGCTCATTGAACAAATCACTAAATTTGAATTGAGGGGACCTGGGCCCCCTGGTCGCTCATGTACTCCTACAACTAATTATAGCCATGACAAAACAAAAATCTCTTAGGCAAATCTTCGAATGGATTATCATTTGCTGCCAAAATATCTCTGGAAGCAATGTATCTTACTTCCCCCAGCCTTAAATATTGCAGCAAAATCACAAAATTTAACCCCAAAATGTTTTTAAGCTTGTTTTGGACTTAAATTTTAAGTAAAAGAAGGATGAACAATTTAATTTTTTCAATTGGCTTGCACATGTTAAAAATCTAGTTCTAAAAACAAGCAAAATGTGATCCAAAGGTATGAAAATAGCTATTTTTTCCAAAAAATCGCCCGGCGGCCGGGGGCTTCGCCTCCAGATCCTAGACGCGACACGTTTGAGTTACACTAGTTTGCTCACCACAACTCCCGATTTAGACATTTTCGCTTTTTAACTTTTGGTTCAAGTCCTCTCCCTTTAGCAAAATCCTGGTTAAGTGCCAAACCAGGCCACGGCTTCTGATCTTCCATTCAGCGATATCTTTGTCCCATAAAAAGTCCTTCTTTCAAAAATTTCTGATGACGTCATTGCATGTGATTTGTGGTTTGGGCCCGCCCCCCAATCAAAAATTCCAGCTACGCCGATGCGTCACAAGAGTATTATATTCTTGGTTTCTTGGTGTTTTTCTTACTAGTTTCATTTTGATTTTTACCAACTGCAGCATGTTAATGTTCTGATGATGTTCTTGGGACTGGGGAGCGAAAACGTTAACTTTATTAGCTAAGCGGAAAACATTGTTTCAAATAAATGTAATGTTGTTGAATTTATTTTAATCATTTACTTTTTTTTGCGCTCTTTATAGGTAGTACGTGAAAAACCTGAAGTATCTGCATGCCATAAAGCAAAGAATAAGCACAAATAGGAGAAGCAGCAAAAACGCCAAACGTTTTGGCACTCCAAAATCAATCGTAACGGCAATCAAAAATCGTTTTTAGATTTAGTTGAGGGTGCCTGCAACCCCTAGAGCAAAGAAAGAAAGGCGACAAGAACTTACAAGCAAAAAGTAACGGCTATTTACAATTCAACAACAACACAAACTTTAGTTCTAGCAGGCATTCGTACACGCCGTCGCCTGACAAAATTCTCACATACATAAGCCCTTACAAACAACGAAACAGCACACACTCTACACAGTTGCATTTAGTTTTCAATATTTTCTTTAATGATCTAGTCAATAAATTTCATTTAATTTTTGTTATTCTTTAGCTGTTTAGTGAGTAGGTTACCGAAGTAGATTCAAGTTTATTAATAACTAACTTTCCTTATGTATATATTAACTTTTATCTGAATTGTGTATGTGTAATGCTGCTTAAACTCATGACTTTGAAAATTTCGGACATTTTGTGATTGAGTGACTTCCCCGGTCTGGTTTATTTTCATTAGCTTTGGATTACACTCTTTTTTCATGAAAACAATTTTATAGGAAAACGAGGCTCACTTTTATTAAAAATTAAAAAACAAATTAAAAGCAATGCCAGCCTCAGCAGTAAAAAAAAGATTAAGAACCAGAATTGTAAACGGGCCGACTAGTTCAGGCCCGAACCCGAAAACTAATTTGAAGCCCAAATCATGCCCGAAAAAACCCGAAAGTTAAGTTAGGTCTGAAAAATTTAGCAAAGTTGCTAAATTGTTTTTAGTTATATTTTTTTGAACGTAAAACAAAAAGCACGTCTCAGGCCTGAATTAAGCCCGAAATTTTTGTCAACTTTAGGCCCGAACCCGACCCGAAAAGCCCAGCCCGACTTACAACTCTGTTAAGAACAAACGAAAAAGAAGAAATTTCAAATCTAAAAAGAAACTACATCCTGCACTGTTACAAAACGATAACATTTTAGTGATTTTCCAATGTTTGCAAGCAAAATTGCAACGATTCTGAGATTATTGAGTGTTGTTGCGCTAGGCAACTGAAAAAAAATTGGGTGTCGTTCAAATTGAAAAAAAACTCGCTTTGTCGCTTTTGCGATTTTACGATGCCCCAAAAGTAGCAAAAAAAAGCGTTTTGCTCAAGCTCACAAAGCGTTCGGATTCGATCAATTTTGCAAACGTGGTTGCTGAAATTGACATCGATGCTCTAAACATTTAAAAACAAATGAGGCTGAAAATTGACAAAAAAATTAAGAACAACCAGCCTCAACTCAAAATTTACTGTTTTTTTTATAAAAAAGTTGTTACTTAATTTAATAATTAAATGCAGAAAAGAAATTGAAATAAAACATTATTCGCTCGTCAAAAGTTATAAAATGATCAACTCCTCTTTTTTACGTTGACGTTCTAACTTTTTACCTTGACGTTCTACTTTTGTGCTTTGGAAAACTTAGATTGAAAAGGGAACCTTTGAAAGCAAGTGTGAAAGTAGTAGAAACAATCCAGCACGCTCTCGTTGTTGTTGTAGTGCATATTTATCTTACTGTTACCTGCACCTACTCAGAGGTTTCGTGTAATCCACTAATGTTTCTATGGATTTCTTTGAATTCTTGTTCACTGAATTAGCTGTTTGTTCGAAGCCACCAAACATTGATAATTATCGTAAAGCGTCTTATCCAAGGACGCAACAACGTGACCAGGGTACTGGTGGAACTCCTATCATCAGGGGTGCCGAAACAAGGGGGGATGGGGGGATACATCCCCCCCAATAATTTGGCTGTATCCCCCCCAATAGTTTGAGAATGGTCCACATCTGCATCCCTCCCCAATAATTTGAATGGGTGTACATCTGAGCGTAAATTTGGGGAAGTGTTCTATTCAGTGCCGTCGCTACGGGAGGGGGGCAGGGGGCCGTGCCCCCCCCCAAATGACTGCTTGTGCCCCCCATTTTGGTTTACTCAAACTACTGTTTTTGGAACATCACGAAACTACAAGACAACAACAATAATGGTAAAAGGAGTAATTACGTTCAAACGTAATTCTCCTTTGAAGTTTTCTTGATTCTGTGCGAAATTGCTGGCAACCAACTGCTGTACATAAATCTGACGCAATAATCCATCTTATTAACATACCTTAATGAATGTGTCGCGGAAGAGAGAAGTAAGCCTGCAGAATCGTTACCGGTACTTCGTTAGTCATCATGATATGAAACAATACGTGAAAACATTTTTTTCAAAGACCAGCTGTTTTGATTTTTAAAGTACACTCAAAATTTTGAGGTCGCGGTCTATGGCGCAACCAGGTGACGGGGCTTAAGCTCCCTAAGCCAAGTCACCAAGAAATTTAACCTCAAAATACGAGCGTTCAAACGTATTTTAGACTTGATTTGAAGTAAGGGTGAGCTAAAGGGGCTAAGAAATTTAATTCTTCTTTGAAATAACTTCTGAATTTTAGCAATTTACTGATTCGCATGGCTTAAAACGTGCGAAGTGCGATTAAAATGACGCAAAAATTGTTTCTTTTTTGCTGCAAAATCACAAAAATCGCTCAGCGGCTGGGGGCGGAGCCCCCAGGCCCCCGTCCACAGTCACTATATATTTAATGACTATGCCCCCGTTTGTGACAAGCTTACGGAGCCTAAATCAGGCAATTTTTGTGCAAATAATTTACTTTCTGTTCACCCCTCTAAACAAAATCCTAGTTGCCTGTCTATAGTAGCATTCACTGCTGTAGTTAGATTTTTCAGGCGGTAGTGGGCCGCAGACGAAACAAGCTTAAGAAACGCTGCCGGCCTTTTAGGTCTCTCTTGTTTTAGACATTAATACAGAGTTGTTAAAATCGCAAATATTGGTAGCCGTATAAGATCTGAAGATCGGTTTTTGTTTGCGAAAGTTCAGTTTATTTTAGTGCCCTCCCATTTTCAGCTAGTACCCCCTCACTACGTTTGCTGTGGCGACGGTACTGGTTCTATTCTTGTTGAAGACCTTTTTTGTTGGTCTTTACCTGAATTTGGGGAAAAAAGTGTTCCATTTGCTTTTTTTTTTGGTCTTCACTAAATTTCCACACCTGAACAAAATCGTGGTCGAGGTTCATCCCCCCCAATGTTGAAAATAGGGCAAAATTGGGGTAAAATTGCAAATTATCCCCCCCAATGCTCAACAAAGCTCGGCACCACTGCGTATCATGCGATCAGGGTCGTCGTAAAACAAACGACCTCGTTACTCTTTTGGCCAGTTTGCTGACTAATGATCCCTGGTAATAATAAAAAGACGCTCGGTCTACTGCGTCAGCTTGGCTTAAAATCGTTAGCATTATCTTGTTTTTTAGTATTGTATCATAAGATTTTTGCTTTTAGGGCGGTTGTGCAGCAGTACTACGTCAACGCACCAAATTTTTCTCTGAATATGCATTTAAACAGGGCGCGACGTAACCAAAATGTGACGTCATTGACAACTTGCGATCGGTCGCAATCTTTGCGAGCGGTTGCTTAAATTCACCTAGACAAAAATCGTTTATGAATGTTTGGCCTATTTTGAGCACGTGACGTAGGTGACCACTGGCGAAGGTTACCAACTTTCACGTTGGCCCGGTTTGCAGTTTACACTGCATAAAATCGCGAGCGTTCGACAGAACGGTTAGTTTATTTGAATAGAAATTCGGTGCGCCCAACGTACCGCCTTTCTAGCGTATAAGCTGGCAATTGGTTAAAACAAACAAACGATACGCTCGTGGGTTCACTATTTTCAGCCAAGTGTTGTCTTAGGCCTATAGCTGCCGATTTGATCTCCTTCTAGTTGTACAATTATTTACCTTCGTTTAGCTAGTGCAACTTTGAACTTTACCAAAGAAAATTACCCTTTTGCCAAAGCACTTTACCCTTGTTGATGGCAAAGCGATGACTAATCAAGACGAGTTTGGTTGCTTTTGTCGGTGAAACTTGTTATATACGAACCTTCTCCAATGTGCGTTTTCTTACGTTGATGTGTAAGTTACGTTTTTGCGTACCAAACTGTCATAAAGTATCCTTATAATAAAAATTTAAACATGTTTTGTAACAAAATTTTTAATGATTTTAATTTTTAGTTGAACTTCCTGCAGCATTAACTGGCTCCGGCCCGTTGTCCATTGAGCACTCTAGAACCTGGGAAGACAGTGTACAAGTTATAGTTAATTTTAAAGTTTCTATAGTAGAGTTTCAAATAGACCCCCCAACAACGCTTTAAGAAACACGGTTTACCAACCACACAACGCCTCTACGCATTTTTTCGAGCAATGCAGTACTAAAATTCAGAAAGCTGTTTCTACGAATAGACCTACCGACAGTGCTTGCAAGAATCGGATACCAGTTAGCACTGAAGTCTTCATCACTAGCCAAACGTATATACAAAGTTTTTTCACTTCAGAAAAAGTCTAAAATTTTGTTGTAATCTTCACGAACAAGACAAACAACACTTCAATATTAATGAAAACGAACATTTAAAAACAATGACGTCAAAACTGCAAGAGACTGCCGTTACAACTATAGTAACAAAACTGTGATACCGATACATACAAGAAAACAAAGAGGGACAGCGAAAAATGAAACTTGACCAAGATGGGAAAAGTTTTGTAAAGCACCAATACTCATTGGCGTTAAGCAATTAAGTAGAGTTATTAAAAATATACCGGTAATATTAGAAGTGAAAGATATCAGAACGGAAAAAGTCGCAGTGATCTAATTCCAGTACTGTAGAAAACTGTGGAGGTGAAAATGGCAGATACCAAACACACTATCTACGAAAAGAACTTTTTAACACTGCAGCTAAACTCATACAAGTCGTTTCTATGATTGAAAAGTGGTTATAAGACCTCGTAGAAGACTGATATAAAACAGTAGCACTAGCTGCACAAACACTCGCACGAATTGCATGGTAACCCATAATCGAAATAAAAGAAAAATCGGTTACTATAAAACATAAATGTAATCATCACAAACACCACAGCAATAAAGATATTAAACTTCTAAGTTATTGCGTATAAGCAGTTGGCAACTTCCTCTGACAATTGATGTTTCCATCCTCCTACAGATCGCAAGAACTACTGTAATTTTAAGCCGGCAGTGAAATCGGTTTTCTTAACCTTAGGCCTTAAAACGTTTTAGTGTTTCTCAGCGAATTTTACATTTGGCCACTAATCAGTAACCACAGTTAGCAAAGTTAAAATCAGTTTAAAAGCACCAACAGATAAGTATAAAAATATAAATGATTTGAAGCAATAATCCTTTTAAGAATCTCCAAAACCTTATTTTCGAACAGAAAAGTATGGTACTTTACTCTGCAATTTAGCCAAATCCTTGGCTATTTAAAATACCGAAATCCATCGTATCTCGAAACGATTCATATGAAACTTTGCCATTCCCAAGCGGTAGAGATAAAACGTTAGCACAAGTTTTTGATTCAGGAAATTTGCTTGTCTTCGAAAATGTGATAGTCGCTTTGGGATTGAAACCAGCGGGTGGAATTCTATCAGCTCCGGTGCAGAAACTCAATATGTCTTCAAGTCTGCACTGAGCTTTGCCATCTGAAAATTCAATACTATTATGACGATCTAAAAGCAGAAGCGCGTAGTCCAACCGATACCTGCATAGAGCTTAATGCAACATGAAATGGTCTTTATTTTTTGCATTAAAAAAAGCCTAGACAGTTGTCGTAGTTGGTCTACTATGTACAAACTAGCTACCCTGTGCCACCAAATCTTGCAACTATTCTATTCGAACGCCAATGTAACCACTGTTTCGATTCGTTTGAACGCTCACAATTTTACATGTACATCGGGCCTGCGTAGCACATTAAGGTCCTCATTTGACCAGCGCTGAGAAAGGAATAAAGGTTAATTGATCTAAAGAAAAACATCCTACAGCTCATTACCTTCTATGTCGTAAAGATAGCTCTGCCACATCTCAATGACTTTATTTTCTTTTTTTGCATCTCGTCCCTCAGAGTATTGCACTATAAAGACTTCATCCATTAATTTCGTTGCAGTTAAACTATCTTCTTCATTGGGCAAAAACACTGCTTCAAAACCTTTAGGGTGTTTCCTCACTTCGTCAAGCAACCCCATTGTGTTCAATCCACACATAAACCTAAATAAATCGTTAAATTGTTTTTTAATCCCCATGCGAAGCAGGCATGGTGTCACATACTGTGTAATAATTTTGAATGCGTTTGTTGTGATTATTTGCCTGCCGTACTAATTTTGCCGCCTTTTTGATTTAGAATATTCGAGATAATTCTTTTCAAGTGTGTTCTACGATTTTCTACAGTCACCGGGTTTCTTGTTTGTTTACGACTTTCTAATTGCTATATTTGGAATTGAAGTTTGTGATGTCATAATTATGTTGCAGTTTGTTATCGTAAGCTCGTATACTTTTTCTATTGTGACGTAGTAATGATTTTTCTGATGTATTCGAGAACTTTTGCTACAGCATAAATAAGCAGGTTCTATTCTAAATTACAGGATTCTAATAATCCTAATATTCAGGATATTAGTTCCGTAGACAGTTTAACCGAGATTGTATATCTGTGTTTTTTGGTTTTTGTAGCCGTAGTGTGCAATCTGAAATGATGAATCGCGATAAGTTTTAGTAAAGCGATTTTGCGAGTAGAGTTTTGTTTTCAGTCTTAAATAAAAGGTTCTTAATTTAAGATTGGTGCGCTGCTTTCTGCAATTCAAGAAGCTTACAAAACTATCAAATGCCATTTTTAATTCGTCAATTAACAGCTTGGTCGTTCTCTGGTTCAAGTCGACGTGGACTATTCTGGAGATTAAAGGTTGCACTCTAGCCAAGTATTCAAATACCGCGACACAGGGTATTCTTTCACAAAATTCACCGATAGGCCTGGTCTACATTGTGCGTAAAATCGTGAGCGATAGAGTGTATCCTTAGTTTGTATGGAAGAGTCTAGAACACCAAAAGAAAAGCAGTCAGAATCAACACGCTTAAGTGATTTCCGATTTTAATTTTTCTGGGTGTTCGAAGTTGTTCAAAAAACATTACGCAGAAATACACTACGCAATAGAAAAGACGGATTTTACTTTTGTTACGTTTTCCCAAAACTTTGAAACACACCAAAAAAAAAGGAAAATTACTAGTCAATTTTGACTGCTTCTCTTTTGGTGTTCTTAACTCTTCCAGTTTGTATCACAATTTGGCAGCTGGCACGCTGATAAAACGGTGTCCCGGGCGCAGCTAATTTCTGACTAAAGTTCATAAAAAATTCGCTCATAATCACACAGTATGGATCGGGCCATACCTGGAGTCACGAAAACAGGAGAGGGGGCTTTTCCAGTTTACTGCTTCAAAAAATTTTAAACTTTTTTGAACTGCACCCGAGAATAAAACTGGATATTATCACAGTACAGGTACTCATTACAGTTTTCAAAAATGGTTTTTGATGTGGTGTGGAGAAATGCATGGCCTACCCTTAGTTCGTGTAACGCATTACAATAATTTTCACAACAAATGTAACCTCTTAGTGACACATTTAAAAAAACTGTTTTCGGCTTATGCTAATCTCAATGTTTGGTATTCGAAGCTGGCAATATCGAATCGCGATACCTGTCGTCGACTTGGTTGAAGGAAAAAAAAAAGTTTAGTAACGATTGAACTAAGGTCTTCGCAGGTTTGAGGCCCGATAGTAGAATATAACCACTAAATAGGATCTAAACTTCCCTAGAACTGCACTCATAAATAGTGTAAAAGGTCAAACGGTTTTAAGAAGGACCATCCCCTTTACCAGGCTGTCAAGTTATTGAATTAAAGAAAAATGAATAAAAAATGACTGCTGAACATAAAATAATGACAATTTTCAAGTATAAATAATGACAAATAATAACAATTTTCAAGTATAAATTCAAAAGACTGAACTGAAGACCAGTCAAGAAAGGTCTTCGTGTAATTTTTGCGAGATTTTTTACGAGTTCTCCGAAAAAAAAATCTTCGTGCAGTTTTTTCAAGATCTTTGAGATGATCTCCGAAAAAAAAAAAGGTCTTCATTTCAATGACTCATGATTTATTGCCATGTATCAAGTTAACTCATAAAATATCAGTAGATTATTTAGAAAATAATGAAATAATGACAACAGTTTTAAAATATTGAAAAAAATGAAATAATGACACACTTAACAGTCTGCCTTTACTAATGTACTCTAACCTGCCTACTACGCCACTGAAATTACTTCAATTAAGGATTTTTTGAATATTCTATTCACCTCTCCAGTTCTTCGTGTACGCGCTCTTCCAGGTAAAATTTTAGACAATTTGTAACAACTTTATTTTTGCAGTTGATATCATCTTGATTGATGCCAGCAAGCTCCAAAAACAACCGCGCTTTTTTCATAGCGTTAGAGAACTCCCTAGGAGTTGCGGCACTCGATATCTGAAATACACAAAGCTTTTTTTGGTGCCAAAATGCAAATATAAGTAAATATGCAAGATGACACATACCAAATTGCATATTTGACAAAATACGCAAAATGACGCTAAATCTGCAAAATGGCAACTGTGTCAAAATGCATATTTAGTTCAAGTCCATAATCACAACTTCTGTACGGTCTGCAGCCAGCGCTCTGCGTGTGCAATTTGTCTAATATGCATTTTGACACAGCAGCCAATTTGAAGATTTAGGGTCATTTTGAGTATTTAGTTAAATACGCAATTTGGCATATGTCATTTTGCATACTTGGTTAAATATGCAATTTGGCATTTGGCATATTTAGCTAAATATGCAAAGTAGCGTGCGTCATTCTGCATATTTATTTACATATGCAATTTGGTAATGTTTATTTTGCATATTTACTAAAATATGCAATTTGGTACCGAAAGATTAAAAACACGCATTTTTAGTACCTTACATTAAACGCCCCATAGACAGGGTTTTACACATGGATCAAGAGTCTAAGGTGAGCGCTTGAGTTCGGAATTTAGAATTAATAAATGCACTTTTCAATGACATGAAATATCTCTTCAGTAATATTTTTATTGCTAAAACGGCCTGCTAAAAAAGGTTAAGACTGTACTGCACAGTGCAAGCCATGAAGACTGTCACTACAGACACGCAGCAATTTGAATCAATCAAAGCAAAAAAAAACAAACTTACCTTGGCGATAAGCTCGTGTACTGGGGATGCGGTTATCAAACTTAACAAATAAGTCCTAGGTTTCTTCAAAATTTGATCGTACAAAAATCGAGAAAAACAACGAGGACCAGGACCACCATGGATGACTGACAGCGCAATCAAGCGACCAAACAGAAAATAATAATCTTCAGAGTTGGCTAAACACATTATTCTTAACTTTAGCTACCACAGCATTGATATTAAAATTTAAAGCTTATTAAAACATTTATGGAAATATCAAGGGTACCTTAATGGAATAGAGACCTGGGGCATCACGTCTTTTCGGTGCGACCATTTCGGCTCAACCATTTTTGCGCGACCATTTCGCCGCCACCTATTTCGTTGCCGGACGTTTTTTTGCACAGATCGTTTCAGCGCCAATTCGGTGCTCTTTGACAGTTCAGTTATTTAGGGTTAGGGTTAGTCAAAAAGCACCGAATATTGGCGCAAAAAAGGTCGCGCCAAAAAGTCGTGGACCCAGACCTGGGGGTCATTACATGCTCTCCGTTATTTATCGAATGTTCGTAATTCGAAAAATGGTATTATATGCTTCAAAAATAATGAATGACCGGCAATAACCTTTCGGAAATAGCGACAAAAAAAATTCACTACTATCGAATATTCGTATTATTTGCTCTTCGTTATTTGGCATTACATGTTCAAATTATATGAATAACGAATATTCAGTAACTACACCATTTTTTGAAACATTATTTTGAATTATAAAAAGCTGCGAAAAAGCAAATGCAAGTACTTTTTTATCGTTTTGTATGTTTGTATTGTCTTAAGACAAAAAACTGATAGATTTTTTTGGAAAGACCGTGTTGCCACTAATATAGTAGGCTATACCAAAAATTTAACGAAATAAAATTTGTTGATAACCACGAACTTTGAATTGAGCAAGTTTACCTCACTTGGTAACACAAAACCTTTATCTAAAAACTATTTGTGACATAATAGCCAAGTAGCTTATATTATACACACCAAATTAATAAATTTATCAAATGCGTTTAAATAAAGATAAATCTTTCGTAACTCGGACTGAACTGAGAAAGAATTCGATCAAATTTTACGATGTAAACTTTGGAACAGCATTCTTTTAAATGCGCAGAGCTGGACAGCGCTGTTTCGAGCTTTTAGCTCTCATCAGCAGCCCTTAGCATATCCAACCAAAGGTATTGCCCAGTTGGACAAACCTCTCGGCCAACTAGACAAACCTTAATGGCCTGAACAGTGGCAGAGGCTTTCTAGGGAATAAAGGCTTTTCTAGGGAATAATTCTTTTAAATGCTTTAAAAAAAGGCATTTATAAACAATTTTACTAAACTTTATTATGTCGCAAAATAAAATTTGACTGTCGTTAAAAAAAAAAAGAATGAGCAAAGTTTTGAAATCACCAAAATTTTTTCAAGTTCCAGCTGCATTAATAGATTGAGTGCTTTCGTTCTACAATTTGCTATTAGGTTTTGCAACATTAAATGCTCCAGTGAAAAAAGAGTAGTTCTTAGTATCGAACGGTAAACATCTAAGTTTCCGTGCTCGACCCTTTACCCCTTTTATGAGGCGCAAAATGTAAAATTAGCTGAATCTACAAGATAAATTGTCCAAAAGTATGCAAAAAATCATCCAAAAAGTTCAATTAGCCCCGCACAACTGGTCAATTCTAAAATACGTTTGAATGCTGAAAGATCGCACATTTGGCTTAACTGTTTTAAGTGAATTCAAAAGGCATGTGAGTGGTACAGACGGAGTTTCAAAATCGCTTTTAAGTGCGTCGGAGCTATTTTCACTCTTTGAGAATTCGGTAGCCTTGAAAAAGGCTGTTTTAGATTAAAGGTTTTGGTCCAGCTTTCATCATGAATCATCTATGTTGGAATGAATAACCAAAATGCGGTGTTATATATAGAGGTTAATTACATTACATCAGTTGGCTATTTCTAAAACTGGTAACGTTGCCCGAACTAACTAACGCAAGATTCTGCACGCAAAAAAAGCAATGACATACAAGGTTTTGAAGAAAACATCTAGAACGTGACATCGCAAGCGATATCTGGGGACTTCGCGACATTATCCAACTTTTACTGAACTTTATTAAGCTTTAAAATAGTAATCCGATTGCTTTAAATGAATTTGTAAACAATGCAGTCGTTGATAGTCAGATCAATAATTTAAATGCGCCCTTTTCAAATTTTGTTTCACAAACTTAAATTACTTTGTGGTTATTCGAGTTCAAAATTTAAATCTCTCGAAGCTATCAAAAATAATCCAGCAACATCATTCATAGAGCTCGCTTAACAGTTTACAATACAACGTCAAATCTCAGCACTTTTTACGAGTTTGTAACAGTTTTTCATTCCATTTGAAATAACATAAAGCGGTCTTTAAAATTCCAGCGACTCACAAGCAAATTTCGTTACAACAGCAAAACTTACAGCTATGCATGATTCTAAAAACGCTCTTTCACATCGCAATTGAACATATAGTGTCCGTATACCGGTTGTTTGGAAATTAAAGCCCCCTCCTCAATAGCATAAACTAAAATAAAAAAAATGCTAAAATTATGCAAATTTAAAACAGGCATTTATGTAAGTTTTTTACTGAATTGTTTATGTTTTTTGCCACATCGACTTGATTCTCGAATGGTGTAATTTGACAAATTGCAAAAAAAGGAAAATTAAAATTAGTTTTCTCTAGTTAATGCTTCACTCACAAGTTGTAACAGGTCGATAAGAATTACTTTGTAAACCATCGCAGTTTTCTATACCTTCTTTAATTAACACGATCTCGGGAAAATTATTGTCCAACATGGCATTATCTTTCAATTACATTACCTTTCATTAATGGCATTACATTACCTTTCAATAAAGGCATTACCTTTATTGTCCAACATGGCATGACATTCGTACTTGCCTATCCTGAAAATTTCGTGCATCTAGCGTGAGTGGTAGAAAAATTTGAATCTCGAAGGCCTTTTTTGAGATGGACACCCTCATTGTGGTATCCCCAAATTTTGTTATATTTTATCTTTAACTTAAATTTATCTATTCTGAAAATTTCATCCCTCTAACGTGAGTGGCTAAAAACTTTGAATTTTGGCAGACCCGTTTTGAGGAGATCCCCTTATTTTTTCAAAAATTATCTTATCTTCGTAATCGTCAACTCTAAAAATTTAATTTGTCTAACGTGTATGGTTAAAAAGTTTTGAATTTTTGCGACCTCGTTTAGGGGGGACTTTCGATTTTGCAACCCCCAAATTTGGTCAAATTTTACCTTTTTTTTATATTTAGTTACCTTAAAAGTTTCATGTCTCCAGCTTCATAGGATAAAAAGTTTGAATTTTGGAGGGCCCTGTTTGGGGCAAACCCCCATTTCGGATCCCCAAATTTTGTTAGGTTTAGTTTATTTTTCATATCCAACTATATTGAAAATTTGATCCATCTAGCTCTGACAGTTTAAAAGTTTAAAATTTTGGTGGCCTCGTTTGAGGAGCACCCCCCATTTTGGTACCCACAAATTTTGCCAAATATTATTTTTTCTTTATGTTTAGTTATTTTAAAGATTTCATGTGTCTAGCTTAAAAAGTTCAAATTTTGGAGGGCCTTGTTCGAGGAAAATACCCCGTTTTGAAACCCCCAATTTTTATTAGGTTTAGCTAATTTTTAATATCTACCCATTCCGAAAATTTGATTCTTCTAGCTCCAACGATTTAAAAGTTCAAAATTTTGGCGACCTTGTTTCAGGGAGAGCCCCAATTTTGGCAACCCCAAATTTTGTCAAATTTTATATTTTTTCATATTTACCTATCCTGAAAATTTCATGTATCTAGCATGAGTGGTTGAAAAGTTACAATTTTGGTGGCCTCATTTGGGGCAGACCCCCATTTTGATACCCCTAAATTTTGCTAAATTTTATCCTTCCTTTGTTTAATTACCTTATAAATTTCGTGGGCCTAGCTTAAAAGGTCATAAAGTTTAATTTGGAGGGCCCGTTTGGGGGGAAACCCCTTATTGTGGAATTCCCAATTTTTATTACGTTTAGTGTATTTGTAATACTTACCCAATCAGAAAATCCGAAAAATCCCAATCCATCTAGCTCTAACGGTTTAAAAGTTCAAAAGTTTGGAGGGGCCCGATTGAGGGGGACCCCCCAACCTGGCACCCCCGATTTCATACCAGCACTAGTCCTCCCTGATATCTTCAATCGCTCAAACTTTGAATACAGTGCGTCAAGCGGTTTAAAAGTAGATAGTCGGAGAAGAAAAAAAAAAAAGTAAGAAAAAAGACAAATAAGAAAAATAGTATTCAAGTTGGGGTAAACGAACATAACCAAAACAAAAACGGTTGATAGTGTGCTCAAAAACCACAAATCATTTTCCATCAAAATCAGTATTTACCGAGATATATCGGTTCTAAATTGTCCACTTTCTGCCCATTTTCAGACTATAACATTTTGGTCACGTGACCGGGTGCCCCCAAACTCGGTTTGCATAAACCATTCATAAACATCCACATTAAGTACAAATTTCAGCTTTGCACGCCAAGTGGTTTTTGAGTTATAGGCGAATTAATAAATTTTCAAGCCAAAAATCGCATTTTTTAAAATGTTTTTGTGTCTCAATTCACGATCACGTGAACTAAAATCCCCAAAATTGGCACACATGACGCATTCGTTAATTCCCATGTTGAGTCCAAATTTCAACTTTCTACATTTTACCGTTTGCTATTTATGAGCAAATCAATCCCAATCTGCCGAAATTCGCGAACAAAAAGAAAGGTACTACGCGCTGACGCGAAGTCCCAGTAATAATACACAGCGCGAAACAACAGATATTGGCCGTCGACAAACTGTACATTAGTGAAAAAAAGAAAAAATGCGATTGGAAGTTGGATTGAATTTGAATCCGCTCACGAATTATTGATGAATTTGAATTCGACTTTTGCAAAATCAATGAATTTGAATTTAGTTTTTTCAAAGTCAATGAATTTGAATTTAGTTTTTTCACAGTCAATGAATTTGAGTTTCGAAATTAAAAACAAAATGAATGGATCCAACCAGTGCCGTCGCTACGGGGGGGCAAAGAGGGCCGTACCCCCCTAACGTCCGCTTGTGCCCCATTTTGGTTTACTAAAAAAACTGCTTTTGAAACATCATGCAACGACAAGACAACAGACAATGATGGAAAATGAAATCATTGCTTTAAACATAATTCTACCTTTGATGTTTTTTCGATTCTTTTCGAAATTGCTGGCAACCAACTGCTGTACATTAATCTGGCGCAATATTTCGTCTTATTGGCAGGCCTTTACGAATGTGTCGCGGAAGAGACAGGTAAGCATGCAGAATTGTAACCGGAACTTCGTTAGTGATTATGAGTTATGACGTGAAACAATAAGTGAAAACTTTTTTTTCAGAGACCAGCTGTTTTGATTTTTAGAGCACACTCAGCATTTTGAGGTCACAGTCAGTGGCGCAACTAGGGTGAAGGGGCTTAAACCACATTTGCAGTCACTTTGAAAATTTAATCTCAAAATACGAGCGTTTAAACGCATTTTAAACTTGACTAAAGATAAGGGGGGTTGAGGTGCAAATCAATTCAATTCTTTGAAATGACTTTTGAATTTTAGGAATTTAGTAATTCATATGGCTTCTAAAAGTGTGAGGTATGATTAAAATGGCGTTAAAATTGCGTTTTTTTTTTGCTTCAAAATCGCCCAGCGGCTGGGGGTTCCGTCCTCAGGCCCCGAACGCATTCACTTAATATTTAGTGTCTATGTCCGTCAGTGGCACGCTTGAGCTGCATCCGTTTGTTCAGCACGGGGGCTAATTTAGGCAGTTTTTGTGTAAAAAACCTTTACTTTTGGTTCACCTCTCTCAGCAAAATCCTCGTTGCACGTCTGGTAGCATTCACTGCTGTAGATAGATTTTTACAGCGATGAATGGCCACAGACGAAACGAGCTAAAAAACGCTGCCGGCCTTATTTTAAAATTGCGCATATTTGTAGCCGTACAAGGTGTAGAGATCAGTTTTTATGTGCAAACTTTAGTGCCTCCCCCACTTTTGGCTAGTGCCTCCTCACTTCGTTTGCTCTGACGACAGTACTGGATCCAATTCTGAATTCAAGCAACTTGAGTTGTTGGTATATTACGCACCTGTGATGCGCTAATACACATCTGCGACCGCGAGACTGCGACTTGCTAGGTGCAAATTGCAAAATCCTCTTCGAATCTTTGGTGTGAAAAGTGGGGGTTGGTTTGAATTTGAATTCGAATTTTGCAAAGTCAATGAATTTGAATTGTTTTTTCAAAGTCAATGAATTTGAATTTAGTTTTTTGAAGTCAATGAATTTGAATTTTTTTTTTTTTAAAGTCAATGAATTTGAATTGTTTTTTCAAAGTCAATGAATTTGAATTTAGTTTTTTGAAGTCAATGAATTTGAGTTTTTTTTTTTTTTAAAGTCAATGAATTTGAATTTAAGAATTAAAAAAAATGAATGGATCCAACCCTGGTTGGAAAGCGCCAAGCGCTAGTAACGATGGCAACCTGAATGAATGCATGAGTGCTATATTTACGTTTACATTAGGCACGAAACGCGTAAATCATAAAATCGCAATACTACTTTTTTGAGCAGAATTAGCGATATCTGCATTTACAATCAGAAAGAGGAGGGTGGCTTATTGTAAAAATAGAATCGATAATTTTTTTTGAATACTTTTGGACAATTTCAGAAAGATTTTAATTTTATTGCACGTAATTTATATATCAACATAACAACCATAGAGATATAATTATATCAACGTAACAAGCATGTAGATAAAATTATATCCAGTAAATTTAGCTGATTTTACATTTCGCGCCCTATACTGTGGTTATTGAAACTTATACCAGTGATATTTTTTCTTTCTAACAAATAAATGACCGAAGCTTATTTATCAATGAAAATCGAAGAGATGGAACAATTCTAACGTATATTGCAGAACAATTTTAACCAATGATCATAATTGACTGCAATGGCTAGGACTACAGGTGATACAATTATGACGTAACAGTCGAAACAGAGTTAACGAAGTGATTTCATTCTTTTCAAATGAAGTTTTCTGTTACGAACAGCGCTGCGTTATGAAATAGCATTCGATTCGTAATTCTTTGCAGCACAAAAATATGTTATTCAAAAATACCGCTTTTGAAAAACGAATTACAAATACCAAATATAACGAAATACCGCATATGAATAGCGAATTACGAATAGGATCGTGACTTTTTGGCGAAGGACTTTTTTATGCGACAGGTGTGAAAAAAAATTTTTTCCAAATTTTTTTTAAATTTTTTTCCAAAATAATTCCAAGGATTTTTTCCAAAAAATTTTTTTCCAAATTTTTTTTAAATCTTCAAAAAAATTTAAAAGTTACATAGCAGACTTGAAACGAAGTTTTTTTTCACGGCTGTGAGGTAGCACTTACCTCACATATCTGCTGTCCCATTAGGCTAGTGTTTCATCAGCATCTGAATTCACACGTAGCCTATCCTGGCATCTACCGATTTTGCTTTACCGGTTACCGACAAGTAGGTTAATTTTGGCTTTTGGGAATCAAAATTTTTAGTAGGCATTTACACAGTTATGTACGCCTGATGATAACAAACAAGTTTGAAATATGCATATAGCGTACTATTGTGGTAAATTTGCTAATGTGATGTCATATATGGTGTCCATGCTTAGTGATGCTAGCGCAATGCGGTTGAGCTAAGTGAAGTGCCAGTGTGATACTGGTCGAGAATCCTCTTTCTGGTGACCTTGTTGTCAGACTTAGATCAGAGTAATCTGAGAAGAGGGTACGATGGCAAGTGTAGAAATTGCCCTCGTGTGTGGTTTGAAGGTTCGGGTGGGATGCCAGGATAGGCTACGTGTGAATTCAGATGCTGATGAAACACTAGCCTAATGGGACAGCAGATATGTGAGGTAAGTGCTACCTCACAGCCGTGAAAAAAAAAATTTAATTTTCAGAAAAATATGGGTTTTTTTCCAAAAAACAGTTTTTTTTAATTTTTTTTCAAAAACTTTCTTTTTTCAAAACTTTTTTTCCAAATAAAAGCTTTTTCCAAAACAAACTTTTTTCAAACACAAGTTTTACTTTGATTAAAATGTTAATATTTTTGAAGCTTTTTATTTGACACTTGTCAAGAAGAATGGTCAGAATAGAGAGCGCAGGAAAAGGAGCGGCTGTCGAAAAAAGCCGAGCAGTTATTGGCGGAAAAAGGATCAATGAGAGCGTAATTTGCGTACAATCTTTAAGCTGTCACGAACTCTTTTTGTCGGCAGAGTGCGAGGTTAGAAGTTTTGATAAAAGTGACTTCAAAAGCAGATAGATGGAAGGAAAGCGGAAAAAAGTTTTACGAAAAATTGATTTCTCAATGTATTTTTTTCAATAATAAAAAAATCTTTTCCAATACATGTTCGCGAAGTTTTCCTACCTAATCCGGATGCATGCAGTCTCCAGCCCGCGGTTTCAAAATTTTGCGGCGCACGAGCACGAGTTGCTAGGGTAATATTGGCACACGCACGCGTTTCATGGTTATTTTGAGTCTACCTCTACCACACAATGCAGTACAAAGATTTCAGAAGCTAAGGATTCATCTCTCAGCAGATTCCTATTTATGATCGTTACACCATGTTGTAAATATAGTAAAAACAATGTTTAAATGGATATTTTTCAGTTTAATTTTTACACCTTGTTGTAAATACACTTATAGCAAAAACAGCGTTGAATTCTTGCAATTAACTTCTTCAGAATTGCTTCAAAAAAATTTGTAAATGAACGGAATTGTATGCTGCTTTAAATTATTGTTTTGCTTTCAGATTATTTTTGTAGTGTGAGTTAAATTAGAAGTGGCTGCAGACTTGACAACCATTTTCGACAACTTTTCCAGTAAAATTTTTCAAACAAGTGCCATATAGTTTAAGTTTATCACGCTCACTGCATTCCCTGCAATTAAAATTTGTTATCGTTTTACTCGTAACAACTGTTCAGCACACCAAAATCCAATTTGTCAGCTGTTAAAGACAACCTTATCCAACACATGCAAGTGAAAGGAACGACCAAGTTATACTTTGGTTCGGCTTTCCCTCAATAAATTCAGCATACACGGACGAGATCAGCCTGAAAACGAAGTTTGCGTTCGACTAACACTCATTTTATTTGTGCTTTAAAATCGATTGCTTTTGCTTGTTTTGCGAGCAGGACAGATCAGCTCAAATTTTGTCCAGGGATACAGCACGACGACGAGGAAAATTTGTTCACACTCAAGCGGTGACTTTTTCATGTTATATATGTTTTTCTCCCGAAAGCAAGGTGAAGACCAAAAACAACCAAAAAAGAAGTTTTAGTTGTCCTAATTCGTACCTGTGCGACATAAGCAACTCATGCCCGTGCGCCGCAAAATTTGAGAGTGCGGGCTGGAGATTGCGTGCGTCCGGATTAGGTAGGAAAACTTTGCAAACATGTAGTCGAAAACATGTTTAACAGAGCTGGGCAAAGCGCAAGTAGAAGCGCAACCTCCGCAATTGCGGAAGTTGCGTTGTGAAGTAAAGTCTTTAAAATTTGTTGCGCTTTAAAATTTTTAGCGCAATTCTATGCATTGAATTAATTTTGTTCCATTTCGATCGTAATATTGATAAATGTTGGCTTTCTTTTTGCAAATTATTTACTCTTTTTCTGTCTAAAATCGCAAAATATGCGGTATTTGCACTGCATTGTGAAATTTCAATTGCGGAAGTTAGGTTGCACTTTAACTTGGTACGAAAATGCCTTTCCGCTATTGCGGAATTGCGTTGCGCTTCAACTAAATCAAAAGTTCATTGTGGAAGTTGCGCTGCGCTTCGGAAATTAAAAAAATTAAGTTGCGCATTTTGCGCTGCGCTTCTACTGGTTAAAAAATCGTTGCGCTTAGTTGCGCTGCGCTTATGATATAATATTATTTGTGCCCACCTCTGAATTTTTAATTACAGAAAAAAATACTTGCATTAAGTCACTTTTATCAAAACTTCTAACCCTGCCCTCTGCCGACAAAAACAATTCGTAAACTGCTTAAAGATTGTACGCAAATGACGTTCTCTCATTGATCCTTTTCCTTCTCCCACCAATCACTGCTCGACTTTTGTCTATAGCCGCTCCTTTTCCTGCGCTCTCTATTCTGGCGATTCTTCTTGACAAGTGTCAGATGAAAAGCTTTGAAAATAGCTTTTACTGAAAAAAAATGTTTTTGAAAAAAAAAAAATTAAAAAAAAACTTTTTTGCTTACAAAAAAACAAAACAAATATATTTGAAAAAAAAAACTCAATTTTTTTTTGAAAACAAAAAACTGTTATTTGAAACAATTTTTTTTTTGAAAAAAATTTTTTTTTCGAAAAACAACATACACATTGAAAAAAAACTCAATTAAAAAATTTTTTTTTTAAATTTTGGAAAAAAATTAGTTTTACCTTTGGTGCCTAAAAGTTCAGCACTCAAAAGTCTAGGTGGCTAAACGTCCTGCGACTACACGTCCACGTCGAAAAGTCGTAGACCTATTATGAATATGAATAACAAAACACCATATAACGACTGTTTGGTAAATAACGAAGATCATGTAATGACCCTTTTGGTTTCATGCAGACTGATAGTTTATTTTTTGTCTGCACTAAATTCAGTATCAACAAAAACCAAGACAGTACAATTAAAAAAAACTAACATACGCCAACAGTGCTACCCTTTATCATTTCTTCACATGCCCAATTTAAGTTGACAAACACTGCAAATCAGACAAAGGATTTCGTTTGCAAGAACGATTGTGGAATGTGGACAGGTAAAGAATGCCGCTCTCACATTTTGGCGAATTTGACTGCGACTCCACTGCAAATTGATTTCAATTAACGTAGAAGAAAAAAAAATTGCTCATTTTCATGATAAGAAAGCAGGTAAAATTAAAGAAAAAAACTTTATTTAGAAGATTAATTAAGCTTATTACTTCTGATGAAGATATAAAGTTTAGGGAAAGCTTTAATTTAGCAGCAAACAAAAAGCGCGAAGGTTATATGCAAATATGCAATTCTCGTATTATAATTATAAATAAAATATGCAACTTTAATGTCGTTTGACACTGCTGCTGCTTTAATGTTCATTTTGTTGGAAGCCTAAAACTTAAATATATCCAGCTTTAGAGCAGAAAAACTGAACTAAGAAATAGTTTTGCCGAAAATAAAATAGCCGAAGCTGTCTAAAACGTTTCATTTCAGAAACTTTTTAACTTAGTCATTAATTAATTATTATCAATATGCAAATAACACGCAAAAGGATTAGAGGTCCTGCAAAGTGCAAGTTTAACAAAAAGCAAAATAAATCGGAAACTAGATGGGAGTTTGCCAGCAAACCCAGTGAACTACCGACGCATAGCTAATGCTGTGACGCTCAAAAGTACTTTCTGTCTACCGTAAAATCAGCAATTATTCAAAAACATCTGATTATGGAACCTCCAGAAAAGTAGAGTCAAAATAATTGTCTGTTAAATATCCCCTGAGATCATAAAACACTGGCACCCTAGGTTGAACTGTTCAAAAATTGATTTTTGGGGTCCATTTGGGGGGTGGCACCCCCAAACTATGTCAAAATATTTGTCCGTTAAATCTCTGCTGATATCAAAACAAACTGGCACCCTAACTTGAGCCATTCAAAAAATTGATTTTTGAGGGGTCCCCAGGGAGTGGCACCCCCATACTATGACAAAATATTTGTCTGTTAAATATATGCTGATATCATAACAGACTAGCACCCTAAGTTAAGCCGTTCAAAAAATTGATTTTTGGAGGGGTCCATTTGGGGGGGCCGCGGGGGGTGGCACCCCCAAACTATGTCAAAATATTTGTCTGTTAAATATCTGCTGATATCATAAAACGCTTGAACTCTAAGTTAAGCCGCTCAAAAATTTGATTTTTTGGGGGGTCCATTTGGGGAAGTCCCCGGGGGTGGCACCCCCAAACTATGTCAAACTATTTGTCTGTTAAGTATCTGCTGATATCAAAACATACCAGCACCCTAAGTTTAGCCATTCAAAAAATTGATTTTGGGGGGTCCATTTGGGGGGTCTCCGGGGGGTGGCACCCCCCAAACTATGTCAAAATATTTGTCTGATAAATATCTACTGAAAGCAAAAAAACTAGCACTCTAGCATAAGCCGTTCAAAAAATTGATTTTTGAGGGCCCATTTTGGGGGGCTTCCCGGTGGAGTTGCCCCAAAAAATTTCGGGAGAAAAAATTGCCTTTGCAGCTCAACAACTTTACACAAAAATTAGATTTCGATGTTTTGTGGTTTAGGAGAAGAGCGTACAAAATTTAGGAAGAAAAAAAAAGGAAAAAAACCTCATCGCGGCCAAAAGTAGGTTGGTTGGGATGAAAGAGTATCTTGAGACATACAACCCTATGAAATATTTTTTTCCATACTTAAGCCGTTTTTGGCTGAGACCGCTTTTTACGCCAAACTTGCGGGGTGGTTTTCGGGTTCAAAAACCAAAGTCACGCGATCTATTGCCTCGAAATTTGGTACAAACGTATAAATAACATTAATCTCAAATTGCCATCAAGTTTCATGAAGCTAGACCACACCGTTCTCGAGTTATAAGCAAAAGTCTGAAATTTCGCACTCGTTAGTTGGAAAATGGCCAAGTAAAAACAAACAAACACGCGACGCGAGCGTCGGTCGTTCCAATCAACCACTTGTTGTTCTGCAATATAAGGCATTATTGCTTTCAAAAACAAGCACAAACTAAACGGGTAAGCTAACAATTTTATAACTATATTGCAACACCACTGCATTTATCATACTACTTGGCTATTAACAGCTGTAGGCAAACTGAGTGTTTTAATTGAATTCGAACATTTTCTCGTTATATTGAGCGCCTTCATTAAAAAACTGGCAAATGAATAGAGTATAATCAGTGCACTGTCAAACTTAATTCAAAATAGTAACAACATTTTACGAACATAGAATTTGGATTTCCAACTGCATCCGGCTAGACTGGCATTTTACGATTCAGGCAATTCCTAGTAATAAGATAAATGAAATAAAAAGTTCAATTAAGTATAATTAAAATATAAAGTTAGCCTAGCTTGAAGCAGCCTTGTAATAATATAACGGAGTGGTGTTTTTGCATTGTGTTGCAATATGGTTACTGAAAGTAACCTCTCTACTGAAACTATAAATTTTATAATTGCACTATTGCAAATCTCATCACACGACACTCATTCATTCAATCTAAAATTATCCACATCCTGATGCCGTCAACTACAATCTACGTTTATTAAAGACAAAGCGAAAGTCAAGCCAGCACTACAAAAACCCAAGCAGTCACCCATCAATTGAAATGGATCCCAGCAATCAGTTATCTATCGTATCACCAGCACTATATTGGCTATCTACTGACTGTACTGCCAGAATCAAATAGTGGACCCCAATTTCAGACACACTATCTGATCCAAACATAGCCCCATATTAACGTAGACATAGCAGCTGACATTTACGTTATCAACTGCACCATCTCTGAACTTTTAAAAGAAAATTCAAAAGCAAATTCCAAAATTACTAAAAGTTTCAAAATCATAGAAGAAAATATTGACTACGACTATTAAAAACCCAAGTTTTTGTGCTATCCAACTCCGTATTAACATTTTGTATAAAAAGTTTTCCGATTTTATCTATTTTGATCTAAGTTACTTCATCCATATTCTAATAGTGTTATTAGCTTCAGGCAAGAATATTTTAGTTTTAGACCCTACTTTTGCCTAATAGTATGGGGTGCCATCCGTAAAAGATGAAATTGCATGCAATTTAGCGGAAATTGCATGCAATTTAGCGGAAATTGCATGCAATTTAGCTAAATTGCAGATTTCATGCAATTTAGCTAAATTGTTACAATTTGTTAAATTGCACTGTAATTGCCATGGCTACGGATTGTGAAATGTTGCCAACCAAAACTGTAGAAAAAACTGCATTTGAAACCAAGCATTTCGCGGCTCACGTACCGTGCGTTATTGTAGAAAGACTAGGCCTAATGTTTGAATGCTGAGTGATGGTTGCAGTTGCAGTGATGTTTGTTTAGCAGAGCGTTTTAAGGGCCAGGTGATTGTGAGACTGTTCTCTTTGATTAATTAAGCTGCCAAACTTCCCATAGGTTGCTGTTGATTAGAACGTGTAGCCAGAGTTGTAGATTTACGCTGCATTTTATGCGCCGTAAACGTACGGCGCAAAGTTTTTGGAACGTTTATCTTTATGCTGACGGCGTCAAAATTTTTTGTATGTTTTTACATCACTGCGTGTAGCTAGCCATGAAGGTCTTTTGCGACTGTGTAGCAGGTAGTACCGGTAGGTTACTGGTAGTCAGTTAACGGTTCTGCAATGTAAAGATTGCATACTGGGTAAGGATACTGCCGGCTAAGGTGACTCCCAGCAGCAAGAATAATACTGGTACCGTGCTCGGGTAGCGCTCTGCCAAATATACTTACCGGTATAGGGCTAGACTTTTTTACCTTGCAGTTTTATCGTTATCACACAAACACGGGTCTCTTTCAGTTCAAGCCTCCCCATCCAAGTTTGCCTAGTTGATTGCCTGTATCGGCCATATTGATTAAAAGGAGTTAGATTAAAAGTTATTCTTATTGCAATTATTTCCTAAGCTCCACCATAGTTTACCACTTACGTCTGAAATAATAGCTGGTGGGTGGTTTCAAGCTGAGGGAGGCTTAAACTGAAAGAGACCCGGGTTTGTGTAATAACGATAAAACTGCAAGGTAAAAAAGTCTAGCCCTATACCGGTAAGTATATTTGGCAGAGCGCTACCCGAGCACGGTACCAGTATTATTCTTGCTGCTGGGAATCACCTTAGCCGGCAGTATCCTTACTCAGTATGCAATCTTTACATTGCAGAACCGTTAACTGACTACCAGTAACCTACCGGTACTACCTGCTACACAGTCGCAAAAGACCTTCATGGCTAGCTACACGCAGTGATGTAAAAACATACAAAAAATTTTGACGCCGTCAGCATAAAGATAAACGTTCCAAAAACTTTGCGCCGTACGTTTACGGCGCATAAAATGCAGCGTAAATCTACAACTCTGGCTACACGTTCTAATCAACAGCAACCTATGGGAAGTTTGGCAGCTTAATTAATCAAAGAGAACAGTCTCACAATCACCTGGCCCTTAAAACGCTCTGCTAAACAAACATCACTGCAACTGCAACCATCACTCAGCATTCAAACATTAGGCCTAGTCTTTCTACAATAACGCACGGTACGTGAGCCGCGAAATGCTTGGTTTCAAATGCAGTTTTTTCTACAGTTTTGGTTGGCAACATTTCACAATCCGTAGCCATGGCAATTACAGTGCAATTTAACAAATTGTAACAATTTAGCTAAATTGCATGAAATCTGCAATTTAGCTAAATTGCATGAAATCTGCAATTTAGCTAAATTGCATGAAATCTGCAATTTAGTTAAATTGCATGAAATCTGCAATTTAGCTAAATTGCATGAAATCTACAATTTAGCTAAATTGCATGAAATCTGCAATTTAGCTAAATTGCATGAAATCTGCAATTTAGCTAAATTGCATGCAATTTCCGCTAAATTGCATGCAATTTCATCTTTTACGGATGGCACCCCATATAATAGCTGACATTCAAGGAATTATTTATTTTACCATTACCTTTCCACCACTCATTATTTCGCAAAAAAAAAATTTATTGCAAAACAATCAACTACGTCATTTCCGTTATACCTCTCGTATGATTCGCAGCGCAGTCTCAGTACATTCGCCAGAGTCGTACTGCAGTCTCCGTCAATTTGATGGCGAATGCACTGCGAACCCACGGAGACTGCAGTACGACTCCACGGAGACTGCGCTGCAAACTGAAAAATTTTTGAACAGGTTGAAAAATTTTTGCTCGTTGGCAACTCCTCAGCGAATGCGCTGATACTCACTGCAAATGCATTGCGAATGCGCGGAGACTTTGAAAGCTGAAAAATGTTCAATTCGCAGTGGAGTCGCAGTCAAATTCGCCAAAGTGTGAGAGCAGCATAAGACCGCAAGGAATCAGCGACGGCTACACCGCAACCGGTTCCACGACTTTTCAACGCGGACCTTTTCGGCGCCAATATTTTGCGCTTTTTACTAACCCTAACCCAAAGCCTTAACCCTAAATAAGTGAACTGTCAAAGAGCACCGAAACGATCTGTGCAGAAAACGTACGGCAACGAAATAGGTGGCGCAGAAATGGTCACACCGAAAAGACGTGATCCCACCGCTACCTTGTCTAATTAAAAGCTGTGCGCCGGACTAGATTCAATTCAATCAATACAAATCGCGCATTTGAAAGAATTTTAGTTCTTTGCTTGATTGGATAGGTAAGCCTGGCTAACTAAGCAGCAAACATAACTACAAAAATGCAAAATCGTCCACTTGCTTGATAAAAGAGACTTGATAACATACCTGTGTCAGATTTCGTTAGATACTTTGCATGATCTTCTCCCGCAAAGATTATACTGTTGTTTAAATTTGCAATCAGCAGTCGAAACAGTTCTCGATTTAATCCATCGGTATGAATTTTATCAGGATTCGATGCCAAGTCATCACTGAATTTTACGAAAATTCGGCCATTTTCAACGAAAACCTTCCGTTTTATGATTTGAATGGCGTCAAGAAACAAGGTTTGCCGATTGATACATAAATAATTGATTTTAGTATCATCAATTTTAGTCCTTAAATCATGCAAGCTTAACTCTAAAGCTTCAACTCCATCTTGCAATCTAAAAAAGAACGAAATACTCGTATAAACACCATTTTATTGTAATCTAATGAGCTGCCAACAGTTAGCAGGGAAGCAAAAACCACTGATCGTGTTTGTAACCGCAGTGGTTCAATGTTCACAGCTGATAGTCAGGGTAGTGGACAGTGGTAGAGCAAATTAGCTCAATTGGTAGGCAGTGATCTGGTAATCTTAAATCTAAAGCTCCGAAACATATGGGAGTTTTTTTTTTTGCAATACTCGTTTTACGCAGTTGCCGATTAAGGCGCGTTTACACAAGACGCGAAACAACGCGAGGCGAAGGTAGCTAACCTTCGCGAGTGGTCGCTCTGGTCACTTGGTCAAAATAGACTAACCATTCATCAATAATTTTGTTTACGTGAAGTTAAGCAACCGCTCAAGAAGTTTGCGAACATTGGAAACCTTTCGTAAGTTGTTGATGCCGTCACATTTGGGTTGCTTCGCGTCGCGTGTAAACGTACCTTTAGTGGCTCTTCCGTAAGAAACGACTTTGGCAGGTCTTTAACCAAAAATCAACTAAAACAATAAATAGAGAGGTTTTTGTCTTAAGTGTAGCCATCGGACAAACAGCAATAAATTTTCTTGAGTTGGTCAAGCGGTAACGCGTTCTTCTCTGGAGCGAGAGGTCTGAGGTTCGAATCTCGGGCCGGTCAAATCGGACGACGTTGTTGCCAATGGCTTGCCACCAGTGCAATAACTCTTCGAAAGGAGCTGTGTCGCTTGGGTGCAATGACGCGGAGGTAGGCCCTGCAAACCTGTTACATGCTTCGGCGTAATACTACGAGTTATAAAGAAAGATTTGAATATCATTTAACGATAAACTCTTTAATAGCAGATTAGAAACTGACGGATTTGTCTTTTTTTCATGTCACGGTTCATTTGTTCTACGAATATATCCAATCAAATCAGTCAAATATGCGTGACCGCAAAAAAACCTTTGCAACCAGAGCAAACTAATTTTCTTCAAGGCTCTTCTCTTTTTCTCCGCGCGTCTGTTTCTAGTCTACTTAACAGTATATGATTAAACCATACCTTCCCAACTCATTTCTACTGGCTAAAAGCCGGTCTTGTGAAGTTTGTTTCGTCGGATCGTCTCCACTCAGGAGCTTCAGATAGTTGCTGTCAAAAAAAGCATTAAACCCAAGAAAAAATTTTTGCTCATGGTGGACGTAGTTAAGCCCAAAACGTTTAAATGTTTTCGTGTTGTAACTAAGGCTTTGCTGTTCCTTTCAATTTTTTTAACTGATGATGGACGTAGTTAAGCCTAAAACGTCTAAACATTTTAACATTAGGCTTGGTCTACAATGGGTGTAAAATCGCAAGCGTACCAGTGTATTTTTAGTTTATTTTGCAAGTGTACAAGTGTGCAAGCGTACAAGTGTATTTCTAGTTTATTTTGACCAGAAATTCGATACGACTAGTGTACTGCCTTCATAGCAAACATTTACCAGTTGGTTGAAACAAACTAAGGACACACTCGGCGTTAGAACAACGTGTAGACTGGACTTCATAAAGCGTTGCTGTTTTCTAATCATAACAAAAAAACAGCGTCAGAAAACTTTAAGCAAAAAATGTTAGTATATACTTGTAGAGAGATGTGGAAGAAACCGGAGTGTTTGTCAAATTGGATGTAGAAGTAACTTGTCCTTTAGTAGTGCTCGAAACCGTAATAATTATTTCATTGACAGGACTAGTCGGTTCCACATCCGCAGATTCTATTTCAGGTTCAGGTGGGTCATCAGGGACCTCCTCCTAAACGAAAATGCAAGTAAAGGGTTAAGGTGTCATCTTATTGAAAACCTACATCTATTATTTAGAATTTAAAAAGCAATATAAAATTGTAATCCCGCATTATGGTTAGTGGGAATAACCAGAAAAAACACCTTAAAGTGAAACCCCAACACTTTAGTGCCAGTGTACATCAAAACTTTTAAACTGCTTTGTGCCATGTTCATTTATTTCTTACCAAATAATCCACCTCTGATAGAAAAAAAAATATTGCATCAAAAAATTTATTTTTGAAAGACTGAAAGGGAATATATATCAACCGAAGTATTTCTACGAATCAATGTAAGAATTACATTTAGACAAGTTTTGGCTAGAAATAATAAAAAACTAGATATGATTTTCCGGTGAAATAAAGCTTACAAAAAAAAAACAAACGACAGCTTTCTTAATGTATTTGGATAATCTACTCCCCAGATGATCGCGGTAATGCCTGAAAAATGCCTATAGGAAATAAATGGTTTAATTGTCAGCCATAAGCCTGTTTATTGAACTGCTCTGGACGTCATCGAGCACTCTTCTGGTTATGTCAACAACACAAAGCAGTTATTAAATCAGATATCTAATTTTTTTCTCATTTCAAACTACACAACTGATAAAAAGTCAACGCATGACAAAATCGTTTTACCTTAATGCAGCTTATGAGTAGCGTGGAGACTTTTGATAAGTGGTTGCAAACAGGGATGTGGAAGCAGTCTAAATTTTAATGCTTCTGCTTCCAGTTCCTCTTGAAGTTTTATGCTTCCGAGTTCGCTTCCGCTTCTTCACCTTTGGAATTTTTTGCTTCCACTTCAAGCTCCAGATAGAATTAGTCGCTTCCAAGTTCGCTTCTACTTCCAGTCTCTTTCATCAAAGTGCTTCCGCTTTCACAAAAATTTAACCACTTCCACATCCCTGCTCAGTATGAAACAGCTAATTGTACTTGTGTAAAAAAAAATGGGCAAGTTTACTTTGTAAGCTATTTTGTTTGACTTGTGTTGTTGATTATACATTATTATTGTTACATTTTACCCCAATGGTTGTAGCCACTTTGAAAAATTGGAAGCGTCTGATTTTGAAAAAATGCTTCCGCTTCCAGCTCTTTTCAACTCTTTCGCTTTCAAAATCGCTTCCGCTTCCAACCTCTTTCATCAAAATCCTTCCAGTTCCACAAAAAATTAATCGCTTCCAGCTTCTGCTTCCACATCCCTAGCTGCAAATGCACAGGTTTAGTGTCAGTTAAAACTTTTATGATCGTGAAACTTCAAAACTTTTTACCAGTTATATTACCTTCAAGGTATGGCACGGGTTAGCCAGAATATAGAAAAAATCTTTGCTTAAAGATGACACAGTTGCTCCATCCCACTGATACTCTGGATGTACATTTGGTATTTCAAGAGCTTTGAATTCAGGCATTGTAGTTAAGAAACTGAAAGTCAAATAATCACAATCCACAAAGCAGTGCTTCAAACAATTCGAAATTTCAAGTCTCAATTGTGCTTCTGACCAACTAACGCCAATGTCAATTTTCTTTATCAAGCCCAGTTTACTGAAGTGAGTACGACGATATCCTCGGGGAATCTTGATCATCATTTTATTGTTGAAACCTGTAACCACTGAACTGTTGTAAGGAATGCACACAACAGTTCTGGAAACCTTTTTATCACTTCTAGACAGCTTTGTAGGTCTACCAACATTAAATGGAGATGGCCTCTTATGCAAACTTGATCCAGAGGGAAGTGGAAAATGTTGACTCTGAAAACACAATTTATCTATTTGTTTCATTTACTCAATGGCAGTGTTCCACCATTGGCGATATTTTGCTTGCAACAAAGTACGTTCTCAATATCATATTAGACAATTAAATTCAGTCATGGGGGTTCAGGACAAGAGCATTTGAGACATTGTTTCACAAAATGAATAATGATTTAATGACAATAAATGGATAAAAATAAAAAATCGTTAAGCTAACAAAAAATCGCAACGCTCAACTTTTCATTGCGTGAAGCTACGTACGTAATGTTTTGCATTTTTTGACAATAATGGGCCATTATTTGAATGGTACTGATTTTTCTATGTGTAGACCAAATTGCAATGTTAGCAGTAAGAATGGCTGGCCTATAGGTTTTGGAAGTAGATTTCAGCAATAACTTTATAGCAGTGGTAAATTTTGAAGGTTTTGAGTAGACAGTCGGTACTGGGTAATGGTGGTCGGTAGTTGTAGGTGAAAAGTTTTGAAGTAACAATATCGTACTGGGAGACATATAGAAACGGTAAAAAAGATGGGCCTTTTCCAATTACAATTTTCTTAGGCAAACAAATCAAAATGGCCTTCATCGCCTAATGAGTCCTTTGAGCAAAGCGAAAGGTGTCACGACGACTCAAATCCATTTATTGTCATAATTGCATTAAATCATTATTCATTTTGTGAAACAATGTTCCAAGTGCTCTGGACCTGAACCCCTTCGACTGAATTTGATTTACGCTCACTTAGTAGTTTGAGCACTCTCACTTTGGGAATGTCTTGACTACCACCCTTGTCTTAGCCTCTTTTAAAATGCAATTGAGTAAAAAATGCCACCTGTGCAAGCAAAAGAAGTTTTTAGACAAACAAAACTCTTTTTTCCTGTTTCTTGATTGTTTATTATCAAGCTTGTGCAAAGGGAAGATTATTTGGTTGGTTGTGACTTCTTCACAAAAAACAAGCATGCAAAAGTGCAGATTATTGTAGGCTGCTTGTCAAACCTTGAGGTTGCAAACAAATGATAACCAGCAGGACACCAACATAACAATTTCTTTTCCTTTCTTTAACAATTGTTTAATCTAATGCCAATTTTCAGCCATTGTCCTTCATTTGTTCTTACATTTTGAGAGCATCAATGTCAATTTTAGCGACCATGTTTGTAAAACTGTTTAATTTTTAGTGCTCTGTTTGGTTGAATAAAGGCTTTCTTAAAGTTTTATTGCATCTTCGTAAAATTGCAAAAGCAACAAAGCAAGCTTTTTTCAACTTGAACGACTGCCCAAAATTTTCTCAGTTGTTCGCGTAGAGTGCAAAAACACTCTAAACTATCTGAACAGTTGCTATTTTGCTCAAATATTAGAAAATCACTAAAACTTTATCCTTTTGATTTGAATCAGTACAGAATTTTAGTGAATCACATAATTAAGTTAATCATGCATACCACAGAAAATAGAAATGTTGCTGGTACTACAATAGCTGATATGCTAAAGCGTATAACCCATGCAAAATCACGAAATAGAAAAAGTCTCAAGATTTACTGAACTATAGTGACTTTAGTTCTTCTCTATGGTACTACCATTTAACACAATTTGCATAAACTCTGGAACAGTTTAGTGTAATTTTAACAAAGAATGGAACACACCATTTTACAGGAAATTCCTATCTTATTTGGTACCGTACTTTTTTACTAATTCCAACCCAAATCTAACCCAGTGCAAATCCTTACTCTATAACTATCCCCAAACCCTAACCTTAACCAACCCTCAAAACAACATTTAAAAAATAAGCAGATGATAATTTTTCATTATTGTTCTATTTGCTTTAACCCATCAAGTGCAAAATCAATATAATGCTATCGTTGTTACAGTGTAAAATGAAATAAGCACTTGCTTAATTTTCTAGCAATCTCAAAATCTCGGCAAAAATCTCGCAAAAAAATAGACAATAAGCAATTCTCAGCAGGATGAATACTGTATGCACAATTAGCTATTATTTTTCTAATGTCATCTCAATAAAGAGTGTTTAATTGCAAACAAAGCACAGTGCAATAAAAATAAAATGAACAGCTGCGTAATTACAACATCAGCCAGTTGTGAAAAGATTTAGCTATAATTTCTTGACTTAAGACAAATAAAAAGTTTAAAACTTTATATTGCAGATTATCTACTGCAGAAGTGTAACTTCTTCTGTTGTTGCAACTGTTTTCTTTTTTGGTACTGATATTCAAAGTCAAAGAATTAAAAAGGTTGCAGTTTACAAACTAACATCTTGAGTTTTTAATTAAAATTCAAGAGCAGCCAGACTTAAATTAAAATTTAGTGGTTTACTTTTCAAAAAATACCAAACAACTTTTGAGCAAAAAAAAAAAAGATTTAAAGAGAGAAAAGGAAAACAATGGGGCATTTTTTTATAATTTTAAAAAGTTAAGATTAAGGTTTTGGGTTTAGTTTGAGTAACAAGTTGTACCTACCACTGGCAACAATTTCACTTGCAACAAGGTCAAATTTTTTTTGTTAAGCCTACTCAAACATCATTGCAACCTTCTCACATATTATTGTGTTTTTGTGCTTGATTTACCCATTTTAACAAAGCCCACAAATACAGTAACAAAAACTTTCAACATAATAAAACTAAAATCTAACCTATACAGTAATCTTTTCAATAGAGTAGGTTATAAAAATACAAAACCTAGAGCAATGAAATTCTACAGGAGCATTTTTTTAAAACTTGTAGATCTACACCAACTTTCACTAACTTGCATTAGTACTTCTGATCTATATATGACTTCAGTGTTCCCTCTAAGTCGATTTTTTAGCGATTTGTTGGAACAAGAGCAAATTATTTTTGGTACTATGATAAACAATACACATAGCTTTAAAAATGTCACCAAATTTGAGGAAATATGACACTTAGTTTTGGTATACTTTAATACTGAATTGGGATGAAATTTAGAGCACATAAATATCTTACTAAAGCTTTGGACACAATTGCTTAAAAAAATTTGGGCACTCACGGATTAGCCAAAACATTAGAGGACAGCGCATGACTTTGCTTTTTTGAAACTAACACCAGCCAGGCAACTGATTAAAAATGACACTTACGCATTAGGGTGTTGCAGTTGCCCCAACCTCTTCTGATTTTTTTCTACCTTCTTCAAAATAGGAGGTTGCCAAAAAAAATCAACAATACAAAGTTTGAGAAAAAAAAATTGAGGTTTAGGGGTCGCACAGAGACCTTTTTTACCCAGGATTTGGTATTCATTTTATTTTGTGCCGCTACATGATGATATGCGAAATTTTTATTACTAATGAGTCATTGCAAAATTGAACTTTCACTTTTGATCTTATACATTCAAAAAACTTCAATACAACTTCTAAAACTGTTTATATTTATATTTTTTGTTTGTTTTTTTTCAAAATTAATAGTGGTCAAAATTGATCACGTTTATGTGCAGGGAAATTACAACAGAAACTCTATTTGGTTAGACCTACAGTATCTATTTTGGCTGGCTGAGTAGAATAGAGTGAAACATAGCCTACATAGTTACGTTCTTATAGAATGACGATGCAGACTATGCTTTAGGCCAATTTATTGAAATCTATTAAACAACTGTCTTAACTATAGATACAGCAGTAGCTTACTAAAACCATCTTAGTTATGTTTTGCTGTGTAACATACGGAGTTTAGTGCAATCTACTGAAAATAAGCTCTATAAAATATGAATATTAGTAAATGTACTAGCAATATACCATTACTAGATCTGTAAATTCTCGCAGTTGGCAGCCAGGAACTATTACTAGATCTGATGATTGCACTATCAAAAGCACATGTTTTCCCACGACGAAGCAGGAATTCCTACAATTCGTCAATTAAAAATAAGTGTTGAAGTAAAGAAGCTGGTAGATGAAATGAAAACTTTGTACATATGTAACTTTAACAGAACAAACAGTACAAGAGCAAGCAAAACCATTGAAAACTTCAAGGAAAATTCTCTCTCTCCTAATTGCCCTATTTCCTGCAAGGGTTGCGGGGGCAGCAGCTTGAGTTTAAGCTACCACTCTTCACGGTTTTCCATCACCCCCATCATTTCCCTTAGGTAAAGTTCCAAACAATTCCACCCAAGATCCTCAAGGTAATATTGATTCATCTACAGTAGTTATAGGTCGTCCAACTGTTTTTTCCCCATTTGCTTTGACAAGTAAAGCTGGCTTGGAAGTTTTTTTCTAATGCATTCTGCCTACATGGACAAACCATCCAAGCTGAGATTTTTTAATTTGAAGAAGTAGCGGCTTTAGAGATTTTCTAATCTTAAAAGATGTGCACCTTGTCAATGATGTAACTCCTTTGATTTTTTGGAGAAACCTCATTTTGGACGCTTGCACTTGCACCCTTTCAATTATTACCGAATTTTCATGACCATACAGAGATAGAGTAGGTAAGACAAGACAAAGACTGCTTCGAAAATTGAGAGCTTTGCTTCATTTTTGACAATTTTCGTCTAACAACTACTGAATCGTCTCATAACTACTGAATAGTGTAAAGCTTTCATTATTGCACTTGCCTTGCTAATTGGGATACCCAGTTTTTTGTTTTGCCTTCCGTCACTCGCAAATGCAACCCTTAGATACCTGAACTTGTATACTTGTTTCTGTATCGCTCCATTCATTTGCAACAAGCACTGATTAGTGTTTCTTGAAACATGAAGCATATTAGTTTTGACCATGCTTATTGCTATTCCTGCAGTGTCACAAGCAGCTGCAAACCTATGTAATGTGTACTGAAAGCCAGATTCTGTAGAAGCAGAGTCAAATCATTAGCACATAGCAGGCAACAGATTTTTTAATTTCCTATGGAGGCAAACATCAGCTTGGTTGCAGCTGTCGATACAATTCATGTAAATAATGAAGAAGAGAAGAAACAATTTGCATTCTTGCCGCAGTTCATGCTTATATGGAAAGCTTTCATTGTTTCCCATTTACTCCACCACTGAACTCTAGTTGGCACCATAGAATGCCTTAATGGCATGAACAACTGACCATCCACGCCATTCTCTTCAGAGCCCTCCAAAGACAGAAAGGCAATTAATTATATTATGCTTTTTCAAGATTGACAACGCATGCAAAAAGCTTTTTGCCATATTTCCAAGATTTCTCAAACATTGAAAAAAAATTAAACACAACAATGAAATCTTGGTCATCCAACCAACGCCTTTAACATGATTGAAAAATAAAGAAAAAACATTTTTGCATAGTTCGATGTCTGATTAAAAAAACCAGTATTGCAAATATGGGAAAAATTTTGGCAGTTAAAGAAAAGAAAATCATAACAGCTTATTTATAAGATGCTTTTTGGTTAACACAGCTGTCTAAAATAAAAAAAGACTGACATCGAGCAAATAACAATAATGAGCACTTCTCAGATTAAAATCAGGGCCAGCACTTGTAAAAATTAAAATCAGGGCCAGATGTAAAATTAATTATTAAATTAGAAAAATATGCAGTAAGTTGGTATTAATTATGCTTATGGCAGTAGGTCTATAATGCAATTTATGATAACTTTGATTTAAGAAGTTCTTTTGTTGGCTATGTACTAAAGAACAACTACCAAAAACAGTAGAAGTGATCAAAAGGGATCATAGGTTCGACTTATAGTCCAAAAACATTCAAAATACAAAAAAAAATTTTTTTTGGAAATTGCCAAAATTTTGAGGTCACTGTGCAACCCCTAAACATTGACAAATTTTTACGAAACTTGACCACTAGGGTTTTTGTGCGAAGCCTCCAACTTGAGCTAAGGTAGAAGTTGCCACGACAAAATTTTCAATTTTATGGGGTGGCTGCAACACCCTATTGTGCATACAAAACATGCCTGATTGATCCATATTTATCCTCGAATTACAGTATAAGGAAGTAACTGTGGCAATTTTATGTTATTCAAATTTATTTTAAATTATTTTGAACTGTGGCAATTTAATTTGAGTGGCAATAATTTGAATGAATATGGCCAACTCACTGAGGAGTTGGCCATATTTCAAGTTTTTTGATTGTAATTTGACTTCCTACGATATAAATTACTGGTAGCTGCTCGTTCAAATCCACCAAGCAGAGATAATGGTCCTAAAGTATCTTATCCAAGAGCAAAACAGTTTTTTTTTTTTTAAATAAACATTTTTTTTCCTTTTTATATTGTTAATTATTATCATTATCAAGCTTGCGAAAACGTGCAATTATTTGATTGGTTTTAAAACTATAGGGAAAAAGCAAACCTCAGCTACCATAGATTTTACAACTTTTTAAAAGTTATGCAAAGGAACAACTTTATTTGTGAGCTACTAATACTTGAAAATTCAACCTGTAAAAATGCAGATTACTTGTGGAACCTTATAGCAAGCAAATTATCACCAATGGGTCAGGACTACCAGTAATAAGGTTAAATTTTGGATATTTTTTGAATAATGATTCGAGCTAAGGTTGAGGTTGCATTTAAAATCAATACTGCAACTAATTGTAATTACATTCAATAACTGATAAGTTCAACAAATATGACACATTTTCTAATAAAGCAAAGTACCAATAATATGAGTAAAAGCTAATTTCTTACTGGTATCATTGAAAAGTTGTCTTCTATTACTTCTCCGACAGCTTCACGTTTCTAAAATAAAAAAATTTCTGAAACTTATTGCTACTGGAAAAGTTTATCTAGTGTTTTGCAATGCAGGATGAAGGGTTGGACTTGGAATGGGTATATATATCCTAAAATTGCAAAAACTTTACAATTAGGCAGATCAAGCAATATGAGAATGTACGGTACCATGCACATTTGGTTTGTTAAAGCAATGTACTGAAGGTTATTTAAAACACTCGGCAAGAATTCGATACCGGTGCTGATAATGACATAGCCTATTCATGTTATCAAGCTTTACCAGTACTTGTTTGAGTTTACCTGAAAAATTACACCAGTACATTTACATACACTTGAAAATTCTCAGAGCAACTGCAATAGCATCTTACTCACCGGAGCAAAAGTTGTTGATTGAATACTCGTATTTTCTAGTAGTGCATCATCAGATGAAATCCACACTGACTGTTCCATCATATAGTGTCAGGTGTTGTACTATATGCTACTAGTAGGCCTATATAATAGAAAATTCCCTGAAACAACTGGCCTACAGTATAGATCAAGTCAGAAGTGGCCAGTATCTGGCTTTGGCATATGGTGCGATAGCCTACCGTACTAGATAGAGCTAGCCTATAGCAGCTTAGGTAAGCCTAAATTCATATCAACTGTTATTTTAACTTAGGCAAAGGCTATTTTGCCTCTAGAGGCAAAATAGCCCCATGTTATTTTGCCATTTGGAAGCAAAATAGTCGTAAACGCTATTTGGCCGCAAGTGCCAAAATAGCCCTAAGCCTAATGCTAACCCTAACCTTAACCCAAACTGCAACCTTAATCCTAACCCTAATCCCAACCCTAACCCTAACCCAAACCCTAACTTAAACAGAGGAAAAACACTATTTTGCCTTTGGAGGCAAAATAGCCACTTCCTTTAACTTAATATCACTAAGTTAATATCACTAAGTTAATTTAACTTAATTTCACTAATACTAACTTAATATCACTAAGTTAATCACTTAATATCGTCGTACTCCCAAATAAATAAATAAATAAGTTCTGTAGGCTAGCTCATAGCCAGGTTGGAAAATTTGAAAAGACTACCATATCAAAATTTCTATCAAATTCAAAGCCCAGTAGGCTACTGCAAAAGTATCGTAGTCCTAGGCTACCGTACCACTTTTTCAATAATTTTGACTCAAAAACCTAACCGCAATAAGCTATCTTAATCTAACAAATATTATTTTAGTTTTCATATTCTTGGTACCATAATTAATGTGAAATTTGACACTTAAAAATTCATCTGGAAAAACTCTTGGATAATTTATAATCTGTACCTCGTAACCTATGGATTCTTGGGTGTCATTAAGTATATATATAAGCATAGACCTACTTGTATATACTTAACGACATCCTGGATTCCTAATTCTTGTGACATCCGTAATCGTACTGAATGGCTGGCAATCTTGCAGTCATAGATGGGCACAAACTCATATTGTAGACAACGTTCAATTGTTTTGCAAAAAACGAATTTAAGAGATTAAATAAATTTGTAATAGAGGTGCCAGCAAAAATGACACGTACCGTACTGTCTGAAAGCTTACCGCAAAAAGCTTAGCCAAATAGAAAACCAGTGTTATATTTTTGAATTTATAGTACCGTATCAAACACATTGTTTTGCAGTTTAATATTCTAGCGTATTATTTTTTGCATATTGATAGTAAAATTTGCAAAAAATAACAAACCATTGCTTTGATAGATTTGATTTTGATGTTTTAATGCAGTTAGATTCGATTTCAAGCTGAATTGCATGCATTTGGTTAAAAATCGCATGCCCTACCTACTATTGGTGCAGGGTGGATGCCAAAATGAGTTGTTCAAGATATCCCTGGGTGTACAGTACATCTGAGCGAAAATTGGGAAAAAAAGTGTTCTATTTTTAATGAAGACCTTTTTTTTGATCTTCACCTGAATTTGGGTAAAAAAAGTATTCTATTTTTAATGAAAACCTTTCTTTTGTTTTTGGTCTTCAAAACAAACCCTACGAAACCAAGCTCTAAAAATTAAGACCAATACCCGTTGGCAGAGGTGGAGTCGAGAACACAAGGCTCGAGGCCAAGGCCAAGGACACAAAAAAAATCCGAGGCCAAGGCCAAGGACAGCCTTTCCGAGGACGGACACTCTCGAGGCCAAGGACAGGAATGCTCGAGGCCAAGGCCAAGGACGAAGGACACAAGTGCAAGTGCTCTCCAAAACAAAAAAAAAAGGTCTTCACAAAAATTTTTCAAGCGATCTCCACAAAAAAGCGTTTTCCAAAAAATTTTTCAAGCGCTCCAGAAAATTTTAACAATTCAAAAAATAGTGCTGATCTCGAGCCGAGGACAGGCCAATTTTCGAGGACTTGAGGCCAGGAGGCCAAGGCCAAGGACTTCAAAAAGACAAAATCTGTCCTCGAGGACGTCCTCGAGGCCAAGGACGTCCTCGAGGATTCCACTTAATCTTCTGCCCGTTGGGATCATTCTGCTTCCCCTCTATACCAAACATTGCAGTTGTTAAAATTTAATGATATTGTGAAGTTGCAATTAGCTAAAATTATGCATTCTGTTCACAATAATAACATTTCAAATTTGAATTTTGGTTTCTCCAAGGTTGAAAAGTTTCATTATTGCACTAAAACTTCTACTAAGTCAAACTTTGTCCAAACTTCTGCAAGAACTGAAATTTTTCATTTTACTCGCTTTCTTTCATTTTACTCGCTGCATTACGCCGAAGCGTGTAACGAGTTTGTAGGGCCCATCTCCGCGTCATTGCGCCCGAGCAACACGCTTCATTTTGAAAAAATGTCGCAGTGGTGGCGAGCCGTTGGCAACACTTTGTCCGATTTGACCGGCCCGAGATTTGAACCACAGATCTCTCGCACCAGAGAAGAACGCGTTATACCACTTGACCACCTGGATGTAGCAAAAGTTTATTTTTGCCTCGCTTTGAATTAAAGGTGTCAATTTGTTTGAGGTCAAGTTCGAAAAACAAATCTAAGCATGCTTAAACTTAGAAAACGATTTTTTATGTAGATTTTTGACAGTTTTTGGTTTAGAGCAGGGCTGGGGAGCAAGGGAACTGAATTTCGGAATATTATTAGCCTGCTGCATTTTACCACAAAGCAACAATGAATATTATTTCATAATTTTGTTGCAGTGTAACATCAAACTCCTACCTAGGCAAAAAAAAGTAAAGTCAAAATCTTCATACCAACACAAAGTAGTAAGTCGGGCCGGGCTATACGGGTCGGGCTCAGGATCGAGCTTAAGATTTACAAAATTTCGGGCTTAACTTTGGCCTGATACGTGCCTTATGTTTCAGGTCGCTGTAGAAACATACCGGTAATGCAAATAACTTTGCAACACTGAATGAAGATTTTACTGAAGCTTCAATGCATTATTATTATGTTTAATATCCTAATTTGCCAATGTTATTGCGTCACAATTCATCAATAATTTGCTCTATTTAGCAGGGACGTGCGGTCAGGGGAGGCAGGTGAGGCCGTGCCTCACCTGTAGAATTGTGCAAAGAAAAACGAAAATGAAGTATATAATTAAAATAAAATGGTTTCACACAAATCAAAATATTTATCACAAACTTTATTAATTTTTGTCATATATACTTTTTTTGTGCAGCCTATTCACTGCTTTTACGTTATGTCTTTCGCATTAAAACGCCCAAACTATTCGGTGTAATATTGCTACCACTCCGGCGTGCATTGAGCATCGCTTCAAATATGCGAAGTGAGGCATTGTCAATTGTGCCTCACTTCAGCTAAGCAAATTTTAACTAGATGGGAGTTTGCCAGCAAACCCAGAGAACGACCGACGCAAGGCTAATGCTGTGACACTCTAGAGTACTTTTAGTCTACCATAAAAACAGCAATATTATTCAAAAATATCTGATTATGGAACCTCCAGAAAAGTGGAGTCAAATATTTGGCAGTTAAATATCTGCTGATATCAAAAAACACTGGCACTCTAGCTCGAGCCGTTCAAAAATTGATTTTTGGGGGTCCATTTGGGGAGTCCCCAGGGGAGTGGCACCCCTTAAACTATGTCAAACTATTTGTCTGTTAAATATCTACTGATATCAAGAAAAAGTAGAACTCTAGCTTGAGCCGTTTAAAAAATTGATTTTTGGGGGGTCCATTTGGGGGATTCCCAGGGGGGTGGCAGCCCCAAACTATGTCAAAATATTTGTCTGTTAAATATCTACCGATATCAAAAACAACTAGCACTCTAGCTTGAGCCGTTCAAAAAATTGATTTTTGGGGGTCCATTTTAGGGGGGTTCTCGGTGGAGTTGCCCTAAAAAATTTCGGGAGAAAAAATTGCGTTTGCAGCTCAACAACTTTACACATAAATTAGATTTTGATGTTTTGTGGTTTAGGAGAAGAAGAGCGTGCAAAATTTAGGAAGAAACCAAAAGGAAAAAAACTTCATCGCGGCCAAAAGTGGATTGGTTGGGATGAAAGGGTATCTTGAGACATACAACCCTATAAAATATTTTTTGCCGTACTTAAGCCGTTTTTGACTGAGACCGCTTTTCACGCGAAACTGGCGGGGCGGTTTTCGGGTTCTAAAACCAAAGTCACGTGATCTATTGCCTCGAAATTGCGTACAAACATACAACTCATTAATCTCAAACTGCTGTCAAAATTTCATGTAGCTAGAACAAACCGTTCTCGAGTTATAAGCAAAAGTCTGAAATTTCGCACTCGTTAGTTGGAAAATGGCCGAGTAAAAACAGAAAAACACGCGACGCAAGCGTCGGTCGTTTCAATAACCGAACTCATATTTGGACATAAATTGTTTTCTTTCCTGCTTGGTTTTGACTTCAGATCACTTCTCTGGTTCGGGTCTGTACTTTACAACTCTCGTGCGATTTTTTCAACCTTTGTCGCGGAAGCCGAAGTTTGGTCAGACTTCAATAATAATCATTACAGTAAATTTTGTAAGAGCAGAAATTTTGTAAATATTTAGCCAAATTCATAGGTGGGCACAAGTCCGTTAATCGTTAATCCGTTAATAACGAAGCTAAATTTTTCTTGAACTCGTTAATCCGTTAAAAAGTTTTTTCATGTTAACGGACTAAATTAACTTCCGTTAAGTTCTGTTAACGGACTAAATTAACTTCCGTTAAGTTCTCTTAACTTCCGTTAAGGCTGTTATTGTTAATATCTTGCACCATTCATTCATCGTACCGGTACAAACCAGTTTGCACTGGTAGCACTTGTTGCGTATTAGCGCGAGTTTTATAGAAAAAAGCGAAGAAAGGAGCTTTTTTGTGACAAATAATAAGCTGCAGCCTCATAGGTCTATTAATTATCGCTGTTCGCAATTTCCAAAGATTTTCCGATCGCAGCTTTGTTAGTGCATTTGAGCTTATTTCTATCTTGAAATTAGATTAGACTTTAAAATGTAACTTCCAAAACACTAAAAGACCACCATAACAATAAATATTTCCTTACAATCTGCTCAACAGCATCAATACGTGTTCTAGAAGCGAGTGAATAAAAAGAAATGTAAACTACACGCAAAATGTTAACAAATTAACTGACTTTATTAACTTCCGTTAATTAAAGCTGAAAATAACGGATTAACGTTAACGGAGGTCTGAAGTTTGTTAATGGACTAGTGGTTAAGGAAGCTAACAAATACTTTGACATAGTACTTTGACATAGTTTGGGGGTGCCACTCCCCCGGGAACCCCCCAAATGGACCCCCAAAAATCAATTTTTGAACGGCTCGAGCTAGAGTGCCGATGTTTTATGATATCAGCAGATATTTAACTGCCAAATATTTGACTCCACTTTTCTGGAGGTTCCATAATCAGATATTTTTGAATAATATTGCTGTTTTTATGGTAGACAAAAAGTACTTTAGAGCGTCACAGCATTAACTACGCGTCGGTCGTTCACTGGGTTTGCTGGCAAACTCCCATCTAGTTATTATTATTATTTTTTTGTTATTTATTTATTTGTTTTTTTTTTATTTTTTATTTTGTTTAGTGTGTTTATGATTTTTTTTGTTTTTGTTCTCGTTTTTTGTTGTGATTTTTTTTTGCAAATTATTCTGTGTGCTATGTTTGTTTTTTATTTTGTTCATTGTCTAATATATGAGCTAAAACATGATATTTTTATTTGAAAGTCTCCAAATTTACAAATGTAATTGGCATCAAAACTATTTATTACAATATTAACCTTTAGTAGGGTGGCAGCTGACACTGATAACCGTATGGTCTTTTCGTTGTCTCCCATTTTTTTTGTATTTATCTGTGAAATGCTTGAATTTAGTATGAATAAATAAATCTGAATCTGAATCGGCTACTGATTTCTCTAACTTCTATATATCTTCGCAACTTAAATTTTTGTTAAATTTTTTTAAAGTACTAGCAATAGCAAATTCAACTCTAAATCTGTCCAAATCGTTTAACCCAGTTTATTTTAGTCTTTCAAGGTGAATTTACACCATATCCGCAATGCACATTTTCAAACGTTTTTTACGTACGTAAAACGCATACGCTTTTCAGTACGGAGACGGACTAAAACGGATACGTAAATTTCGCACGTTTTGTATGTATGCACGCAGTATCCGTAATTGGAACGACCAACGCTCGCGTCGCGTGTTCCTTTGTTTTTACTCGGCCATTTTCCAACTAACGAGTGCGAAATTTCAGACTTTTGCTTATAACTCGAGAACGGTTTGGTCTAGCTACATGAAATTTTGACAGCAGTTTGAGATTAATGAGTTGTATGTTTGTACACAATTTCGAGGCAATAGATCACGTGACTTTGGTTTTAGAACCCGAAAACCGCCCCGCCAGTTTCGCGTAAAAAGCGGTCTCAGTCAAAAACGGCTTAAGTACGGCAAAAAATATTTTATAGGGTTGTATGTCTCAAGATACCCTTTCATCCCAACCAATCCACTTTTGGCCGCGATGAGGTTTATTTCTTTTTTTCCTTTTGTTTCCTTTTTCTTCTTTTTTTTTTCCTAAATTTTGTACGCCCTTCTTCTAAACCACAAAACAAGGAAATCTAATTTTCAGAGGTGGAGTCGAGGACACAAGGCTCAAGGCCAAGGCCAAGGACACAAAAAAAATCCGAGGCCAAGAACAGTCTTTCCGAGGACGGACACTATCGAGGCCAAGGACAGGAATGCTTGAGGCCAAGGACCAAGGACACAAGCGCAAGTGCTCTCCAAAAGAAAAAAAAAGGTCTTCACAAAAATTTTTCAAGCGATCTCCACAAAAAAACGTTTTTGAAAAAATTTTTCAAACGCTCCACAAAATTTTAACTCCACAAAATTCAAAAAATAGTGCTGTCCTCAAGCCGAGGACAGGCCAATTTTCGAGGACTTGAGGCCTCGAGGCCACAGCCAAGGACTTGACCTTCGAGGCCAAGGCCAAGGACTTCAAAATCTGTCCTCGAGGCCGAGGACGTCCTCAAGGACTCCACCTCTGCTAATTTTTGTGTAAAGTTGTTGAGCTGCAAACGCAATTTTTTTTCCCGAAATTTTTTGGGACAACTCCACCGGGAACCCCACCAAAATGGGGCCCCAAAAAATCAATTTTTTGAACGGCTCAAGCTAGGGTGCTAGTTTTTTTGATATCAGTAGATATTTAACAGACAAATATTTTGACATAGTTTGGAGCTGCCACTCCTCCGGGGACCCCCAAATGGACCCCCAAAATCAATTTTTTGAACAGCTGAATTTAGAGTGCCAATGTTTTATGATATCAGCAGATATTTAACAGACAAATAGTTTGACATAGTTTGGGGGTGCCACCCCCCGGGGACCCCCCCAAATGGACCCCCCCAAAATAAATTTTTTGAATGGCCCAAACTAGAGTTCTACTTTTTTTTGATATCAGGAGATATTTAACAGACAAATATTTTGACATAGTTTATTGGGGGTGCCATTTCCCCGGGACCCCCCCAAATGGACCCCCCAAAAATCAATTTTTTGAATAGCTTAACTTGGGTGCCAGTATGTTTTGATATCAGCAGATATTTAACAAATAAATATTTTGACATAGTTTGGGGGTGCCACCCCTCCTGGGACCCCCCAAATAGACCCCCAAAAATCAATTCTTGAATGGCTCAAGCTAGGGTGCCAGTGTTTTATGATATCAGCAGATATTTAACTGACAAATATTTTGACTCCACTTTTCTGGAGGTTCCATAATCAGATATTTTTGAATAATCGCTGATTTTACAGTGGACAAAAAAGACTTTTAGAGCGTCACAGCATTAGCCTTGCGTCGGTCGGTCACTGGGTTTGCTGGCAAACTTCCATCTAGTTTCCGTACATTTTGTTTGCAAACATCAGAATGAAGCAGAACAACAAAACAGATTTGGCTGTGGTGTAGAGCGTCACCTGATGAATGAAATTCGATTAAATATCTGAATGAAGCAGAACAACAAAATACAAATGGCTGTAGCATTGCGCGTTATTCGAGACCGATCAGTGGTCGAGTGAATGAAACGTCTGCAACTGAAACGGTAGACTCGGGTTTAATTCTCGGTCCGGTCAAACCAAAGATCTTAACCATTGGTATTCACAGCTTCCATGCTTGACGTTCAGCAGTTAAAAAGACAGTATGAAACCTCCGCCGTGTGTGGTAGACAGGTGGGCAAATGGAAACTAGACTCGATGACCGAATGGTCCCTTCGCTGTCTCCTGGCCAAAGCAACTTGGTGAATAACAATATAATAACAGTCACAGCATTCTAGACAAGGTCTGATTGCGGTTAATTGGCTCGATCCCGCATCTTGAAGCAAAGTATGATCTGTTGGTTTATGAACCCATAGGTTCCAGATATTTCTCATTTGTGGTAACCTGATTGATTGTATCAGACAACGCTACAAGCATCTGCTTATCTTCACATGCTTTTGTGCGTCATCACAGTTGTTTTAGAAGAAAAACGACGAAACCAACAAGCAAGGGCGTACGCAAGGGGGGTTGGGGGTTCAAACCCCCCCAATTGGTCTGTCGACTAAAATACACAATAAAGTTGTGTATTAGTTAGCCTATTTATTAATCATTTATTAACTAGTTATTTATTATCATTAATTAGTCATTTATTAACAGTATTAGTTAATTATTAATCCACTCAAACCTCGTTCCATTCGCCCCACTTCACCCCTTCCCAACTGTCTCATTCTATAAACTACAGAATGTAAATGATTGTGAATTTTTTCAAATTATGATTTTATGATTTACCGGTTTATAAATTAGTGGACTGAAATGTTACCATTAGCCACCGCCCACATAGCTCACTTTCGTGCAAGGCGTACACGGGGGGTGGGGGTTTAAACCATCCTCCCAATTGATTCGAGGTGTATCATTAGAAATATCGTTTTATTGCGCAAAACAAACAAGCTCCTCCTTTCATAGTGACACGAATTATTTAATTGTAGTAAATAATTTTTTGTCATTTAATGTAACATTGTAAGCGATTAAGGGTAATACTGAAAATCTGGAATGTCGTGTTACGAGTCAGAGTAACCTTCAGTAGCGTAGGCGGGGGGGGGGGAAGGGTTATAGCCCCCTCCATTGGCCAGTCAACCAAAATGCAGAATAAGAAAAATACCACGTTTTAGCACTTCTGAGACTGGTTTTTGCGCTAGGATCGACTAAGAAGTGATTTAAAGCAACTTTTGAAACATAAATTTAGGGGGAGGGGCTAATTTGTCAAAATTAAAATCCACACATCAATGAAAACTTTGAAAAATGGCCAAAAACAAGCAATCAAATTTGATTGCTAGTGTAAAAATGCTAAACATAGGTTTCTTCAACAAACATATGACAAACTTAAGAATAAGGGAGTGGGGGAGGTGAAGACTACTTAGTATTAGTTAATTACCAATCACTTGTCTCAAAGTTTTTCCGTTAGCCCACCCCCCCCCCCATTTATTTTTGTCTATAAAGAGAGACGAAATAGATTAAGGTGAATTTACACAGTATCCGCAATGCGCATTTTCATACGTTTTTTACGCCTTCGTAAAGGTGGGTTTACACAGTATCCGTTTTTCGTACGTTTTTTGTACGTACGGAAAACGCATACGCTTTTTTTTACGTACGTATATGCAAACAGTATACGCACATCCGTTTTTTTGTCGTCCGGACGAAAGCGCATCCGCAAATTTTACGTACGCAACAAGTAGAGCATGGCTCTACTTTTGTCCGCTTCCGTACGTATCAGTAGGCTAGGCTATTTGAGCTAGCATCAGTTTCAGTGGTATTGTCAGGGTTATGGTAGTTCTAAGTTGCATTTTGATTCGTAGCTAGTTACGTCGACCACTAAAGGTGAATTTACACAGTATCCGTTTTTCGTACGTTTTCGTCCGTCTTTTTACGTTTTTGCTTCTTCTTGGAAAAGTATGCGCTTTTTCATCCGCATTTTTATAAGTCCATATCCGCACTAAGTAGACTGTTGTATATAGGTATAAATTTTGTTCAAAAATTTTGTGTATGAAGGATAAGAGCGATATTTCAAAATACAGCTGTACACCTTTACAAAAATTTTTTTTCGGAAAACTTTTGTTCGGTATGTGACTGTCTGGTTAGTGCGGATATGGACTTATAAAAATGCGGATAAAAAAGCGCATACTTTTTCAAGAAGAAGCAAAAACGTAAAAAAACGGACGAAAACGTACGAAAAACGGATACTGTGTAAATTCACCTTAATTAGTTACGTTGGGCGTGCCCAGGAGAGAGTAGGCCTACTAACTTCACTTTGCGGCTAATTTTGGAAAAACGCTGACTCTTAAAATTGAGTAATCACTCTGTCAAGTTTTACAAGAATTTGCTTTTGAAGCAAGCTTGGTAGCTTGTTTTAGGGAGTAAGTTAATTGCTGCTGCTGGTCGAATCGGTAGCCTATTTTCGGTAGCTTTTTTTGTTAAAATAGGCCTAGAAGCCAATGCTACTAACGGTAACAATCCAACAAAACGTTGATATACGCCAAACGCTTATTTATTTCGTTGTTCTTCTTCCTAAACAGCTGCCATGACGCAAAAAAGCATGTGATGATGAACAGATACTCGTAGCGTCGTAGGATGCAATCAATTAAGTTACCACAAATGAGAAATATCTGGAACCAATGGGTTAATAAATCAGCAGACCTTGCATGATTTAAAGCTATGCTGTCAAGCATGTTAACTGAAATCAGGGATACGTTAGGACATCGGATAACGCTAGTTGCTGCAGCACGCTCTGTTTTGTTGTTCCGCTTCATTCTGATATTTGCAAATATTATGTACGGAAATTACGGATGCTGTGTGCATACAAAACGTGCGAAATTTGCGTAACCGTTTTTGTCCGTTTCCGTACTGAAAAGCGTATACGTTTTACGTACGTAAAAAACGTATGAAAATGCGCATTGCGGATACTGTGTAAAGTCACCTTTAGTGCGGATATGGACTTATAAAAATGCGGATGAAAAAGCGCATACTTTTTCAAGAAGAAGCAAAAACGTAAAAAAACGGACGAAAACGTACGAAAAACGGATACTGTGTAAATTCATCTTTACTCAATCAGAGTCAGCGCTTTTCCAAAATTAGCTGCGGAGTGTTACTGTAGTCTTTGAATGAAGTCGGCTTATAAGAGAGATTTGAGTTTGTATTGGATTTAAGTCAGAATTAATGGTGAAATAGCCTAGTCCAGAGTCTCTTTTCTTATATTGGAGCCTAATATTACCTGATACGCTAATGCTTAACTACCATAAAAGGGTCTAGTAAATGTTGGTAATTGTAGCCTAGCCTTTGATATATTTGTAGAATTGATGCACATTTGTATCATACTCGATACTGTAAAGTCAGGTTGGGCAGTAATTTTAGGAAAATGGGATTCTTCAACTTTCAAGTGAACTGCAGCTTCAAACATAAAAGGTAGAGTGTTGAAAACACGTAAATATTATTCAGCAGGTCTGAAGTGGCTAGTCAGCTAGTGTTACCGGTACATTATTTAACGCCCGTAGAAGAAGAAATACGGTAAGAGAACAAAAAGTTAGTGCTCATTTACGTTGTAGCATAGCCTTCTCTTCATTGTTTAAATTGCAGTATTGTTAGGGTTTGATTTTGTGTCTGGGTTAAGAGTAGCTTTAGGGTTAAAGCTAGGGTTTGAGTTTGGGTTACTTACCGTAGGTTTAGGGGGGTGACGCTAAGTATGAGCCGCCTTTTTTTTGTGGAAGTTCTGTGGTTGGTGTATGAACGTGCATGTGCTCTCTCTGATCTAAGCTATTCACCGAATGTAGCCCTAACCCTAATGAGTGCACGCATGAGAGGAGCGAGAGTGTGCACGCTCATACGCGAGTCACAGAGATTCCAAAAAAATTGGACGGCTCATAAGGTAGGCTACTTAACGACATCCGGTTTAGGGTTGGGGTTATAGTTGAGAGCTAGGATAGCAATTTTCATATTCATACATAACATAACATCTCTGATCTGACATTAATAAATTAGCAGCAGCCTCTGCCTATTGCTCAGGCTATACAGCTATACACACAGTATACCGGTAGGTTATATAATGCCAGTAGCCTACTGTTTTGAAATAACAGTATTTAAATGGTAAAGCTTTGATCAGATATACCTTTTTGGTTGGTTTAGACATACCTTTAATTATAGGCTACTTGCTGTCTTACGCCAAAGTGTGTAACAAGTTTGTTGAGCCCATCTTCACATCCTTGTGTCCAGGCAACACAGCTGCTTTCAAAAAAATGTTATAGCAGTGGCGAGCTGTTGGCAACACTGTCTGATTTTGACTGCACAAGATTTGAACCATAGACCTCCCGCTCCAGAGATGAATGCTGATTACTGTAATCAAATGGCCAGTGCCGTAACAAGCTTTGGGGCTCAATTTTTATAGTAAATGACTCTATTGAAAAAAGTGCTTTTCTTCCTTTTTTTTTTTTATGGCAGCATGGTTTGGATAAATCATCATAATAAAGCAGATTTTAACAAGCTTTGGTGCAAAGTTTCAAAATTTACTTTGGGTGCTACATTTAGTATTAAACTTGAGCCATGCAAAAATCATCTCATGTCTTTCTACAGTATTCTATTTTGTATTAATACTGTATGTATTATTGTGCAAAATTTGATTAACATCATCAAGTATTTTTTAAAGCTTAACATTCAGAAAGATGACAATAACCCTTTGAGAATGCTGATGGTAGTGATGCAAATCTTCCGCTTTTCAGCGAAATTAGCCGATTTTTCGACCGAATGGGTCATTTTTGTGAATCGTCCAGAATCGATGAGAAAAATTTAGGGGTGTTAGGTGGGAGTTGGGCAACTGTGAATCTGCTTTCTTTATTTAAAGGATAAATAAGCTTTGTTTTTGCAATAACAGAGTTACGATTATAAAAACGTTATGTTTTCAAAGTTACTACTTCATTGAAAATTTACAGCTTCAGGGAAAAAGCGCTAAACAGCAGTGCAAGAAAAAAAAAGGAATTGAAGATTAGGAGAAAGAGCAAAACGTTTATTTTTCAGTGGTTTTCTTCTTACATTAAATCAAAGCCATTGCGTAACGTGGCCAAAAAGCACACCGGTTTTTGCAGCAAGAAAAGTTTCTCTATTGGGTCCACGACTTTTTGGCGTGACCATTTTGGTGTGGACCTTTTCTGCACCAATATCTGGTGTTTTTTGATTAACCCAAAGTCTAACCCTAAATAACTGAACTGTCAAAGAGCATCGAATTGGCGCCGAAATGATCTGTGCAGAAAATGTTCGGCAATGAAATTCGTGGCACCGAAATGGTTGCACCGAAAAAACGTGATCCCTCTTTCTTCACGCGATTTTTTGCTTTGAAAAATAAAGGTACGGATGTTGTCTAAAATCCATTTTACAGCTGAAGCGCGGCAAAAATTGTTCGTTTTTCTTTGCTAGTTGTGACGCTGTGCATTTGACTTGTTTTTGATAAGCTGTCAAGAAAAAAAAAAAAATCGCCACACTTTGCTGCGGTGCAAAATGAGCTTTATATTTTGTGATCTTTTTTCATTACAAAAAAAAAAACAATAACTGAAATTTCAAATTACATTTTTTCATTCATTTTCAGTGTTTTGGTCTTTAAAACTTTGTTGCTAACTCCGAATTCGAATTACTGAAGCCAGCGTTGTTCGTAAATGCGCCTCTGCCCCTCCTCCCCAGAGCTAGGCCCACAACAAAATCTTAGTAGGTCCTTAGCTAATATTAACAAAATAAATTGCCAAATTCTTAATGACGTTCAATTTTCTCAACTTCTGCCGTCAAATAGTAGACCCTCTGAAGCTTTTCCCCCAGGCACAAATCTCTTGTTACGCCACTGGTTTTTTCCTCTGTTGATGTAGGGAAAAGGTTTATTAGTTGGGCAGTTACTAATTTGTCTTAAACTGGATACTTTCCAAAAATTTTGTCGAAGCATAGCAGTTTTGAACCCAAGTTGATTTCTATCCATTGTTTGAGCTTGATTGTATGTGAATCTCCTTAAGACGATACATTGTTTAATTGAAATAGTCATTGGCTGCTTCAGGAAACCAGCAAGGCTTGCAGTTTTGCCCGTTTTACGTATTGGATATTTTATATCTTATTTGTTGCCTATCTACTATTTGATACATTCATTCCATGCAATCATGCCCTGAATGATGAATTTTGTTCCTAAGATTTCAATACGTATTTATTGATTTGAAACTATGATGGAATGGGTGTAAAGAATTGATTGCCGTCTTTGGTTGTCATGGGGCCAAAACGTTAATATTAAGTTTCTCCGTTATGCGACGTTTGTTTATTGCACGATTTTGACTCGATATTTTTAGATATGTTTGGCCCTTCAGTCATATAAAGTGGCGTTTACGTCTGTCAAAAATTGTCTGGTTTTGGTGTGCGGGATACACGTTCTCTCGGTCGTGTCGCAAATTACAGTAGTGGTTGAATTAGCTAAAAGCTTGCTATGGTAGACTGCTTTTTGAAGATCAAATTGTTGCAACCTCTTGCAGGTTTAGGCTTGTAAAATGCTTTCATAATTGATACCCTATTTTACAGGAAGTTGTTTGGATTTTGCAACTTATTCGCCATAGCGTGTTAATGTGTATTAAAGTACATGCACACATTGGCACATACTTGTACATCACAGTTGGAGTTAAGCAAGTTTAAAATCTGTAGTTTTTTACGTTCTTTCTAAAGAACTCTTTAGTTGCGGCACTTTGAATTTAGAAACATAGATAAAAATTTGTTTCTCTAAACTCAATTGTTATCTTGGCTAATTTGAATTTAGTTTGATTGTTTTTGAATAAATGTGTACAGCATGCCTGTATTATTTTGTGGATTTAAGTCTAGCTACCTATTTTGATCAATATCGCATTTATTTCTAGGACGTCACTTGCAGCTCTATTTGTACTTCAGCTGTAGTTTCATTATGAAGTCTTTTTAGAGTCGCAGAGCAATGGCTAACCGTGCTGGAATTGTTTGTGTCTTTATTGCAAATTAATTTCTCACAGACAATTTGCCACGATGGTGTAATCAATTTGAATGCTATGTGGCTTCACTGATTCTGGGCTGCAAATCTAAAGCGAGTTTAAGTCGCGTACTGCACAACATTTAAACAATTGCATATCGCATAGTGCTTTCATGTATTGATGACAATTGTCCCTGATTGCTATAGCAGATATAAAATGGTTGCTATTCCTAAAGCTTCTGGATTGCGCTCCGTGCCCCTGCTTGATGGGTAAGCTTACTGTTTTTTCCAAACACGTATTTTTTTTGCCTTGGTTTTGACACAACTAATCGTAGTTACTCGATTTTTCTCGTTTTTGCACTTGATCTTGTGGCTCGATCTGAGTTGATAGATGTGGACTTCAGTGATGATTGCATTAGCAAATCTACCATAGCTTTTGACGCTCATTTAGGTTGGTCGGGTGAGCTTCAGACATTGCTACACAATCTTTGTTACTGCTCGTGGACTTTTTTCAATGATGTTTGCATCATTGATAATATATACAATCTTGTGGGACGGTCAATGGGGGTCTGGGAGGTTTTGCCCCCAGACGTTGATAGCATATTTTTAAAAAGCTCGCCGATTTTTTGTAAAGCCGTTTGCATCACTCTGATGGTGAAGGTGATTATCCAAATAGAAAAGACTTGCATGGCTTGTTTCATTTATCTTCCTTCCATGGAAGTTCATGTTAACACCAGAATGTTTTAGTAAAAGAAAATATTGTTGAATGTTTTGCAAATCTGTCCAGTACATGTTATGTTGCTCATATACCAAAAGCATGGTAAAGCAGTACCCTGACCATAGTAACCATAGTTGACAAAACTCTGACCATAGTAAGTGGCTATTAGATGGTTCTCGTATCATACCTACACTCCTAGAGTGTCTTGCAGAAGTTTTATTTTAAATTAGGCCTAAGTACCTTGCGAAATATCAGATATTGAAACTTTAACTCTAAGTCTTTTTTATCCTAATAATTTGTTTTTGTATCAACATTTTCGAAAGGTATGCTCTTCATCAGTATGTGATTGTGGTGCTAATGTGCAGTCTTCTTTTCATATTCTGTACTGTGTGCGAATGCAAACCTTCACTGGCCAGCTCTGAAACAATAAATCAGATAAGGGCTGTCTGCTAGGTGGAAGCTAACTCTGATCTATTGCCTGATAATTTTTCTACTACCTTGCTTAATTACAGCAGAAAAGGCAATTTTGTAACTCTCTTTATGGAACGAGTTAATGTCTGCTAAGAGTATTTGCAGCAACATGTAAATAGTTTAAGCTGATCAACTATTCATAGTTGTTTTTGTCTTGTGTACTGTTTTCGAGGATTTACTACATTAATGAAGTACTGTGTAAGTGCTGACTTGCAATCTCACATGCACCAAAGCATATTGCATAGTATTTACCTCATTTTGGTTACTTCATATAGCACATGTTTTCAAAAAAACTGTATTGGGCAATATTAGGGTTGTTTTGAAGGAATTGATTGGTAGGGTCATTAGATGCATGTCAATTTTTGACTCAAGCTGAGGTTTTCATTATTGTAATAGTAACTTACTACATTACATGTAACTTCAACTCGTTGACTTGTCTTAATTTCCTGCTGTTATTCTTATGTTTTTCTCTTAATTCACCTTTTGTGATAATAGTATATCTTGCTAGTGGGAGTGAGTAAATTATCCTCGTTTTCCTAATGCGCAAATTTGCTGATTTGTCCCTAATGCGCAATCTAATCGCTAGCCTGCTTAATTTTCATCAAAAGCCTAAACTCACCAGGCAGTTAACACATAACGCTCTAATGAAACCCTAAACGTGTAAACTATGTTAATTGACAAACTATAACTATGTAACCGAACCCTTTTTTTCCTCACACTCACAACCTCAATAAAATTTTTGTTTCAAACTTTTTCTGTTCTTCGATTAACTTTGGTATATTACAGCTTACAGGAAGCCTAGACGAACCGCTGACATGACATTACATGCAGAAGAACTCCGTCTTTTCAGTGTTGGAATGGATGAAAATATTCTCCGTTTCTCAACGACAACAAATACCAAAACGCGCATTGGAATCGCTTTGTTGCGCGTTAAAATAAAAATCGAATTTTAATTGAGCAAATTACGTTTATGACGCAATAGAATGCGTATTTATGGCGTGGCTAGGTTAACCAATGAAATTATTAGTTAATAATCTGCTTGCTTGTGATGTTTTCGCGGGTGATATAAAAAATGGCGGGTTGTCATCCTCGCAAGAAAAAGACGTTAAGTAAAGTAGGGTTAATTAAAGGAGGGTTAAGGAAAATAATAAAGAAGACTTAAGGATATTTTATTTTGGTAATTTGGAAATAGGTAGCATCAAATCAGTCGCAAAAAAAATCTAGCTAGATATTCTAGGGCTGGTACTCAGGATTGACGCCAGAGTAGAGTGCTTATGAAGGGTCAGGCTCGACACCAAGGGGGGGCATTTCGGGGCCGTACCCCCTCAAATTACCGCTTGCAGTACCCCAAGCTAGAAGTGTGCCCCGAAAGAAAGTAACAGGTCAGGTGCCTGTTACTTTCTTTTCCATCTCTGTTATTCTATGGAGAGAGTGGCAAAGCGCAATTTAAATTTGCAACCACTATTATGCTTCTACAAAACATCCAACAACTTGTTTTTTCGCAGCTAAATTTACTTCGAAATTTATCGCCCTACATTTGAACCTTAGGCTTTCTGCTCCAGAGACGAACGTGTTGCCTTTAGACCAACTAGTCAGTACATATAACATATATTGGACATAACTATTTATATTACCATTGTGCATTTTTTATTATTTAATGTTTGTTTTTTGAGCAAAAAAAAAACAAAATTTCTGTTCTGTTGTACGAAAAATAGCAGAAATTAAAACATGGTTCGTTCGGTCGGTCGTTCGAGCTTCCCGTCATACCGTATGTCCGGGAAGGATTCTTGCAGCAGCTGGTTGTATCTTCATCCAGTCCATCAGTACCGCGAGGTGGAAAGTAGAGCAGACAGTGTATTGTTATGTAGGCTAGCTAGCCCGTATGGTTCTCAGAGCCACACTTACATGCCGCAGTTGTAGCCATGCCCTAGTTGTGCACAGAAGAATGGAAACGCAAATACCAGAGCGTAGACGATTCAGTCGGATTCAGGAGCGTCTTGGTAGTTGCATTTCTGACAGCAAAGCATCAATATTGGGAATAAACTGACAAAGTCTGGTGTTACGATTACTCCAATCAGTGGTTCAAGAATGTACCGCCCAGTCCGTTGCCTTAGATTAAAACAGGATGTTGTGAAATAATATTATTATTTGGCTAGTTTAAAAATCGACCAATATAGACCTTTTAGACTCAGCAGTTTGGTCATAAATAACAAATAAGAAATCAAGCACATTATATTATGATGTCATCAGTTACGCCATCAATTGGTCATTGACTTTTTTCCTCGAACGCGTTGTCAAAAAAGAAAGTTTATTATATTTCCTTCAATTCAATCATTCTTTTATTAACATCATTTGCTTAACCATAATAAAACAGTGCTAGGACGTCATCAAGGACATTATAATTTATCACTTGACTCTTTTATTATCTCTTGCCTTTCTGAACTTAGTAACTTACGTATGATATGGATAGTTTTTTGGCAATTTCATTGCTTTTAAAATCATAAAGCACCATATATTAGTGCTTTATGAACTTTTATATAAAAAATTTAGAAATAATTGAAGATATCATATTATGACGTCATCAGTGACATCATCAATTAGTCACTGATTAGTTTTCCTTAAACATTTTTCAAAAAAGCAAGCTAAGTATTTTGATTCAATGCGATCATGATTTTATTAACATGAGTCGCGTAAATCATAATCAAAAAGGGCTATGACGTCACAGTGACGTCATTAATTACAAATTTACTTTTTTCAATAATCTTTTTTAAATGTAAAATAACATTTTGAATAAATCATACCCCAGCTCTAGTAGTCATTTGCGTGATGTCCAACAGTTAATTATGCGTCGATATACTGCGCAATGCGCATTACCAAAAGCGCATTGCGCGTTACGGAATGCGCAATTACGCATTAAAATATTTAGCCTAATGCGCAATTTTTTTTCCCAAATGCGTAACTTTTTTATTTCTGGGCGGATCGAGCTGAAATTTTATGTGAATAATCTGTAACACCACAAAAGTTATCCCTCCAAATTTGATTTAAAAATTCGCTAAAATAAAACCACTAGGGCAAAGTTGAGCTGAAACCGCTGCGCATTAGGTGAACGACTATACTATTTAAGAGAATATATATTTAGATTTAACTATGTCTTTCACTCAAATTTTGCATTTGGCATACCATAATGAGATATTATCTTTAATTGATAACCAACCCTCACTTTGCTGAGCCTTTCACCATAGAATGCTTCCTTATGGTTTTTTTGTCTATTGTATTGTCTGTGACTGTTTGTAATTAATATTTGGTACCATACATTTTTTGGGAGAAAAATTTTATTACTGCTGTTTGATTGAGGTTAGTGGGGACTTCGTGTAGGCGCGTAGTAGGCCTACCTTTGTTTTTGTTCGCGAATTTTGGCAGATGAGGATTGATTTGCTCATAACAGCAAACGGTTAAATGTAGAAAATTGAAATTTGGACTCAACATGGAATTAATGAATGTGTCATATGTGCCAATGATCGGGATCCAAAGTCATGTGATTGTGAATTGATACACAAAAAAAATGCAATTTTTGGCTTGGAAAGTTATTAATCCGCTTATAACTCCAAAACCACTTGGCGTGCACAGCTGAAATTTGTACACAATGTTGGTAATTATGAATGGTTTCTGCAAACCGAGTTTGTGGGCACCTGGTCACGTGACAGAAATGTTACAGGCCGAAAATGGTCAGAAAATGGACGATTTTGAACCGATATATCTCAGTAAAACTGATTTTGATGGAAAATGATTTGGGGTTTTTGAGCACACTATCAACCACCTTTGTTTTGGTAATGTTTGTTGATTCCAACTTAAAATACTATTTTTCTTGTTGTTTTTTTTTTTTACTATGTTTTTTCTTTTTTCTTATTCTTCTTTGGCTATCTACTTTTAAACCACTAAATGCACTGTATTCAAAGTTTGAGCGATTAAAGATGTCTGGGAGGACTAGTGCGGGTATGAAATTGGGGGTGTCAGGTTTGAGGGATCCCCTCAATTGGGTCCTTCAAAATTTTGAGCTTTTAAACCATTAGAGCTAGATGGATCAAATTTTTGGAATGGGTAGATATCAGAAATAAGCTAAACCTAACAAAAATTGGGTATTTCAAAATGGGAAATTTTCCCCAAACAAGGCCCTCCAAATTTTGAACTTTTTAACCTTTTAAGCTGGACACATGAAATTTTTAAGTTGACTAAACATAGCGAAAAAGTAATATTTGGCAAAATTTGGTGGTACTAAAATCAGCGATCTCCCTGAAACATGGCCGCCAAAATTTTGATTTCAAACGGTTAGAGCTAAATGGATCTGTGGTGACCAAGTGAATTTAATATTTGTTCTTGTATAAATGTCTGTGTTATCCGGTTATTGGCTCATATCGCTCATTGCAATGGGTGATATTGTGTAATGAATAGGAATGTTCATTCCAGAATACCAAATCCATTGGAACTGGTTCCAAAATTAAACCGGTTCCAAATTATGGAATCAGAATAGTAAAAGTTTGTTAAGATGTGCTGCTTCCGCATTGTTTGCGTAAAAATGTCATTGATCGTGCACTGCTCAGTCAGTAACAAGGGCAAACAGCAAATAGATATTGCACAGATGGTGCTCTATGCATGCATTGTGCAACCACGAGTAATAGCAGGTTTGTACGACTGGGGTCCTTGACAACTGACTGCGACAAACTGACCGCGAACAACGCCGATTGGGTGAGAAGGGCGATCCTAAATATATTTTTACTATCCCCATAGCCATCTTGCCCAAACTTTCACTTTGTGACGAAATGACTGCAACAAAATCAATGACAAAATCATGTAACGAAATCATTGCTTCGCGGTCAGTTTGTTCACGGTCAGTTGACTTGGCTCGGTACGACTGTATGGCATACATGTGTGTGCGAGCAATGCATTTCAATGCTAACTCCTTATTCTCTTTTAACTCTTGGTGTTTCTCGTTCAATGAAAATTGACGTGTTCTTTCTCTTAGCAGCAAAAGGCAAGGATCTTTTCTTCATCACAAGGAAAAAAGCAAAAAAATGGTGATCAACAAGTGGTTATAACAATGCATTAATGCCGTAATTGGAACAACCGATGCTCGAGTGTCGTGTTCTTTTGTTGTTACTCAGCCATTTTCAAACTAACAAATGCGACGTGTCAGACTTTTGCATATAACTCAAGAACGGCTAGGTCTAGCTACCTGAGATTTTGACAGCAGTTTGAGATTAATGAGTTGAATGTTTGTACCAAATTTTAAGGCATTTAGTCTTGTGACTTTGGTTTTAGAACCCAAAAACCACCGCAATAGTTTTTTGTGAAAAGCGGTCTCTTTCAAAAACGGCTGGAGTACGGCAAACAATATTTTACTTTGATTGGTTATATCTCTTAAGATACCCTTTCATCCCAACCAACCCACTTTTGGCTGCGGTGAAGTTTTTTTCCTTTTTTTTTCTTCCTTAATCTTGTATGCTCTTCTTCTCCAAAACCACAAAACATCGAAATCAAATCTTTGCATAAAGTTGTTAAGCTGCAAACACAATTTGCGTCTTAGCTGCAATCTTTGCATAAAGTTGTTAAGCTCCCAAAATTTTTTGGATCCACCCCCCAAGGACCTCCAATCTGGGGGCTCAAAATATCAATTTTTTGAATGGCTTTAACTAGGGTGCCAGTTTTTTTTTGACATCAGAAAATATTTAAGAGACAAATATTTTGACATGTTTTAAGGATACTCCACCTTATAGGATCACCCAAAAATCAATTTTTTAAACAGCTTAAGCTAGGGTGCCATTTTTTGATATCAGTAGATATTTATCAAACAAATATTATAACATAGTTTGGGGGTACTACCCACGGGGACACCCCAAATGGACCCCCTTCAAATCACTTTTTTAAACAGCTTAGTCTAGGGTGCCAGTTTTTTTTTGATAACACTATTTTTTGAATGGCTTAAGCTACAGTGTTAGTTTTTTTTTAAATCAGTGGATGTTTAAGAAACAAATATTTTAACTAAGTTTGGAAATATCTCTCTCGACAGAAACTTCCTAAATGGATCTTTAAAGTCAAATTTTTGAACAGTTAAGCTAGGGCACTAGTTTTTTGAAATCTGTAGACATTTGCATTGGTCGTTCAAAGCGGTTTCTCTTCAGCAAGCTCCCATGTAGTTGATATAGCCATTACTACTGCAACTCGGTGGTAGCGATATTGTTGTAAATTACTATTAATTTTCGTCAGAAATTGAATGATTTTGATATTTTGAAATAGGATTCGATATTCTGGAAAGATTCTTGAGTTAAAAAAAAAAGATCCGAAATTGTTCTAGAATATGCAGATATTCTGAAGTGAACATTCCTGGTAATGAACAGATATGGTGAGACAAAAGGAATTTAATTAATGTTGTTTTTGTTCTTGCTTTTCTTTGTTCACTGGCTGTATATATGCCGCTGCTTAGCTTCATGTCATTATTAATACAATTATTATTGTTATTATTATTACTTTATTAAATTCCACTTGTGCATAACGTTGTGAGACGCATTGCGTGCTCACCACTAAATTGGTGCACCGTGTTCGTGTGAGGAGCATCTGGAGGGGTGCTCTTTGTGAAGTTAAGAACCTTTCAACAAATCAGGCTTGAAAGGCATAGAACGAGAAGACAAGGAGAAGTATTTTTGAAGCAAGAATACAAAGAAGAGAGAAAATCTCACAAGAAAACTTTGTTACAGTGAGAGAAAAATTGTGCTACGAACTGATACAGTAGTTAATGCGATATTACATTTTTAATGCTTGGCTGAACTTTTTAAGAATGACTTTTTATGCGCTTTAAAAGAAAACCTGCCGTGCCTCACCGGTTTTAGAATAGTGAAGCCGCCAAGTTATGGCGAATCATAAAAAGGCGATTAAAAATAACTTTAAATTAGTTGAATTTTTGGAGAGGAAAAAACAACGTCGATCAACAAGCAGGTCCATGATCACAACATCACAGGAATTGCACTGGTGAGCATCCACGACCGGTTTCGTCCTTGCTCAAGGGACTCATCAGGCAGAAGAACAACGAGAAAACCAAATTAAGCAATGCAGTGACGGAGAACATAACTTGCAAATCAACATCATGCATAGGCATCACGCCAAGCGAGTGTTCCTTGTCAAAAGAACAAAGCTATAGGGACCCCAAGTAAACTATCAAGAACTACAAAAACCACCAAGGGAACCACAAGGGTACCAGAGATATCGCACCTCCGGGCGGGGAACCATAGCGAATCAATGGAGAGGAAAAAACAACGTCGATCAACAAGCAGGTCCATTATCACAACATCACAGGAATTGCACAGGTGAGCATCCGCAACCGGTTTCGTCCTTGCTCAAGGGACTCATCATCAGGAACATTCGCTTGGCGTGATGCCTATGCATGATGTCGATTTGCAAGTTATGTTCTCCGTCGCTGCATTGCTTAATTTGGTTTTCTCGTTGTTCTTCCGCCTGATGAGTCCCTTGAGCAAGGACGAAACCGGTCGCGGATGCTCACCTGTGCAATTCCTGTGATGTTGTGATCATGGACCTGCTTGTTGATCGACGTTGTTTTTTCCTCTCCATTGATTTGCTATGGTTCCCCGCCCGGAGGTGCGATATCTCTGGTACCCTTGTGGTTCCCTTGGTGGTTTTTGTAGTTGAATTTTGTTATTGAGCAACTAAAAAAGAAAAAGAAGCCCAAACCCAATTGTATGTTTGCAAGGTACGTAGGAATCGTTATCAAACCATGCATAGCGATGCAAATGATAGAGAGGCTAACAAGCTTACATTTCGTTGACTATGCAAAGCTTAAGTCATTTTTTCCTTTAGCCTGAACAATCGTCTTACTGTCTCAGATTTGAGGCGGAGCAATTTGGAATTTTTATTATGGGGTCATTCCATGCCAAACGATCTGGACCCTCCAGCTTGACCCTTTTCAAATTTGTTCAAAATCTGATAAAATGTTGTATGGCATCATTGACCTTCCAACTGAAAATTTTAGCTCAATATCTTTAGTACTTTTGAAAATATGACGATTTTAAATTTGCTACCCCCTCACGATGGCGAGGGCTTGGTCATTTTCGGCCATTTTCAAAAGCGCATTTATGTAAATATAAAAACAATAAAAAGCTGATTTTTTCTGAATTGATCAACTTTCAGCTATATTTCATACAACAAGTGTCAAAATGGCACAGGCTTATAGCATGATAGAAATAGGGGGTGCCAAAGTGTTCACATTTTGACCCGAGAACAAAATTTTGGTCAAGTTTGAACACCTGCATCTCTCATATGAAGCATGGCATTGCTCTTTTTTTTAGCATGGTAGTTCCCTATCTACTGGACATCAACTTTACCAATTTGGATAGAAAACACTGCTTTCAAAAAAAAGTTATTTTACTTTAAAGTATGCACCAGCGGCAAAATTGCAAAAAACATGCCATTTTGTGGTGGAAAAATGGCCCCGTCTGACACTGTTTTCATCAAAAATTTATTTTAGAGTGGAAAGAGGTTTTCTCAAAGTACTTACACACCAAAATTCAAGTTTGTTTTGAAACTGCAAAGGGGTGAGATTCAGTCACTTTTCATCTTTGTAATTTTCTCTTAAATTTGAAAAAAAAATGAAAAAAATTATCCTTGACATATGATGTAGATAAAAAATTTGACATGTTGTTCAAGAAGTTTAGGCTCAATTGATTACTAAAACTTTTAACCTGTTACTGCTTATTGTTTAGATGCAATTTTGAATCAAATATGCTACTAGATGGCATATTTGGTTAGGTAGCACGTGTTTTTGCTTTCATATTACTCGCTCATTTTTAGTAGCCTGAAATTACAAAATTTTGAATATTCTTATAGCTAAATCTAATTTGGCTGTTAAATATTTTAACAATACAACTTTGGACAACAGTTTCGTGTTCATTATTGTAAACTTATCTAGGCTGGCCAAAAACTAAAAGATTGCTAAAAATGATATTTTTTCTAAAGTGCCAAATTCGACAACAGTACATCACACAACAGCATCACAAAAACTTTGGGGATATTGCAAGCCAATAAATAAAGATTATGTTTTGTGCAACTGCAATTTGCACTATAGTATGCAATGTGTCCCACTTTCTTTAGAGCATTTTCATTGTACATAATAAATCAAGAGTTCTGTCCGGCAGCAAACAATTCTAAAATGTTATCATACTTTGTGGCAGCCAACATACTTTCTTCCGCTGTGTCCTTTTAATTGAGGTGGAGCAATTATGGTTAACATATCTATAAATGGCACCCAACAATCGTTTTGAAGATCTTGTGGCCATGTCGAAACCAAATGATTTCGCTTCATGAACTTGATATAAGTGTCTTTGTTTTGATCCGATCGTTCAATTACAGCACCAATGTACCATACTCTGGGATACAAGCAAGCAGCATATTTTTCAGGTTGTAAATTTTGATGTAGCTGCTCATGTGACTGAATTGAAGTAACATTATCATTATTGTAAAGTTTCACTTAATAGCTTCTTTTCATCTGGTGACAGCCTTTTCATTGCTGAAGTTGAATTGGATTGAGGGGTGAAGCAGTGATGAGATCTAGAGCAAGAAACAGTTGCACACCTTGAATATTTTCGTTCCAATTCTTAAGCTTTGATATTGCTAGTAACTTTTTCTTTGCTCATGTAGAAAAAATTATTTCAACAATGTTGGGTTTTCATGGAAACATTTGATTAGGGTCTCCCCAAATGAGGCTGCCAAAATTTAAAACTTTTTAACCATACACTCTAGACAATTGAAATTTTTTGGATTGACAGTTACGAAGACTGTATCTACATTACAATAAATAATAGTATCAAATTGTTTGCGAAATATATTGCCAAATTTTCTTCCTTTTAAAACCATAGCTTTTTTAACTCTTAATTTTCTAATTTTGTACTTTTGTATCTTTCAGCACTTTTAAATTGATTTGTACAATCTAAACTTTTTGAATTAAGTAGATATACTTCCTCAACTTCAGCGTAAGTAAAATAATGATGCAAGAGCCAACCATTACTGGATGGTGCAATAACATGAAACTCTAAATATTTATTACTGTATTGTGCTGCACATTCACCAGTTGAGTAAGGCTAATTGCCATTCAAGAAACTATTTTAAGCTGATAAGGCAGCATGGCACACTAAAAGTGCAAATATACATAAATTTAACTTCATCTGGCTTATTTTCAATGCCAACATGAGTGGCAGTGCATTTGAAGTTGAGCACTGAAAACACCAATAATCAGTAAATCTGTAATCAATAATTTGGCTGTAACTTTATTTCTGTGCGTTTTCATGGCCAAGTTCTTTTTAATGGAGATATAAATGTGCTGTTTCTGCGACTTTTATGCTAAAAACGAGCTTTCTAGCATATGTGATTAGTGAGATATGGCAGAATTGGCTATTTTAAGCCGGTTCGATCAAATTGCGTGACCACTAGAGGGTGCAAGAACTCAAAATTGCGACAGAAATATTTCACAGTGTATTTGGGGCCATTTATCAAGACCACTTTTTTAAATTCAAAAATTTTTATTTTTACTCCACCGTATTCTAAATAAATTTTTGAATTTGTGCATTGTTGAGCTACTGTTTAAATATAAGTTCTTTTAAAAGAACCCAAAATTAAGAAATTTTGACGTACTGCAAGTAGAAATTTATTGTCACATACCTGTAATCAAAATGATGATGATCATTGATGATATTAGCAGATTGTCTAACGATGCTTTGCATCAGTTTAACAAAATTCAATCAAGCAATGAAAGATAAAAATGTCGTGAAGCATTAATTGCATTGTACAGTATCAATAGCATAGTGATACTTTAGACTCAGCACATAAGCACAAAATTCTGTGAAAGTAAGGCTTAGGTTAAGGACAAAGATAGACTTGAACGTTTGTGGTTTAGGTTAGGTAATTTTCGTGCTAAAACAAATTCCACTAAAAATAAATCAGGAGTGAATATTTCATCAAAAAATTTTAAGTCGAAAAGAATAAAGTGATGATGAGAAATATTTACTCACATTTTTTCATGTAAATTTGGAAAAGGCTTGGCACACATTTCATGCACGCAGACACTTTGTAGTAATATCTAACCTTCAAATATAATAGTCAAAATAAAAATTTTCAAGAACTAGTGATGTCAATGGAATCTAAGAGCTAAAATTGGTTAGATTTGAGGTTAGTTGTGGTGGAAACTTTTAAGTTTGAGTTAGATTTGGATAAGAATTTGTAAAGTGGTATATAAGTTTCAAGTGAAATAGTCTCCTCCAGATAAATTTTGCTTTTCTGAATGTCTTGACGAAAAGGTTTACCGAATTACCATAGTTACCAGTACCTATGGGGTGCTACTATAACATACAAGGACCAAATAGAAACTCAAACCCTAACTCATTTCATTCTTTTGGTCCTTGTGGTCCTGTATGTTTTAGTAATACTGCTGCTTGAGTTGCAAACTTGATTGAGTTTTATTCAAGTTTAGCCTGTTTTAATAAGCTTGAGTTCTCTAATTTAATTTTTTTTAGTTCAAGTTCGATAAGAATATCAAGTTGTTGAAGTTCAGGCCGACATAAATACTAAGTATCCAATTATTGAATTTACAAGACTGAAAGAGATACTGCTCTAGAACGGTTGTATTATAGAAATGGAGAACTATTTAAGATATACGATAAACAATGCCCCAAACCTTGTTTCACTCGTCCCCTTGTTCATAAAAATATTTTTAATTCTTTGATTTCATATCGTTAATAACCCTGCATTTTGAAATTTATTGACATCAGATAAAGATGACTTTGCTAAATTTTTTGCAGAATAAGGATTGCAATATTCGATAATCTAGCATCATATTGCTTGTTATGCAAGGAATTGGCAATTGACAACATTTCTTGTCCAATAAGCAACCGTGTGTGTGCAAGAAATGTGCAAAGTTTTCTTTTCAGATGTGACAAAGTTTGAAATTCTGGGTTGCCAATGGTACGGAGTCAAACTAATTGAATTTATTTTTTGCGGATAAGGGTAATTGTAAAACAGGTCCCTGACAAACAACTGATTGCAACAAACTGACCACAAACCAAATGGCATCGATTGGCTGAGAAGAGCAATCATAAAGATATTTTACTATACCCAAAGCCGTCTTGCCCAAACCCTCACTTTGTGACGAAACTGTTGATTTGCAGTCAGTTTATTCGCGGTCAGTCAACTTGGGTTGTAGTAAAACAAGGTGTGGGGTCCTTCAATATTACCTCAAGTAGTTCTCATTTTTCGGTAAAACAGATCATGAACAGTGTCTTCTTAATCAACAAAAATTATTTCATTCTGACAATTTTTGGTTTTGAAATGTTTTTGTAATAATCTTGAACAGTTTAATTTTAGTTCAAATTTGAATTTACAAAAATTGTTTGTTTTTATTTAGTTTGGCAAAACGATCGAGTTTTTGTGACTTCAAGTTTGCAGCTGTGACTGCTACCCATGTACCTTGCAGGTAACATCAACTAAACAAAAATTTTCGAAATAAATTTTGACATTGACGGCCATTAAAACTGTAAGGAATTCAAACTTCATTTTCTCTTTTAATAAGTTTAGAATGATTGATGTATCTGGTAAGGTTTGTCTTGTTACTGGAGCCTCTCGTGGCATTGGTCGTGGTGTTGCATTGCAGTTAGTCACTCATGGAGCCACTTGCTACATCACTGGTCGGAGTTTGGAGAGTTTAAAGCTTGTTGAAGATGAAGTGAAAGCAAGAGATTTAACTGGAAAACTCATAGCAGTTAAATGCGACCATTCATGTGACAAAAATGTTGAGATGTTGTTCAAGCGCATTGCAACTGAGCAAAACAATCAACTGGATTTGCTTGTAAATAATGCATATGCTGCAGTTGATTTTCTTACAAAACATCAAGACATTTGTTTTTGGGATCAAAGTTGTGCTGAGTCTTGGGATATAGTTAACAATGTTGGATTGAGAAATCATTACATTTGTGCTGTGTTTGCTGCTCGACTGATGGTTCCTTGTCGCAAAGGGCTTATCATCAATATTGGATCTCTTGGAGGAAAATCTGCTTTTGGTTATCCTTCATATCAAATTGGAAAAGGTGCAGTTGATAGGATGGCAATGGATTGTGGTTATGAATTAGCCAAGTACAATGTTGCATTTGTATCTTTGTGGCCAGGTTTAGTTAAAACGGAGCATATAAAACAAGACTACTATGAGATAATGCTTAAATCTGCTCTGACTGATCAAAACATTTTGTTGAAGCGCTACTTTGAAGTGGGTGAAACACCAGAGTATACTGGAAAAGCTGTTGTTCATATATTGAATGACAAGAACATTATGCGCAGAACGAGAAAGATTGAATTAACTACAGATATTGGTTGCGAGTTTAACTTTAATGATGTTAATGGGTCTACTCCAGCAAATCAGCGAAGCATTCGATTGTTCTTGCATTTGGCTGGTGCTAGTAGACTAGCGTCGCTTTTCCCAAACTGGCTAAGAATTCCAAAATCAATCTTCTTTTGGCTTCTTGGCTTTGCCAATCCTGCTGATAAACTTCCAAGCAAATATGAATAAAACTTAATAAAAGACTAGTAAAAAATGCTTTTGTATTTTTGTAGTTTAAGATGTTAGTTTCTGATAATTACACATTATGAAATACAATTTCTAAATTTTAATTGCTGTTAAATTTTATGCAAAATTGAAGTATTTAAGTGAGTATTGTAATTTTGCATATAACAAAGTAACAATTTTTTAAACAGTGTAGTAATAGCTTTGGTATTGTATTCTATGCTCTGACATCTTGTTAGATCAGCTAATTCTCTTTGCAAAAATTAGGTCAGTATGTAAAACTTTTAGTTGCTACAACTACTTTGATATCCTATACTGGAATTGCTTAAAAATTTGCTGGTTCATAATTTTGTTACACTGTGTTGCTGCGATATGAATTCTTACTTGGTTATTATGTTTCTTGTTGCTATTTTCGTTGCTTGCTTGCTTGTTACGTTTCTAGCTAAGGCAAGTGTTTCAAAAAATTCAATTGCATATCTAAAAGATAAGAATTTAATCAATAACTTTAATCAGTAAACATTTAAAAAATTACAAACAAATAATCCAATCAAAATCAGATATATATCAATTAAATTTAATGTAGTTGATGAATTTAGGTTGGTCATAATTTTTTGAAACTTTGATATTTTACAAAAGTAGTTAGAGGGTACTAAATTGTTGGTGAAACTATTGCAAAAGAATGAAGAAATATTTTAACACATGTTCATAAAAATATCAGCCAATTATGCTTCTTGTTCTTACCCATTAAGTTTGGCATTAAGAGTTTAGCTGCCATAACCAAAGTATGGATGATTTGTGGTATTCTAAACCAACTTTTCTGACCAAAGTACAGTGAAATTACTCATTGAGTTTGACATTAAGAGTTTAGCTGCCATTACTTAAGTATAAATGGTTTGTGGTATTCTAAACCAACTTTTCTGACCAAAGTACAGTGAAACTCTGGTTACACAACCTTAATCGGGACTATAAAAAATTGATTGCCTAACAAAGGTGGTGGGGTGATTGGCTGGATCAAACTTTTTGCATCATAATATGGATTCAAAGTGCTATTATATTTGATTAGTCATGAACGTACAGGTAAGTTAAAGCTGATTTCATTACTTTATTTTGCAGTATTACCATGCTGAAAGGCATTAGTTTTTTCATGATTACACTGTTATTTTCACTTGTATTCACTCCCTTAACGTGCAATTTTGTTTGAACTGCATTGAACATAATTATCATTCAGATAACTTGAAAACGAGGATAGCACAATGTGTGGTCGTCTTAACAAAGTCAAAACATTATAAGCCAAATCCTTCAGTTCTTTGCCCATGTGTCAATGTATATTGTTCATGGCGGTTATTTTTGATTTATAAAAGTGCTATGATACCAGATATTAGTTTTAATAATTGTCTTTTTCATCATAGTGCCAGTGATTTATTTTGTTTGACAGCATGTTTTTTATATCACACTTTTACATTATTAGTATTAATTTCAAATTATTTTTTGTAAATGTGATGCTTATGTTGTGTTGTTGTAGTGTATCTACATATTTGGAATTTAACTTTGATTATGTTTTTTTATATTCTTTCAGCACAACACAATGGTAACAATGTAAAGAAAAAATTATGATTTTGCGTCAAAAGTATGAATATATAGTTAATGATTGAAAGAGTTTTTAACCTAAATTTTAACCTGCTTATTTAGGCGATCCAAGTCTGGTGCTTTTTCTGATCTACAGTATAATTTTGCTTATCTTTATGCAATCTTGTACGCTTTTTGAATGATTCTTATGTTAAATTTTTATAATTTGATATTTTGGTTTTGTAGGAGTGATTGTTAGTCTGATTTTAAATTAAGCATTTTCAATGGTTGATTTATCTGGTAAGGTTTGTCTTGTTACTGGAGCCTCTCGTGGCATTGGTCGTGGTGTTGCATTGCAGTTAGTCACACATGGAGCCACTTGCTACATCACTGGTCGGAGTTTGAAGAGTTTAAAACTTGTTGAAGATGAAGTGAAATCAAAAGGTTTAACTGGAAAACTGGTAGCGGTTGAATGTGACCATTCATGTGACAAAAATGTTGAGATGTTGTTTAAGCAAATTGCAGACGAGCAAAACAATCAACTGGATTTGCTTGTAAATAATGCATATGCTGGAGTACAATTTATTGCAGATAACGACACGTCGTATTTTTGGGATCAGAATCCCACTGAAGGTTGGGATATGCTTAATAGGGTTGGGTTGAGAAGTAACTATATCTGTGCTGTATATGCTGCTCGTCTGATGGTCCCACATCGTAAAGGATTGATAATTAACATTAGCTCTTCGGGTGGGAAATGTTACCTTTTTTCGGCTCAGTATGGTGTTGGAAAAGCTGGATATGATAGAATGGCTCAAGATTGTAGCTATGAATTAGCGAAGTACAATGTTGCGTTTGTATCTCTGTGGCCAGGTTTAGTTAAAACTGAGCTAATCGGCAAAATGGTTGATGGAATTATGCAGAAAGAAAATTTGACAGAAGAAGAAAAAAAGATGAAACATTATCATGCCTTGGCAGAAAGCCCTGAGTATTGTGGAAAAGCCATTGTCCATCTTTTAAACGATAAGAAAATCATGAGTAGAAGTGGCCAGATACAGTTAACTTCTGACTTGGGAGCTGAGTTTAACTTTAAAGATGTTGATGGCTCCACTCCACTAAGGCAGCGAAGTATCAAGCTATTAATGCTCATAGTAGGTCCAAAAGGTTTGGATTCATACATTCCAGATTGGCTTAGAATTCCAAAATCAATTTTCTTATGGTTGCTTGGATTTGCTAAGCCATCTTTAATGAGCAAAGCTCCCAGCAAATATGAGTAAATCTTTTCACTTTGCATTTGTTTTTCTGGAATGCTATGTCAACGTGTTGTTCTAGAAGTACAAGTTTTTTGTTCATTATGATGACAATGATAAGTTTCAACAATATCAGTACCATGCATCACCTGATATGAGAAGACTAATGCCAGAATATATTTCAATTGTTATTTATTCATTCATTCTTTTATTCTTGACCACCACAACAACAACAAATGCATGGTAACACAACAATAACATGTAGAGTCAGGAAAAGGAATGGTATGACGTCAGGAGTTAAGACTTGCAGAGGATATAAAAGACAATAAAGTGATTCTTATTTGCATGGTTGCTACACCTGTCACTCCAGTTTTATGCACAATGTAGGCCTAGTCATTCACACTCATCAAGATACCCATGCAAGACACAAGAGGTAAGTAAATTGAACGGCTGGAGTAGTTGTTCGAGTAAATGATAAAGAGGAAAGAAAGGGACCAGTGCAAGGCCAGGCACGGTTACGTAGGTTGGCAATGGATGGCGCAACCGGTCCAAAACTATCTTTAGCTCAATGCAGCATAATGAGGAAAAAAACACCAGAAAATGAACCTCACTGGGTTTGGAAATCTGAAACCTCACTATCAAGCAGCAACTGGTCATTGTATCAAGATAATAACAATTTTGTAATCAATACAGATGCATGAAAATAATTATACACCGGTACGACATACAACAATAGTGAGTCACACCATCCACATTGCATCTAAATTAATTGCTGGTACAAAGTACCATAGCTTATTATCTCTTTGATATCTCAGTCAGAACAAAGATATTCTGATTTTTCATGGGTGAAACTAAATTTGTGTCTTTGCAGTGTTGATGATGTGTATCTCAGATTAGTTTGGTAGAGTCAAAGCAGGACATTCTGATGCAACCGACCTGACACGAGACTACTCACCCCGGAAATCCTGACGCCAGGGACATCCTGACGCCAAAAGCTAATTCTTGGCCGTAATTTGTTCATTCTTGGCCGTAATTTTTTTATTCTTAACCGTAATATGTTCATTCTTGGCCGTAATTTCAACTTTAATTTCAAAAGTTGTCTACCTGCAAACTATTGGTAACCTAAAACTACTTTTTTATGAAAATGCATGTAAGATTGCCATGTGGTCATCCAATAATAAGAGGCAAAAATAATATTACAATCGCTGCATTAATTAATTTCAATTTGCGGTACTTGACTTCGAATTGTATTTTAAATATTTTCTTTAAAATACAATTCCTTTTAGAGCTTTTTTTCTCTGTAAATTAACCACATGAAATATCTACATGGTCGTTGAGTAACAGCAAAACATAATTACTTTCAATGGCGGCATTTGGTCATCGTTTGAAACTTATCGCCGCATTTGGTCATCGTTTGAAACTTATCGCCTTCATTTTTACAGATTCACTAACTTGACTTTTGATTTTATCAAGATTCTTTTTGCGAAAATACAACTCACTTTTGAGTTGTTTCTGCAGAACAGAGATTCCTCTGAGGTTTGCAATTAATGGAAAATATACCTACGTCACAATAACCGAACGTTAATCGCAAGCAAACTATAGTGTCTATAGTTTTTACATATATTTGGCAATATGCTGTATTGCCATGTACAGTTACTATTGTATGCTTTATTATATGAAGTAGACCTGTTGATATTTTACCTTTTTTTAATTTTGATATGGCTTCCCAATGTTTTTGAAGCAGATTTTCAAACTCATCCAAAAAAAAAAAAAATTTTGTTTGGTTGAAAGGTTTCCATTTTACTTGATGATTTTTGACGTCCACTTTTGAAAAAAATGAGTTTTTTGACTCTGGAGGGTGCTGCTTTTGAAATATTCCTAAAGCAGTAATTTAACTAAATGCTCCTCTGCATTTTACATCTTAAAAAAAAAAAGTAAGCAAATTAGACTTCTGGTTCAGTGGTTTATGGCCATTTTAGTGATATTATTTGCGAAACTCCCTCTAGAGGCCAAAATGTCATTTCTTAGTTTTTTGATACTTTTTTTTTAATTTGTGCTTATTTCATGAGAAAAACTTCAATTTTGAAGTTGAGATTTTGCTGCAGGCTACTAGAGGGAGATAATTTATTTATTTCAAGATTGCTTATTGATTACTGTTATATACACGTAAGTTACTGTAACATCAAGAAAGGGTAGTAAACAAAGGGTATACCTCTTCGATTTTGGTTCCTTCTTTAACTCAATAAAGTATGATTGCAAAAAACTTGTTTCTACATATTTTTATCGTATTTTCTATGGCAAATTAAATGCAAAACCAACCTGCAAACTTCTAAATTGTACGTTTTTGCTAAGCTAACCACTTGCACAAACGCTTTAGTTGCGTAATTGCTCATCACAAAAAAGCGATTGTTTTTTATAAGTTTTTGACGTACTGGTATTGGGTGAAAAAAGTTGTAGAACTGCTTAGTGATGTTAGCGCCAGGGGTGCCGAAATATCAGAACAGCAATGGGGGGCAGCTTTTTCATTGGTCACTTTCAACAATGTACGAACAGTCATTACCACCAACATTGCTCTCTCATACTGCCAAACAATTAAACATTTCAGCAAAGCCCGAGTACTGAGTTCATCGGGTATACACTAAAAAATAGCAACAAACAAATTATCAATTAGGTAAGAGCAGGGTCAGCTGCCAAAGGACATTCAGAGTTTTGGGGCAACACCCTCAGCTGCCATACAAAGGCGGTTTGGGGGTAGAGCCTCCAGCGCTCCAAGATTTTGCAATTTCTGCAAAAATAATTTCATTTTAGGCTTACCTTAGCAAAAATTAATGTGTTTAAAACATGGCATAGGTCTTAGCAGTTCAAAAACGCAATTAACTGGTTGCGTAAATGGGTTGTGAGGAAACAGAAATAATTTATTTAGTGGATCAAGACAAAATTCGGGGGCATAATACTTTTATTCGGATACATTCAGACTATCCTTGTTCCGCAGGAGGCTGTGAAGAGACCGGTAAAGGTCTTCGTGTCAAGCAGCTACTCAGAAGCTTAGATGCTGAAGCATCTTCAAAGAATAAATATACTGCAAGAGCAACACTAGCAAAAAGAGTTTCGAAACATAACAAAAATAAAAATGAGTGTGCAAGCATTGTTCAGTGTAAAGTAAAAAATACTTACAAATAGATATTATTACCAATTATCTTCGGTATTTCTCGAGAAGTGAGTTTTTAAAGTTTGTTTTGAATTGATTGAAATTTTGATCTCTAATGTTAATGGGGAGAGAATTCCAAATTTTTGCGCCTTGGTATTTGATAGACTTTTGGCATCGTGAAAAGGAGAATTTTGGAGTATACAGGTTTTTTTACTTGAAGATCGGATTCGACGACTGTGGATTGAAGAAATAGGATAAAAAAACAAGGAGATACAGAGAGGAAGAGCTTGTTTGGAATGTTGGTACATCATTTTTCCAACTTCAAATGTGTATTGATCAGCAATTTTTAAAATACCTAGTTTATAAAAGTGAGGAGTTATTGGGCTTTGGTAATTGCAGTTAAAAATAATGCGAATAGCCTTATTTTCAAGATGTTGTAATTTTGCAAGGTAGGTTGAGTAGGTGTTTCCCCATAGCACAAGACCAAGAGCAGATGAGGATGAATGAGGGCAAAGTACAGCAAAAGTAAAGTAAAAGAAGGAAACTGACATCGTACTTTACTTAAAATTCTTACTGCTCTTGCCAGTTTGTTTTCTATTGCATGGATACGAGATTAGAAGTTTAGCTTGTTATCAATTATTACACCTAGATATTAAGATGAATCACCACAAGCTAATGTACACTTATTATATAAAATCTTCAATTTTTCTTCATTTATATTTAGTTTAGGGGGGACATAAATTGATATGAATTTTTTTAGATTTATTTGCGATTTGTTAGCATTGCACCAGTTTTTAAGATTTTCCAATTCAGCATTACATCTCTGTTCAAGAGAAGAAAAAGAAGAGTTACTTACAACCAAGCAGGTATCATCAGCAAAAAGATATGGGTTACATGATGTGAAATTAGAAAGATTGTTTACATATATGAGAAAAAGGAGCTAGGCCCCAAAATAGAGCCTTGAGGAACGCCTATGTTAATTGGTTTGGAGAAAGAATGACAATTATTCAAGGACACAAACTGACAGCGATGAGAGAGGTAACTCTCCTGTAAAGAAAATGCAGGTCCACGTATACCATAGTGATACAGTTTATGGTGAAGAATGGGATGTGACACAATGTCAAACGCCTTTCGGAGGTCCGTTTGCAGTATTCCGGGGTGGAGATTATCTTGAATTCGATCATGTATGGGGGTTATGACTTCAATTAATGCATGTATCACACTATGCTTTTCCCTAAAACCGTACTGGAAGTTGTAAAAAACCTTGTGCTTGACAAAGAAATTCATAAGGCGATTCTTTATTAATTTTTCAAGAACTTTAGACAGGCTGGGAAGGAGAAAAATTGGTCAATAGTTTTGTAAGAGTTGTGTATCACCAGATTTAAATATTGGGATTACTTTTCCAGTCTTAAAAAGTTGAGGAAATATACCAAATTTGAGTGCGGTGCTGAAATACAGGGATAATTTTGGAGCTGACACATCACCACCTAAGCTCAAAAAGAAAGAGGAAATATTATCATAACCAGTGGCATTGTTAGGGTTTAGAGATTTGATTATATTGAGGATTTCAGTAGGTAAGGGAGGAGTAAGCACAATGGGTTGGGGTACAGAGTTCCTAAGATAAGGTAGTAAATTTAACATTATCAGTGTTATCAATTGCCTAGTAATTGAGAGACCACCCTTTGTGAAATAGTCACTGAAAAGGTTGGAGATTTTAAGTGGGTCATCAATAACAAGGTCGTCTACATTTATTTCAGAGATAGAAGGTTTTGTTGAAGAAGGTTTATTGGAGATAACAGAATGGATTAGTTTCCAAAGTTTTCTAGGGTTGTTTTTTTGCTCTGAAATAGCAGCCTTGTTGTACATTTTTTTTGATAAGTTTTTAACGTGTGTAAGCTTGTTGACATAAGATTTATAAAAGGACTTTTCATATGCATTTCCGTTTAAGAAGTAAGAGTGATAGCGTTTTTGCTTATTTTTAATAGATACAAGCAGGCCCTTGGTTAGCTACGGTTTTTGTTGGATCCTTTTTTGCTTTCTGGATGGACATTGTTTAGAGGGGGGCATGCTTTTCAATTACTGAAGAAATTGTTGGCATAAACTGATTAAAATGAGTATCAAAATTTTCATGGGATATATTGGAACACATAAACTCGTTAGTAAGGGGGGAAAGGGCAGATTCTAAATCATCACAAAACTTTTCTCCACCAACGGATTTGATGTTTCAAAAAGTGTAAACGCTGTTACTCTTTGGAACTTTGAATTGATTACATCAGAATAGACAAAATATTGGGTAATGATCTGAAATTGAGAAGTGGAAGACACCAGGTGAAATGGAAGAGTTATTATCATTTGTGAGGATATGGTCAAGTAGTCTGGGAATTAAAGGTTACTTTAGTTGATTTGTTAATTAAGTTCATAAATGTGTTGGTGTTAAGAATTTGCAAATATTCACGGTTAAGGAATTTAAATTAAAGTTAAAATCACCTTACAGAATGGCTCTATTGCCTTTATTGTTTAGTAGTTGTAATTTTTCATCAAGGGCTTCCAAAAAGGGTACATAATTACTAGAAGGATGACTATAAATGACAGCTAATATGTACTTAGTTTTATGACTGGGAAATTCAATGTCAAGCCAAAGGTTCTCACAACCCTGTACTTCTAAACAAAAGGTTTGATTTTCAGAAAAAGTTATGACGTTGGATATATAGACACCAACGCCACCAGCATTAGTAGAAGAATAATGTAAGAAAGTGTAGTTAGGGATATTTATATTAATAAGAGGATCGGTTTTAATGCGAGTTTCAGATAAAAAGATTACAGAATATGGATTTGAAAGTCTTGGAAGAAATTCGTTTAAGTTGTTAAAATGAACTTGCCAAGAGGCGATGTTGAAATGGATGAAAAGATATGAGGAATTATTGTCAAAAAATAAGTGTTTTTTGACTGGGATCATAAGTTTCACAAGGTTTAATGTTATTTTTAAGGGATTGGAACAAAACATCAGTTAAATTACATTCGTTGAGATCAATCGGATTTACATCATAATGGGTGGCTGTGTGACAAGGAAAAGCTGTTGAACAATTCATAAAACACACAAAACAAAAGTGAAAGAAAAACAAAATGCAAGGTGTACACTAGGGTTTCCAGTTTCCTGGGCCTTTTGTGGTACCGGAAAAACGGAAAAAATTTAACACAAAATCGGGATCCCGGGAAATTCCCGAGATCATTACGTAATATAATTTCGATAATTTTGTATGTTTTCAACTACTTCTGTAACTGTAAGTACAATCAGTAAAGCAAAAATGCAAGAAATCATTTATTTTTCATGTAATAATTGCGAAGGAAAGTCAGAGCATTAAGGGATTTGTCACTCAGACGGGAACGCAGTTAAGTAACAAACAATCCTGCGGCAGAAAAAGCATGTTCTGCTTCAACCAAAGTCGGTAGAATGCTAAGTAAAGCATTGAAAAGAAGCTCTAATTTAGTCGGCCGTTTTCTGGTAGCTTCAAACAAATTCATTTCTTGCTTGATGACTTCTTGAAGTTGATTTCTATCATCACTTTGCGCGTCTGACTGGTTGTCCGTAAAATCCGTGGAATGCTTAATGTGTGCCTGTAGTCGTTCAAAAAGGCTAACATGTCAGCTGTTTGCTGCCACTTCTTTGTTTGCATCTTGTTGAGTCTGTTGACCATCAGCTTTGTCATTTATACCATCACCCAACAAACTGCTGATCAAAGTGGTAGCTGTTTTTAAAAAGCTCTCTTTTGTAGTACTACTTAATGGTTTGTCGTCGAAAATATCATTAGTATCATTTTGTGAGAATGTATTAGGATTCTGTAGGTAATGCATCAGGTTAATTAGATCATTTTTTCTTCTTTGCTGTATTCGGTTTTTGATGACAGAGCAATTTTTGGGCTAGAGCTGTCCTTTGGTTTTTCATTTTCCTAATTAGAAATAAGAAAATTCGTTCAGCAGTTAACAATGTTGCGTTTTGACGACACATAGCTTCAACAGCCAATTTTGCTGGTTCAAGCGCGGCCTTCATCTTGTCAAGAAACAAAAATTCAGCTTGTGATATGTTATGTGCAATTGATAAATCCAGTTAAACTTTAAAAATGCACTTTTTAGGAAGGATAAATCTCTCGATCATATGAAACATAGAACTCCAACGAGTTTTGCAGCCAAGGATAAGCGACAACTCCTTTTCATGTTCCTGCATTACATATTTTTGAAGAGCTCATTTTTCACTGTGCTTTTTTGAAAGACTTTAACTACTTTTCTCACCTTTTTGAGAACATCTTCTATTTCGGGAGTGAAAGCAGGGCACTCTTCTCTTGCTGGGATTGCTGTACTAAGGCCGTCATCAAATAGCTCTTCGTCTTCTTGCTCACCTTTATCATCGTCAATGGGGGCATGGTCTTCTTGCTCACCATCATCATCGTCGATGGGGGCATGGGCAACATTTCCAAACTTGTACAGGACATCACACTCAGCCAGATAAATCCCATGAGCGTAGCAAAGTTGGTTGTAAACTTGGGAAAGTTTACCCAATTTTTTCATCACTGACGCATTATCAGATACAATTCTAACAATGGATGCCTGAATATGAGTTATTCCGAAATCAGCCAAGTGTTTCTCTTGCAGCTGTAACATTTTTGCAGCATCGCATGATCCAAACATTCTTATTAGGCCGAGATTGATAAATTTATTTTCATAATGAATGTTGACATTCATGTATTTTCGGCTGTGGATCGAGGTGTACTCGTCTAAAGTGATACTAAAGCGGGTATTGCTCTGCAGTTTTGCTTCAATTTTGCTTTTTATTTCCTCTTGAATGGTCTTGTGCTCACAATGAATTAAATTCATGATACTTGTTTCCGCAAAAGGGAGACGAAAGCCTTTGGCACTAATTGACTCTCGAATGAATTTACTTTTGCATATAGCATGGATCAAAAAACCATCAACAGCAGCGAGTTGGGAAACAATGGTTTGCAAACTTTCCTTTTTAATATTCACAAACGACATGATAGATTTCTGCTGAATTTTCACCTTCTTTGCGGTAAAAGGCCTTTCCTCGTCTTCAAGACTAAGACTTTGCTTCGATTTTATGTGTCGCAAAAGACCACTCATTGATTCACCTTCGCAGGAAATATTTTTATGACAGTGTTTACAAGTACCTTCTTTATTATCAGCATGATCGAAATGCTTCCAAACTTTGGACATTGATATTACGTTCAGACTGATATTACCAACGAAGCCCAATCAAGCAACAAAACAATGATTACTGTACAACAATGCTGTAGTGTACATAGACTGGTTGCAACCACTCGCAAGGCAGGCAACTTTTAAGTTTTAATACAAATGGTGTTGTTTCAACACAGTGCCCAATAATATGCTACTCACAAGTTTTGCGCAAAACCAACCTAACGCTTGCGAAGACCAAACAAAAATCTTTTGCAATTTGCTTTGTGTGACTGTACTAAAAATACCGGGAATTTTTGTCAAAAAACCCGGGAAACAGATAGCTAAAAAATTCATTAAATCCCAGGAATTCCCAGAATCGGGATCCCGGTTTTCAAACCCTAGTGTACACTCAAAATAGGAGGTACACGGATGGTTTATATGGTGTTACAACTGACTATGCTAAGAGGCAACACAATCAGGAAATCGCAAAAGTGGATAGTTGTGAAAGGCAAAAACACAAATGCAGCAGGTAGAATACACAGCATAGCGTAGTACGTTTTGAGCTGTTGCATATAATTAAGAAATGTCATTGAAAGGCAGTGCTATTATTTAAATTTTATTAGTTATTAACTATTACGCCTATACTGCTACAAAAATTAAAAACAAAAAAAAACAGTTCGCTAGTCACAAACACTGCAAATGAAAATAAGAGCAAAAGTAATGTGATTGAATGAGCTACAATGCAGTAGGATTTTGGAAGAGGCATGAAAATCAGCTATATCAGGCAAACACTTGGACATCGTCCACAAACAGGCAGTAATTACCATTTCAAACAGTCCTCTTAGATGTTTTTCCTGCCTTACTTGCTTCTTGAAATGCCGATAAAAGTACTTTCTTTTGTTTGTAGAAAGCTTTAGACAAATGCTCAGTAACGAATATATTGGCTTGCAAGCATTGGTTGGAAGCATACACTCTGAGAAATGATGTTGAAGAATCTGGCGTTTCTTTTTCTTGTTGTTCTTGTCTCTTCGAATTATACATTTTCAGTTTGCCTAGATTTCGAATGATTCTGTCTTTTATCAAGAGCATTCTGCAATTTTATGATAATTGGGCGTGTGATTCTTTTATGTTGGTTAGTATAAATTGGCTTCAGCGGCAAACGGTGTATGTCAACCAGTTTTGTAGAATTTAGATCAATATCTAGCCCTTCTTTTAAAACTTCATACAACTTCAATTGAGTTTGGAGTTTATTTTCCCATACAGTATCTGGTAGTTCTTCAACGCCATGAACTAACAGGTTGAGCCTTTTGTTGTACAATTCCTGTCGCAAGGCTTCTCTCCTAGCATCTTCAGCTATTTTCTCCAAGCAATTTACCCTGTCGCGAATTTCATTAAAGTCGGATAGCTTTACTACATTATCAAGTTCGTTGGTTAAGTTCTTAATTTTTTTTATCTTGCTGAACCAATCTATGATTAATTGTAAAAAACCTTGATTCATAAAGTTCAAATTTGTTTTCAATACTTTTAACTCTTTCGGGTAAAACTTTTATACTCGACTGAACTGCATCGATTTTCTTTTCTATACAAAAATACTAGGAATTAGTTAACTGAAGACAGGTACAAATTTTTGCTCAAAAGCAGATTTGTACAGTTTTTGTGCAGCTTATCGCATCAAACTTGCTGTTTTACCTAGCAGCTGCTCAAAAAGCGTCTGAACGCCAGCTTTGTTTCTGCTGAATAAATGAGCGTTGTTTCTGCAGAATGAACGAGGGCAGTGATTAGAGATAAATATCAGCCTTTTTATTATAAGCTGGTTAATCATGAAATTAAAAAATCACAAGTTTTAACCTAATTTGTCTGCATTTATAAAAATAGATAATTTTGGAGATGTTTATCCCCACCCACCGAGTATTTTACTGTTAATTAAAATTAAGTCTGGACACAAATGTATCTTGCTCCAGTTATTGCAATGAATTTTGTGCGTTAGAAATTTTTCCTATATTTTTTTGGTTTGAGCAAGAGGGTTCGAATCCCTTGAACCCACCACAGGTAACGCCAGCGTTGATCGTTCCAACTAGGGCTACAAACTAGGTTAGAAATTTGAATGTCTTGAGAGTAATGCTTAGGCTTACAGACATAAAATCGTCAAGTTTTAAATTTGAAATTTTGTAGCACCCTGTCTTCCAAGCATCAGTTTAAACTGATCAAAATAAATCGAAAGTGACAGGCTAACCAAATGCATTCCACAAGATTGTTCATTCATTTACATTATTTAGAAATCATTTAACTCAAGCAATTTTTAGGTAGTGACTGTTTCACCAAAAATTTTTTAGTTAAAAAATAAAAATGAGACCTATTTATTGGTGCTTTTTTATTTGCTTGTTTAAAGAGCTAAGAATAAGGTTTGAGGTAGAGTTAGGATTGGGGTTAGTTTTAAAGTCATAATTTGAATTGGTTAGAAATAGCAAAAAACTAGATAAAAATTTCTGGTAAAATTGTCACTTCCAATTTGTTATTATTGAATTTAATGAGCTTTTTAGTGCCCGTTAGTGGAAAGTATTTGCTCATAATAAAAAATAGATGAGTTTTCATAAATTGAAAATTGTATTGTATTTTTGGATTGACAAAAAATTTTTTGCGTTGATTTCTAGAAAGTGCTCTTTTGGTTCACAAAACACTTAACTTGAGTCACTAGAATATTTCTTGTAGCTCTAGTACTCTTTTGCGTGTCATCAGTTTAGTTGGGCAATACTGCCCCTCTTCAACCCCTGGTAAAAAGATCGGCAGCTGCCCCCTCATTCTAGCACCACTGATTAGCGCAATGCAGTTGCACTAAGTGAAGTGCCAGTGTGACACTAGTTGAGGACACTGGTTGAGAATTCTTTTTTTGGTGACCTTGTTGTCAGGCTTTGATCAGAGTAATCTGAGAAGAGGGTGCTGTGGCAAGTGCAGAAATTGTCCTCGGGTGCGATTTGAAGGTTTGGTTCGGCTGCCAGGATAGGTAATGTGTGAATTCAGATGCTAAGCACTAGCCTAATGATAAAGCAGATAAATGAGTAAAGTGCTACAGCACAGTTGTAGAAGAATTTATGTTGATAGTCTGCTATGTAACTTCTTCAGAAGTAATATGCAAGGTTAAATCTTTAGACTGCATATTTACAGACAGCACAAACACATTACTATTTGAAAGGTATAAAAAATTTTTGCAAAATTAAACAAGGTATATCACGTAAAAAAAAGCTAAAGAGCACTGATCTTGATCATGTGAAAAAGCTAGCAATTTAAAGCAAAAATGCAGCAACCACACATGCCGTTTGCAGCATAAATACAATTGCAGTATCATTGTGCAGTACTGTAACATTTTAACTTAAATTTACAATGACTGCTCCAGCAATTTCAATCAAGTTGAAAAACTCCTTTGATCAACAAAAAAATATAATTCACACCAATATTTGCAAATTATCATATCAAAATAAAACACAGTTACCAAACTTCAACAAATTTAAAAAGTTTTATTAAAAGCATAAAAGCAAAAATCAGATATTTTTTCAAAAAGTTTGTTTTGATGTGTTAGTAAAAGTCATGCGTGTTTGCTCTACAACCTGAATTATGCGATGTCATTGTTATTCATTAGTTGTTAAAAATTCATTATAATCACTGACAAATTTAACTGAATGCTCAGCTACATCATTGGTAACTTCAAATCCTGAAACAATTTGATTAAGTTGTTGAGAAGAAGAATCTTCTTTCCAGCATACTGCTGAATCCATTCTTAAAAACGTTGGTTCAATTCCAATTACTGGTTGATCAAAAAATAGCCATGATTCATTACAAATTAATTCTTGCAGAGTGCTGCTTTCATATATTTTTGTAGTTCTGGCTTTCCTAAGCAGAAATCTGTTCTGAGATATTTCAATAAGGTAGTAGCGATGGCTTTCTTGGTTTCTTCACCAACAAAATTTGGAAATAGTGCAAGGTGTATGTGCCTTGGTGGCAGATACCACCTCTGAATTTAAAGGCAAGCAACGTCATTCTAAAGAATGCACACAAGACAACACAGACAAAGCACAAGACGTCAGTATGCAAGTCAACTTTGCGTTTGCAAGATGAAGATAGTGTTTTATTTACCACCGACCACTCATTTACAACTTTTCAAGCATTAGTGTCAAATAAGAAGCATCTGCAGCAACCAGTAAAGCAAGCGAATATGGTACATTTATCACCAAAGCACATACCTCGTGTACTATCGTCAGACTTAGTGAGTCATGAAATCAAAAAAATCATCACTACTACCTGGTTGAAATATCCCCAAACAGATTTTCAAATAAGCCAGAACTACCAATAGTATACAAAGACAGTAAGTATACAAAATAGTGTACAAAGACAGTAAGTACTCTGTATGGATTCATCAATAATGAATTATGGCTAGATTGGTTTTTGATCTAATTGGAATTGAACCAACATCTTTCAAGGGATAGGTACTGCTCGAAATCAGTTTTATTGAAGAATTGAGAACTTAACGTAATAAAAAAGTGCCCCAAACTTTTTCCCCAATTTCCTTTCTTCACAAAAATACAATTCAATCTGTTTGACTCTGTACCATTGGTAACTCTGCATTTTGCAATTTTGTGACATCACAAAAGGCATAATTTTGCAGAAATTCTGGAAAATTAAAAAACGCGATTGCCAACTAGTAGCAGCGAATAGTCTATAACCCAATCTGAAAACTTGGCTACTGCTCCTGGAATCTGTAGACCAAGGCTACCAGTACTGATCTGCAGTATATATGCGTTTTGTGATGTCTTAAAACTGCAAAATGCAGGGTTGCCAATGGTACAGAGTAAATGGACTAAAAGTTTGGGATTAAGGGGAATTGTAAAAAAAAATGTGAATAAGGGGAATTTTTGTGAATAAGGGAAATTGTAAAAAAAAAGTTTGGGATAACTCTTTACTACCTCAAGTAATTCTTATTTCTTCAATAAAACCAATTTCAAGCAGTACCTCTTTAAGAATGGATTCAGTAGTATACTGGAAAGAAGATTCTTCTTTTCATCAATTTAACCAGATTGGTTCAGGATTTGAAGTTACCAATGATGCAGCTGAGCATTCAGTTAAACTTGGCAGTGACTATAATGAAATTTTAACAACAAATAAACAACAACGACATCGCATAATTCAGGTTGTAGAGCAAACACGCACTACTTACTAAGACATCAAAACAAACTTTTTGAAAAAATATCTGATTTTTGTTTTTATGCTTTTAATAAAACTTTTCAAATTTGTTGAAGTTTGGTAACTGTGTTCTGTTTTAATATGATAATTTGCAAATATTGGTGTGAATTATATTTTTTTGTTGATCAAAGGAGCTTTTCAACTTGATTGAAATTGCTGGAGCAGTCATTGTAAATTTAAGTCAAAATATTACAGTACTGCACAATGATACTGTAATTGTATTTATGCTGCAAACGGCATGTGTGGTTGCTACATTTTTGCATTAAATGCTTGCTTTTTTTCCATGATCTAAGTCAATATTTGGAAAAACCACAAACTATAAAAATTCGTACCGAATCATGATTTATTCAAACCATTGCACTGATGTTAACTTATGCGTATATAACAGTAATCAATAAGCAATCTTGAAATAAATAAATTATCTCCCTCTAGTAGCCTGCAGCAAAATCTCAACTTCAAAATTGAAGTTTTTCTCATGAAATACGCACAAATTAAAAAAAAAGTATCAAAAAACAAAGAAATGACATTTTGGCCTCTAGAGGGGCTTTGCAAATAATGTCACTAAAATTACCATAACTACTGAACCAGAAGTCCAATTCGCTTAGTTTTTTTTTTTAAGCTGTAAAATGCGAAGGAGCATTTAGTTGAATTACTGCTTTTGGTATATTTCAAAAGCAGCGCCCTCTAGAGTCAAAAAACTCCTTTTTTTCAAAATTGGAGGTCAGAAACCTTGTAACATGGAAATTGTTCAGCCGAACAAAAATTGTTTCATTTTTTGAATGAGTTTAAAAATCTGCTTCAAAAACACTGGGAAACCACTTCAAAATAAAAGAAGGTTAAAAAATAAACAGATTTAATATACTCTATTAAAGGTCAAATAAACTACTTAGCGCTGCTTTTAGATGTTTAACCACAAGCCAAAAAATATTTAAACAGCATACTAACGCATGATGTTTAAACATACATCGTCTTGATTCATAATTTGGTTTGTTATTTTGAATTTTATAAGTTTGCGCTATTAAATTCCAATGGTTACAGTAAGTCATTTTCGACCAGCATCAACTAGCAATGTTTTTATTACGATGCCTTTGTGGAGGTAGTATCGCGGTGGGGGTAAAAGAATGTTCGATGATGTAAATCCAAAGGTTTAATGCATGATATTTTGTTTGAATTTTTTAGTGTACTTGCATTTGCTTTTAGTTTATATAAAGCATTTAAATTAATTAGCTGAACTCAAAAGATTGAAGTCTGTTTTTTTGTGATAAATCGATTCAGTATCTTACAATGTTTGCTTGCAAGTTGACATTAGAGATTCATTTACAATGTTTTTTGTTCTCTTATGATTTTTTTAGTTAATATATTGATTTTAAGAATTATTACTCAGTTCAGGTCATTTATAATAAATATTTTATATGCATGCGTTTAAAGTTTTGATTATGTATTCACATAATATATAATGTACGTTTTAATTATATTCATTGCATTTATGTATATACATGTATACTAGGATGTTGCAGCCACCCCATAAATTTGAAAATTTTATCGTGGCAACTTCTACCTTAGCTCAAGTTGGAGGCTTCGCACAAAAACCCTTTCCTCAAGTTTAAAAAAATTTGTCAATGTTTAGGGGTCGCACAGTGACATCAAAATTTTGACAATTAAAAAAAACTGTTTTTTTTATATTTTGAATGTTTTCGGACTATAAATCGAATTTATGATCCCTTTTGATCATTTCTACTGTTTTTGGGAGTCGTTGTTTCATACGTATCGAGCAAGAGAACTTCTCAAATCAAACTTATCAATAGTTGCTTTATAGACCTACTGCCACAAGCATAATTGATACCAAATTATTGCATATTTTTCTAATTTAATAATTAATTTCACATCTGGCCCTGATTTTAATCTGAGAAGTGCTCATTATTGTTATCTACCCAATGTTGGTCTTTTTTTTTTATTCAAGACAGCTGTGTTAACAAAAAGCATCTTAAAAATAAGCTGTTATAATTTCCGTTTATTTTCTTTAACAGCCAAAGTTTTTCGCGTATTCTCTATACTGGTTTTTTAATCAGACATTGTGCAGTGCAAAAATGTTTTTTTTTCATTTTCTAATCATGTTAAGGCGTTGGTTTGATGACCAAGATTTCATTGTTGTGTTCAATTTTTTTTCAATGTTTGAGAAAACTTGGAAACATGGCAAAGAGCTTTTAGCATGGTTTGTCGATCTTGAAAAAGTATAATATGATTGCCTTTCTATCCTTGGAGGGTTCTGAAGAAAAATGGCATTGATGGTCAATTGCTCCATGCCATTAAGGCATTCTATGGTGCCGACTGGAGTTTCGTGGTTGAGTAAATGGCAAGCCATCCAAGCTTTCCATGTAGGCATTGAACTACTGATGATTTGATTCTGCTTCTACAGAATCTGGCTTTCAGTGCACATTAGATAGGTTTGCAGCTGCTTATGACACTGCAGGAATAAAAATGAGCACAGTCAAAACTGATATGCTTCATGTTTCAAGAAGCACTAATTCAGCGTTTGTTGCAACTGAATGGAGTTACACAGAAACACATATACAAGTTCAAGTATCTAAGGGTTGCATTCACGAATGACGGAAGGCAAAACAAAGAACTGGGTATCCCAATTGGCAAGGCAATCGCAATTATAAAAGCTTTACACTATTCAGTAGTTATGAGATGATTCAGTAGTTTGAAAGGAAAATTGTCAAAAACGAAGCAAAGCTCTCAATTTTCAAAACAGTCTTTGTCCCGTCTTACTTATTCTATCTCTGAATGGTCATGAAAATTCGATAATGATCGAAAGAGTGCAATTGCATGTTCAAGCGTCAAAAATGGGGTTTCTCCAAAAAATCAAAAGATTTACATCATTGACAAGGTGCACATCTTTTAAGAATTGAAAATCTTTTGAGCCACTACTTCTTCAAATTAAAAGATCTCAGCTTAGATGGTTTGGGCATGTAAGCAGAATGCATCAGGAAAAACTTCCAAACAAGCTTTACTTGCCAAAGCAAATGGGAAAAAATAGTTGGACAACCCAGAACTACTGTAGATGAATCAATATTACTTTGCGGATCTTGGGTGGAATTGCTTGGGACTTCACCCAAGCGAAATGATGGGGGTGATGGAAAACCGTGAAGTGTAGTAGCTTAATCTCAAGCTGCTGCCCTGCAACTCTCACAGGAAATAGGGCTATGAAAAGAGAGAGAGAGAGATTTTTTCTTGAAGGTTTCAATGATTTTGTTTGCTTTTATACTGTTTGTTTTGTTAAAGTTGCATTTGTACAAAGTTTTTATTTTATCTACCAGCTTCTTTACTTTATCACTTATTTTTAATTGACGAATTGTAGGAATTCCAGCTTCGTGGCAGGAAAACATGTGCTTTCAATTGTATTGTCATCAGGTCTAGAAATAGTTCCTGGCAACCAACTGCGAGAATTGACAAATCTAGTAATAGTATATTGCTAGTAGATTTACTAATGTCTATGTTTTATAGAGCTTATACCATGTAGATTGCGCTAAACTCCGTATTTTACGCAGCAAAACGTAACAAATACGGTTTTAGTAAGCTGCTGCTGAAACTATATTTAAGTTAGAACAGCAGTTTGATAGATTTCAATGACTACGTCTAAAGCATAGTCTGCACCGTCATTCTTTGAAAAAGTAACATTGTAGGCTATGTATCACTCTGTTTTACACAGCCAGTCAAAATTGATACTGTAGGTCTAACTCAAATAGGGTTTCTGTTGTAATTTCCCTGAACATAAATGTGATCAATTTTGCCCACAATTAATATGAAAAAAACAAACAGAAAATATAAATGTAAACAGTTTTAGAATTTGTACAGAAGTTTTTTTGAATTTGTAAGACCAAAAGTGAATGTTTAATGTTGCAATGACTCATTAGAAACAAAGATTTCACATGGCACCATCTAGTGACACAAAATAAAACAAATACCAAATCTTGGGTAAAAAAGGTTTTTGTGCGACCCCTAAACCTCAATTTTTTTTTCTCAAACTTTGTAGTCTTGATTTTCTTTGGCAACCTCCTATTTTGAAAAAGGTAGAAAAAAATCGGAAGAGGTCAGGGCAACTGCAACCCTCTAATGTATACGTAAAACGTTACAGTTTGTTTCTCTTGTAATGTGGATCACCAGAAGTGTCTTGTTCAAATCGAGTTTATAATTTCCGTAGATAGTATTTCAAAATGTTGTTTTTGTGCTGCAGAAAAGCTACATACTGTAAAGAGTTTGACTTTTGTGGTATTTATTTTAATTTGATTCATTATACTATATAGCCATGGGCAGTAGTTCTGGATCTACTGATTGTCGTACCTATGTAGGAAATCTTTCACCCAACATTAGAGTCCATGACTTGGACAATTTATTTTATAAATTCGGAAATATTTGCCATATTGACCTAAAAAATCGAAAGGGATCTCCATATGCATTCGTTGACTTCAAAGGCTACAGGTGAGTAGTCAGCAAGGCATGGTATGGAATGGAATGGAAGATGATTTTTCCATATTCCATACTGGCAATTTTCTTCCATTCCATTTCCATTCCATACTAAAATTTTCTTCCATATTCCATTCCATACAAAATTTTCTTCCATATTCCATTCCATACTAAAATTTTCTTCCATATTGCATTCCATACTTCCACACCAAAGAAATTTTAGACTGGAAGCAATGCAAAGTATATTTTGTTGCTTTGCATCTTTGCAATGTTGTAAGCAACCGCTCGTGAAGGTGCGCCAACAATACTAAGATGCAACGACCGGTATCTGGTATGCATATTGCACATGGCTTAATGCATAGGCATAGCCTGGACTTTGAATTGGGGGGAGGGCTAAACCACAAATCATGCAATGACATCATCAAAAGTTTTTCAAAAGAGGGACTTTTTGTGGGACAAAGAATAAAGATCAAAAGCTGGGCGTCTGATTTGGCTCTTAACCTGGATTTGCTATAGAGGAAGGACTAGAACAGCAAGTTAAAAATTTTTCTATCTTTTCAAAATTGGGAGGCATGGTGAGCAAATTAGTGCAACTCAAACATGTCACAGGAGGGCATGGGGGCGAAGCCCCCAGCTGCTGGACAATTTTTTGTAATTTTTTTGGAAAAAAATGGCTATTTTAATGCAATTCGGATCACATTTTGCACGTTTTCAAAGCCATTTGAAAGAACAAAATTTTTGACGTTTGAAAGCCAATTGAAAAAATCACTCTTTTTACTTCAAATCAAGTCCAAAACCTGTTTAAAATCTTGCATTTATGGGGTTAAATTTTGTGACTGGGCCCAGGTCAGAGAAATCAAGGTAAATTGCTTTCTGCAACATTTTTAGCGTTAAATAATGCACTCGAAGATTTGTGTTTGAAGATTTTTGTTTTGTCATGAAAATAACCAGTTTTAGGAATATATATGTACAACCAGGAGCCCAGGCACCCTCGATTCAAATTCAATAATTTGTTCAATAAGCATTTCCCCTAACTTGGTTTTTTCAAAAGCATTTTGTCGCATGAAAACTGATGAGATGGAGGTGGATTGTTATTTAAAGTTGGTAATTTGAAGTTATTTAAAGTTGGTACATTAAATGCCATAAATGGTTACTAATCATGTTATTGTAATATAAAAGTTAGCTGGGGGTCTAAAACTTATCTTTCCATAAACAAGTTAGATGAGTGCCTGAGATTGCATCTTTTAAAACAAAAACACTGAATTTCTCCCGGCTTGTACATTTAAATTGGTTGATAAAAATTTAAATTGAGAGGGCATGGGCCCCATGGTCGTCAATATTAATTTCTAAGTTTTTGCTAATTGCCATTGTACGCATGTACTGTTGCACTCCAAAATACTAAAAGAAACTGAATAAATAGGCTTTGTGTCATCATTTTTATCATTGGTAGCTTTTCAATTGGGTGGGGGTGGGGGCAGAGGGCCGGTCCTTCTGGCTATGCCTATGGTTTAATGATTACCGTACAAGTTTTCCCTCACATCAACTATAGAACATTTACCGTAATAGAAATACCAAGCTTTAACACCAAAAAGAATCACTGTAGGGTAAGCTTAAAAACTAAAAAATATAAATAAAGCTGAAACGGGGATGAAACATCAAATCTGAGTTTTTGTCACAATTAAGAAAACAAAATTTACAACTGGGCAAATTGTCAGCCTCAAAATAACAATAAAGCCTTATTTAAAATAATAAACTTTTTAAACGGACTTAGCTATGTCCATCATCAGTAAAAAGTAAAATATTATTCAAATAGAATAAGTAAAAAGTAAAATTCTATTTGAATAAGATTTTACTTTTTACTGATGATGGACATAGCTAAGTCCGAAACGTTTAAAAATTTTATTATTTTAAATAAGGCTTTACTGTTTTTAATCAAAATAACAAAAACAACAAGTCAAATTTATCAAGGTCGTCAACTGTAACATCAATGCTGCAATTAAATTGCAATGTACTTACAATGATGCAATACGTACACTGCGCAATGTACACAACCAAAGTACCACAATTTGTCGAAAATAATATGCACAGATACTGAAGTTGAATACTTCTGTGACAATATTATTTATCACTACTCGACATTGGTATGTATTTTTCTGTAAATACAATGCTCGAAATCTAGTATGGAAGTATGGAAGATTGTCTTCCATTCCATTCTTCAAATCTTCCATTCCATTCCATTCTGGCATCTTCCATATTCCATACCGAAATTTCCGTTCCATTCCATTTTCCATTCCATACCATGCCCTGGTAGTCAGTACGGTATTCCACATTAAATATATGATATATCACAAACTATGCTGAATATAATAATTCCCCTCTGAGCTCAGCTGTGAGAAGAAAGATAGTCAAATTAGTGTTGAATCAGTTCAGCCTAGATATGAACTTGTTCATACCAGTGCATAAATAAACCTGCTTACACCCAAAACACCTGGAATTTTTCATTAAAACAATATCCGAAATTTTCAACAAAGGAACATTTTATGGGGGAAAGATATCGTAGAATGGAGATCAGAAGCCATGGCCTGGTTTTTCACTTAAACAGGATTTCGTTAACGAGAGAAGGCTTTAACCTATCATCGAAAGTGCAAATGCCTTAACCTGGAAGGCTTGTTTAGTAAACAAGTGAAACTTAAACTTACGCAAAATTTTGCCAATGGGAGAAGGCTTTAACCAATAGTTAAAAAATGCAAATGCCTAACTTGGAAGAGTTGTTGTGTGAACGAGTGTAACTCAAACGCATCACAGACAGCATAGCCTCCAGCTGCCAGGTGATTTTTTGTCACTTTTTGGGAAAAAATACTATTTTAATGCCACTGGATCACATTTCGCACGTGTTCCGAGCCATTTGAAAGAACTAGATTTTTAATGTTCGAAAGCCAATTGGAAAAAATTAAATTGTTCAATCCTTCTTTTACATGCAATTTAAGTCCAAAACACATATAAAATCTTGCATTTTGGTGTTAAATTTTGTTACTGATTTGGCCCAGATAGGGGGAAGCAAGGTGCATTGCCTCGTGCAATATTTTAGCAGTAAATAATCATCCACTCCTAGATTTTCCTTAGAGATTTTTGTTTTGTCATGAAATTAACCAGTTATAGGAGTACGTGTATGGCCATTGGCCAGGGTGCCCAGACCCCCTCAATTCAAATTCATTCAATGAGCATTTTCCATTGCAATTTTTTTCACGTAAAAACTAGTGAGGTAGAGGTGAATTGGTATTAAAAAATGGCATAGTCAGGTGGGGTAATTATTGGACAATTTTGAAACACGTTGGAAAATTTTGACTAAGTTAAGCATTTGAGTTAAGGATGTACCGATACCAAAGTTTTTGCCAATGCCAATACCGATGCCAATGCTTGTTAAAATGCTGTTTCCGATTCTTTGATTATTATGGAACTTTTGCATATATGCTGGACTAAGTTATTTTAAGTGGAGTCGTGTTTAAATTGAAGTGACGCTTTGCAAACAAGCAAGTGTTGACACTGAAAGCAAAATCAAGCGAAAACTATTGGCACAGCATACCAGTGCAGCCAGAAATAAAAAAAGGTGGGGGACTAAATTTCTTTTGTTATGATTAAAGCTTATGCAAATTGATAAGTTAGGCCAGTTGTAACAAATGACAAAGATTTAGGGATAATAGGCTGGAGTCCTGCTGTCGTTTATGCAGCAGTCACATAAAAAGATAAATAACTGTTCTTTTTGGTATCTCCAACTGAAAAGAGCTCAATGATTAGAGATTATTTATGCATATTATGTAGTGAACACAATATTGTCCACCTTTCAATTTAAAAGTCCTATAGCAGCTGTTCTGTGGTTCAGTTGATGAAAGTGATGAGGCCTGGCAGAAGCATTATTTTGTTAATCACTGCTTACAAATCTATGTTTCAAGTGTAATTAATCAATTTGTTTTTGTGTTTGTTGTTTAGAAGTTCTCTTCTGATGATCTTGTTAAGGGCGAAACAGGCTGTTAAGGGTTTCTGAATTTGATTGAGAATAAAAGTATAAAAAGATAAATATATGAGATAGAATGGAAGTGTTTCATCTGGTTTTAAATTTTATTTTATTTGCTAATGCAACAGTGGACCAAACAACGCGTTTTCTTAACGTAGGTCATACGAGAAAGTCATGGATTGCCGTTATTGATCCTAAGGCTAGCTGGCATAGTAATATTTCAACTTTCAAATATTGTACTTTGTGACATATGAAGAACAAATGAAATGAACAATTTGTAATAACATTTGAACAAACCTCCACCTACACAGCACGAAAATGATTGGTTTTTGAAAAAATTAGTGCTCCCTATTATTATTTATCTTGATTGACACCACGTACTGCTTGCTACCTTCAAACAGAAAAAAATGCATTGTATTATGGTTTGCCAATACAAAGTTTTGTTACTTGATTGCTGTACTGTTGTTATTATTGTTGATAGGAAATAGGGATTTAAGCATATAGCAAGAATAATATGATAGCGATCGACCACTCCTTACGTGCAGTTAATAGTCTCAATCAAATAATGCAAATCTGAACACGGTGTTTGCAGAAAAATGCTCATAACAAAGTATTCTTTGTCTTTTTTTTTTTCTTTGTCAATGTGTGGATCAACTCAAATGAACAGGATCGACATTTGCCCAAGTTCTTTGCTTGTTTGAAGGGGTTTTAGCATTGATTTCTTCAATAATATTGATAGCTTCAAGATTAGTGTTGGTACAAATATCCTCAACAATTTTGCCTTTGAGAAAAAGATTGAAAACTTCTTGCAAAGTAATAGCATTATCTGAATTTTGTGTTGGTCCAGTAGATTCTATAACAATATTGCAATGGCGCCGAGGAGTTACTGGAGGCATTGTAGTCTTCCACACTTTTTTTAATTTTGCAATAAACTCCTCAGTATCACTATGAGCCTCATCTGATTCTGTACCACTGGCAATGTCACTTTCTTCAGAGTTTATTTCAAGATCGTCTTCTGATTTAGATACATCTCCCTGCGGTATAAAATTTTCATCGGATTCACTTAAAACATCATCTGGGTCACTTAATAAATCCAACTCATTTAGTATTTTAGAAATAACTTCATGTGTGCTTATTTGGCGAGCCATTTTATAAAACAAGGGATTTCTTGGCTATTTTTTAAGGGTAAAAGGTAGCTTAAAAATCTGAAATACAAAATTTATAATTTCTAACATAACATACCAAGGGGGGTACCATAGGGACCCCTAGCACTTATTTGTTTCATGTTGCTTGTGTTAAATTATTTTCAAGTTTAACAGCTTTATGATCAACTTGAGGTATTTTTTGACACATATCTGAGAAACCAAAAAATTTTGTTTCTATAAGTTATAAGGAAAGCCAGCGAAATGACCTCTGGGGTCCCTGAGTGATCCCCTTTAGTATGTTTGGGTTAAAGCCCCCTCCTCAACAACATAAATTAAAACAAAAAAGTGTTGAAATTATGTAGATTTAAAACAGGCATTTATTTAAGTTGTTATTTAATCGTTCGTGTTTTTGCCGCATATGATTTGACAAATTGCAACAAAAGGCGGAAAATTAAAAATTATTTTCCCTAGAGTTAATGCTTCACTCATAAGTTTTCACAAGTTGCTAAGAATAATTTGGTAAACCATCGCATTTTTCTGTACGCCCTTTGATTAACACGATTTTTCGAAATGACTACCAGCATGCTTTTGTGAAGATTTAATTTAGAAGGTGAGAGGTGCTGAGAATGCACCGGCATTTCAGGCTTTTATTTTTTATCAATCCATCTAATTTTCTCTGAATCATTAGCTATGTTGGTTTATCTAACTCAGCTATTCGGCATGAAAGTGGAAGAAATTTGAAATCAAAAATAGGGCAGTTGAAACTTACGTTAATGATCTGCAAACTAGTTCAATGAAGAAAATTTCATAAATTACCATATAAGCGGTAGAGGGAGGGACTCTAATTTCAAAACGAGCTGTATAATTATTAAGTCCATTAATTAGCACAAAACTTCCTTACTTAAATTCTTCAAAAACCTTGAGCCATAAGAATAAGTACGCTTTCTCAATGTCGCAAGTGACTGTTTTGTGAAAAAAACTGAGCCATGTTGCTCAAATTTATCAAAGTCATTAAGCTCAACTAGAGCATGGCATCGCAAGCAATATCTAAGGACATCCAATTTGAATGTTTTGCTGTTAGATTGTGTTTAAAAAAAAGTTTTTTTTCCTGTCTTCAATCACAAATTTTTTGTTTATGATTATGTCTTTGATGCTGTTTTGTGTATTTGGTTTATGATTCTGTTTAGTTGTTTAGTTTACTTTTTAATATCTACCCATCTAGGTCTAGTAGTTCAAAAGTTGACAATTTGGTGCTTTGTTTGAAGGGACCCCCATTTTGGCACCCCAAATTTTGTCAAATTAATTTGTTTATATTGGCCTATTCTGAAAATTTTAAGTCTCTAACGTCATTGGTTTAAAAGCTTGAACTTTGGCGGTTTTGTTTTGGGGGGAACCCCCATTTTAGAACCTCAAACTTAGGCCAAGTTTTATCTTTTTATATTTGCTTACCCCAAACACTTCATGTTTCCAGTGTAAAAAGTTAAAAACTTTTAATTTTGGAAGGCCCTGTTTGGGGATACTTCCCATTTTTAAACCCTCAATTTTTCTTAAGCTTAGTTTTTTTCTATTATCTACCCATTTCGAAAATTCAATTCATCTGCCTCTAACGATTTGAAAGTTAAAAATCTTGGCAGCTGCGTTTCAGGAAAACCCCCCTTTTTGGTTACCCCAAATTTTGTCAAATTTTATCTTTTCTTGATATTTATCTACTCTGAAAATTTCGTGAGCCTAGCATGAGTGGTTATAAAGTTTCAATTTAGCCTGGTTTGTTTGATGGGAAAACTCATTTTTAAAACCCAAAATTTTTTCAAATTTTGTCTTATCCTTAGAGTTACTTCACTTCAACAATTCATATATCTAGCTATAAAAGTTAAAAAGTTTGAATTTTGGAGTGCTTGTTCAGGGAAACCGTTGTTTTGGAATCCCCAATTTTTTTTTAGGTTTAGTTTATTTTTAACATCTACCCACTCCAAATATTTGATCCATCTAGTTGTAGAGGTTTAAAACTTTAAAATTTTGGAGGACCTGATTGAAGGGGCTTCCCCCAATCTGGCACCCCTGATTTCTATTGCATAAAAGTTCTCCCTATTATCTTCATTTGCTCGAACTTTGAATACAGTGCGTTTAGTGGTTTAAAAGTAGATAGCCGGAGAAGAAAAAGATGGAAGAAAAAAGAAAAACACGAAAAATAGTGTTCAAGTTGGGGTAAACAAGCATAACCAAAACAAAGGCGGTTAATACTGTGCTCAAAAACCCCACATCATTTTCCATCAAAATCGGTATTTACTGAGATATATTGGTTCAAAATCGTCCCTTTTTGCCCATTTCCAGTGTGTAACATTTTTGTCACGTGACCGACACCCCCAAACTCGGTTTGCAAATACCATTTATAATCACCACATTGTGTACAAATTTCATCTTTACATGCCAAGTGGTTTTTGAGTTATTTGCGAATTAATAAATTTTCAAGCCAAAAATTGCCATTTTTTATGTGTTTTTTTGTGTCTCAATTCACAATTAGGTGACTTAGGATCCCCAAAATTGGTACACATGACGCTTTCATTAATTCTTATGTTGAATCCAAATTTCAACTTTCTACGTTTGCCATTTGCTGAGCAAATCAATCCTCATCTGCCAAAATTCACGAACAAAAAGGAAGATACTACGCGCTGACACTAAGTCCCAATAATCCAATGGAAATCAGATAAATATTAATATTTACTTTAATGTTGTCGCTGAATTTGGGTTGGCCATAATTTTTTCTCAAAAGCAGTCAGAGGTTACTATATTTCTGGCAAAATTGTTGCAAAAAATAAAAATTATTTTAATGCATCTTCACTTAACTCTCAGCCAGTGATGCTTTTTTTTGTAACTTATTGAGTTTGAACATTAAGAGTTTAGCTGCCATAACCAAAGTATAGATGGTTTGTGGTATTCTAAACCAACTTTTCTGACCAAAGTTCGATGAAACCATGGTAACACAACCACCATTGGGACTATGAAAAATTGATTATCTAACAGAGATGGTGGGGTGGTTGGCTGGTTGCATTGCTTTGATCAAACTTTTTGCATCATAATTTAAATTCGAAGTGCTATCATATTTAATTAAGCATAAAGGTACAGATAATTTAAAGCTTACTTCTTTGTTTTGCAATATTACAATGCTAAAAGGCATTGGTTTTTTTGTGATTACACAGATATTTTCACTTGTATTCACTTCCTTAACGTGCAATTTTGTTTGAACCACTGCCAAAATATTATTCAGAGAGCTTGAAAACGAGGATAGCACAATGTGTGGTCATCTTAACAAAGTCAAAACATGATAAGCCAAATCCTTCAGTTCTTTGCCCATGTGTCAATGTATGTTGTTCATGGCGGTTATTTTTGATTTATAAAAGTGCTATGATACCAGATATTACTTTTAGTAATTGTTTTTTTCATCAAAGTGCCAGTGATTTATTTTGTTTGACAGCATGTTTTTTATATCACACTTTTACATTATTAGTATTAATTTCAAATTATTTTTTGTATATGTGATGCTTATGTTGTGTTGTTGTAGTGTATATTTCATCTACATATTTGGAATTTAACTTTGATTATGTTTTTTCATAATATTCTTTCAGCACAACGCAATGGTAACAATGTAAGGAAAAAATTATGATTTTTTGTCAAAATTATGAATAGTAAATGATTAAAAGAGTTTTAACCTAAATTTTAACCTGCTTATTTAGGCGATCCAAGTCTGGTGCTTTTTCTGATCTACAGTATAATTTTGCTTATCTACATGCAATCTTGTACGCTTTTTGAATGATTCTTATGTTAAATTTTTATAATTTGATGTTTTGGTTTTGTAGGAGCGATTGTTAGTCTGATTTTAAATTAAGCATTTTCAATGGTTGATTTATCTGGTAAGGTTTGTCTTGTTACTGGAGCCTCTCGTGGCATTGGTCGTGGTGTTGCATTGCAGTTAGTCACACATGGAGCCACTTGCTACATCACTGGTCGGAGTTTGGAGAGTTTAAAACTTGTTGAAGATGAAGTGAAATCAAGAGGGTTAACTGGAAAACTGGTAGCGGTTGAATGTGACCATTCATGTGACAAAAATGTTGAGATGTTGTTTAAGCAAATTGCAGACGAGCAAAACAATCAACTGGATTTGCTTGTAAATAATGCATATGCTGGAGTACAATTTATTGCAGATAACGACACGTCGTATTTTTGGGATCAGAATCCCACTGAAGGTTGGGATATGCTTAATAGGGTTGGGTTGAGAAGCAACTATATCTGTGCTGTATATGCTGCTCGTCTGATGGTCCCACATCGCAAAGGATTGATAATTAACATGAGCTCTTCTGGTGGTAAATCTTACCTCATTTTGGCTCAGTATGGTGTTGGAAAAGTCGGAACTGATAGAATGGCTCAAGATTGTAGCTATGAATTAGCCAAGTACAATGTTGCGTTTGTATCTCTGTGGCCAGGTTTAGTTAAAACTGAGTTTATGGGAAAAGCGCGTGATAGAATTATGCAAAAAGAAAATTTAGCAGAAGAAGAAAAAGTGATAAAACGTTATTATGCCTTGGCAGAAAGCCCTGAGTATTGTGGAAAAGCCATCGTCCATCTTTTAAACGATAAGAAAATCATGAGTAGAAGTGGCCAGATACAGTTAACTTCTGACTTGGGAGCTGAGTTTAACTTTAAAGATGTTGATGGCTCCACTCCACTAGGGCAGCGAAGTATCAAGCTATTGATGCTTTTAGCAGGTCCAAAAGGTTTGGCTTCATACATTCCAGATTGGCTTAGAATTCCAAAATCAATTTTCTTATGGTTGCTTGGATTTGCTAAGCCACCTTTAACGAACAAAGCTCCCAGCAAATATGAGTGAATCTTTAGCTTGCATTTGTTTATCGAGAGTGCAATACCAACATGTTGTAGTAGAAGTCTATCTTGTATCTATTTCTAGGGGATTCAGTGTGTTGACTTTTTTTTGTTATAGTTGTGAAAAATTTATTGTAATTGCAGTACCGTGTCTTAATTAGTTTTTTGTTGATTGTGATGACAATAATAACTGTCAACAATGTCGGCACCACGCATGATCTGATATGGGAAGATTGATGCCAGGTTATATGTTAGTTGTTAGATATTCATATTACCTTGTTCTATTACACCTGAACATCAATAGATTTCTTTGTTTTGCATTTAGTTACAAATTTTTCGTTACTTTTTGTTTTTCAATTTTTAGCTTTTATTAAGGTTGAACTTATTAATAATTAGTTAGATTGCATATTTTTTTTCTATATGTCTAAAATCAAACTCGACATTGTTAGTAGCAAATAGTACAAGTGTGTAGACGTCCATAGGCGTCGATTTTTTTTTTTTGATTATGCAAATTCTGAGGAGGCCAAATGTTTTTGCGTAGTTTGGTTAAACTAAGTAATTCTATTTCAGTGCGGAATTTTGTTGCAGGCCAAAAAAAGGTCTTCGCTACAAACTGGTTCTATTTCAGTTCGAAATTTCTGAATTTTGCTCGCAAATTCAGGTGAAGTCCAAAATAAATAGGTCTTTGCCACATTCTGGTTCTATCTCAGTCGGGAATTTCGGATTTCTTGTTTCCAAGTGGGTATTACTTGCCCAAAAACCGAGGGTGCCAGAATTATTTTGCCCCTTTTCAGTGTTAGACCTGCCCTCTCTCCTCCCCAAAATCAACGCCAGTGTAGACGTCCAGTAGCTTTATTGCTTGCTTTTGATTTTCTTTTTGAATATGGTACCGTACCGATGCGTTTTTTTTTTTTAAAGCTGAGTGAATATAAATAAGACTTGCGATTGCAATGTTGCTGTAATTTAAGGCTGTTTTACGTAACTTTTCAATCATTCTTTCTTTGACCTTCAAGTGACTTTAAGTAGCAATCATCATTTGAAGTTGAAAGTACCTGTATATAGCTTGTTTTTTCAAGATATATTTGGCAATATGCTGTATAGCCCTGTACAGTTAATATTTATCTTTGTGTGCATTGCGATATCATTGAACTATGTTATGGATTTGTATGCCAGTGAATTAACTTTGTTAATATTTTAAATCCAAATATTGATATTTTGCTCTGTACTGAGTGTACTGGTACCTCAAATTTATATTTGATTTTGTTGACTAGCTCAGTAATCTTATACTGCCAGCTGATGAAGCAATCTGTGAATCACTAAGATCAAGGACATTCATGACGAAAGTGCACTATCTCGAAGTTCAAATTTTTGGTACATAGTATACTACTACTTCACTGTAACAATGCTACTTTTAAATGTGAAACCATAAACCAAAAATTAAGTCTTAGTATACTGTTCAAATTCACATCGTGTTGGTTCATAATTTGTTTGCTGTTTTGAATTGCATTTAAATTGTGAAGTTTATGCTATTTAATTCTATTACTTACAGTAATTCAATTTTAACGAGTGTCAACTAACAACGTTCTTAATATGATGCCTTTGTTGAGGCAGTGCCATGGTTGGGGTAAAAGAATGTTCGATAGTATAAATGCAAGGTTTTAATTAATGCAATTTTGTTTGAAATTTTTAGCTTAATTGCACTTGCTCCTCAGTGCATATAAAGCATTTAAATTTATTAGCTGAATCAAAAGGTTGAAAAATGTGTGTTTTTTTGATAACTCAATTCAATATCGTACTATGTTCTTTTGCCAAGTAGAATTCGAGATTCATTGGCAAACTTTTTTGTTCTTGTCTGACTTTTTTTATTAAATTTTTTTTATTAAACTTTTTTTTAGTAAAAAGATTGATTTTAAAAATTCATTACACAGTAGAGGTCACTTAATTTATGTAAATATATAACCTTCCGTAATCGGTATCACCAGAGGTGTTTTGTTCAAATAGAGTTTATAATTTCTATAAATAGTGTTTCAAAAGTGTTACGTTTGTGTTGCAGAAGAGCTACGTACTGTAAAGAGTTTTACTTTTTCTGGCATTTATTTTAGTTTAATTTATTATACTATATAGCCATGGGCAGTCGTTCTGGATCTACTGATTGTCGTATCTATGTTGGAAATCTTCCACCCGACATTAGAGTCCAGGAGTTGGACGATTTATTTTATAAATTCGGAAATATTCGCCACATTGACCTCAAAAATCGAAAGGGATCTCCCTATGCATTCGTTGACTTCGAAGACTACAGGTGAGTACGCTATTCCATAATTCACTGTAAATATGTTGTATACCACAAACTGATGATTTAATAGAGATATGTTCCCAAAGAACTCAGCAGTGAGTAGATAGGAAATCAATCCAGTGATAAATCAGTTTAACCTAGATATGAACTTGCTCATGCCAGTGAATAAATAAGCCTGCTTGCACCCAAGACATCTGTGATTTTTCGATTAAAGCGATGGAAAAGTTTTAAGATAAATCAACTTGTGTCCAACGAAAACGTCGATGCAATGTTAAATATATATATATGTTAAATATATATATTAAATAAATATATTTACACTAATACAAATTCGCTGAATCCTGTAGTTGAATCTACCGAATTAGATTTTTCGATGGAAAAACACATTTGAGGATGCGAAGCGAATGCTTTGAGTATTTTAAATCGCGTTTTTGCGACAGGGCAGTTTTCAAATTGCATTGGAACATGGCTTGGACTTAATTGATCGTTACCGTATGCAATATGCTAAGTCATAGTTTTAGTTTCATACGTGTTTATATCCATTTAGTTTTAGTAATTTTCACGCGTATGCGATGTGGTTTTAACGTGCATGTAGATAAGCATACGAAGTCATGGTCTTGCATTTTCTTTGTATGTAGTAGGTAGAATTAACTGCTAGGTTAGGTACGCCAAGTGTAAACACGTATTAAGCTTTTAGCGTGCTCAGCATACAATTTACGTGTTTGCTTTCGTGCAGATAGTGCAGGTTTCAAAAGTTGTGTAGTCAAAACGCAAACTTAATACTCCTACAAAAAGTTTGGGAATGCTACTGGCATTTAATCAATACGAAACGCCTGTTATTTTTTTAAAACTTTTTTAATCAAACTTTTTTTTGTTAGACTGGGGTGAGTCTAAGCTTTACACTCGCACCTGATAATAATTGTGATCTTGATTAATAATCACAAAAACTTTAAAGTTTTAGTAGTGGGGTAATTTGCTGTGATATTCGCTCTAACTCTTTGTTATTGATCACTTTAAAAACCTGATATCAATTGTACATCAATAATCACAAATGTTCAGAAATACAACATTACTAAACATAACTTGCGAAATCGCCAAAATTGGCCAGCTGACCATAGATCATGCTGCGTATGACTATAGATCATGCTGCGTATGATGTTTTGGATTTTGAACGATTGTGTTTTTAGTGTGTTGTACAATCAATTATTTTAATGTTATACTTTATGATAAAGTTGGAATAGTTGGATTGGATATGGACCATAAGGGGAATTTACTGGAAACGGAAATTAAGGGGACCTTTAGGATTTGGACTGCGTGTGTTACCACTTGAAAAGGAGTGTGGAAGGAGTTTGGATAATGGAATTAGTGGATTGCTTATGATAAAACGGCTTATGAAAGGATTTTAACCCAAAGTATTTAGGAAACAGTTTCCTTTTTTGTTTTGCATTTGTGGTTAGTATATTTTTGGCCATACCCTTTTAACTTTAAATTCACCCTACTTCTTTCCGAATTGGTTGAGTGTCGATCCCGACAACATTAGCGATTCTCAATCACATTAGCTAATGTTTTGAAATAAGTCACTGTTTGATTAAGGTAATTACTTTGTACAATGCAATTGAGGGTTATGTTAAAACAGTTTTTCTATTCTTTGGAACACTATAAATTGACTGTGGAACAACTGAGCAAAAAATTTTATGAGAATGGCGTTAAAAGGCTACGAGATTCTGGTTCATTCGGATTAATTAATTTTTGGCTGAAAGTGTTCCACACTATTTATGGTACCTGTTCTAATTATATTCTTGGCAAATAAAGGCTGCGATTTTTTGATATAGTTGTTGCCAGGCTTCTATTTCAAAACTTCTGAACGAAGTTCATAACTGATCACCGTGATTAGTTGGCGTCACAACTGTGACAGCACCTACTGCTTAAGTGGAAGGCTTGAATTTAATTCCGAGAAGGGTCAAGCAATTAAAACTGATAATCACAGCTTCGGTGCTTAAAATTTAGCACGAAAAAGGGACAGTGTAAATTCTTCGTCGTGGGCGGTTAACTGATGGCAGCATGATTCGAGCCAAGTCAACTGACCGCGAACCAACGGTTTCGTTACAATGATTTCGTCACAGTGACTTTGTCGCAAAGTGAGGATTTGGGCAAGATGGCTCTGGGGATAATAAAATATTTTTATGATCGCCTTTAAGCCAATCGGAGTCATTTCGCTCGCGGTCAGTTTGTTCGCTGTCAGTTTGTCGTGGTCAGTTATCGTGGACCCGCATAATTTGGATACCCCATGGCAGCACCGTATTTTTGGTTAAAATAACGTGAGTTAAAAGCAAATGTGGTTAATTTACAACTAGCTATACTGCTTTTTAGGGATGCTGATGACGCTGTGAATGGGCGAAACAATTACAACTTCGACGGTTTTCGTCTCAAAGTCGAGCGACCACGACAATCCGCCAGCGCACACACCGGTAGATCTACCTACATCAAAGGTCGTCCCGGTCCTCCGTCACAAAGATCGAACTATCGCGTCATAGTTGAAGGTTGGTCATATCTGAAGTTAGTCCGAGAAGTAAAGCTTGATTTATTATATTTTGGGATTATTTTTATATGCCTGGTTAAGTGGAAGTTTGTTGGAAAAGCACCATGATAATTTTTTTAAAATATATAGTTTGTTATGAGGATGGTTCAGAAATGCACATTGCTTTAAAAATTAAGTGGCGGTCCCGTCCGCTATTTGTGCTTTTAATTCATGAAAAAGCAACACAAAAAAAATTTTGTCTCGCTCACAAGAATCGGTCTTGGAATATCGTTAAATCTTGGGAGATATTAGCCAGACTTTTGGGATCCCAAATCTGTTAAAGGATAATATTAACCTCTTGATTTGATGGCAGATGCATGCAAAAGTTAAGTTTCTAGTATCTATTCGAGTTGAGCGTGGAGTAGCCAAAGTTGGGTTATTTTTCTTCGACTTTGTTGAGACAAAAACGAGTTTAAGGAACTCGAAACATTAGCGAAGAGTTGAAAAAACAAACTAACGTCGGGTACGGCACCTAACTTAATTGAAATTGAACTAAACTTGGCTTAATCACTCATTTTTGCAGGCTTGCCAGCCTCCGGGAGTTGGCAGGACTTGAAAGATCATTTCCGTGAAGCAGGAGACGTTTGCTACGCTGACGTATACCGCGACGGCAGCGGTGTAGTGGAGTTCACTACCAGAGATGACATGAAGCGAGCTGTCAGGCATCTTGATGACTCAAAATTTCGTTCCCACGAGGTTTGTAAAATTAAATCCCGTATTTTATGCAACCAATATGTTTGTCTAAAAGCTACCACGTCCTTCTCTGGAACGGAAGGTTTGGGGTTCGAATCCTTAGCCGTTCAAATCAAACCCAGTGTTGCCATCGCAGTAGCATCAGTGTGTATTGTGTATCCCAGTTGCTAAGACGCAAAGATGGACCACGCAATCTTGGCACCGTCGTTATATTGGCGTCTTAGGTCTTACAGCAAGTGTGATAAATATATGATTTGATAGTAGCTGTAATCAAGCAAGCGTGCAAACACAGGAAAGATCTAGGCGCACGATTCTTATGATGAAAAAGAACGTTTGAAGATAATGTTCATCTTACTGTAGTATTGATGGTTAGGAGACAACAAAGGAACCTTTCAGTCTTCTAGTCAAGCTCACACCTGTCGACCACACACGGTGGAGGGTTCACACTGTCCCTGTAATTGCTGAACGTTTAAGCCGACTGCTTCACCTATAATCGGAATTATCTTTTCGACACTTTGACCTCAGCTGGACGGTGGCGTAACTTTCACCGGAAATTCGCTGCTTTTTCTGTCAATTTAAAAAAGCAATGTTCAGTTTGTTCGCATAATCAACGAACAGTATCATTAATCGTGTCTCCTCTCCTTGTAATATTTTTTATTTTAGGGTGATACCGCGTACATCGCAGTTAAAGAGGATCGAGATGGCAGACGTAGTCAAAGTCCCCGAAGATCTCGATCTCGAGAAAGAAAAAGCCGCCGCTCGCCGTCATATTCTTCTCGTCGCTCGGCGTCGAGATCTCCACGTACCTCGAGGTACTCGCGCTCTAGATCTCGTTCGTAAGCCGAAGAAACTCTTGCCATTGTGGCTTGTCTTTGCCACATGTTTGTAAATAACTGCATAACTACCAGCGAGAAATTATTGTGTCCGTGAATGCAATTTTGGTTTTAAAGTTTCTAACGAGTCGACTGTCGAGACGTTTTCAAAAAATTGGAAACCTTGAGCTTTTATATTAACGTAAGTCAATGTCAGTAGTTAAACTAGTTATGTTGTAGTTTGATGCTTTATCGATGTTGAGGAATCCTCGGTTTATTCTAACAGTGCAGTTCAGAAACCAGCATTTCACATTCAAATTGTTGCTACAAAAATTATTCTATCAAAGTACTCGAAGGTGCAGTTGCATGTTACACGCACATTTTTAAAGTTTATCGAGTCTATTACCATCACTTCGTCTACGCTGAAAAAAGTTTCTTTGACTTGACTAAAATGAATAATTTATCATCAGTAGGGTTGTCTCGGCAATGATTTTGTAATACGTGCTGAAAGTTTTAAGTTTGTAATATATGTTTTTTTCGAACATAAATTGACTGTAATAATTAATTCGTGCTTTAGTTCAATTGACTGATATTTTAGAAAATCACAAGGATAAGGACTAGGAGTCTCTCGAGTTGATGTATAAGTGCATTTTCTGCAAGTCGGAAATTCATAAAGTTCGTGTCGGAAAAATTTTCGAGTCGGTATCGATAAGTTTTTAAAGTACTCATATTAGTCATATATACAATTATTACACCGTCCAGGTGGTCAAGCGGTAACGCGTTCGTCTCTGGAGCTGGAGGTCTGAGGTTCAAATCTCTGGTCGGTTAAATCGGACACGGAGTTGCCAACGGCTCGCGTCTTCTGCACCATTTCTAAGAAGAGAGCTGACTTAGCTGGGCGCAATAACGTGGAGATGGGCCCCGCCAACTCGTTACGCGATTTATGCAGTCAGTTTATTCATGCACCAGTACAAGCAAACTTTTCAATTGGAATACAGTAATAAACAATCGCGGTGCGATACTTAGGTAGACCACGAAAGAGCGAGTCGCCGACCAAGTTATGGTCAGTTGGTCACCTACTTCACACAGTTCTATAGTAGGACAGGGGCGTACGCAGGATTTTTCAATGGGGAGAGGTTTAAAAGTGACATCAAAAATTTGTTCGCGATCTATACTTTGGCGAATAAATGACATGGAGCAATGTCACGAGATTGAATCAAAATTACACAGTGCGTAGTGTAAAAACTTTTCAAACAAAAAAGAATTAGGCATACCGGTACATGTATAGTTAACATCATAAGGTTGCAACTGAACGATCACGAAAAAATTGCTCAGAACAAAAACTAAGAAAAAGCATATAATTAGAAACAGTGAAAAGTTGCCAGGCGTGTTACCAGATATTCGCATTGGGGGGACTGTTTTGGGGGTCTGGGGGCAAAGCCCCCAGCTCTTGAAAATTTTGCCTATTTTTCAAAAATAACTTAATTTTAGGGCTATTTCGATCAAAATTAATGCGTTTAAAACGTGGCATAGAAATTGGTAGTGCAAACTTGATTAAACGGCTTGCATAAATGGGCTATGTGGGGGGTGGCTAATGGTAAAGTTGTAGTTCTCTCGTTTACATGCTAATAAATCATAAAATCCTATAGTTTAAGAAAACACACAGAGTAATCTAGTTCGTCTATATTTTATAAAGAAAATAATTGAGGGGGGGCCAATGGAAAATTTTTTGAGACAAGTGATTGGTAATTAACTAATACTGAAGAGCCGCCCTATTCCTAAGTTTATCATATGTTTGTTGATGAAACCTATTGTCGCAGTTCCTGCTTCATCCAGTGGCGATGTGGAAACTAGCATGGAAGTAACCAAAAATGAAAGATAATTGGAACCGATAGCTTTATAACTCAACAGATCATAGCAGCTCTTAGGTTGTACAACCAAGCCGGTTAACCGCAATCGGAGCGCGCTCCCTTTTGACACGCCACACTATGTTAAGCATTTTTACACCAGCGATCAAATTTGAACTTGTTTTTGGCCATTTTTCAAAGTTTTTATTGATTTGTGAGTTTTATTTTTACAAATTAGCCTCCTCCTACCTAAATTTATGTTTAGCTTTAAACCATTTTTTAGTACATTCCAGTGCACAAACCAGTCTCAGAAGTGCTAAAAACGTGGTATTTTTCTGAGTCTGCATTTTGGTTGACAGGCCAATGGGGGCTATCGCGCCCCTCCCGGCCTACGCTACTGAAAGTTACTATGACTCATAACACGACATTCTAGATTTTCAGTATTACTCTTAGTCACTTACAATGTTGAATTAAATAGCAAAAAATTATTTACTACAATTGAATATTTCGTATTAATGTGAGAGTAAAAAAGGAGCTTGTTTGGTTTTCGCAATATAACGATATTTTGAACGATATACGTCGGATTAATGGGGAGGGTGGTTTAAACCCCCACCCACCTGTGTACGCCTTTGCGCATAAGTGAGCTATGGAGGTGGTGGCTAGTGGTAACACTTCAGTCCTCTAATTTACAAGCCGGTAAATCATAAAATCATAATTTGAAAAAACTCACTATCATTTATATTCTGTGGTTTATAAAGTAAGACAGTTGGGGATGGGGGGCTAATGGAACGAGATTTGAGTGGATTAATAATTAATTAATATTGATTAATTAACTAATACTGAAACCCCATCTCCATATTTTTGATGAAGCCTATGTTAAGCATTTTTAGCGAAAAAATTTGCTAATTTTGGCAATTCTTTGAGGTTGTTACTGATTTGTACGTTTCATCTTTGACAAACTAACCCCCCAAGAAACTTTTAATGTTTCAAAAGTTACGAGTCCATGTCATTGCAGAAAAAAAAAACAGGTTCAGAGGTGCAAAAAACGTGATATTTTCTTTATTGTGCATTTTAGTCGACAGACCAATGGGGGGGTTGAACCCCCAACTCCCCCTGCGTACGCCCTTGTAGTAGGAGCCAATGTCTTGCGAAATCATCCCCCACCGGCTCAGGTTAAAGCCGGCATATAATTCGGTATGTATCGCCTTACCCCCACAGTGATGTTGCTCCCATTCTCTCTAGCCTCATCAGCGACAAGGCGGAGTGTTCGCTAACGACACTGCAGGCCGCTTGTCCTTTTTCCCGAATTCACAAAATTTGAGAAAGGGTCAATCGTGTATGACTGTGATTGCCAAGCGTTTTCCCTGCACGAATTGGTATGAATTACTGAAGTTATAATGAATAGATGCATTGGCGCCACGAAAAAAAAGGCAAGCACAAAAATGCAACCACACGCAATTATGACGATGTAACTACGAGCAATTATGAAAGAGCTGCTATACCACCATGCAACTTCGAACAAGCTACCAGATGGTTAAAATAAACATTCATAAACACCAATATAAACTAGAAGGGAGTTTGCCAGCAAACCCAGTGAACGACCGACGCATAGCTAATGCTGTGACGCTCAAAAGTACTTTTAGTCTACCGTAAAATCAGCAATTATTCAAAAATATCTGATTATGGAACCTCCAGAAAAGTAGAGTCAAAATATTTGTCAGTTAAATACCTCCTAATATCATAAGACACTGGCACCCTAGCTTGGACCATTCAAAAAATTACATTTTTGGGGGTCCCGGAGGGTGGCACCTCCAAACTACGCCAAAGTATTTGTCTGTTAAATCTCTGCTAATATCATAAAACACTGGCAATAGTAGTCTATGCTGCCACTCTAAGTTGAGCCTCAGAAAAACTTGATTTTTGAGGGGTCCATTTGGGGGGCCCCTGAGGGGGTGGCACCCCCAAACTATGTCAAAATATTTGTCAGTTAATTATCTGCTGATATCATAACAAACTAGCACCCTAAGTTGAGTCATAGAAAAAATTGATTTTTGAGGGGTCTATTTGGGGGTCCCCGGGGGTGGCACCCCCAAACTATGTCAAAATATTTGTCAGTTAAATATTTGTTGATATAATAAAACACTGGCACCCTAAGTTGAGCAATTCAAAAAATTATATTTTTGGGGGGGTCTACTTGGGGGTGTCCCTGGGGGGGTGGCACCCCCAAACTATGTCAAAATATTTGTCTGTTAAATATCTGCTGATATCAAAACAAACTGGCACTCTAAGTTGAGCCGTTCAAAAATTAATTTTTTTGGAGTCCATTTGGGGGTGTCCCTGGGGGGTGGCATCCCCAAGCTATGTCAAAATATTTGTCTGTTAAATCTCTGGTGATATCAAAACAAACTGGCACCCTTAGTTGAGCCATTCAAAAAATTGATTTTTGGGGATCCATTTGGAGGTCCCTGGGGTAGGTGGCATCCCCAGACTACGTCAAAATATTTGTCTGTTAAATATCTACTGATATCGAAAAAAGTAGCACTCTAACTTGAGCCATTCAAAAAATTGATTTTTTGGGGCCCCATTTTGGGGGGATTCCCGGTAAAGCTGCCCCAAAAAATTTTGGGTGAAAAAATTGCGTTTGCAGCTCAACAACTTCACGCAAAAATTAGATTTCGATGTTTTGTGGTTTAGAAGAAGAAAAGCGTACAAAATTTAGGAAGAAAAAAAAAGGAAAAAAAAGGAAAAAAAAGAAAAAAAAGTTCATCGCAGCCAAAAGTGGGTTGGTTGGGATGAAAGGATATCTTAAGACATACAACCGTACGAAATATTTTTTGCCGTACTTAAGCCGTTTTTGACTGAGACGGCTTTTTAAGCCAAACTTGCGGGGCAGTTTTCGGGTTCTAAAATCCAAGTCACGTGACCTATTTTCTCGAAATTTGGTACAAACATACAACTCATTAATGTCAAACTGCTGTCAAAATTTCATGCAGCTAGACCAAATCGTTCTCGAGTTATAAGCAAAAGTCTGAAATTTCGCACTCGTTAGTTGGAAAATGGCCGAGTGAAAACAAAGGAACACGCGACGCGAGCATCGGTCGTTCCAATAAACAATTTATTGATTTCAGGTTGGAAACTCTGAAGATTAGCGCGAAGTTGCAATTTGCAAAATTTTTGCGGATTGCAGAATAATAACCGGAATGTTTTCAGAGAGGAGTTTCCGGTACCAACTTGTCAGTTTTGTTCAGCTAGTGTTGAGTGGTAGGCTTTTTTCTGGTTGCACTTGTAAGGTACAAGACGAAAGCATCAATTGGGCCTTTGGTTAAAGGTTGTAGTGGTTCACTAACAGAAGACGCTGAAGATTGTGCAAAACCCTAAGCTAAGTACAAGACGAAAGCATCATTTGGGCCTTTGGTTAAGATTGTTGTGGTTCGTTAACAGAAGACGCTGAAGATTGTGCAAACACTCTAAGCAAATTCTACTCTACTGTTTTCACTCATAAAAATAAGGATGAAATTCCGTTTGCTGTTCCTGCAACCACTGATGAACTAGTGGACATTACATTCACTGATGAACTTGTGTTGAGAAATCTAGCTAAGATGAAAAGTTTTTCATCTCCTGGTCCTGATGGTTTACCTTACTGTGTTTTAAAAGCTGGTTCTTCAGTGCTGGTTCCAGTGTTATGCAAACTATTTCAATTTTGTTTTGACAAGGGGACAATTCCAACACAATGGAAACTGGCACATGTAGTGCCAATCTATAAGAAAGGAAATCGTAATAATGCAGCCAATTATCGACCAATTAGCTTAACGTGCTGCAGCAGCAAATTGATGGAATCTTGTGTGAGAGAACTTGTGTGGGATTTTTGGTCAGAAAGAAGCTTGATTGCATCATCCCAGTTTGGCTTCAGGCCAGCATCATCTTCTTCCCTGCAGCTGTTACAATTTCTTGATGATCTTACATTAGCGCTTGATAACTGCTTTGTGGTTGATGCTATATACCTAGATTTTTCTAAAGCCTTTAATAGCGTTCCACATGAAAGGCTTGTTAGTAAACTTTCTTCTTTGGGAATTAAAGGTAAAACTCCCAGGTGGATCTGGGCATTCCCAACAAACAGAAAGGAAGTGGTTGTGGTGGATGGAGCCTGCTGCAAGCCTGCTGATATGGTTTCTGGTGTGCCTCAAGGTAGCTTCTTAGGGCCTATTTTATATCTGGCTTACATCAATGACATTGATTCCTGTTTTTTAAATTCTTCTGTGCTAAAGTATGCAGACGATATTAAATGCTATAGAGCTTTTCCAAAAAATGATCATAATTCTTATCTGCTGTTACAGAATGACTTGGACTCTGTGTTCCCTCTAACTTTATGGCTAATCGGCGAGTGCCCAAATTTTCTCTAAATAATTGTGCCCAAAGCTCTAAAAAGACAATTATGTGCCCTCAATTTGGTACCAATCCAGTACTAAAGTATACCAAATGACCTATTTTCAGAAATTTGTCAAATTTTCTAAAGCTATGTTTACTATATTGCCAAAAATAATTTGCCCTTGCTCCAACAAATCACTGATTCGCTGAAAAAAATCGGCCAAGTGGGAACAGTGCTTGGACTCACTGTCCCAATGGTCCAATACCTGGCAATTACATTTCAACTTGACTAAATGCACTTCAATTCATTTTGGACATGGAAATGAACAACATCAGTATTCAATATTAAATCAACAACTTTCTCTATCTGATGTCAAAAAGGATCTTGGTGTTTTAATCAGGTCTGACCTGAAATCATCTTCCCATGTATCAGCTATTGTACAAAAAGCCGAAAAATGCTTGGCAGTTTTGAAAAGGAACATTGTGAGCAGAAACAAAGAAGTTTACTTAAAGCTTTACAAGCAAATTGTCAGGCCACACTTAGAATATGCTGTGTGTACATGGAATCCATATTTTCTTAGAGACATTGAACTTATTGAAAGGGTTTAACACCGAGCTACAAAATGTATTGAGGGGATGCAGTCTAAAAGTTATGCTGACCGCTTAAAATTGCTTGGGATCGAGTCCCTGCAAACTTGTTGTTGTTTTTTTGATTTAATTGAAGTGTACAAAATTTTGAATAATCTTACATCTCTCGGTCCAGATCATCTTTTTACATATGACTTGTCACAGCGAACAAGAGGTCATAATTTCAAATTAAAAAAAGTTCATTGCAAGCTTGACTGCAGAAAGCATTTTTTTGCCAATCGAGTGATTGGTTTATAGAACAGCCTTCCTGATGAGATTGTTAATTCAACCAGCCTGTATTCATTTAAAAAAAGAGCAGCAAAGTATTTGTGTGAAAACAGTGTTTCATATTTTACAGTTTAGCATTTTGCTTTGTCTTTCAAAATGTTTGTCTTGGCAGCCTATTTGACTGTAACAATAGTGACTACTTAGTTGACTTTCCATCTCACTTAAATCGAACGCAAAACATTATTGTTTTTTTTGTAATACTAATAGCCTATGTTTTTATTCTTTTTTATTTTCCGATCTCATTTGGGCTAAATTTATGTGTAGGTAAAGTTATATAACATAATATTTGACATTCTAGACCTGTTTATTTTATTCCATACTGCACATTCCTTGTTTTTGCATCATTAGCATTACACCACATGTGGCAGTGGATGTGTATGTGCTGTAGTAGTGTGTAGCAGTGGAGGGGTCAATAGGGATACCTTGCAGTGTTTTCTTAGTTTATGGGTGGTGGTATGCTTCACTGTAGGTGTTCATGCTTTTGATGTTAAAGCAGATATGATTTGTGATTAAGTGGCAACTGATTTTGTTTGTTTCTTCTTGGGCCAGCATTTTGCTTCAGTATATTGAATGACCATATGTGACAAATAATAGCATTCGACCAGAATTGTAAAACTTTTGTGACCGTTTAGCTACGTTACCTTTTCACTACTCTACTAACACCTCTTTGTTAAGCTGTGCCTTAAGTTTTTCTATTAGTGACATTCTTGTATTAATTTAATTGCATTATTTAGTTGACCTGTACTCCCAGTGGTAGTGAAATTATAGTTTAGTGACTAAGGGTGTTAACTTAAAGTCCTGTGAGTTAATAAATCAGTAAATCTAAAACTGCTAATTTGCTAAATCAGTATATGTAATATTGCCATATCCGTATATCTAGTATTGCTAAATTGCTCTGTCTAATATTACTATATCAGTGTATCTAAGATTGCTGAATTTATGATGAACTGACTTTGATTAAGGATTTCAAAACTGTTTAGAATTTGTTCTGTAGACCTTTCATACAAGTGATTTTTTTTTTTTTCATTTGATAATATATGAATTTTTATTTTGCTGAATCAATATTCATTAGAAAACTTTAACCCACTATGATACCGAGTTGTACTGGGTGATAGCTAGGTGCTATTTATTTAGCTAGGTGCTATTTTGTAGGTACTTTCTACTTGTAGGTATTTATTTTGCCAAGTACTTTTCATTTGGCTTGGTGCTATTTTGCCTTGTATACTTTATCTCTCAATATATCTAACTTTTTCTTTTTTTTGCTTTTACATGTTACTGTAATCTGTGTTTTTGCATTCTTATATTACCTATACTGGAAATTTTTTGTATCTGAATTTACCTACTGGTACTGTTTACAACAATGGATGATACTTGCAACGATTTTAAATTATGGTAATCTGATGGTTTTACTCTTTTTGTGGAAAACTTGTTTGCTCTGCCTGGCTGTTCCATCTTACACTTGACGACTGTGCCCTTACGTCTTCAATTCATTTTACTAATCTGTTGGACATTTTGTGGTTTGTATGTGTTTTGCTGTGGTGCTTTTGCACTGGATCGGCTTCTAAATTATTATTGTAAATGTTACTAGTACGGTACCTCCAAAAGCTATGATATTGTAAGGGCAGGCTATTTGTTTGAATACTTACTGTAGTGTAGCGTACAGTACTATTTTTTGATGAAACAAAAAATTCCTTTTGAATATATTGAACTAACAGTAGGCCTATAGATTAGGCCTACAAGTAGGCCTACATTACACAGTTATTTACCAACAAGAAAATTAATACATAAATATATATATATATGGTAGTGACTATTTCACCGAAAATTTTCAACTTAGAGAGAATAAAACGAGAATGAGAAATATTCATCCGCGCTTTTTTCATTTGCTTTTTTAGGGGTTAAGATTAGGGTTTAGGTTAGGGTTTGGGTTAGGGTTCGATTTGGGAATAGTTTTAGACTAAGCATTTGAGTTTGTGTTATGTTTGAGTCAGAATTAATAAAAAACTAGATAAAAATTTCTAGTGAAATAAAGCCTTCCTATATATATATATATAGGTCACAAAAGAGATGTGTGCCTAAGAACATATCGTACACAGTTAAAGTCGAGATACCGGTACCTACCGTTACAATATAAAAGATCAACCCCAACTTTTTACTGCGTAGAAAAAAAATCAACCATAGAAACTATTATACTGTATTGACTACCGGTACCATTACTGTATTATTATCTTAATGTTTTAAGATGTTACTTGAAAACAAACAGCATCAACTCTTGACAGTGTATCTGTGTATCTAGCTACTGGTAAATATTCATAGTCTGTTACCACCATGAATCAAAAAAGACAATTTGAAGCGAACAAATGTAACACAAGACAGAACAAAATTTTTCCAAGCAAATAGCACATCTTACATGATAAAACAGGCCAACCAGAAGTGTCGCATTGGTACCAGTAGGTCAGAGGAAGCATAAAAAAAAAAACGAAAAAGAACACATGACCAATATTATGTAACTAACTAAGTACATGATACGGTACCACTCAAATAAGAAAATTTTTAACAAATTAAGGTTGATCAATAAATAAATTTAAGGAAAATGTTGGGTGTCATTGAGCATGAGCCGTCGCTTTTTTTTTGCAAGCTCTGCGACTCGTGTATGAGCGCGCATGCGCTCTCTTCTCTCTGATCTAAGCTATTCCCCAGTTTAGCCCTAGCCCTAATGAGCAGATGAGTGCACGCATGATAGGAGCAAGAGCGTGCGCACGATCATACACAAGTCGCAGAGATTCCAAAAAAAGCGAACAGCTTATACTTAATCTGTAACAACATCCAAAGGCTTGGCACACATTTCATGCGTACAAACGTTTTATATATAAAAAAGCCAAAAAAACCAAACTGTGGCCCTATACTCTAATTTTAACCCTACCCCTAACCTCAGACCTTAACAGTTAGGTAGTGACTATTTTACCAAAAATTTCAAGTTAAAGAGAATAAAACGAAAATAAAAAATATTTATTCATGCTTTTTTCATTTGCTTTTTTAGGGGTTAAGATTAGCGTTTAAGCCAGGGTTTGGGTTAGATTTGGGGATAATTTTAGAGTAAGCATTTGAGTTTGGGTTAGATTTGAGTCAGAATTAATGAAAAAGTAGTTAAAATTTGGCAGTGGCTGCTGTTACGTTATGTAACACTTCACTCTTAGGATAATATTACGTAATTTGCAACATTTCAGCAGTGAGATATTTTTAAGTGAATTTTGCCACTTAGCTCTTGCGATGTTTATTGAAGCAAAAAGACTGCAAGTGCAAGAATACTTTTAGTTAGAACGCATAAGGACCCGTCATAACAAACCGATACTTTTTTTTGGAAGCTATAATTTTTTAGGATGGAGGTGTTTAAGCATGAATTTATTAAGAATTTGGGTTGCATTTGATTTGTTGGCAGGTTTAGGATGATTGGTCATTTCAGATTTATCTTCAAACTTTGCATCCCTTTAAGTTGATGATTTTAATGAAAGAAACCAGATTTGGGATAATTTTGATAGCGTCCTAAAAAGGTTTGAAACTTGTTTTACGACTTAAATCTGGCATTTTGACGCATTTAATGAGGTTATCTTGTAGTGTAGTGGTAGGGGCATGCGTCTGCCAATTCCTGCGTGCAGGTTCAATTCATGCTGAACGTGGTGGCATGTATCGAGATAAGACAAATTCACGGTCCGTTATTTTTCTTTCCTTCAGAATCTTGCATTGGAGCTAGGGTTCGGGCAGTGATGCCTCCCTGACAGATAGCAAATCCAAGTGCATAAACAAAGATTTTGATAGTCTTTAAAAGTTTTTTTTAGGACGCAAGTGTTTTAGTGTGTGCCTGAACTGCATTTATTACCGCATGAATTCGCATTTAATTTTTTGTTAAAAACTAGATTTTAGTTGATTCTAATTAAATTCCAATTAAATTTAAACTAGATTTAAGTTGATTTTTGATAGTGTTCCAAAAAAAGTATCGGTTTTGTTATGACGAGTCCTTAAGGAGGCTTATAATTTAATAATTACCCTTGCGGCTTCTACCTTTTACGATGCAACATGCTCTTGCACTTGCAGTCTTGTTGCTTCAATAAACATCGCAATAGCCAAGTGGCGAAATGCATGAAAAATATCTTACCACTGAAATGTTACAAATTACATAATACTATCCTACGAGTGAAGTGTTATGTAATGTAACAGCAGCAACGGCCTAAAAAATTTTGGTGAAATAAAGCCTTTCTAACAGTTAACCCTAACCAAAACCTATAACTGCAATAATCAAAATACAAATTTCCAAAAACGAGTGACGTCTCGGGAATCCTTGTTTATTTAAGCGTGCACATTTTGTGCACCAAGTCACTACGTAAATTTAAACTGGTCAATAATTTCACATGTAGTAATTACTCACCTTAAAGCATACTGAAATTACAGTAGTAATCTGTACCGGTAATAGTTATTCTGAATTGTAATTACTTTGTTCACCAAGTTGCCTTGGCCAGGAGACAATGAAGGTACCTTTCGGTATTTGAGTCCAGCTGCCACCTGCCCATCTCATATCTGTCTACCACAAATTGTGGAGGCTTTACACCAATTTTCAAAAAAGCCTCTGAATAGGCTACCAATTTTTATAGGCTAGTCTTTGGTTTGACTCAACCGGGAATCGAACGGGTGTCTGCTGTTTCAGTTGCAGATGCGCTATCCACTTGACCACCGATCAGTTAATTGTGGTAGAACTGAGAGTGCTGACAGAATGCTAATATGAGCGAATTTGTCATTGAGCGAATTTGTCAAAAGTCGTTAAGTATGAGCTGTCACTTTTTTTTTTTTTGAAAGCTTTGCGATCTTCGCGGATGCACTCTTTCCTTTACTCCAAATCTAGCCCTAATCTTAATGAGTGCACACATGAGAGGAGTGAGAGCATGTGTACGCTCATACACGGGTTGCAAAGATTCCTAAAAAAACTGAAAAGTGGACAGCTTATGCTTAACAACATCCACTAATTTTTCATTCTTCTATTTTCAGTTAACAATTTCTGATTCTGGAGTTAACTAAGTTCTGGGTTAGTTGTTAAGTGTAAGTCATCTGCTTTTTTGGGAACCTCTGCAACCTGTGCAGCAAGTGTGAGCGTGCACACACTCTTGCTCCTCTCATGCGTGCTCTCATTAGGGTTAGGGCTAGATTTGGGGACTAGCTTGGATCATAGAGAAGGAGGGGTCCACGACAACGGACCATGACAAACTGATCGCGAACAAACTGACCGCAAACCAAATGACGTCGATTAGCTGAGAAGAGCGATCATAAGCATATTTTACTATCCCCAGAGACATTTTGCCCAAACCCTCACTTTATGACAAAATCACTGTGACAAAATCAGTGTCCAAATCACTGTGACGAAACAATTGGTTTGCGGTCAGTTGACCTGGTTCAAGAAAAAGAGAGCGCTTGCGAGCTCACAAACTGGTCGCAGAACTTCTTAAAAAAAGCGGATAGTAGGCTGGGCTTACTCAAAACTGGTAAGTAGATCAGAGATAACCCTAAACTAGACTACCAGCTGGTATCTAGTTCCTGTAGGCTATCACTATCAGTTCAGAGCTGCAATAGATTGTGAGATTACCATTTAGGCTACATATCTTTAACTACTCTATCAACTTAATACTGTAATTAGAAAAGTTTTTTGTAGAGATGAGTCTGTACTTTCAGTGGTCTACATCAAGATGCATTTCATATATATGCTTGCAAATAATTTTTGGTATGGAGTCTTTTATGATGAGTGCTTATGGCCAGTTTGACTTTAATCAAGTCAAAAGTGCTGTGGAAAATGTTGTTGATTTTGTGCAACAGGCTTCAGACAACGTTAACTGTGAATTTTATTGTCCTACTGGTAAGCTAAATTTATGCTGCAGTAGCATGTTTCATTATTTGTGAATGAAGTAGAATGCCAATCATTCAAACACTACTTAAAATAACTTATTAGAGTTTGGTGTCTATAAGCAAGAAGCATTTAAAGCAGAAACACTAATCGGGTAATTCATGATTCTTCTACATGCTGCTAAACTTTAAAAATGGCGATGGCTTTAAAAGAGGAAAAACTTAAAAAATGAGTGATTGCTATACAGCTAACAGTAACATTGTACAATGAATCACAATGTATGTGTACTGCATGCACTGGCACAGCCAGAAATAAAAAAAAGGAGGGACTAAATTTTTTTGTTATGAATAAAGCATATGGGTCATTCCATGCGTAATTCAAAATGGCTTGTCACTATGGGTCCACGACAACTGACTGCAGACAAACTGACCACGAGCAACGCCGATTGGCTGAGAAGGGCGTTTCTAAATATATTTTTACTATCCCCAGAGCCATCTTGCCCAAACCCTCTCTTTGTGACAAAATCACTGCGACGAAATCGGTGACGAAATCAATGTAACGAAACTGTTGGTTTGCGGTCAGTTGACTTGGCTCGGTCACCATGTGTCACCAAACATGGATATTAGTTCTTAAAGTTAAAGAGTATCTTGCAGAATAAAAAATTAAAACATTTTTTTGCGAATACCTCAAGTGGTTTTCAAGTTATTGCAGGTTGAATTTTCGGTCACTAGAGGGAGATTTTGCTCCTGAGTTTTGAAAATAGTGATGTAACTTCATTTCTGAAGCAGCCTGATGCCTGAAAATTGCTACATGGGTGTTTTGGGGGGTCAAGGAATTCATTTTTGATGTCAAAATTGCAAAAATATGACTGCTTCATGGTGAAAAACTATTTTTAAATTTTGACGAGAGCCCAACTTTGGGGGCAAATTTTGGGGTGTAGGCGCGTCACTGCGACAAAATTTTTTTTTCATTTGTATCTACTTTGCTCATAGTTTTTGAAAATATAGCAATTTTTTATTTACTTTTTATTGGCATGTGAAATGGAAAAGGTTTTTGTTTGGATAGTTGATTCTAATAAATCTGCAATTTTAATGATTTTATCACTTTGAAAAATTGTTGGGATTTTCTGAAACAAGTTTGGGAAACTAGTTGACTTGTAGTGTGAGGTAACTACAGTATAATTCAGGTACTCTAAAAAGAAAAATCATTCTATCTGTATATCACCAATAGCTTAGTCAATCATGATACTGTATGTGGAGTTTTAACAAAAAGTTTAATATTAGTTCAGAGGCAATAGTTTCTTGTCAAAGACTCAAGGGAGTAGCTAGTTCAAGGAATAACCTACTAATAGCATTTATCAACTTTCTAAAGTATTAGGTTCCTATTTTGCAATAGCTCACTATCTTGTATGCCAGACAAGTTTTATCGAAAGATGAAGCAGCTAGAGTTTAGTAGTTTGTTTATTATACCTGTATTCCTAAAGATTAGCCTTGAGAGTAACCTTTTACCAGTTCTCATTGAGAGTAGCCTTCTAATAGTTCTAAACTGCTTTTTAAAGTCTGTATTATCCTTTAGAAAATATCTTTAACAACATTATAAAAAATTCTAGTTCAGGAGTGCCAAAAGTTTTCAAGGAGCGGGCCACATTACCTTTTTTTTCTGATCTTTAACAAGCTGCACAATTCTTATAAAATGTTTGAATAATTTTTATCTCGAATACTGCTCATTTAAGTTTTGCATCATTGTCCTTATTTCAAATTAAATAATTTTTTAACCAGAATTAACCTATAATAAAGATAAAGGTTGTTTTATGTTCATCAAAAATTAAAGTTTTTTCAATTATTCAGAATAACTTTGTCTTACACAACAAACACAGTCCTATTTGTTGCACAGCACCAACATATCCACATTTTGTTAAGGGAGAGGCTTCAAAAAGATAACATTTTTCTATGTCAAACTTTCAACAATATCTAGCACCCAACAAGTTAAATAACTGCTGTGTGTTTAAAATACATCATGAACACCATAAAGAATGTCTACCAGGTGCTAGGTGGTGTATATGATATTATGGAAAAAATAGTCTTTTTAACAGCTCAGTTTTAACGCCATTTGCAAGAAATTTTCTTTTTAGAACCACTTCAAAGAATTGAACTACTATACCAATTTATCTCACCACTTATACTGTATAGGTGAGGTCCAAAACATGTTCAAAAGTTAGCATATTTGGGTAAGCCTTGAAATGACTTGGTTGAAGAGGAAAGCTTCAGCCCATGCAAAGCCTTTTCCTCAATAGTTGCACTACTAAACGCATTTACAACAAACCACAAGGTATACAGCTGTGACCCTTATTTTAGAAATGCAAACTGTGTGGTTAAAAAAAAATTAATCAAATGAAAGTAGTTATGATATTCCATAGCTAATATAGTGACCAATGAAACGCAAATTTGCTGCTTTCTAAAGTAATCATTGCACCATTATTAAGCAAAAAATTCACAGAATTTATTGCAATTAGTGATTAAAGTTGATGTAAAAACGTTTTTTTTCGAAGATTTCTCCCAATTTTCAAATTAATACAAACATGAATATTGCAGATTTATTAGAATCAACTATCCAAACAAAAACCTTTTCCAGTTCACATGCCAATAAAAAGTAAATAAAAAATTGCTATATTGTCAAAAACTATGAGCAAAGTAGATACAAATGTGAAAAAAATCTTTGTCGCAGCAACGCGCCTACACCCCGAAATTTGCCCCCAAAGTTGGGCTCTCGTCAAAATTTAAAAATAGTTTTTCACCATGAAGCAGTCATATTTTTGCAATTTTGACATCAAAAATGAATTCCTTGACCCCAAAAACCCCTACATAGCAATTTTCAGGCATCAGACTGCTTCAGAAATGAAATTACATCACTGTTTTCAAAACTCGGGAGCAAAATCTCCCTCTAGTGATCAAAAATTCAACCAGCAAGAACTTGAAAACCACTTGAGGTATTCGAAAAAAAGTTTTTTTATTCATTATCATTTTTTGACTGCTTTAGCCTAAAACACCCAATTGTAATACACCGAAAACATGGTTACAAAAAATTTTTTAAATTTTGAATTAAGCATGGAATGACCCATATGCAAATTGGAAAGTTTTCATTTAGGCAAATTCTAATAAATTACAAAGGTTTAGCGATAACAGGCGGCAGTCCTGCTGTCGTTCATTCAGCAGACGCATAAAAAAATAAATGAAAGAGAATTGAAGTGGTTTCACTTGGTTTTACAATTTTATTTTACTTTATGATGCAACAGCGGATGCAAAAAAATGCATTTTCGTAACTTAGGCCATTCGAGAAAGTTGCAGATTGCCGTTATTATTCTGGCGAGCTGGCACAATAATGTTTCAACTTTAAAATATAGTATATTGCAACAAATTAAGAACAAATGAAACGTACAATTCACGAAAACATATGAACAACCCCCAAATCCCCTAAAAAATGATTAGTTTTGGAAAAAATAAGTGCTCCCTGTTATTGTTTATGTTAATTGACACCACATACTGCTTGCTATCTTCTATCAGAAAGAAAATTCCCTGTATTGTGGTTTGCCATTGCAAAGTTTTGTTAATTGATTATTATACTGTTATTGTTATTGTTGGTAGGAAATAAGAATCTTAGCATTAAGCAAAAATAATGCGATAGCGATCGACCATTCCTTAGGTGCGGTTAATTGTCTCATTTAAATAATGCAAATCTCAACGTGGCATTCACGGAAAAATGGTTATAACTAAGTACAATGGGTTTATTTATGCAGCACGCCTGTGAACAAAATTTATTTCTTGCTGGAAACTGTGTAGAATGCTTCTAGAGAGAATTTTTAGGCTCGGCCTACACTGTGCGTAAAATCGCGAACGTTCGGGCATGTCGTTAGTTTGTTTGAAACAACTGACTGCTTGTACGCTGGTTGCTGGGCGTACCAAATTTCGGTTTAAAAAAATTAAAGACGAACTTTTGCACTCACAGTTTTACGCACAGTATAGATCGGGAATAGGCAGATGGTATCTGTGTGACTTTTTGCTCGCAACCAGCACACTCAGTTTAGACTGTGACACAATTTGCAAAATGCATGCAATCAAATGACATGTGCATATTTATATGCATAAATGCGCATGATCGGTAGAACGAAGCCAATGCAGTATAATAAAAAATTACTTTCGATGTTGAAGATATATGGAGTGTCATTCTTTTAGAAGAGATTTGCTTTCCTTCAGCAATTAGTGTTTTTTTCGAATATTTTCTATTAAAATGTTCTCGAAATTTATTAGGGTCGAAGTACGATTGGACTATGGTGACATTTAATTCGTGGACTAATACAAGTCAGTTGTCGGCCAGCCCAAATTCTTGCCGTTATCTAATTCTACTGTTTGGAAAATGATGAGTTTTGAAACAAAATGGACTGCATTTTTGGTGCAATTCAATTCAATTGACATTTATTTTTGTTTAGAAAGATATTCTGCAAAATAAATAAGCTTACAAAGTCAAGTAGCAAAGTTAGGCAAAAAAATAAATTACAGAATAATCATTTCTGATGAGAGGTTGCAAAATCATGCTGCTTTCTGCCTCGTTTGCATTCTCCCGCAAAAGCAATGAGGTACGCTGACAAGACATTATGCATGATACGGGCTAACACAATGATTAAACATTTTCAATAAATATCAACACTAACCATACAAGCATTCTAGCTCTGGGTTTTGTTTTTACCCTGTGTTGCAAAAAAGCAATGTGGCTAAATTCTTGTTTCAATAAAATAAAGTTTTTATGCGCGATTGTTATATTAATGTGATGTAATGGATGACTTTTTCAATCATATCTAACAGAAATGATTTTTTGATTGTAACTCATTTCCATTGTTACGTTAACTATGATTCACTTTGCCTTTTTGCTGCAAAGGTTTTTTCAACTCGAATATCTCGGAAACAATACAAGCTAGACAGCTGGAATTTTTTTAAGATGGAGGCTAATGACCTTGCAAAAAATACAAACGTTTTGACGTCTCAGGGTAGAATTACACTCGAGTTGAGCATTTTTGAATTAGTTTTTTGTCAGTTTATCATTTTTAAATAATTTTTGCAAAAATTGTGCGCTTTTAAAAGGAGGGGGGGAGACTGTTCCCCCTAATCCCCCCTGCCTGCGATGGTGACTGCAGCCTATATGATGTTTTTAGTGAGATTGGATTTTGCTCAATTATCTGAACAAATTGCATTTTTGAACCACCCTTAGTCCCAATTAGTTTGAGTAATTGCTGTTCTATTGTATTTGGTAAGCTACAACCACAATCTGCAATGCTTATCATATCATTCTTTGATACTGGAGAGTGTAAAATGCTTTTTCTAATGTGGAACGTTAATTGGGACTTCACATGAGCTTGTAGTACCATTGTTGTTGTTAGCGAATTTTTGCAGATGAGGATTGATTTGCTTAATAACTAGCAAACGGTAAAATTTAGAAAGTTGAAATTTGGGCTCAACCTAAGAATTAATGAAAGCATCATGTGTGCCAATTTTCTGGATCCTAGGTCACATGATCGTGAATTGAGACACAAAAAAAAAACATAAAAAAATGGCAATTTTTGGCTTGAAAAGTTATGAATTTGCTCATAATTTCAAAACCACTTGACATGCAAAGCTGAAATTTGGGCACAATGTGGGTGCTTATGAATGCTTTATGCAAACCGAGTTTGGGGGTGCCCATCATGTGACCAAAATTTTACAGGCTAAAATGGTCAAAAAGTTGACAAGTTTGAACCAATATATCTTGGGAATTACCTATATTGATGAAAAATAGTTAGTGGTTTTTGAGCACACGATCAACCATCTTTTTTTGGTTATGTTTGTTTACCCCAACTTGAGAATTATTTTTTTGTGTTGCATCTTTTTTCTTACTTTTTTTCTTTTCATTTTCTTCTGCTGCTATCTACTTTTAAACCACTAAACGCAGTGTATTCAAAGTTTGAGCAATTGAAGATATCAGGGAGGACTAGTGTGGGACTGAAATCAAGGGTGCCAGGTTGGGGGATTCCCCTCAATATGGTCCTCCAAAATTTTGAACTTTAGAACGGTTAGAGTTAGATGGATCAAATTTTCAGAGTGGGTAGATATTAAAAATAAACTAAACATAACAAAAGTTGGGGGTGTCACAATGAGGGTTTCCCTCCAAACGGTCTCTTCGAAATTCAAACTTTTTTAACTTTAAACTAGATACATCAAGTGTTTAAGGTAAGTAAACATAAAGGAAAGATAAAATTTGACAAAACTTGAGGGTACCCAAGTGGAGGGTCCCCCCGAAATGGTGCCGACAAAATTCAAGCTTTTTAACCACTCGCGCTGGTCACAAATTTTTATGGTAGCGGTAAGCAAATATGAAGAAAAGATAAAACTTTTAGACCATTAAAGCTAGATGGATCAAATTTTGAGAATGGGTAGTTATCAAAAACAAACTAAATCTAACAAAAATTGGGGTTCCAAAATGGGGGTTTTGCCCAAATGGTGCCCACCGAAATTCAAACTTTTTAACCTTTTAAGATGGACACATGAAATTTTTAAGGTAAGTAAATATAAAGGAAAGATAGAATTCGAAACAATTTAGGACTACCGAAATGGGGGTCCCCCGTAAATGGGACCACCTGAATTCAAACGTTTTAACTACCAATGCCAGACTCATGAAATTTTCAGGGTTGGCAAATATAAAGAAAAGATAAACTTTGACAAAATTTGGCGGTACCAAAATAAGGGGGTCTCCCTCAAATGGGGCGTTAACCTCTCATGCTAGACACATAAAATTTTCTGGATTAGCAAATATAAAGAAAAGATAAAATTTGACAAAATTTGGGGTTTCCTAAATGAAGGGATCCTCCTCAAATGAGGATGCCAAAATTGAAACTTTAACCACTTATGCTTGACAGATAAAATTTTCAGAATAGGTAAATATGAAGAAAACGTAAAATTTGACAAATTTTTGGGGGTACCACAATAGGGGTCCCCCTCAAACGAGGGCGCCAAAACTCAAACTTTTTAATAGTGTATGCTAGACACGTCACAATTTCAGGATACGCAAGCAGATATGAAGGAAAGATAAAATTAGACAAAATTTGGGACACCAAAATGAGGGCCCTTTAAAATTCAAACTTTTCAACCATTCAAGCTAGACACACAAAACTTTTAAAATAGCTAAATATAAAAGAAAGATAAAATCAAAATAGGTAAATAAAATATTACCAATTTCAGGTGCCACAATTGGGAAGTCCTTCTCAAACGAGTCCTTCAAAATTTTTAACCACTAATGCTAGACTAATAAAATTTTCTAGATAGGTAAAAATATGATATGAAAAAATTTAAGGATCTCATACTATAGGGGTCATCCAATTGTGCTGGCACCCCCCCCCCATTAACTACAAAAGCTAAGCAAATTAAGTCTATTGGATAGGTTAATATGAATCAAAGATTAGAGATAACAAAATTTGTGGGCCACATTAAGGAGACCTTGCCGAATGGCTCCCTTAAAATTTCAAAATCTTAATTACAAAGTACTCCAGCTAGACATATCAAATTTTAAGAGTACTGGTAGGCTAATAGAAGAGAAAGATAAAACATACCAAACTTGGCAATGCTATGTTGGACAATTAGCCCTTAAATGGACCTTCAAACTATAAAATAAATTTTCACAATGAATTTCTATCACAGAAAAGTAGAAAAGTCAAACTTATAGAATTACTGCAACATTTAAGACATTAAAGTACTTGAGCTTAATGGCTTTGTCAGATTTAAGCTGGATGGCGGAGTTTTTTTACTGAACTGTCACTTGTGACATTGAAAAATCTTCTGCTTGCTTTTCAAAGTTTTTGAACAATTTTATTAAGAAAGCTATAATTGTGCTGAATAATGGATGTAACACAATATAAAGTACAATATCGAACATGTTGGCTGAGGGGTTGCACTGCTAAATAGCGTTCTCAGAAAAAAAATAGTTGTGAAATGCGAGCATATTTCCAGCAGTGTGTAGTGTTAAGTTTGGCTGATGTAATGAAGTCGCTGGAATTTTAAAGATCGCTCTATGTTATTTCATCATAAAGTGAAAAACTGTTAGGAACTCCTAATAGCTTTTTGATCAACGTTACCTGTACTTCATTATTTTGATAACTTTTTGAGACCTTTAAGCTTTGATTGTGAATAACCTCAAAGCTGTTAAAATGAACTAACCAGAGTGTAATGTGCAAAAAAGGTAGATAATTTTTGGTAAATAGTTGTTTGACTTTAAACATTACACCTACGGTTCTGGAAAACATAGAGTTGAGTAAATTATTATAAGTTTTCAATGTGAAGTCATCGTAAACTTAGACTCTGCAATATCACTTATAAATTTAAAGAATTCGATTTTTTGTTTCTAAATTTTGTTTGTGTAGGTATCTTTTTCCAAGCTAACTGCTAAGGCAGGCATTGTTTGATTTAGTTCTTAAATTTTGAGAAAAATAAGTAGAACTGTTCATACATGTGCTGATATAAAATTCTTAAAGATTATTGCAGTGGGCTAGTTGAGGTTGTAGATTTGACATTTAGAAAAGTGTGTCAAATTTCTGGTCAAGATAATGTAAGTTACAAAATCCAAAACTCATATTGGCATTTTCAGATCAAAAAGTTTTGTTCCTGTCATAGCAAAAGGTTACGGTCGAAATATTTAATGAAGGTTTTGTTTGTTACCGCAATTTTGGCAATGGCGCTGTGCTGCTAAGTGAAAGTTCAACCAATTCCCTTAAAAGTTAAAACTAGAATTAATAGTTATTTATAGATACCTTTTTTTGACATTTAAATTTTGATTGTCGTTAACCTCAAACCTGATAAAGTTAATGGAGCATTGTGAAATTCGAAAGTGATGTATTTCGGATCTGACTATCAACAACCACAAACACACTTAATGCAATTGTGAAGGTTTTTTAGTTCAGTAAAGTTAGATACTTTTGCGAAGTCCCCAGATATCACTTGCGATGTTATATTCTAGTTTTACTAGGCTTCATCAAATATCCAATAAAATGCTGATGAGCTTTGGTATTAAGCAGAACTTTGGTCCAAAGTAGTACGTGGGAAAAGTTCAGTTTTGCTTTTTGATAGCTGAAGTTAAGAGAAGAAAACGATAGCCTATACCAATAGCTTAGTTATTGAAATTTACCAGTTGAGTTAGAGTAATTCAGGGATCAAAATGCCTTGCACTGTGTCAACTCCTCTTCACACTGATGATGAAATCAGTTGACTTTGAAACACGGTAATGCTTCCGTGATGGGGGTCTGCCTAACCTGCCTCACTAAGTTGAAACGTTCACCCATTTCGACATGGAGACAGCATTAAGGTGTTGTCAAATAAAGTAGGGTTGTAAGCAGTGTTCCCATGAAGCTGGTTTTTTTCAGCGAATCGGCGATTTGTTGGAGCAAGGGCAAGTAATTTTTGGCAATATAGTAAACATAGCTGTAGAAAATTCGACAAATTTGCGGAAATATGACATTGGGTATTCTTTAACCCTTTAAGTGCTGAATTATTTTTTTATGAAAAATAATTTTTTTACAACCTATTTTTAAACAGTTCTGTAAGCTTAACCTTTTATTTTATACCCAAACAATGTATATAACATTTGTAGCACATAAGTAAGACTATCAAAAAATGTTGTAAAATATGATCACTGTCACTAGATTTAGGCTAAGAATAGTTTGGTTCACTCCCTGAGTCGCTATCAGCTGCTACCATTTCAAAAGCTTAGTTAAGAGTGTAATAATTGTTTTCCATTTCCAAACAGTAACTTCAACCGCAGATATTAGCAAAAACTTCAATAGCAATCTATAGAACCCAATAGCTCATTGGAAAGCTGATTTCTTAACGAACAAAATGATATCTAACTTAGGGGATTCCCGCTTTCGAAACTAAAGCAGTATTGTTTGATATTTGTAGGGTAGCCTTGTCGCAAAATTGCGACAGCCGCGCTCAAAGGGTTAATACTGGATTGGTACGAAATTTAGGGCATATAAACGTCTTTTTAGAGCTTTGGGCACAATTGTTTAAAGAAAATTTGGGCACTCGCTGATTAGCCATAAAGTTAAGAAAACACAGGTTGTAAGGTGTGATGTCTCTGTGAACTATTAAATTAGTTCTGCCTACTTCACTTCAAGAATGATTTAACATCAAATATTGTAATTGCAATATTAGGCTGCAAGAAATATTTATGCAAAATTTCATATTTTATTTATGATTTAATCTGTTAGTGTTGATCAGTGTTAATCATTGCTAATGACTCAGATTGGAACCATCTTAGTTTGATAACCACATTTTTAAGTAGTTCTGGACTTTTTTGTTGTTTACTTGCACAGCACTTCCAGGCCTTAGAAACAGGTTATTTTAAGTAATCCAGTAGGCCTACAGTGACTTTCAGTTTCCATACCTCATACCTTAATCAATCGTACACTGAAACTTTGCTTTAGCAAGGTTGTTAATGAAGCTGGTTGTACATTACTGATTATGTAAAAATTTTATCTGGATATTTTATCTTTTGCTTAAATAAAAGTGTTTAATCAAGTGCTAAAATTAGTAAACATTTTTTGGTCAATATTTTTATGTTACAATCTAGGTAACCATTAGGCTGATTTTCATCAGCAAATCAGGGTTTTTGTTGGGCGCACGCCAACTCATTTTTGGATTTTCTATTGTTTGTTAGAGGAAAATCACCGAATTTTTAGGCGCAGGCCGTCTTACCAAAACTTAAGAGGGAATACTGGTTACTGTCATATATAATTGTAGGCCTCATTGCTAGCATGGTTTTAAGTCTTGCTCTTTCAAAATCTGTAAATTTTTGTTAGGTGGTGCTTAAACTTAAATGGCTATTTGGTTTTAGTTTTTCTATTTATATTTCTTTCATGTTGTTGGGTCCTTAGCAGTCAGATAAGATACTTTGTGATTATCTCTGTTGGGTAGCTTCAATCAAGCAGCAACTTTACGTGGGAAAAAGTAAAATGTTTATTGAAAAGCCTAAATTACGGTCAACTCCTAAGTGGGTATGGATGATTTGTTCAAAATAGAAGTGCCATCGTCACTTCCTTGTCAGTAGACCATAAATACATACAAATCAAATCTGTCCAATACTAAAAATAATTAGAATTATTAAAATTACATTCAATGATTGTCAATCTAAAACTATAGGTTTTCGTGTTTTGACCAGTAACTTAGGCCATCTTCTTGGCTTGCATTTAGAAGCATAAGTTATTCATCTATGCAATTTATTATTATAATATACCGTGCGATTGAGCTATCATGACGCATTTCGACCTTGCTCAAGGGTCTCATCAGGCGAAAAGAATAACACATATTTAAACATGCAATGATATAAAACTGCAATTAAAATTTGGAAACAAAAATTAGCAGCAATTTTAAAATCATTGAAATTTTAAACATGCAATCATATAAATCTGCAATTACCAAATTTGGAAATAAAAATTGCACCGATAAACACATCTGCTTTGTCTATGCAAATTTTATAATGACGTCAAACAACTTATGACATGTTCATATAAAAATCACAGGGAGAGCACGAGCTAAATGCATGTGCGACACATTGCTTAGTGAATGAACACTTAACTAAAAATTAGCAGCTAATTTGCTGCTAATTTTTAGTTAAAAATAATTAGATTTTGTGGTATTGGCTATTAAATTTCATTTTAGGACATAATATGCTTCCTAATAAGAATCATAAACCAGTCAGCAATGGTTGTGGATCATTGGGCGTTGATGTAAGTGTTTAGGATTTTAGCTTTACCATACCAATTTTGAAAGAAAACACTAGCAGAATACATTTTATATGTGGTTAATATGTGGTAAAAATTGTATTTATTTAGAAGTAAGGCTTAGACCATAAAGAAAATGACATCAAAGACTTTATACTTTTTAATTTTTACAATATTTTACAATAAGTGTTGCCTTTTGGTTTGTAGCTGACCAACAGCAAATATTTGTTTTTTTTTTTTTTTTTTGTCAATACTGTTATTTTGTATTTTGTGTGTTTGTATTTAGTGGTTCTATTTGTGCGTAAAATGAACTTGATATAGTATATTAAGACTGTCAAAAAAATTTATTGGGATATAATTTCAGTCACTGCATTTTTCCGTTAGTGCGTACTGCGCAGCATTGTCGTAAATGCAGTTACTATGAGATAGCCTAATGATTGTTTTGTAGATCGATTTAAGCCATTTGCCATCTTTGATTAATTGTTGTGATCGCCATGATGTTTGCTACAGTACATGTGGAAGGAAGCGTGATGACTGTGATTCAAAGTTTTATCAATGCTTAAATGATGCCTGTGACCAAGCAAAAACACGCAAAAAGATGTCTAGTCAAGTGCTAGTTTCGATTGATGGTAATTAATTATTTTTATTGAAGTAATATTCTGTATTGTTATGGTAATTTATTGAAAAGTTGTAGTGGATTATGTTCTTACATTTTGAAAATGTTAGCCAGTAAAAATATTTGGTCAAGTTTGACTTCAATATCTGAAAAATGATAAATTTTAAAGAGCTTTTGGAAAAGAATATTATTGTTTTTGATTTCTATAAGATTGTTGACCAAGATATTTTGCTTGTTTCAAGAGACAAAAACTAGAACTTTTATTGATTGCATCTGCAATTTATTTTAACTTTTAGCTTGCAAGATTACAGTAGAGATGATTTACCAAGGTGTCAGTATATTGGGATGCAAATCGTATATGGATGCTCAAAAAGAAGCTTGCATATGTCTTCCTCAAAAAAATCATTTTGAATTGTAACCAATAAATGGGAGAATGATGGAGCAAGTGAATACAAAAGATACAATCATCAAAAATTAGTTTCAATTCAATCTCTTCTAAAAATTCTTTCTTTTAATTGGGCAAGAAAAAAGTTAAATATTTTTACTAGTATTATATATGCCCAGTTGCCAAGTGTGGTTTGTAGTAGGTTTGTACAAAGTAAAATAATGCAGTATTCTAGAATAGACATTTCGAATCCTATTCTAGAATAACTAATGGCAAATTGTGACAATACAGTTTAATTGCAAAAATTTAGAAACACAATCCTGACTCCTGACTAAGTTGGACAACTGTCACTTCTTGAGTGCATGCACGCTTGCTTGAGTGCAATGCACTATCAATGAAATGTGACTAAACAGTTAGGTTGCTTAAAATTGCACAATACGCACCACTCTTCGCGTTTTGGCAGCACTTTAAAAGTTTTTTTTCAAATCCAATTAACTGATAAAAGATGCGTTTTGAGATTCATTTCTCCAGAGATTCTAATCTCAAGGATTCGATGTTTTACTTTGTACAACCCTAGTTAGTAGTAACTGCATTTATGAACCATTGTGACTAATCATGTAATTAGTATATATAACGCCAAATAAGAACTGCTTGTGAGCTGGAATTTTTTTTTAACTTCTTTCAAAAAAGTTTTTAGATCAAGAGTTGTTTGAAAGGAAGATTTTATTGCTGTAATTAAAATCTTCGTTTTTTGAAGGAGCTTTTCATCTGACAGTGTGCCAGACGAAAAGCTGCTTTTTGGCATGTGTCAGACGAAAAGCTGCTTTGAAGAATGAACATTTTAATGAAAGCAATTCTCAAGTTCTGTACCGCCAATCAACTTTTCAAATATTTAGAAGATTTTATGTGTTGTTTCTGTATTTAAGAGTGAATTCTGCTTCCTGATGATTTACCTCAAGTTAGTGATGTTATTTTATCCCATATCATCTTGTTTAATGTCAAAGTGAATCGCTTTTGCAATTTTAGAACAATAGAAACCAATTTGAACATAAAACAATTGAGACAACACATTCATACATAGTTGCTGTTGTGTTTTGCACTAAATGTGATTATTGTGGTTTAGAAGATGAAGTTCTAAAGTTTTCTATTTGCATCATGACATTCTGATACATACGCTTATTGCTCGTAATTGCTAGCTACAACATCCATCTGTTGTTCCATATTAATACAGGAAAAAAAAACAGATTTCGTTTTCTGTGAATGTTTAAGCATCTTTTCTTGATGCTTATCATGTTGCGAGCAAAGTGTATTCCATTCTTCATAGGCTTGCACAAAAAAAACTAACCTAATGATGCATTTGAGACTAATTTCGTATTTGATGTAGCATGATGAACAGAACTGTAATGTTATGTATGATCTATTATTATAAATTTGATTCGCACTTGGCCTTTTTATGTTAACTTTAACCTTTACGAGTCTACATGATGAAAATAATTGAAATCATTAAAACACCTATAAAATAATGTCTCCAACCGGCTGTTTTTCCGTTAGGCTTTTCAGCGGGATGGCAGTATATCGTATTATCTACTGAATATTGATGTAAATAATTGGTAGTTGTCAATGTTACCAATGGTAATCTAATGATTTTAAACTAAAAAGTTTAGTAGCTGTACCATCATGCACAACATCATGCTAAATTTTGCTGATACTTTAGTGAAACGTTGAAATACCCGTCCTTTTATATTTTTCGTGAAAATAATTTGAAAAGTTTTGCAGGTTTTTTATGCACTAAAATTGAGACTTACTGTGATACATATATAGTTGTAATGGCCAAGTTTGATGCCAGCGGTTGTCCTTCTGATTTTCTGGCTCGAATTCGACAACATGAAGCAGAAGTCGAAGACAAAAAGAACTTGATTGCTAAGGAAAAGCAGCTTATTGCAGGTGTATCTCAGTTTTGTTGTTTATGTGTTGATAAAGATTTTAATCAGAATATTGCAAAAATTGCTGATGATTTTAAACTTTTACTCCTATCTAAAAATTTAGAGTCAGGCACACATAATAACTTAAGATAGCAACTAGGGTCATATTGACTGAGCTAACATGAAGCAAGGTTAGAATTGCCAGAAGCCAGGAAAGGGCCATTGCTTTCTTCAACTAAAGTTACCACCTGTGGGGTCTGCGTCTGAGCATTGTGTAACCTGTTAAATGCTGATGGTAAAGCCGAGTTTGGGAAACTGTTGTTATCAATTTTTTAAGGGGCATTCAATCAAGTTTTTCACTGCTGACAAAGACGTTGGAATAAGACTAAAATGTTTTCTCAGTAATTTGAACGTTTTACGTCTTTCTGAGTTCAAAACATTACTGTTCACAATTGACAATTTTCCTCTTCATTGCTGTCATTTTGCCAGTATTGTGACAGAAGATAACCGTAAATTTCGGAAAGCTGGCTTACATTTACGTAAAAAGTAGCTAATTTATAATTCCCCTTTTTTGCTATGCCTTGACAACAGCTCTGTCAAAACACTTACTGAGAATTAGGAACATGTAGTAAATAAATGTTGTTTTTGAATTGTTGTTTCTAACTGGCAACCCTGGCTAAACTTCTAAGGAAAAGTCTAAACTGTTACTAGTATATCTTAGAAACGAAAGATTTTAAAAAGCTCAAATTTGGTGCAAAGTTAGTCTTCAGATATGTCAAAAATTTTAGAAAAAAAAAAACGAGCAAAAAAATCTCCGACCTGAATGCCGTTTTAAGTCTTTGGGTGACCTAAATCTACTTTTCAGTAGGAGATGCTCTATCCACTTGGCCACTGGCGTGGTTGAACTTGAAATCAAAGTTTTTTTTTCTGCAGATCTGGAGCAACAAATATTAGAAAAAGAAAAAGGAACTCGAGATTTGGAAATAGAAAATGCCAATTTGGAATCTAGCATTGAACACTTGAATGTTTTATACGTAAAACAAGAAGAAGACAATAAACGGTATATTTTGTACAATTTTTTTTTCAAAACATGCTGCTTTCAGGCGAAATATGGCGGTTATGGGATACCTTAACCTTTATTGTACAATGCACATGTTAACTCAGTATTGATCTGCGACGGAGAAGTGGAGCATTTGCTTGACAACACAAGATAGAGGCCAATTTAGAAGCCCAACATGCAGCCAGTAGCCATCATTGCTCAATCAGTCTTGGCATTAAGGCATGGTCTGCACTGTGCGTAGAATCGTGAGCGTATATTTAGCTTATTTCAAACAAAAACTTGGTTCGCCCAGCACAGAAACTGCCAGTTGGATAGAACAGTGTAGACTAGGCTTAATTGAGGTACTCACTGGATTTTATTTTTTAATTCAGACCTGGTGAAGCATAAAATTTATGGTTTAATTTTTGGTACCGCAGTACTAGACTATTTCTTGTTGGTGAGGGATGGTGCGATACTACATAAAATTTCAGTGATGCCATGGATGACCTGGGATAGCTTTTTTGGTTTGTCATCATTTTCATCGTACTTTATATAGTTAACTCTAATGTCTAATTTGTTGTGGAAAGGTTGCTCGAAACTCAAGAACTTTTGAAGGAACAAGTCAGAACTCAAGCAGAGAAGTATAAAGTGTTGAAGGAAAAAAATCAGCTTACAAAGTAAGCAATCTCATTATGTTCAGTTAATCCAGATCTTTGTCTAATCCAGAGAAAACAAACACAGCGATAAAACAACGCTTTCGAAAATGATTTTTTGTCAATTGTCGTTATGGCGAATTCAAGTTTTATAATTTTTGATTGTTGAAGCTTGTAAATTGTCCTGCAGCATAAGATGTCGTACATTCAGAAAAAAAGAAATGCTTATGACTTCGTTTCTTCAATTTCAGAGAGAGATGTGAAAACATCTACAACAATTATAAGGCGAAGTTTATTGAAAGAATGGCCTACTACGAGACGCTTCCTTACGTGCCGGAATACAAGCAAAAAATGGCTGAGATAGTTCAGTTGCGAAAAGTGGTTGAACAGAAGAGAAAAGAGGAAGCTCAGTTACGAAAAGAAGTTGAATTGCTGCAAGAAAAAAAAGGTTAAAGTTGTATCTAAAAAGAACAGAAAATAGCAACTTTTTCAACTATTCACAATTTGTGAGAAACAGTTGGATTGTGCTGTATCTGATAGGTTAGATGCAAAGCTCATACTTTTGATTGATGTTCTAAATTTCTAGCTAGAATACCAGCCAGTTGGTCAAGAGGTAACGCATTTGTCTATGAAGCCGGAGGACTGGGTTCAAACCTGTTTGTAGATTTTCAAGCTGAGTCCCAGTACATTCTATCAATTTTATTTGCATTTTATTCTTTGACGTGGTTCTTGGACTTTATGATGTGTTTTTCAGATTTGATGAAGCCCAAATTTACTCTTGCAGAATGGGGAATACAATTGTATCCTTTTTTTGATTTTCTTGTTTTGAAGATTTTCGTTACTCATACAATGCATGTAAATGTGTGCTAGAGCAATGCGTAGGAAGGGTTCCAAATCTTGAAAGTACATTATCATTGCAACTTGCTATTTTTACATTTAGTAAAATTTTACGTTAAACTTTTGTATAAAGTAAACTTGACAGTTGCAACCAAGGATGTGGAAGCGGCAGTTTATGAATCGCTTCCACCACTTGATGGTGTAATATTTGCTTAAAATTTTTGTCTGAAAAATTTTTCGGCATAAAATGTGTTCCAGATATGTCAACATTTAGCTTTTATGTTATCATCTCAAAAATATAATATAAAACCAAAATGTGAAATTGGTTTGTCAGCGCAAGGATCTGAGCATTGGCTTAGCAAGGATTTGGATTGGGCGCGGCCCAAAATCGAACGTCCAATCACATTCATGACCATATGTTAAAATAAGGAGCAAATGCTTATTGGTGTCTGGGGCGGATTTTCAAGCGCTCGGGATAATAATGTTTTAATCGCATCTGTTGCGAAGGGTAATTCTTTGCTTGGCTGTAATTAGTTAGCCCTGGGGCGAAGCCCCAACCATTTCAGAATTGATTAAATAATTCGTTTTTTATAATATGTGGCTTTGCTCCAAGTTTCTGCGTAGCAACGTGTATTCTTAAGAGTGCAAAATAACAAACACTGCTAAAATTTTGTGGTTGTAGATACTTCATGAGAATATAATCCTTATTAATATAGCAACGTTACTCTGCTATAAGAAATGCATTATGTACATAGCATCATGTTTCAAAGTTTTATAATATACTTTGTTTAAGAAACGTTATATCTTTTTCCCGGTTTACTTTTGCGAGAACAAATATATTGTCTCAGTGAGAAAAATTAAATGCTCTGTTACTGAAAACTTTGTTTATGTTAATCAATGAATGCTATGTTATATCAATATATGCCCCTAAGTTTTTGAAAAAACTGGGCAAAGCTTCCAAAATTTTTATTAAAATGTAAAATAAGTTGGTAGGGTGCATGGTTCGTCTTTGAATTGATAGAGGTGGTGGCTGGCCCCTGATCTATTGAGCCGCAAACTTTAAATGGTTTGTTTGCTAAAGCTGGTTTGTTGAAGGATAAATTTTTGTTATGTATTTTACAAAAAATTGCACCACATTGGAGTTTTTATTGTTTGATGTGAATACCAAAGCATACCCGGTACCCTTTTACCGCTTCCAGCTTCTGCATCCACGAAAATTTGCCGCTTCCACATTCCTGGTTACAACTTACAGGTAGCTGATGAAATATTTTCTTTCACCCGAGGTGCTCAGTCAAGTTTCTTTTACTTAACTAAATTCGTGTGTTGAAGAGCCGAATTATATCAAGAAGCAACGAAAGGCGATTTAGAAAGGGTTAGCATTAACATCACTTCTCTGGAAAAGGATATTGATTTGTTGAAAGAGAAGAAACGTCGGGATGAGGCAAGCAACATTGGCGTCAATTTTTTGTTGATCAAGCAAATTCCGAGGAAGCGAAATGTTTTTGCGAAATTTGCTTATACTTAATTTATTTCAGTCCGAAATTTTGTCCCTAAATTCATTTGAAGACCCAAAAAGAAAAAAAGGTCTTCGCCGCATTCTGGTTCTGTTTTAGTCCGGAATTTCGGATTTCTTGTTGCCAAATGGGTATTACTTGCCAAAAAACCTAGGGGGCCAGACATATTTCGCCCCCTTCAGTGTCAGACCTGAGGGGGCGCAGCCCCCCAAAATCGATGCCTGTGGCAAGCAACATCGACTTTCCCGTGGTTTTGGGGGACAAAACAGAGAATATGCTTCCTCAAAAGGGCAGCGATGGGTACCCATCGCCAGTGGCCTTCTTTAATAGTGATAGAATGTCTACTCTAAGCGGTAGAAAAATGGGCACTCTTTTTTAAGTTCTCCAGCCCTGCTGGTGATTAGTTCCATTGCGCCGTGCTGTTATTCACAGGAAAAAACTCGGAAATTGCAGTCAATCAGTATCATTTTTTTTTGTGGGAGTTGGTAAAGTAAGTCATCGTCATGCGATGCTCGAGAGTCGTTACAGCACTTTTTTGGAAATAAATCTTGAGTTTCGGATCATGATTTAGTGGTGGGATCGAATTTGATCATACGACGAAACTTAGTTTCCAAATTCAGTGGTTGATACGACATTATTGTCTTGATTTTGTTGTGTATTATGTTGTAGGAAAACGCCAGATGTGCTGCCAGAAAAGCAGACCCTGCCAAAGTAAGATACTTGTTAACTAATTACGAAGTTCACGTATAATTTCCTTGTCATTTTTAAGAGTTACTATGTAATTTTCTTTTTTCAGATGACCCAGCTTCCAACAACCAGCGTCAGCCCTATTAAACCGAGCTTGTCGACTATTTCGCCGTCAAAACCAACCACTTCTATACAATATGGGGTAATTAAACGCTACAAATAAATAAAATGCCACAATCATTCTTGTGAAATACAAACTCGAAAATTTTCATTGTGTTTCATAGTATTTGTTGTAACATTTCCATTCTGTGTGGCGGTGGAATAGTGAGGATCTAGTGATAAACAAATGCTGATGGAACAGAATATGTACTGTGCGTAGATATATAATATTTTAATGCTCTTTCACTTCCACTTTCTGTACCATTATTTAATTTTCCTGATTTTTATCTGTTTGTGGCGGTGGAATAGTGTGGATCAGGCCCGGCGCCAGAGTAGCATGACTGGGGGTGGGGGGGGGGAGTAGAAAAAATATTTGGGGGGCTTAGATAAATTTTTTCCCTTAAATTAGGGAGTGAAGACGGAAAAAAAAGGTCTTCATCCCAAATTACGCCCCGTGGGCGCGACGAAATCTTATGTGCGGATCTCGGTTCTTGCCCACAAATTCAGGGATGAAGACCAAAGAAAAAAAAGGTCTTCGGCGCGAAATCTTAGGCTTCGTCTTGGCGTTCACTCGTGTTTTCCGTCCTGGAATGAGACTTGATTCACGCTTAGGGGGGCACAAGCAGTATTTTGAGGGGTACAGGCCCCGAAATGCACTCCAGTGGCTTGTTTTGGGGCACGATCCTCGCTTGGGGGAGCACAAGCAGTGATTTGGGGGGCACGGTCCCGAAATGCCCCCCGTGGCGCTGGGTCTGGTGTGGATACAGTTATAAAGATACATGCTGATAAAACAGTGTATGTGCTACTATATATAGTTGTGTCCTTTTGCATTGGAAAGAAATATTGGGCTAAAGCTTTACTTATACTTTTTTTCATCAGGTTCCTGATTTCCGGTCGTTTTTCAAAGATCGATGCAACGAGCATAAGCGCGGATCGAGCGGTAGTAGTTTAACTTCTGCAAAGCATTTCAGCTTGCCAAGCTTAGCATCACTGATGCCTTTATCTGAAAGCAAAAAGGTAAAGCCTTTATATTGAGTGTTGCAAATTTGTCTTTTTTTCCAATAGTTTTTGCTTGACACTTAGCACTGTTCGGGGCGTATTGAACATTTGCTGAAATGACATTTTCACATTTAAATGGTTTTGCCTGGTATCCTCAACTGCAGACTTTTCTTTTCGGTTGATTCGTTAATTATGTTTGAGCAGCGAAATAATTTTTTGTCCTTTTGCCGAGTCAATTTCTTCGAAAATATCTTTTCATTTGGAGATCGATGTCTTCATGGTGCCGTCGTTTTATCGAAAATTTATTTCCATATTTTTTTGTTTCGATTTAAACTATGCAATTATTGTTTAAATCGCCTGTTTTGGAGGTACCAGCATACTCATTACTCAGTAAGGGAATTCTTGCACACTATCTACGGAATAACGTTTACTTTCAGAAGGTGGCTGAGGCTGAGCATTCGTCTTCAAATCAATGCTCTATTCAACGCGATGATGTCGAAAAAACTTCGAAATCCTCGCTGTTAACTCCTCAGGTTCAGGTAAGTTCTAATGCTTGCTCTTGGATTATATTTCTTCCCATTTGTGTGGTTGGCGAAAAAGTTTCTGCTTCTTTATGGTTTGCAGTCTACAATCTTTTGTTAAGATTAACAACAAACATCGATGAGCGTTAGTAGTAAATTATATTTAGTCCTGCCGCTGTTTGGTAAATTTCATCCCAATCACAGTTGTGGCTTAAAACGGCTTTGTTACTAGCAGCAGAGCTACTATATGCCAAATCATTTAAGCCTTTTACTCATTTGTTTTCATAGTATTTGTTGCCGCACTTGCGTTGAGCTGTTGCCGCACTTGCGATCAATCTAGGTTTACCTAAAAATTGTGAGTGTACGAAGTGATATAAAAATTTTCACAACGTTGGAAAGCTATTATTTTTTTGTTGAAGGTTAGTAGCTTTATCACAGTTTATCTTTACAGTTTATGTTAAACACTAATTTGGTTGGCTGACGTACTGCTGCGGTCCACCTTAGCTGCGAAAAATTGTTGAGTTAAACGATACGCCCGTACGCTAACGATTTTATTCCTTGTGTAGACACTAGACGGGACCTCAATACGTATGCGAAATTTTTTTTCGCCATGGATTAGTTAATAACCCAAAATTTGATCAAGAAAGTAATACCCCGTCTACACGTATCCTGCTTAGGCACTGTTTTTGAGTAGTTTTCGACGAAAATAAGTGGAAAGTAAAGAACCGAAAGTGCTATCAGAAAAATCTATTTGTAAAACGGCTTTAGCAGTGCCTTATTTTTTAAAATCAAGTTCTTTTCAGAAGCTGAATCTCTCCGGAAGTTTTCAGACCGGAAGACCATTATCGGAGTGGTTGAACCCGCCGAAGCCTTTCACTAAAGAAGTAGGTTAAAATGGGTTTTTTAACAGTTCACTCACTGTAGCGCTTAAGTTTTCTCTCTTTTTCTTTGTTTCCCTTTTTACCTTTTTAAAGGTTTTCATCCATTTCGAAAGCAAATTAATTCCTTAATTTCGGTATGTTCTAAGAAACTGCTTTGTATCAAGAAAACGGTAACAAGGAAGCATTTTACGAAAATCTAAGCATTCAATAAGCATCCACAGCTTTAACAGCTGAGTTTCAAAGTAAGATTTGATGTTTGCTGGCAGCTCGGGATGTTTAACTGTTCAGGCTTTCATCGCTACTGTTACCAGAAGCAAAAATTTACAGAGCCCAGTTATAATAACGTGCTGTGACATTTAATTTGTTTCACTTCAGATTTCACGTTCAGAAATCGCCGAAAAGCCCAAACTAGTAAAGGAAGAACCGGGTAAGGTATTGGGTTTTGTGTTTACGGTTACGGACTAGCAGTTTGCTTTTTGTACGTTATGAATGAGAAGGATACGGCTCTTAAGTTTTAACCATTGTAGGGAAAATAATCCCATATTCTTACAGCTATAACAAATTCTTCGCAAATATTCATGCTAAATTGGAGCATTGGCATTTTGGTTTTAATCTTTATTTAAGTGTTTTTCTATTCAGTATCTCAGAACTGTGGTTTTTGTTTTACTCTGGTTTCCACCTTCTGTTCTAGTTTGAAGAAAACGTTTAATTTTCAGCAAAAGACAGCCATGCTTCTAGGTCCCTTCCTACTTTCCCTCATTCGAGAGTGACCGAAAAACCACTTCTAAGACAAGTACAGGAAAAGATGCTGCAGAAGAAAATGGGGAAAGAAAAAGATGAAGCAATGCCAGTAGAAGAGAAAAAGTTTCGTAGATCGTCCTTGATTTGTAATTTAGGCAAATATAAGTCGAACAAAATGTAGTTAACATCTTGGGAATCGTAATATTGATTCGTGAAAGTAGTAGTTAGTATCAGACTATCAGACATACACAGGATTTGAAATTGTGAGCTAATTACAAAAAGTTAATATGCTCTGGTCAATTTTCTCCCTTTTTTAAAGCATGCTATCGTTTTCAGCTTACGCTTGACCTATTTTGAAGTACCGCATTATATCGTTCGGCCTGTTGGCGCCGAGTTGAACCTCTTTCTTCAGTGATCAAAATATGATTAAAATGGTGTTTTGACGCGAAGTTAAAATGATCTTTTCAACCATTTAATATCTAACACAAAAACGAAAAAACGCCGTAGTTTTCCTCTCTTCCATATTTTATTGCAATTAGATAAAATCGGTTACTGGATTGCCGGTCAATTAGGCCCACCCTACAACTAATCGAGTTCCATACGATTTATTTGCAGTGTTGAGGAGCCTGAAGTAGTTGAAAGCAGCGAGGAAACGACACAAAATGAAGTGACGAAGTTTGAAAAGCAACCGAATTTATTGGCGCTCTATGATGGTCCTTCGTACGAAGTCCCTATGGCAACGGTAAATTGGACGCTACAATAATCCGAATAATACACGTACGCTGTCTACCAGGAATGATGGCTTATTTTAACGATATGAACAAGCACGCTTTAAATCCAGTTGCTGAAGCTTTACTTGAAATAAATATTAATATTGTAAATTAACTTGAAAATACTTTTGCAAGAATTAAATGTTCGAACGCAGTCTTTACCATCCATTACTTGATGATCTGCGAAATGGCTGTAGTCACTAAATTTGTTTGGCCGTATTAAATTTATTCTCTCCTATTGTATTGCCGCTTTATTTATGCTCCTAACTTGAGTTGTTCATGTCAAGTTTGGTGCGGTAAAGTCCTACTTTTGATTGAGATCTTTGGAGTTGCGAAAAGACTATTACCGTACTCAATTAGCACAAAAACTGGCTAACTCGCCGAGCGAACGTGTTCATGTTCACTTAAATTGTTTGCTTAATTTCTGACGATGGTAAATTCGGCGTGCTTTAACCGTAGGTACAGTTGGATTAAAATTAATTAAATAGAATGTATTGCATTTTTAGGAGGAAGATGAAACGAATAACTCGTCGCAAATACCAAAAGGATTCTCTTCACCATCAAGTAAGCAGCGACCTAGATTGTTTTTCGTGCAGCAGTTCTGTATTTTCGATTTTATTTCACTAACGATATTAAAGTGATCGATTTACTGAAACGCGAAGTCGAATGTCACCGAACAGCGTCAGATGCTAAACTATTGGACGATCCGCAGTCCGCATACTTCACAGCGATAGTATGAAAGAATCCGCACTGCTTAGGAGTTTTCAGAAATCCAATTTTGCTGTGGATTTCTACAAATCCTTAGCCATTGAATTTGCAGCTTGTTCGAAGCCATTAAACGGAAATAATCATCGTAAAGCTCTTGTCCAAGGACGCAACACATGGCCTGGGAACGGGTTGAACCCGGTTCATACGATCACCGTTTTCGTACAAATCACGCCTTCACATTTTCGGATACACAGCTGGCTAGATGAATACTGGCTGTGAGCTTTTTGATTCTCCACCTGACAACTTGTTGCTTAGAACATTTTCCGATGGAAGAGCATGAGCGAATGATGGCCGAAATACAAAAATCTCCCGAAGACTTTTATCACTATCAAGCTAATCTAATGCCAATGGAAGGCGCCGATACTTCCTTTCTGGTTAGTTATAGCTGGATGTTCATTCTGAAATAGATTTTGCGCATTGTTTCTTACTAGCGGGGTCTCACTTTTTGTAAAAGATGTTTTAAATCAAAAATTAATTTAGTGTAGTTGGCCGGGAGACAGCATAAGGTTCTTGGCGATTTTTTGTTCGTGTAGTCGCTTCAATTGTCGGGGCATCCGTTGATCAGCTAGTGCTTGGTATCGAGGTCCTTGGAAACTTGCAAATTTTAGTAGTACTGCAATTTGCGTTTGATCATTTTTGAAATTGTTGTAAAATGTGAACTTGTGAAGATATCTGGTCATTCCAAGTCTTCCACTTTATTTTTAAAAACTTTTTTTATCTGGCTTTTGAAGTTAAGGGAGATTCAGTTTTTACATTCTTCAAGTGATTTAGAATCGGTAGGATAATGCCAATTTCTATTACTGTTACTTGTTTTTCAGATTAGTCCTCCTCATAAAACTGATAAGGCATCTAATCGGCCGATCACTCCTCAACCGGGTGATTTTCAATTTGCTATCCCTACCGAACCACCACCTGGGCATTCCAAACGAACATGGAGTCCTGGCGACATGTTTGGTGAAACACAAAAGAGACTTTCGCCGCAAAAATCATTCAGTGGGGAAGCTGATAATAATATGCAGTTTTCAACATCCAAGTTTAGCTTCAATATGGAGCCTTCAACTCCTGTATCCAGCGAGCCTTCGTCTTTCACTTTTAGCTTTGGTGCTCAAAATGTAACCAGCCCACCAAGTGATGAAGAAAGGGGGGCGTTTTCGTTTGGGGTCTCAAGTGTTCAGTCTCCCCCTACAAATTCTGGTGGAATGTTTTCCTTTGCTGAAAATGCAAAAACACCCGATAATTCTGGAGGCTGCATGTTTTCATTTGGTGGTGATGAATCTAAATCGCCAGAAGGAAGTTCATTAGGTTTGTTCACTCCATCTGCTGACCGCGAAGAAACATCATCATCTTCTTTTGCGTCTTTATTCAGCTTAAAATAGCTCACACTATCGTTTGGTGTTTGTTGAACTTTGTTAATAAACGTTTTCTTGTTAAGTTTTTAGTTCCTAATTATTTAATTCTTAGTAGTTTATTCTTCTATTGCTATTCTGATTTTTTAATATGCATCTATAATTTCATTTATAGCAGTTTCTTTTTTAGTTATTTTAAAATTCTATTCAAATTTTTTAACGCAGGTATTTTATCCGCGGAGAGATTTTGAGGGAGATCTAATTCTATCTGTTAATGTTTTCAAGTCTGTAAAAAATTTCAACCGATCATTCAAATGCATGCTATCTACTATATGTGGTAGGAATGTAATCCTGGAAATACTTTTTTAGATTGCACGTGTTTCATTTATTCATATTTCAGAATTTTGTTTTCAAATAAAATTTAATTGCGGACGCTTTAACTAAATATTTTTGTGCATTTCAATTCGAATAAAAAAGCGTTTGCCGTTTGCGCTAGTGTGAGGCCTGGAACGAACTTCGAATCGACATTTTCCCTCAAACGAAATAAGGATACGTAATTTTGGAAGGCTACCTGGAGGTTTTTCAGCTACCGCAATTGTACTGTCGTACACATCAATCCATTTATTAAATATCATTTTTGTACAATATCTCAACGAAAACGACTTTAAAAAGCTTTGATGAAAATGCTGCCCATCACAAACATTAAGTTCATTCTTATACTAATATTTGGCCTAGTAAAATGTATAAAGGTTCTGCATTAGTGGTCCGAAACAGAAAGAATTAACTAGACAACTTGCTAGGAAGTTGTAGTGGAAAAGGTAAAGATTTAGCATAACACCAAAAGTGTTGTTGTTGTAGCACATATTTATCCTCACGTCACCAGACAGCGTCAGATGCTAAATATTGGACGGTCCGCGCCTTTATTATTGCAATTACTTCGTGGTTGGAGGAATCCGCACTTAGGGAGTTTTCAGTGATCCAAAGTTCTAGTGAATTTCTTCAAATTCTTGTCCACATTATGCGATCGGAGTCTTCGTAAAAATGACGCCTTTACCCTCTCGGCCACGCTGCCGATAACGTTTTTAAAAACACACAAAATATAAGCACAAGCCAGACATGCAATATTAATACCATACGACATTGTTAGTTTGAATGAAACATAACTTGTGTGATGCAATCAACTAATTTTCTCCATAGCTGTTTGTACGAAGAAAACTAGAGGACAACTTATGCACAAAACAGAACGAAGATTATACTCATAATTGATTTCAATGTCAATAAAATGATTCTTGAGTACCAGTACAGCCAATTCATTTTAGTGAAAGACTTTGTTAGACAAAAGCTGAAAACCAAATGGTGCAGTAGTAATTAATTACTTTGTACAACAAGGTTAAAGTTTGAATCTATTGCACAGTTGCCATAGCAAAGGGTCCAAGTAGAAAGTGAGCAAAAGACTGATAGCTTCATCTGCCAAGTAGCATTCTGTTTTGGAAACGAGATGCAGTAACATGTACTGGATTTTGCTATTTAGGGGTTAATGATTCCAGCACAGTGTTGTGAGCATATGTTTTGAAAAAGTAGTCAAAAAATTAATGAACAATCATATGATATACAAGTTAAAAAGTAATTTTAAAGTTTTTTGACCTCAACTTGTTACAACTTTCGGGTTGTATAAGAGCTCTAGTATCCTGATTCTTGATAATTGAGTCAGTTTTGCATGATTTATTGTAACTTATGCATACCCTTCTTTCAATGGTGAATATGCTTTTTTGACAATATAAATTTTTCCATTTGAAACAGTTGCCAAAAAAATATGATCAGTAAAAATAAGACTTAATCGTTTGACATTGGTTCTTTTTCCATCAAGTTTAATTTTCCATGCAATTTGTACCATTTGCATAAACACTTTTGCGGTCTTTTCATCATTAATTAAATCACCATGTGAAGTAACAACAGCACCATCCTCATTCAATATTAAATATCCAAGCTGACCTGGAATGTTATCCATACTCTGTAGCTGTGAATCCCCAGACATTTTCTATTGCAGCTTGCTTTTACTTTTAATTAAATCGCAATGTATGCCAAAATTAAAAGCTAAGCTAAAAAGCAACTTTCAACCATTTAATCTGTAATTGCAACTACATCTTTATTAACCAAGTTGTGTACTTAATGACCAGGAAACTTGAGACAGTGAAGGGACCTTTCAGCTTTCGGTCAAGCTACCACTTGTCTATGACACTTGGCAAAGGGCTTCACATGGTTGCCAGGGATCTCGTCACAAAGTGATTACTTGACATACAATATTTTGCTAGACAGAGAAAATAAGCCTGCCTGGCAACCATCATTGCATTGTTAAAATTAAAGCATTGACCTTGAAGAGCAGTTATTGAAAGTCTACTATCCCAGAGCTGTCTTGCCCTAACTGTCATATTGTGATGAAATCACTTAGTGACGAGATCACTGGCAACTCTTCACACTGTTACTTTTGGTTTTAAAGCTGAATGTCAAATAGGAAAACTTTGAATAGTAATTTTCATAGTGTTTTGTTTGACCCAACCGGGAATTGAAATGGCTTTAGTGCAGTCGCGTAGCCAGGAATTCGCTAAGGGGGGGGGGGGCTTTTTTTGAAATTTGATTCAATCGTGAACGAAGTTGACCCGAGTTTTGATGTGTTTTTATTTGGGATGAGGCTAATTCAGACCATTTTTTCGTTCCAAAGCAAGTGATCAAAAAAAAAGGTCTTCACCAAAATTCAGAGCTAATTTTCGCCGAAAAACAAGTGCTCTCCAAAAAAAAAAACGTTTTCACCAAAGTTCAGAGCTATTTTTTTGCTTAAAAACAAGTGATCTCCAAAAAAAGAAAGGTCTTCACCAAAATTCAGAGCTATTTATCGTCCTAAATCAAGTGATCTGCATCTCATCTAATGATCTTTGGGGGGGCTATTTCTCGTTTTAGGGCTAAATTCAACCTCAAAACTGCAAAAAACATGCAATTTTGCATACGTACTTTTCAGGCCAATGGGGGGCTATAGCACCATTTGCCCTTAGTGGCAGATGCTTTATCCACTTAACCAATGATCTCAGATCTGTATAAGATAGCAACTGTACTTCTAACTTTAACTAAAAACTCTGTTGAGCAAGTGTTCATAGCTGTCTCTGATCTCAATTCCAATCAATTCTAAGCGGTTAAGAAATTTCGCCCATAACAATAGCACCACCGTCATTTCCTCATGAATGGAGGATTAAAACAGATGATCAAACAATCTTTCTCCCACACAAAACAAACAATTATTGTTATTCTGACGACCAACACCAGAATTATTACCTAGGCTAGTGCACTAGAAATCAATTCAAGACATTGCCAATGGTACTGTAGGCTAGTGGTACTTGATTGCCATTAGCAATTACGGGTACACTTTTGGCTAGCCTGTTCTACTTATTTACAGCTTTGGCTCTTTCATTTTTCGATGGGGCTGTGAAGGGAAGCTATGATTTGAGGTTAGGTTGTGGTTAAGTTTAGTTGTGCAGGAGTATTGACCAATTGAGTAGGGCTGGTTTGATCATTGATGATTTTCTTTACGTAATAATAATTCTTGCATAAATAAACAAACTACTGTATTCACTTAGAACCTAACACTAACTGACTAACAATATTTACTAACTTCAGGCAGCCGGACATACCAGTAAATATTGCTCGTATAAGGTTACACGCTCTGACCCTGCCTAACCAGCTAACTTTAAAACATTAATAAATATATTATATAAATCAGGTAAGCTATATCAGATAATAGATATGCTTTTGTAAAACTGCAACCATAATCTATGTTGCAACTACAGTAGGCTATCAAACTGTCTGTGATCTGCTGGGTTCATAATGATTTCATCACATGATAACATTGCTTAGTCAACTATTGCATGGAATTTAAAAGTTTTGAATTCCTTCAATCGGAGTGTGATGTAAAAAAAACACAAAAAAACGGATTGAGAACGTAGTAGAATATTTTCAGCCATAATAGCTGTGTAGTGAGAAAGGGTTGATTGGTTGAGTCAGAATTTGAGCGCAAATAGTGTACATGCGCACTTGTCACGTGCTCATGTGCATCTATTTAGTACACAAGGCAGATAGTGCACTTCTCAAGTGCACATATCACAAGTGCACTTAAAAGGTGCACATGTGCACGTCTTAATTCAGACGTGCACGTTTCAAAAATATAGAGCAATTAAAAGCACAAGTGCACTAACTTGTTAAGTGCTTATTTTGAAGCCTACCGGCAGAGTTCTTTATCTGCTACCATCACCATGAGCTATTGTCTCCTCTTTAGCAGATTACAAACATTTCATAACCCTTCTGACTTATACTTTTAAAACGTGCACGTCTGACGTGCTCACGAGCACTTGGGACGTGCCCATGTGCACTTCCAGACCTTTTGAGAGCATGTGCACATCTTTAGTGCACAACTGCGCGTCATTAGTGCACGACTGTGTACTGAGTACTGACTGAGTAGTGTTCTAGCCTACTTACGATAGGTCTGCTGACTACAGTACAAACTCTGTCTTCGCACTTACTTACCGTACCATTCGCAGTAGCTTGATTGGTTTTACTTTTTTAGGCGTCTGTCAGTAACAGTAAGGACAGGGTTGGGTGAGAATTCTGTTGTCTACTAAACTGACTTCACAATATACCGGTAGCCTAGGTACCGGTAATTTATTTCAACTTGAAATTAGGACATAATGATAATATAAAATTAATTGCTCTGTAATTTTAGCCTAGGCTACTTTGTACTTGTAATTACATTTTGGCAGTGACTTTTTCACCGAAAAATTTTCAAGTTAAAGAGACTAAAACGAAAATGAGAAATATTTATCCGCGCTTTTTTTTTATCTGCTTTTTTAGAGGTTATGATTAGGGTTTGGTTTAGGGTTCGATTTGGGAATAGGTTTAGAGTATCGTAAGCATTTGAGTTTGGGTTAGATTTGATCAGAATTAATAAAAAAGTAGATATAAATTTCCGGTGGAATAAAGCTTTTTTTACATTTTTGGCAGAGCAAAGAGCTGCTGTTACATTTTGCAGGAATAAGAAAATCTGAAATTGCTATCCTAACCCCAACGCTAAGCTTTAGTTAAACTCAAACCGTAATGTTAATTCTAAGTATATACCGGTACCGTAACCCAAGCTCAAAATCTAACCCAAATCCTAACAATAATTTGAAAAATGAAAAAGAGTAAATGAGCGTTCACTTTCACCTTTTTGCTCTCTTATTCTCTGTTTGTGCGTTACATAATGTACCATAACACTAGCCACTTCCAACATATTACCAAAGTTGCCTTGGCTAGGAAACACTGTTGAGGTAGAAGTAGAACCAAAACAGTTGCCTGTTTGAGGGTGGAATTGTGAAGTTACACATACCACAAACCTAAAAGCACACAGCTCAAGGTTGCTCCACAGGCACAATCCACAATCAATCGTCATCAAATTCAAAATGTCTAAATCAAGTGATGGATCAGTTTTACGAACTTATGGCCCCAAACCAATAAAGTTTCAAATAGAAGAAGGTGGTGAATGGTATATGATTGGATCTGAGGTAAGATTCTGATATCATACTACTGCTGCTACTGTTGGCGCAAAATGACTTAGGACATAATCGTTTTTACAGTTAAAACACAATTTTTATTATATTTATTAATTTTTATTAAACAAAAACACGGTGTTTAATATTTTGTCATATTTCCTTTCTTTTTGATAACCATCTGCAGGCGTTTGGGCATGAAATTGCTCAAATTTTGAAAATAATCCAGTGACATCTCCTGGCACCACACTCTCATGAGCTCAAGTTTTAGGGTCTCCAAGTTAGGTGTTTTCTTTTGTTTCATGATGTTCTTCATTTTTTGCCAGCAATTCTCGATTGGATTTAAGTCCGGGCTATTACCATGCCAATCAAACATTCTTATTTTTTGCTGTTGGAAAAAATTCGCAACTTTTTTGGACTTATGGCATGTAGCATTGTCTTGCATGAAGACTTCACAGCTGTGAATGTGAAACATTCTGAGCATGTGCTCCTCCAGCACTTTTTTCATACTGATCGCTACTCATTTTTGTTTTTAGGCAAGAAATACAGGCCTGCCTTGCCCATTTCCCCAGAAAAAGCTCTTCATACCATGATTGAATCGAGGTGCTTTACAGTTGGGACTGTGAACTTAGGGTCAAATCTATTAGAGGCACGAGGGCGTCGACCCATAGGGGATCCCACTCGGAACTCTTGAAAATTACTCTCATCCGAAAGCATAACTCTTTTCCACTGCGCAGGCATCCAATGAATGTATATACTTTTTTGCAAATGCAATATGCTGCTTTTTCATTCGTTCTGTTAAGAGTGGCTTTTTAGCAGCTTTGCGGCTAGGCAAGCCCAAGCCTTTTTGCAGTTGATGCTGTATGGTGTGCACTGCAACATTTTCCAGCAATTCTGGATGCAAATTTTTTAGCTCCAGGGCTGTCAGTCGTGGATTTTTTTGCACTTCCCTTTTTAATATAGTGTCTGTTGCGTTTGATGTCTTCTTTTTTCGTAGGCCTCCAAATCTGTGCTTGGGGTCTTTATTGGGAGGAAGCCCTTTGGCTGAGGCTAGAAGCTTCATTACTGTTGACTTGGCTCTTCCACTATGAGCACATATTTCTTTTATGGAAACTTTCTCTTGTCTCCAGGCAAGAATTCTAGCCTTTTCTTCACTGCTAGTATACTTTCCAGGCATTCTAAACACTTTAATATCTAATATTCTCTAAATAAATCGACCTCTTAATACTCTGTTTAAAGCTCCTCCAGCAACTGCCTGACTAGTATTTCAAAATACCCTCCGAATTTGAAATTATTGTGATGCAAAAATAATATTATTGTGTTATTCTATTTCCACACTGACCTTTTGTTAATATATTAATGAATCACAATCATAAAAGCAGAGTTGTGAGATTATTGTGATGTAAGGTTTTATAGCATATCATAAAATGGAAATTTTGTTAAAGATCCTGAGTCATTTTGCGCCAGCTGTATGTTATCAAATTGTTATCTGTATAGTTGGTAAAGTAGGCTAGTTTCTTGTGTCTTTCTAATCTTTATTGCATAGCCTACTAGTACAATTTCATGATTCTGATAATGGCATTTGATTGTTACTGAGACAATTTTTGACAGTATCAACAGATTTATGAGAAGTAAAAACTAATATTGCACTTGTTAGTGTACTAAATACAGTCACTAACGGCTCAGTGTTATAATGATTATTTAGTAACAAGATCTGATATTAATGATTATATTGGATCAAGTTTTGGTTGCAATATTGACATCATTTCAGATTTAGCCTATTGATGTGGCGTAGACTTTATCAGTTGTAAGAAACTTTGACTAATTTTTTTGCCATGCACAACCAGGAACACTAGGCTATATAACTATTGCGTCAAGAACTGCACTTGCGAACTAATTGCATTGTTTGGACTGGATATACACCATTGAAATTAAGTTGATCCAACCAAAAATAAATCGTGTTTTCTTAGCATACATAATAACATTTTCTAGAATTTTGCATTGTTTTTCATGACCATTGAGTTTTTCTAGAACTTGCAAAGTTAAATACGATTCATAATGTTATTCTTCATGAAATGATGATTAATAATGCACCTAATGTATATATCATTAAGGTTGGAAATCATTTGAGATTATTTCGTGGATCTTTGTATAAGCGTTATCCTTCATTATGGCGAAGAATGGCTACACCAGAAGAAAGAAAATTAATTGCGTCACGTGCTCCGGGTACAAAAATGCTTTGGTTTGATGTGTGATTTGAGTAAACCGAATTACAAGTTAATGAAATTGATAATTAATGAAAGAGCAGCTGATTGTTTTCTTAAGGTTGACAATGTGATAGTACATTGGAATAGTAACCTTTTTTAGATTTTTATCCATACCGGTCATACTCACTGTACTGGCATGAATTAATGCAAGTAACCAGAAAACTCATTAAACTAGACAATGTAGGCCTACATCTAAAATGAATCTGTATTATACTTTTTTTACCACTTAATAATGCTTTATTGTTATTTTCTTATTGTTTATTTGAAATAAGCCTACATCAGACATGACACCTGACATGGGGAAATAAGCCATCTGACATTGAAAAATAGTAATTCATTTGCAGAGCTGGATATGTTCCAGTATGTTATTTCTTAACTACACAGCAGTCATTTTTTCTATTAGAAACAATATTTCATGTTTCAATATAACTTTGATTTAAACCCTTTTGTAAAAGAGCATTAGTTGTAGTTTCTTAAGTAACTTTGGTAGATTAGTTTGATTTGAGGTGTAATTAGACAGAGATCTTCATTAACTTATTTTTTTGCTATTGCATATTAGATGTTTGGGAAAGAATTATTAAACGGGCCATCAGAATGAGATACAAGAAAGGATGTAAGAAGTTATCAGCAAGTTTGCTAAATTAAGTTGCAATAATTTGCTTTAATGAGCTTGAGTAGATGTAAAGAGAGTATATATATCTAGCTGCTTTTAAGATGCTAGTAGTCCTGTTTTAAGCTCAATTTAACATTGTAACTGAGTGTCAATACTATACTTTGCTCTGGCTTGCCCTTTTGAGCCCTTTTTTGATTCTGTTGAATTGAAACTCCACTCATCATTGTAAGCGAACCATATTTTATCTGCTAAAATTTCTTTGGCTGGTTTTGTTAAGCCGGACACATGATTCTTTTTTTTAAACTAAAAGAGCTTGATTTTTGAAAAACAGTAATTAGCTAAGCAAGGGGATGGGCTAGTTGGTCACTTGGCTACATAATACATGCTATTTTTGAATTGGCCTCAGATCAGATGAGTGGAACCAGTTAGAACTACATAGTTAAACAGAAAGCGTTAAGAATATTGTCATTGTTAAAATTCAAATGAGATTGATATCTGTCCACAATTTGATATAAAATTGATCCAAAATGATTTAATGTGCATTACATTAATGAAAACACCAAATCTTTGTACAAGTTCGAGTTTGTTTATTGACGCCACTAAATAGACAAAAACGAAAAACAGATGAAACAGAGTACGTAGAGTTATTATTAGAAAAGAAAGCAGCGCCTGAGTGACAGCAATGGGACCATGAGGTCTTTGAGTCTGCAGCCACTCTGAGAAGCCATAATGAAAAATATGGCATTTTTATTCAACCTGCAAGGAACTGACGTAAAAAAACACTTGGAAACAAAAAAAAACAACAAAAGGTACAATGATAATATAAAGGTTGAGCGATACCAAATTTAGTATTTTTAAGCTAATAATTTAGACAATTATAATATCTTTGGCATTGTAACATAATTCTAATTTTTGCTTTCAAAGCAAAATTTTAATGACTTTTCAGATCTTGGTCATGGGCCTCTAGCTACCAATGTATCTTTAATCAAAGCAAGTGAAGTGGAAGATATATTTGAAGGAAATGATCTACAATATAAAGCATCTTCTTTGTCAAATTCTGTGGACGTGTCTACAATTCGGTATGTGCGAGTGTGATTTTTTTGCAGAAATATATAAGTTTAAAAAATAAAAGTTCTTGAAATTAACTAATTTCACAGAGTATGACAAATATTTGTCACCTGCTTAGTGCTTATTAAATCTAAGAGATATATGTTGAAAATTTTTCTAATTTTTATTGCAGACCATACATTTAACTAATTCAAAAAATGTGAAAAAATCAAGTTGCTATAAATGCAGGAATGTTTTGTAATGAGGTTGCTTTTTTCATCTCTATTTTGTATGTTATTGTTGCCTTAGCGAAACGGCTTTTGAAGAAATGCTATAGTAGTGATGCACTGTTCCAATGGGTCTGCGACAACTGACCGTGACAAACTGACCACGAACCAAATGACGTCGATTGGCTGAGAAGAGCGATTATAAAATTATTTTACTATCCCCAGAGCCATATTTTCCAAACCCTCACTTTGTGACAAAATCACTGTGACAAAATCAGTGATGAAATCACTGAGACGAAACCGTTGGTTCACAGTCAGTTTTTTTGCTGTCAGTTTGTCGCGTTCAGTTGACTTGGTTCGGTTCCAACTCATGGTCTGGTTTGATCTGCTTGAAAAATGAAACCCTGACCTACCATTCCAGAGGCCAGTGAGCCAACTAAGTGACTTAGTGAAACACGATAAATTAGTTGAACTGTAATACATTAATTTTGCTTTATTACCGTAGAATCGTTTTTAGGTTTGTAATCTCAATATAGTTTTACTAAAACTGTATTTTGCTGCTCACAGAGACACCAGCAAGCAGAAACGAAGCACCCAGTGGGTTCCAGCTTTACCTAATAGCTCCCACCATTTGGATGCCGTTCCTTGTGCCACCGCCATAACCCGCATCCAAAAAAGCAAGAAAAAGATACGGACATTTCCGTTTTGGTAAGTTTAAATTACAAGTTATTCATGCTATTCTTGACGTGATGGTGCAGTGGTTGTGCTGCCAGTGGTTGTAGAAAATAAACGAAAGGTGTACCATTTTGTACATTCACTCACTCGAGCATTTTTGACTAACTACAACCATGCACCATAAATGGACTAATTAAATAAACATTTGATATTTTTTGCTTGGATTTCCAGAAAATTGTGAAGATTTTAAAAACGGTCCAGGTCATAAGGCGTGGACGTTTTGAAGAGATACTGTTCGAAACGGTTATATTGAAGAAATGAGAACTACTTGTGGTAATAAATAGGTACCCAAACCTTATTCCACTATTCCCTCATATCGCGAAAATAGTTCAGTTTGTTTGACTCCATAGCATTGGCAACCCTGCATTTGGAACTTTCGTGACATCAAAAAAGGATAGCTTTCCATGCAGAAATTGTAATTCTGCAAGAAATTGCCAGTTTGCAAAATTTTTTGCAGAATAAGCAACGCGATGTTCGATATCCTGCAGGAAATTTTGTAAAGTCATCCTTTTCTGATGTCATGAAATTTTGAAACGCAAGGTTCCCGATAGTACGGAGTCAACAGATTGAGTGGAACAAGGTTTAAGGCATCTCTATTACCTTAAGTAGTTTTCATTTCTTCAATGAAACTAATCTCGAGCAGTATCTCTTTAAGCGTTGTCAATTAGTGTTGTAGACTTAGTGTTGTCAATAAGTGTTGTAGAGTTGTTAATCATAGGGACAGTGTTAAGCCTCTGCCGTGTGTGGTAAACAGGTGGGCAAGTGGCAGCTTGACTCGAAGACCGAAAGGCCCCTTCGCAATCTCCTGGCCAAGGCAACTTGGTGAATAAAATGTGATTACAATTACTTTTCTGTCATCGAATTAATTTTTTATGATGCTTTTAAACTACACTAGTTTTAAAAAATCATCAAAGATAGTGAGTTTAGCTCGAACTTCAACAACACTTTGCCCTCGCAGTATTTTCGAATTACCTTTGAACCAACATAAAAAACAATTAACTCTGGCGCCAAAACGGCCGTCAGAAGCGTCTTGCATCTGCAAGTCCCTGACCATTTGCAAATATACTCGCATTATACAACCTTATGTCCACTGCTGAAGTGTGATGATTTGGAAAGATCTGATCGTAAAACAAATGTTGAAAATGTTTAGTTACGATGACCGCAGTCCTGCAGCAATACATAGCAATGCCAGCCAGCCTGAAGTGCTCATTCCTATTCGCTTGGATATGGAGGTTGATGGCCAGAAGCTGAGAGACACGTTTTGCTGGAATAAAAATGGTACGCTGTTGTTACTTCTTGAGTCGTTATCATGGTATTAATTGTTTGAATCGAGGGACGAACAGTAGCTTATAGTGATTTTTGTCCTGCAGTTCGTTTAGTTTTGATTTTGCGTGATGTACTCGTCTTTTTTCTGAAAGAAAAAAGCAATTTATTATATTTGTATCAACCTGCTGTGTGTCGTATAATGCAAAGTCGAACCACTCTACCGTTACTTAAAAAATCAAACCTAGATTTTACTCCCGTTCAAAGCGTTTCTAGAAATAATTGAGCGCTGGCTCCATCTTCGCTCATTTTACGAGTGGCCCACACCACTTCAGTCTTCTGTTCTTGACCGGCTCTGGAATTGAACCCTGACCTAAAGTTAGCGCTCTAACTAGTTTAACTGCTCGACCAACGGACCTAGATTTAATTTTCTTGTTATTAATTTAACCCAACATAAATCTGACCCAAACGTTAACTCAAACCCTAGTCTAAATGAACAGCGAATAAGAAAGAAATGCGCAGATGAAGAATGTTCCTTGTTTTCATTTATTCTTTTTTAACTCAAAAATTTTCGGTAAAATAGTTATTTCCTTGACCTTTTAATGCTGGTGAAAAAGTGCGAAAGAATTACTGAAGACTAAGATTGGTTGTTTTATGATATAAGACAAATGAACAAAAAATATGCATTGACCGGGAATCGAACCCGGGCCTCCCGCGTGGCAGGCGAGAATTCTACCACTGAACCATCAATGCAACTTTCCTACACCGGGAATCGAACCCGGGCCGCCTGGGTGAAAGCCAGGAATCCTAACCACTAGACCATGTAGGAGACGTGTAGACGAATGTAAAACCGCTGCTTTCAACGACGATTGTTTGTAGTGCTCTCGCGACGTAACCAAAGCGCGGAGAATAATAATTAGTGCAAACAGCTGTTCGCACTCAGCTGCTCAATAAATAGTCAATATTGCCATTGTTTCAAGCTAATTTGCTCTTTTTCAAAACAAATTATCCCTCTTTGATAAATTTGTTTCTATTTGTACTACCGTATATTGAAGCGTTCTGTTCGAGATTAAATAGTAATGAAAATGAAAGCTGCCAGGTGGTGGAGCGGTAACGCATTCGTCTCTGGATCGGGAGGTCTGGGGTTCAAACCTCAGACCGCTCAAATCGGACACGGTGTTGCCAACGGCTCGCCACCACTGCAACATTTGTTCGAGAGAAGTTGTGTTGCCCGGGCGCAAGGACGCGGAGATGGGCCCTGCAAACTCGCTACACGCTTCGGCGTAGTACAGCGAGTATACTGAAAGATTTGATTTGAAAGCTGCTATAAGCGAAATAAATCGAAAAACAACAGTAAACACATTTATAGGCCAGCACAGCTCTAAGATGGCGACCAAAGCTTGTGACTAGATTTAGATTCGTTCTGTTGATATTGCAAGAGCAGCAAAATGTAATACAACTATGATAACCAGCCTTCTTCAGCTGGAAATACCGGAAACTGCATAAAGAATAGTTCAATTCTAAAATAGTTAGAAAGATTTGCTGTTGTTCTAATTGAGAAAATTGCGCCAAAAATTAGTTAGTGCGCTGTTTGTTCTTGGCCAATATACTCCAGTGTTTGTTCTTGCCCATAGAAATGAAACGAATGAAAAAAAACTTGTTTAACGCAGTGTGTGATAAACTATTAGTGTTTTGTGTATATTGTAAGGCCTTATAATATACTACCTGTCTCTCACTTCTGCCTTTAGGTTTTAACCTGGGTTGCGAACTCGATCGATTTTTCTTTCAAGTTCGAGTTAAAGGGACAGGGAACTCAACATCAATGTTTTTTGAGTTTTGAATCGTGTTAATAGTACTTGCAACACCTTATAGAGATGATCCGATGATATTTTTATAACTTTTTTCAAAACTGAGCTTTTTTTGGTTTCTTCTCAAGTAGCTGTAAATATAGTAACATTTTCAATCGAGGTATCTATGACGTCATAATGACCTGTGACGCATGGTTCATTCATAATTATCCAGTGGACTAATCGCGTACGCGTAATAACGTTGCACCATTTCGGTCTGTTTTGAAGAAAAAAAGCATTGTCTTGCTGGAAAAGCAAGCGTGCTTTTTTTGCTAATTCAATAGAACGGGTCTAGTGCAGTATTGCTTAGTGTACGAATGGAAAAGCTGAATGCAAACAATCGCTGATTTCGAGAGAACCTGCATTTTACGCGCTTGCAGAAAGTGCTCAATGTATAAAAACAGAGCTAAAATAAAACGTAAAACCAGATCTTAGATCTAAGATCTGGTTTTACGTTTTATTTTAGCTCTGTTTTTATACCTTGAACCTGCATTTTATGTTGTCAGCGAAAATCTATTTTGTTTTGCAATCTATGCAATTACAGTAGAATTTAAAAGGGGTTTAATTATTATCTATTGATCATTCGGAGTCAACCTATGTAAGTGCAGCAGCACATTTAAAAAAAGATTTTCTGTCGGTCGTTGTGAGGTAGCTTAATTCCAAATAAAATGCAGCACAAAGCAGATATTATATGCATTATCTTCGTCGGGATGATTCGATTTGCTCCACATTTTTGCAGCGTTTCACAATCAGCATATACCTGGGTTCACCCTGGAACTTTTTTTGGTTACACACTATCGAAGTGAGGGGCATGGCCACCTTCCCCCACCTGGCTACGCCCCTGCGATTGCATTACCTATTCTGATTGATGGATTGGTTCCATCTTTATCCTTCTTTCACGGGAAAGCGACAATGGTGCTATACGTTGGATGAATCCTCACCCGCTTAGGAGTTACTGGTGTTTTGTCGAACGTTTTATTGCTCCTTCCCATTTCCACCAAGCAGAGATAAGCGTCGTGAAGCGTTTTATCTAAGGACGAAACAATGCCACGAGGGCGCGAGTTGAACTGCAGACCTTTCGATCATGACCACCGTAAAAACGGCGCTCGACCACACTGCCGACCATGTTAGTCGTAGCAAATACATTCATGCATTCTGTTATGCATTATGCGCATTATCTACAATAAAAATCGGCAAGATGGCCGAGCGGTAACGAGCTCGACTCTGGTACGGTAGGTCTAGGTTCAAATCCTGGATCGGTCAAATTGGAGAGTTTTGACGGCTCGCCACTGCTGCAACTTTTCTTCGAAAGGAGCTGTGTTGTCCAGGCGCAATGTCGCGGCAATGGGCCCCGCAAACTCGTTTCACGCTTCGGCATAATACAGCGCGTGTAATGAAAATTTGATTTTTTGAACATATCTACAACTAAATTAGAGAATAAGAGTGGTTGTTATCACCAGGTCTACCGGGGATGGTAATTAATAATAGGTCAGCCCAGCCTCACTGCTCTTCCGGTAGAGGTATCAAAGAAACAATGAACAACGCTATTTATTCAACCTAACTTTTCGCTCGGCTGGTATACGCTCTGAAACCAAACTACGTACAGTAGTTTTACCGTAGCAACGGACCTGGTTGCTACCGCAAAACTATGGCAATCACCAATCAAAATTGTCAGAATTGACCACCAATTGACGCAAAATAAAAGTTGATACCAGAGCGTATATGGCCGAGCATCTTCAGAGGGGAGATAACGGAGTGCCACGCACCCTCCACTACAAGCAAAAACAGTGCATACTTATACTTTACAATCGGCCTACTATACAAAATTTTATTCTTGTTTTCTGACTTTTTGCTAGAAGTAGATGGGTGCCTGACACTCCTTTACCTCACCTAGGTTGTCTATTAAAATCAGCAATTACAGTATTCGCATTCAGCTTTTCCGCTAAAACGTACACTAGGCTACATACAGCTGTGCTATACCGTCCTATAACTATACTATCGAATTAGCAAAAAAAGCAGGCTTGGTTTCTAGCAAAACGGCGTTTCTATTTTCTTCAAACTTTTAAACTTGTATGCTATGACTACCATCTACACTTATACACTACAGGGACTTGCTTACTGCTTCTAATCACTGAGGTCTCGAAGCACAAAAAAATGAAATCTGCACTGGATTTAGATGATGGCTTTTCGAAAAAGCAGCAGCAGAAATCGCAGCACAGGTTTTGACTGACAACATAGTCCTACTGTGTTATGCAGTTTTTCTCTCGAAATCGTGTGAACACTGATGCTGTATATTTGTGCATTCAGCTTTTCCATAAAACGTACATTACGCTATACTGCGCTACCCGTTCTATTGAATTAGCAAAAAAGCACGCTTGCTTTTTCAGCAAGACGGTGCTTTTTTTCTTTAAAACAGACCGAAATGACGCAACGTTAGTACGCGTACGCGATTAGTCCACTGAATAATTATGAATGAACCATGCGTCACAGGCCATTATGACGTCATAGATACCTCGATTGAAAATGTTACTATGTTTACAGCTACTTGAGAAAAAACTAAATAAAACTCAGTTACGAAAAAAAATTTTAAACTATCACCGGATCAGCTTTGTAAGGTGTTACAAGTACTATTTAAATGACTAAACCTCGATAAGAATTACAGTTGTGTTCCCTGTCCCTTTAAGTCTATTTTAGCACGTCCGAGTTCAAGTTAGAGTTCTAATTTTTTCGAGTTTAAGTTCGGCTAAAATATTTTGGAGTTTATATTCAGGCTGACAAAAGTACTAAGTCTTCTTTTCGACTTAATCGCTGTCTTTTTGCATACATGCTGTTTTTCTAGGTCGCCACGGCATAAACAAATAAAGGACAATCTCAATTTACTCGGCATAATCAACAAAAAAATAATTCTGTCGGAAAATTTTTGTGATCTTTAAATTTTTTTTTAATGAACTCGAACAGTTTTATTCGAGTTCAGAAAAATTATTTTTGTGAGTTCGGCAAAACGATCGAGTTTTTTTCAAGTTCGAGTTCGTAGCCCAGGTTTTAACTGTACCGAAACTGTATTTTCTGTTCTGAAAAAAGTATTTGTTGACGCAAGAAACTCCTGAAGATACGTTTTCAGCAATGTTTGATGAAAAAAACTAGAGCTAAAATTTGAAGCCTGAACTAAATGTTTTTAGTTACTTATTTTTTTCTTTTTTGGTCAAGTTTTTTTCTTGTAAAAACGTATTAACGAATTGACCGTTTTTCAGAGCAACTTATAACGCCGGAAATGTTCGCTGAAGTGCTCTGTGATGATCTCGATTTGACACCACTTAATTTTGTTCCTCTCATTGCTCAAGCAATTCGAACCCAGATCGAAGCTTTCCCTTCCGAAAGCAGTTTGTTGTCAGAACAAACTGATCAAAGAGTGATTCTCAAGGTAACGTGGAGAATTTAAGTTTTACATGTTGACGCAGCGACTTTATGTTGAATTGAACTGTTGTTTGTCAATGACTTTCCTACCAAAACACATTACAGTCTTTCTTTTTTCGAGTTCAGTTTTTTGCTTAATTTTTGTATTATTCTTTTAAGGCCACTCAACCTTGTTGTAGCTTGGCCTCAAAGTAATTGTTATAAAAATTTTTTAGTTTTAAAATGTCAACAAAACAGCCAAACTTCGATGCTACATAGGCAGGTTGACGACGATGCAGTTCCAAATAACCTCTTTATGGAGCGAAGTGTTTCTATTCTTACGAATTTCTGTTTTCAGCTCAACATCCACGTAGGAAACATAAGTCTAGTCGATCAATTTGAGTGGGATATGTCTGAACCGGACAACAGCCCGGAGGAATTTGCTGTGAAACTTTGCCAGGAACTTGGATTAGGAGGAGAGTTTGTCACTGCGATTGCTTACAGCATTAGAGGACAGTTGAGCTGGCACAAGCGGACCTACGCGTTTAGGTGAGACGGGCGTGATTTGCTTTTAATATCATCTACTGTGGGTTTGGAGCTAAGAAGTTAACGTATTAATGATAAAGATTTACGGTTGAAATTGATTTACTCGCTATGATTGGTGGAAAAGAGGTTGGTCTGGACGAAACACAACTTAGCGCTCGATTCTATTGTGATAAGGATTTGATCCCTAGACAAGCTATTTTCGGCGAAGCAATCGACGTTGTGGTTTCACATTTTTATTGCGCTATTGTTAAAGAAAAAAAATTAACGAAAGTTTTTAAGTATGTTACTGACAGTCGTTCCAGTAGTAGATTTTACAGGAGTATGATAAAGGAAATTACTCATCGAAATCGATAAATTTCTGGCAATGGGCAATCGAGCAATTTAAAAAGTTGTTACATGGATTTTTATAATTTTTTTGCTTTTAATAGTGCTGTACTAGAGTGTGGTTGGCAGTGCATATAGATAGACCGATTGCTTATTACATCATATAAAGAGGCCTTCCTTTTGGGTTATGATAGTTGCATGATTATTGGCTAATTGCTTGTTATTAACAATTTTAGCGAAAATCCATTACCCCCAGTGGATGTCGCTCTCCGCAATACAGGAGAGGCGGACCAATGGTGCCCGTTTTTGGAGACTCTCACTGATGCAGAAATGGAGAAGAAGATCAGAGATCAAGACAGAAACACGAGGTAACATCAACTTGTGTGTTAGTGGTCCGATAAATAAATCCAGAATACCAATTTTCATTTGAGAATTAGAAGTTTTCCTTCCCCAAAATTGCAAGTCGGGCCGGGTTCGAGCGTAAGATTGATAAAACTTCGCCTTTAATTTGAAGCGGATACGTGATTTGTGTTTTCAGTAGCTGTTGTTCACAGAAAGGAGCAATTATCTGTATACGTTTTTAAACTTCAGTTTTCGGTCCTAGTTTGGGATTCAGATTATTTTTCGGGTTCGGGCCTGAACTACTTGGCTTGTAACAACTCTGCCCCTACCCCAATTCGCGCGCGGTTGGAAACCTTTTTGCAAAAGCATGAACTTGGTGAATGTATTGCATCACAATTAGCTTTTGTTTCGGTGGAAATTCGTGACTCTCGCTCTCTGTTTAATGCTGCCGAGACGTGCATATTAAATTCGTTTTAACGCTAGCTTTAATCTACAACATTAAACCAGCCGAAGCGTTGCTAACTATTTAAACCTAGTACCCGACATCCTCACCTTCTCAGTTTTTACCATAATGGAAGATTGTTTTGATTAACAGAAAGCGTTTTTTAGAAACTAAAAATAAAAGATGCGAACAAAAACATTTTCGTTCACTTCATTAAGTGGTATACGTGGGGTAGCAAGTGAAGAGCTTGAGAAGAAGTCGCCAAACTGTTGCACACCTTGGTTGTTGCCTTGCTCTTAATTTCGAGTTATCAATAACGATAGATAATGATACATTATGCGGTAACCTTAGTGACTTAGTTAATGTATTTGATTTGATTTTAATGGTTTCAGACGAATGCGACGACTCGCTGCTGCATGGTGATGATTTTTTGGAGAACGTTGATGATTTCCAAGATTTTACTTTTTGAAACTGCCAGTTGTCAAAAATGGAATATATCAGAGCTCAATGAAAAAACATTTTGTTACAAACTCAAACTTTCCGATTTCCGACTTCGAATGTTTTTGCGCTAAGCTTATTCTATTACTTTTCGCTAGATGCTCCGGTCGCGGCATTATATTACGCATCGTTAAAAGAAATCAAATAATTGCACAGCTAGCTTTCGGAGATCGTTATTTTGACGACCGAACCTTTTCTGGAAAATAGAAATGATTCAAACAAGAAATTTTCACGGCTTTGGAAAATGTAGTGATTACCGGCTAGTTGATCGAGAGGTAACGCGCTCTCTCTGGAACAGGAGATGTGATGTGAAAGTGCGTGTCTAATCAACGTCAAACATAGTGTTGCCAACGGCTGGCCACCGCTGCGACATTTGGAAAGGAGCTGTGTTGCCGGGGCGCAACGACGTGGAGATCGGCCCTGCAAACTCGTTACATGCTTCAGCGAATGATTTGATTTGAATTGGCTGAAAGCGTAAAAGTGTTAACCATGAGCGATCGCTTAGGGTTAGTTGTCATTGAAATGTTCATTTTCTTATGCCGCTACGTCAAAATAATGTAGTTATAGCAGGCACGCGATCAGGATTTTGGTTTAAGTCGGGCTTCTACTCAAACGCTAAAACTTTTTAAGTTCGAATAATTGGAATAAAGGTATCCACCGGGCGATATGTTTTATAAAATTGATGCATATTTAAGCATATCACAAACAATACAACCATTTGAAAAAATTTGCAAATACTTACAACCTTATTGATAGAATTAAACTTCTAAGCTTTCGTCCCCCAACTTGCCGGACAAGCCCGAAGAAAGTTTAAAAGTTTGCTTTTGGGATTAAATTTTCCGAGTGACTTTGGAAGGGGGTGGATGGACTTCATCTCCCTTAACTGCTTTTCGGTTGCGCCATTGTTTAATGTCTACGATATATTGCAGTAGGCTACTCTACGACATTTTAGCTAAAAACTCGTGCAAACGTGTGCATTATTTAATTGTTTTACAATGGAAATTGTCCAACCCTGTAGCGATGTAGCATCATTAAAAATACAAGTTGTTGCCTTGTGTACAAAATCGGATACTGTAAAAACGAATTTGAGAAGGAGGCGTTTTTTAAAATAGAATGCTTGTTTCAAAAAACTGTTTGTTGCTCAGTGCTTTTTTGTGTTTGCAATAAATTAAAAATTTTTAAACTACCGTGAAACGCGTAGCTTTTTTGATTTTGTCATGAGCAAATATAATTTGACTAAGTTGTCAGTTGTCATGCACCAGTCACGTAACCGGTATAATCAACTGATACGTCACAAAATAAAACCAAAAATGAAACTGGACTTTAAAAGCGTTAAACATATAGACTAGATCACTTGGGTTGTTCAATCGAGCAGTGGTGGCTCGTGCCTATTTGAAACGGGTGGGCTGCAAATGTTTTTGTTTTGCAATATTGTACTAATGTACAGAGCTTTCTTTCGTATAAATTAACGAAATTGAAACTATTTCCAGTCGGCCTACGCCTACCTATGAAATTATTTTTTAACTTTGTTTGAACTTATTTTTGGCTTTGCTACGGTGCTTCGTTACGGTAACATGACTGTAGCGCCTTCTTTACGATTAAAGGCGCGTTTAGACTGGACGCGAAGCGAAGGTTGGCGACCTTCGCGAGTGGTCGATTACGTCACTCGCGAAGGTTGCCAACCTTCGCGAGTGGTTGCTTATCTTCGCGACTGGTCGCTTCATAGGCTAATTTTAACAACTTACTTTTAAAATGTATTCAATGAGCAGAAAGCTTTGTGTACTTTATTATTGAAGCGCTATTATAATAATCACAGGTTCTGTTTCGTCATAGCGCGCTGGAATTACCGGTAAAACGAAGATTAAGTTTATGTTATCACGCAATAACCGTGAAGAAGAGTCTAGACTAATAGCTCAGGAACAAAACAATCTTGAGAAAAAAATTTGTAAAGTTTTAGTAAAAAACGAAGTACAGTAGATCGAATTTGGAAATGAAAAGACAAGTCATTTCTTCAAAAACGTAGAAGTACTTAGCCTATTTACTAGCTATCAATGATTTATTTAGGTCCTTCCACTGAAAACTTGCCCTAATCTGTTTTGACGATGACAGTTCTGGGTTTTAATGCAGAAACGCAAAAAGCTGGAAGCAGATGTCAAAAGTTCTCTTTAGGTGTTTACTCAGTTAACAAATCCTTAAACGCTTTCAGCATCCATGTCTCATTATGGTAGTGGTAGATCTACCGGTATCTTGTAGAGTGTAAACCAATAGGCTAGTCTACAGGTACATTTAAATCATTAACTATGTTGTTTTTTTGATGTGATTTTTCAGGCAAGCATGTTATGATACCTGTAGTAAGCTTAAACAGTTGTTTGTACCGGTATGTGTTATTTAGAGCTGTTTATGAAGACTCCCAATGTTAACGCTATGAGTGAAACTGGAAGCTGGATTTGTCATCAGTTATGTAGTGGATTTTTTGCTTATTGTGCAATGGATTGCTGTGTTGATTTGCTGGAGAAAGCAAAAAAACATTGCAGTTTTTGCATGATTTGACACTATCATCGAAGGACAAGAATTTAGCTCAGTGATACCTGATACCAGCAGTTGCTTTGAGGAAAAGTCAGCCTCTAAAACTAAGTTTGGTGTTTTACTCGCTAGCGGAGCGCGTATCGAGGTTTAGTGCGAAGTTAAATGCTTTTGAGAGCATTTTATTAGTTCGCATTTTCTTACGGTACCAGTAGGCTACGTTGCGACGGTCGCGTTCACCTCAAAGGGCTTCGCTCTAAACCACCGTTTGTAAGATACAGACAAACTTATAGCAGTAAGGTCAAGCCCCCTCTTAGCAAGTTTTTGCTTATGCCCCTGATAAAAAAAAACATATTTTTTCATGTGAAAACTGTTACTCAAGGATCTGAATAAAAGTGTTGTTAGCTTTCTTCCCCAGTCCAATTGTTTTTATTATAAATGCTGTATCAAGTTTTTTGTTTAGTTTAGAGAATGGAACAATATCAATGATCTTGCTTGTAGGGTACTGTACTTCTCTACCAATGATACCGTAGTCACCTCAGCAAAAAAACAAAACTCACTTTCTACTGGTTAGATAAATATTGGCTTTATAGTTCATCTAAATAAACTGACTGTAATTGCAATGATTGAACTTCGGACTTAAAATAGTTTACTTTGTCACTTTATTCACCATGTAAAGCAGTTAAAATTTTAAGAGACAGTAAAAATGTTTTGAAATTCACAAACAACTAAATTCAGATATTACACAAAGACACAGTAAATGAATATTTAACACACCTGACATCTCTATTTTCATCAATTAGGACTGGAGTGAAAAATCACTACCAGACTACAATATTCATGATTATAAAACTAGGGGTAGTCCAAAACCATTGCTTCCAGTTCAACTTGATCACGGTCACAAACCTTCAGAAACAAGAAGACTTTTAAGAGGACATTCAGAAGAAAAAATTCCATGTTTGTAGCTATTCAAAAAAGTGACTACTAATTAGGCCAATCCAAAAGTTCATAGAAATTTTTCGATTTTTTGTATCGATCTAGCTCTTGTATGTAGCAGTGTAGCTTGAAACCAATTCTAAATACAGTTTTATTCACCAAGTTGGCTTGGTCACGAAGGCAGTGAAAAAACTTTTGCAAGTTTTCCAGTATTCAAGGAATTGTTCAATTGTGGTTACTTTTAAAACAACAAGCTAACAAACAATGAGTAAAAACACTATCAACACACTCAAAACTAGCCTGTTGGTGGGTTATTTTATATTCTGAAAAAAAAAACATTGCTCAGCCAAAAGAACCACTGGACTGATGCAATAGCTTCTGCTATGCTGCACAGAATAAAAAGTTTTGTTTTAAAAGCTAGATGTCGTGGTGCTAGGCCTACTGCTTTGGTGTATTCATTACAATGAAGCTCTGAGATCCAGCATAGCTATGAAAAATCACTCTAGGATTTACAGCCTTAGCTGTCTAGATCCAAATTAACTTGGCTAGCCTAGGGCTATCGCGAATCTAACTTTGCCAACAACCTACTCTTTGGACTGATAAATGGGCGCTAAACCATACAAATAAACTATTTACATAATTTTCTAGCAAACTGCGATCGTAAAAATCCAATCAGTGAATTAGTTGGTTATCTTACTACAGCCTGCAAGCAAACGCTGTTGCGCAACTGCTCGCGAAGGTTGCGAGCGGTCGCAACCTTTCGCGAGCTGTCGATGACGTCAAATTTTGGTTGCTTCGCGTCCAGTTTAAGCGCACCTTAAGTCTGATATTTGATTCTTTTTGGCTAAACTTGGCAAATACATGAAAAAAGAAAGCAATAAGGCATTGAGGGGCTACTGAACATTGAAAATAAAAAAGTCAAACCAGCACTAAAGAAACAAATAAAAATACAGAAATAAAACAAAGAACAATAAAAAATAAACACATTCTTGGTAACTGCAATGAGGTTACAGTATTTCGATTAGAATGCAAATCACATTAATATCTTAAAATGCTTGAGGTGACGTAGTGTAGTGAATTAAAACGTTACTTGAAAATAAAGTCCATTCGACGCTTTTTCGTTGTCGAAAAATGGTCGATGATCTTTTCATTGAAACCATCAATGCTTTCGATCATTTCTTTTTCAATGGAAAGCCTAAGCAACAGTTATTTTAATGCTGTAGGCTACTATCATTTGAACTACTGCGACCCTTAAGTTTTCTGGCTGCAGGGCTGCAGTCCATGCCGCTGAATATGTCGATTAAACTGGAAAGCCGGATGCATTTTAAGGAAGTATACCCTTGTATTTACAATCTATTGCTTTTTTTCTCATTAACTCGAGTTAAATACGACACTGACGATTTGACAGTGTTGCAGCTGTGGTGTAGTGGTTAGGGCGCGCCTCTGGCAAGTCTTGCGCTATAGTTCGATTCGCCCTGTGCTCTGTCGTTCTTTTTTTTCAGAAGCTTGCATGGGAATTGGGGTTTGGGCAGCAATGCCAGCCTAAAAGATAGCAAATCGAAGTGTAAAAAAGGGTGCACTTTGTAATTATGCGGCCCGGACTGCAAATTAGTGAAATCGTGTCGGCCAAAATCGCTTTATTCAACACGTTGTCGCAGTTCCTGCTTCATCCAGTGGCGATGTGGAAAACTAGCATGGAAGTAACTACAAACGAAAGATAATTCTAATCGATGGCTGCTTAAATCAACAGATCTTAGCAGCTCATAGGCTGCGCAGTCGAGCCGGTTAACCGCAATCGGAGCGCGCCCCCTTTTGACATGCCACAACGTGATACAAAATTTGTTTCTTTGGTATTACGGAAGCAAAACTTTTACATTTTTTATAGGAACACGGGGCTCATTTTTGCTCAAAAGAAATTAAGAACAAATGAAAAAGAATAAACAGGTGGGAACGCTTAACGATTCTAAGAATAAAAAGTACAGCCAAAATGCAGGAATTAAAATGTATTACTGCATTTTGGCTGTACTTTTTATTCTTAGAAAAAGAATAAATTTCAAGTCTGAAAAGAAACTAAACTCGGTACAGATTCAAAACGATGAAATTTTAGTGATTTGCTAGCAAAATTGCAATGATTCCGAGATTACAAAGTACTGTTGCGCACTGCGCAGCCAACTGAGAAAATTTTAGGCTGTAATTCAAATTGAGAAAAACTCACTTTTTCGCTTTCGCAAGTTTATGATGCTGCACTAAAAACAGCAAAAAAAGCGTTTACTCAAGCTGACAGAACATTTGAAATTAAACAATTCTACAAGCATGGTCGCTAAAATTAACATCGATGCTCTCAAGTTTAAGAACTAGTGAGGCTGAAAGTTAGCAAAAAATTAAGAACATCCAGCCTCAACTCAAAATTTACTGGTTCTTATGAAAAAAAGTGTCAATAGCTTATCATATAAGGCAATCGCGTAAACTTTTTAACAAAGTTTGGTATAGAATTGAATTTTTTTTTTTGCAAATTTTAGTAGCTGCTTCGCGAGATTGGTATTGAAGTATTTTCGAAGTAGAAATAGTCGTATTGGACTCAACGCAAAACGTAAATATTTTAAGAGTCGTTCAAAGGTAAATACAGTTCTGGAATTGTCCCATGGCGACCAATAGCCACAAAGGTCGACACTAGCCATGGCTCGCGGAGTCATAGCGGAGTCATCATTCACAGCGCCAAATTTATGACAAAGCTACATGACAAGCACTAGCTTATACACACAGTTTGACTCCAAGCTCCGTGTGCTTTCAGTTATCATGTCGGTTTTCATCATATTGATTTTAAGTCTACAGTAGTTGATGGCTTGGCATCAGACCTTAGTTAGGTAGGCGATGTAGGCTACCAAGCAACTATACCTGTACCGTACTTTTCATTGATTGTATAGTTGTGTGTAGGCTAAAGCTAAAGTACCATAAACAGTTTTGGTTTAATGGTTTGTTAGGTAAAGTATTGTAGACTACTGACTAGGAGTAGACTACTTTACTCAAGTGTATCGTATGCAATTGCAATGACTGAGCATAATGTAGTATTACTGTAGCCTACTTAATTGAGGTTTGAGTTTAGGCTAGCTTATCGGTACTGAAAGTAGTCATCGGTACACAATGCTAAATGTTTGTTGAGTAGACCAGAGACCTAAGTACACTTCATATGCTTACTAGTGCCATAGCGTAGCCTACTCAGTGCTGTAGGCTACTTCCCATTTCAAAGTTTTATCAGCATTCAGTAGCTTGTGCTTTCTTGTATCTGGTATTCCACTGTACGAGAAAAAAAGATGTTGCATCAACGCAGAATGATAAAATTGTTTATTTTTAGGAAGTGGTTGTGTTACATTAATGCAGAGGTGGTCAAAGCGCAATTAGAAGCGCAACCACTGCAATTGCGGAAGTTGCATTGCGCTGTTATTGTATTTTTAAATAGGCAGTGTCTGGAGCACCAGCAACGGTTTCCAACATGAAATCGCTGCTGCGCTGGCGGCCCCAGTCGTTTCTTTTGCGCTTCAATTTACTACCGGATCTCGCAAGCTGGCATCGCTGCCTGAACCCTAACTCCAGTGCAAAGTTCTAAAGAGAAAAAAAAGGTTTAACAATAACATTAGGGTTAGGGCTAGGGTTGGAGTTTGGGTTAGGTCAGAGGTTTAGGGTGGGGGCTAGGGGTAGTATAGTGATTTTCTAAATTTTACAAAACCTAACAGCAGCTTCGGTTGTAATTTATTTGCTTACACTTTTCATCTTCTTTGGCCATAAACATAACGTATTAAAATGCCACACAGGCAGAATTCACCGCATTTGAAGACAGAGATCTTGCAGTTCCAATATGAGTCACTTATTTTTTATGAGCTGAAATTTTGTGGATATTTCATTACTACCTTTTTCAGTAATTGAAGAATTCATATTTAGTTTGTTGAGCAGCTCAGTACCGTATATCAAATCATTGACTGGCAGCAGTGTTCCCTCTAAATGAAAAAAAAACATGAAAGGTGCAAAATATTTTCCAGCCTTTTTGCACAAATTTTTCACAAGTGTGAATGGCGTTTTTGAATAATAGATAAATTCTTAGCATTTTGGTTATGGGCAAAACAGAAATCTGGTGTATGCTATATTTTTACTTGGAGATTAAATCGGGTTTCCAGTGCAAAGATTCTATTTTGAGATCGCATCTCAATGTGGCAGATCGCATCTCAACTCAATACCGTACTTACGGTATTGGCTTTGTGGTGCAAAGACCTTTTTTGTTGCAATCGTCATTTTGGTGGGAGGCGGCCTGACATTGCCAAAAGGAAAAGGCTTGGCGCACGTTCCGTGCGCGCAGGCATTTCGTAAATAAGGCTAAATAACCTAACCCAAAGCACTAGCCTTAGCCCTAACCCTAATTCTAGCCCTAACCCAAACCCTAACCTAAACCCTAACCCAAACCTATAACTATAACAATCAAAATAAAAATTTCCGAAAACGAGTGACGTCATCGGAATCTTTGTTTATTTAACCGCGCACGTTCCGTGCGCCAAGACACTTCGTTGCCAAAACTACAGCATTTCAACAAAGACTGCAGGATACTTTTGTACCTTTTTTGGCATTCAAGCAATAGGTGAAAACTTAGAGGGAACACTGACTGGCAGCAGCTTGCAACCTTTGAAGTCAGTTTCATAGTCTGCCTCCTTGTCAACTTTCTTTTCATCATTTTGGTGCCTTTGATTGGTTTGACAATGTGCTGTTACCGCACTTGTTGCAACAACTGTGGAGGAAAGATGTAACAAAGCATTAAAAGGGCAAAGACCTACTGGAGATATTGCTTCTGCAGTACACAATATTCACTTTTATTATTTTCATGGTAATTTCCTGCATTTTTGTCTTTCAAATTACTACCGGACGTTTTGAACGTTTTTAGAGCAATTAGAAAAAGCTAAATTACAAAGATTTGAAAGCGTTTGAAAGAGTTTATTCTGCTCAGTCCAATCAGCCCCCGCACACTTACAGGTCAAGTCCAAAATATGTTCTTATGCTGAAAGATTGCAAATTTGGCTTAAATTTTTTAAATCAATGCGTTTTTAAATTCAAAAAGCTTGTTAGTGGCACAGAATTTCAAAATAGCTTTCATTAGCGTCGGAGCTATAATTTCCACTCAGGCTGTTTTAGATTCAATGTTTTCATCCAACTTTCTTCATGAATCTACGCTGAAATGAAGAAAAACTAAAGTGCGATGGTATATACAGAGGTTGATTACACTGAAGTAGACAATGGTTGTTATTATGATGCATGATGCTGCAAAATCACCTAAAATACTATAAGGTAAATGCAAAAATATAGAAAAAAGCATTTGGAAATGTTAGCTCTGATGCTATTAAAAGCCCTTTTAAATTCCTGAATAAGTTTGCAGAATAAAAATCTTGACGTTTGAGAGTAATTTTGCTGTGCTTTTCGTCTTCAAACAGCGAATTTGTTTGCTTTTTTAAGGGAAAAAGTGCGTTTGGCTTAGTAGGTTTTTTTTATACAAGGACGACTTTTTTTCACAAAATGACGTTTGTCTCTTTTTAGTGTCAAGCAATGTTCTGCTCAGAAGTTTATGATTGGGTGTAATATTATCCGTCATTCAATGGATATAGCAAATACGCATAGTTACACAACATATCGGTCTCGTAGTTGAAACGCGGTGGAAGCAATATTGTAATTGAAACAAATGCAAAAATCTCAATTGCTTGGTAAATATCGTACGAATCAAATTACCACCCTAAAACAACAACGCAAGTGATTATTTAGTGAAAAGTAAATATGGCAAAGTGTTACAAACTGTTTATATCAACAAAATTATGTTGTTTTTTGAGTTCCAAAAGGGGGGGTTTCGACCCCCGAAACCCCCCCTGGATGCGCCACTGGCTGAAATGGCATCCTGAACGACATGTGCTACGTCGTATACCGTACATTCTTCAGACCAAAAGCCTCATTAACTGACCTTTTCTTCTTACATTCTCGAATAAGAGAAAACAAGAGAAATTTGGAAATATCCCCAATTTCCAGTTGCGTTAAAAACTATATCGGCAGAGTCCTTTATAGATGATTTCAGGTTTTGGCATATATATACAAAATCAAGGTAACGCGGTCGTCTCTGGAGCGGGAGGTCTGAGGTTCAAATCTCGGGCCGGCCAAATCAGAAACAGTGTTGCCAACGGCTCGCCACCGCTGCAACATTTCTTCGAAAGGGCTGTGTTGCCCAGGCTCAATGACGCGGAGATGGGCCCCGCCAACTCGTTACACACTTCCGCGTAATACAGCGAGTATAATGAAAGATTTGATTTGGCATATATGTACCTCTCCCACTGTCCTCCCAAAGTGATAGTAATGAAGACTAGGATCGTGAAAAGCCACGAGAAATCGAAGAAAAAGTCAACAGTTGCCATGACAAATATTCCACCACAATTTAAAGCATAGCATCTCTCATACGCATACAAATAAAAAGAGAATGTTTCGGCCAGTACTGAACATGCCAAGCCAGTAAAATAACACAATAATGGCAATCACGAATGAAGGAACCGCACTGGCAATGAATCTGTATAAGTAGTAGTTATTGTTATATATGTTTCCAATGCATCCAAAATTGTGTCATCAACACGATCAATCCAATATTCAAAATGATCTATCATAGGTAGTTTATCAAAGACACTTTCCAATTGGCCACAGATAGAATTCAAAGTATCAAGCACCTGACTGGTAGCATTAGTGCTGCTGTTAACAACTACTTCTGGAACATCGTTAATTGCTCCCAAAATCATTTCAACTTTATTGTCGATATCAAATTGGTTTAGTGTATTGTTGATACTATTAAGTTCATTCTCAACTGTCCAAAGAGGAGAAATCAACACCAGTAAAATCCAGAGCACTTGCAATTAATAGCTGGTAAGCTGGAATATTCCTGCATGCTGATGCATCCAAGTTAATTGTCATTGTCCATCCGATTTCAACAGTTGGGTAAATTCGAGTTCATGTCATCGATCCCAGCATTGAGCTCAGCTGAGGCGACTTCTTCATTCATCAGGGCGTCTTGCACATGTTCAGTGTCATCTAATAGAGAACTTCAGTCATTGAGTGTAGGTTGCGTGAACCTCAGGAAGGAATCTCTGATGGCAACACCAAGTAATTTGTTGATGTTGGCAATATCATCCGTGTTCAGCTTTCCGTATTCCCCACAAACATGGTTGATTTGTGCAGACGTGTTTGTTATATAGTTGTTCAAATCTTGCAATGTGCTACTAGTTGCAACTGGAATCTACTTGAGTGTCGGGCTGGCCCACACATCTGACACAGATAGAATTCAATCTAAAAACATTCAAAACGTCATCCAAATGGCGTTAAAGTGGCTATTTTTTTCTGAAAAATTGCAAGAATTGCTCAGTGGCTGGGGGCTTCGCCCCTATCTTAGTAATTTAGCTGTTTCTAATTGCTCTAAAAATGTTCAAAACGTCATTCAAATGGCTATTTTCTGAAAAATTGCTAGAATTGCTCAGCGGCAGGGGGCTTCGGCCCCAGGCCCCCATCTAAGAATTTAGTTTTTTCTAATTGCTCTAAAAACGTGCAAAACGTCATCCAAATGACGTTAAAATGGCTTTTTATTCTGAAGAATTGAAGAATTGTCCAGTGGCTGGGGGCTTCGTCCCCAGGCCCCCATCTTAGTAATTTAGCTGTTTCTAATTGCTCTAAAAACATACAAAACGTCATCCAAATGGCGTTAAAATGGCTACGTTTCTCTGAAAAATCACAAAAATTGCCCAGCGGCTGGGGGCTGCGCCCCTAGGCCCCCATTGGGGTAAATTGTTATCTTGCACACAATCTTCACAACCAACAACTTTCAAAATCATTATTGCAAGGTTTCGGAATAAACAAATGTTGCAACGATGCAACTATACCGCAAAACCCTGTTTGACTATAACTGCATTAACCACAATTGGGTACTGGTTGCTTTTTGAAAAATTCAAACCCCCCCTTTAAAAATTTCTGGGTGCGCCCCTGATCTCAGCTGTTGATGATTTTTCAAGGCAAGCTGAATAACCTCACTCTTGACCTGACAAAGATCGACACCTTCCCACTTTCCATCCAATATGTGCTCATTTCCATCCAAAACCCTGAATTGGATAATATCAACTTAGCTACTTATTTGACTCAAATTTCAATGGGATTAACACAAAAAAGGGTTGGTGAATTATCCTGAGTCGCTCAGTAATTCAGCGGATCAAATTGCAACTGTTGGCACCCAAGAGGCAACAGTTTGCAATGTTATCACCCAAGAGCATCCAGTTAATTCTGGTAGCTTGCAGTTGCCAAAATTGAGATGTAATTTTTGAATTTTCTTGTTCTCATTTTGGGACTTCGATTACAAAGATATTCAACAAATATGAAAAGATATTCCCTTAAAAAGTTTTTGGAAACCCTGACTCTGTTCTCTCAGCTTGAACTTTCAAAGAAAATGAGAGACTGAGTAATATTAATCCTTCCAGTCTCATCACATGACCTATCCAAATTTGGCAAAACCTTACCTTTTTCTTGAAATTTGAAGTGAGATAGCAAATTTAGGGTTTTTAAAAACTTTTTAGGGGTATACCTTGTTGTATTTGGTAAATATCGTTGCCACTGCAGCCCCAAAACAAAAGCAAAAAATTTCACAAATTATTTTTTGATTTTAGTTATTGTAAACTACCGAAATTGGCTGGATGCTTCATCTCCTTTAACTGTTTAAATTCATTGTTTTTTTCCATAGTGCTTTAAAGCGCTGCGTATTCAAGGATCTATTCAATGAAATGGGCTTTGAATTCAAGGTACTTCTGTACTATTTGAGGTACTTTGCTCCTTTACAGTAGCACGTGATGAGCCCTTATAACAAAACAGACTGTTGTACTTTTAACCTTTGACTGTGATTTTATAGGTGTCTGTACCTTTACTGTAGATGTAGGAAGGTCATGTTTGTGTGCAACATTGCACATTAGGTCTAGTTGATTTATTTTGCTTTTGCATGTTCCAGAATTATTTGTGTAGCCTATTCATGATACCTTAATTTGCTTGTTTATATCTGAATACCATAAAGAAAAGATTAAGTAACTGCTAAGTGTACTGCATACATATTATCCACAAAAGTGATTCAAGCTAATAATGGCAGATACCAACATACTCGAAGAAAACTATGATGATGTAAGTCTTCATTGTTAACAATTGCAAACAAATATGAAGGCAATACTGCAAGATACTTTTCAAAATTGAACCAAGTATTTTTATTTCTTTTGAACAACTAAACTGCTCACCCACATTAAAATTATGGTAGGTTTTGATGATCCTGCTGTCTAACAGTATGAATCGTCCAAGCTTGATTTTACTCAGTTACTATGCATTTAACTTTGAACTGTGAAATCTTGAAAGTGGAAGGTGTTAGAAAGCTCAATTTTGTTTTTACTGGTAACCATTTTAAGTGTTGTCAATTTTTTTTATTTTTTTTTAGGAAAGCAAGCTTCACTAACCGATCAGTAGTCCAGTGGATGGAGTGTCTGCTACTGAAACGGTAGACTTGGGTTCAAGTCCTGGTCGGTTCAAACCAAAGACTATAAAAATTGGTATTCACAGCTTACTTACTTGACATTCTGCTATAAAAGGGACAGTGTGAAGCCTCCACTGTTTGTGGTAGACTGGTGGGCAGGTGGCCGCTTGTTAAATAAAGACGTAATTACAATGAAAAATGCTATACTTGAATACTTTTTTAACAAGAACAATTATATTTATGTGTGCAGGAAGAAGATGAAACTTTATCTGAGAGATTATGGGGGTTGACAGAAATGTTTCCAGAAATTATTCGTCATTCAACATGCACTGCTGTAGAATATGCTACAGCAGGAACAAAAAAAGTCTACAGGTAAGATTAGTTAATGGTTATCTACTACTAGTAATCTGTCTGAACTCACAACAGTTTTATATATATTTCTTTGCTATTGCTTATATGATTTTGATTGGCTATCTGATAGTGTAGCTATCATATTAGGATTCGTTGCAAATTAATCATTATCGAAGGTGATCAATTTGCTTCAACTAAGGATCCATCCTTGCACAACAGAGGCCGCAAAAATTTTGAAAAGAAGGCGTCTCGTTTTTTTTTAAATTTTGACTCAAATCTAACTCAAACTCCAATTTTTACTCTAAACCAACCAGGGATATCTAGACAACATCGGGATGCGAAGGCTTTTTTCGCGCTTGACATTGGAAGGGCTGTTAGCGCGTCTGCAGTTTCGCCGCTTTTGTGCGATAATTTGAGTTTTACTAATAAAACAATAGCACTTGGTTGTGAAAGCACTAAAAAATCTTTCAATTAAATGACGTTAGATGCAACACTATACCAAAAAACTTAAGGTAAATATATCAAAACTATAACAGATAATGATACTTCGCATACAAGTTATAAAAACTTTTATTAGTTAGACAGTACATTTACATCAAAACAGTACGCTGAAGTTCATTCTTTTACGACGAACTTAATATAAATCGCAGACCTTCAGAAAAAAAAGTCACTATAACGCTGAAAAAAACAAGTGCAAGAAATGCACGGAATACTGTATGTACAGTATGAAATAGTAGCACATTTTATATTTAAATTAAATAAAAACATTCAATATTCAATAGTAGTCACAAAATTTTACTAACACTGTAGCTATTAGCAAAATTCAACACTAGGATAAGCTAATACTGATTTAAAAAATATCTATTGTCACGCCACAAAAAATAAGCGTGTCATAAGAGTACTTTCCAAATTAGCTGTCAAAAGTTTTAGACATCTGAATGCTTACAACTTGGCTCGTTGCAAAGCTTTCTCGTAGTTCGTTGCATTTTTGCAGGTGGCTCTGATTTTCTGCAGCTTAAACTTTTTAGTTTGTTCTTTGCAAAGCAATTGAAAGCAATTTGGAAAATCAGTGCAAGGTTTTCATGGTTTTGGGAACAACTCTTTTTAAGGGCAGCAGCTGATGAAGAAAGACGCAACAGCGCTTTAGTAAAAACACATCACTGTTTATTAGATGCCAAAAATTTGATTCAAATCTCGCTATCTGATAAAACAGCATTGTAAGCTTGCACAGCCAAAGCTGTAACAGCGGAGCACAGCTAAGTCTTGAGGAATATTTCCTTGTTTTGTTCCTGTCTTTCGTTATCAGCCAGCAAAAGAACTTTGCAACCTGTGTGTTTTCTTCGCCGACAAATACTGTAGCCAATATAACCATTGTTAAAGTAAGTTACATTGGCATCCTCGAGCAATATTTCCTTGAGATTAACAACTTTATTTTGCCAAAAAAAGTTGTGTAGCCAATTAATTTCAACAGCATCTTTAGGGGCGCATAAATCTTGCTTACTGCTAGCAAAGTAAACTTCGGAGGCTTCCACAAGCATCTTTTGCTGAAGCAAGCTCAGTACTCTTTCTTTTCAGCTAGTATCAGTTGCCGAACGGAAATAAAAACATTTTCACCACTGCAGTGGTGCCGATTTATGTTGAGCATTGGGGGGATAATTTGCAATTTTACCCCAATTTTGCCCTATTTTAAACATTGGGGGGATAAGACTCAATCACTATTTCTTCACGTGAATAAAATATGACAAACGTTCAACTCGCTTTTGAGCAAATCAAGTTAAGACCAAAAACAAAGGTCTTCACCGAAACTTGAAGAGTTTTTGTCCCCGAAATCAAGTGAAGACTACAAAAAAAAAAAAAAAAAAGAAAAGAAGATTATCCAGTGCTCAAATGATGACCACAGTCAAACTATTGGGGATATTTCCTCCCATCCCCCCAGGTTTCGGCACCACTGCACCACTGGCTTAGCGAACGTAAAAAAAATATACATTTTTGATGATGCTCCTCATCCTTTTGGAATTCAAACAAACATTGCTGGTTGTTTTGGTTTGACTGCACAGATCGATAACCAGACTAGCATAATGGGGCACAGCATGTATTCACCATTGAAATAACAAATACTAAACACTACTTGAAGTATTAAACTACGCTGGTATTGATATTAACGTTACGATTACACTGCAACAGCATATATGTTTAGATCACAATTAAAATGCTTATTTGTTCAAATTTAAAGACTGCAATGCAGGTAGGACTTGAATTAGCTGAAAAAAAAAACAAAAAAAACTGACATTGATAAGCTCATCTAATCTAAAATTAGTTTTAACAATTTTACCTCTGAATTTCTAACTTTTGTGGTCCTACTCTCGATATCAATTTTTTTCTAATTCCGAAACTTTCAAATAATGGCAGGTATCAAGGCAACTTTAGACTTTATTGTTGAGCCTAAACTGTTTTTGTAAATGTATTGTAGACCTCACAGTACTCTGTAGAACTGCAAGCTACGGTAATGGATTCAGAGCAAGCAAAAAGTCTAGACTACTGCATGCACTTCAGTTACATTCACTCAACAGCTTTTTACACCGTACAGAGTACATACTTGACTAATAACTAGGCTACCGTAATTATAATCTTCTGAACTATTATAGTACTGTACCAGAAGAGAACTCTAACAACACCATATACAGAAAATCTACCATTAACAAAACTAACGGCATTCTTGCAACTGCTTTAGTACACGTGCGCTTGCCAAGCTTGACTTGAGAAAGACGCTGCAGGTTTGTGCGGTAGTTGTTTACTCAATCACTCGCTTCTGAGCGATAGCCCTTCTACTGTCGTAAGAAAAAGGCAATCGCTAAAAGCCTTCGCATCCCGATGTTGTCTAGATATCCCTGAAACCAACCTGCAATCTAATCTTAACTTAAACCGTGATCTTTGTTCTCTATAAAGTAAATAAAACGTGTGCGGATTAATATTCCTTAATCCTCATTTTTGTTTCACATTTTTAATTTGAAATTTTTCAATGAACTAGTCACTCCCATTATGAAACTTCTTCAATAAAAATGAGAGATGTAAAGCTCTTAATTACAAAGTAAAAGATGATAGTAGTAAAATAAAGCGCAAAAGAGAAAATTCAACTTTTTTCGTGGCAAAACGTCTCTAGCTGAAAAGTGGCTCGTATCAAGATGGGCGCTGAAAAATGGGCTTGTATCAAAATCGTATCAAACAGTGAGTGCGTATCAAAATGCTTCGCATCAAACTGTCGATCGCATTATACTGCATTTGAAGATTTACTGAATTGGATGGTAGTTTTAATCCCAATCAATTTAGTAAAATGTTTTGCATCATAGATTTACTCGATCTGCATTTTGGGTAAGCGCAACCAGCTTTTTATTGCTAGCAATGCCTGTTGTATTTGAACAAGAAAGATTTAATTTGGAACAACAACAACAACAACATCAAAGACAAGTATTGTTTTTGTTTTTAACTTTGTTGAGTGTATTACTGACAGTTAATCCTTCTGTCGTTTTGCTTCAGGTGTACGTACCGTAGCCCTTGTCATTATTTCACTGACAATCATTACACTGGCTAATCAGTTACACCCCAGATTCTCCAGGGAAAAATTGGAAAGCCACCTACTTTGTAGGTTGTGAAAGACATCTGTGCTGAAGTGAGGTGCTCAACTGCTCTTTCTCTGAGTGGTGTTTGATGTGAAAATGACTTATGTGAACTGACAAAGCTTGTTAGATTTGGATTGCATTTTATTTTGCTTTATAGCCTTGCATTTGAGTTAGGGTATTGCGAGCCTGAAAGATAAGTAAGTTGATGTGGTTAAGATTGGGTATTCTTCGAAAATATATGTCCCGGGTTCTACCGCTCATCGCTGGTAGTTTACGCTGCTGCTGAATGAGTGGCAGTTTGTTGCATCATGCTCTCAGTAACAAGAAAGCGCCAAGCAATTTCAATCAACAAATCGGATGCCTAGATAATAAAATGTTCACAGTTTGCAGATATCTGAGCTAAAAGTGATCAGCCCAAACCCCTGACTGAAATAAAGTTAAAATCAATTGTGTGTTTGATATGTTTCAGATTCTTCTGGGACCTAATGCGGCAGTATCTAATTCGCCTGGTATGATGGGAATGCCACCAATGCCTCCAGCAGTGAAATAACATTCAAGCAACCAGTGTTTTAAACGAATTTTTTGGCGAGTGAGCTCTGAGCGTTGGAACTTAATGCATTTTCAGCAGTTAAAGTCAAAAGCCTTTTATGTAACAAGCTGAATGCTACCTGAAAGCCCAAGCTAATTGTTTATCAGCTATGGTTACAATATGCGCTCGCCTGCGGAAGGCAAAAGTTGTTTGTGCGTTTTGATTGTGACTTCTTGTTTAATCATTGATCATTCACTATCTTTTCTACTCAATGATTTGATAGAGGTTTTGTTTGTTTCACAATAAATTATTTGCGGCTTATAAAAAAAACAGTTCAGAAAATAATATAATACTGCTTTCTGTCGTACAGTAAAGTATTTTGAAAACAGATTTTGGGGTGACAAATTAATTATTTATTTACACTTTTTCAACAAAATGTCGCTCAAGATAATATTCAGTATCGTCAGCCTTGTTTGACGTTGGCGAGGCAGCGTAAAGCGCGGTTAGTTGAAGCTTATTAACATACACGGTGCGCTTCTGATATTATCTAAGTGTACCTAGCATTTATATAATTTTTTCGATAATCATCGAAATAACTTTTTGTTGCTTGCTGAACCGCTTATTGGTTGTCTTTCTACATGAATAAGTGGCTACGACATGCCATTTTGAAATTACGCCATACGATGAAGTTGGTTATTCTTCGTTTGAACTGAAAAATCTTTGCAGTTCCATTTTCTCCTGTATTACTCTGCTTTGTGTTCGTACGATTACGTTTGAACTATCAATCCTCGATGCTGCAATTTTTTCTGTTATGATCTGCAATGCTAATGCAAGAATTTCAAAGGCAGAAATCATCAAATCAATCTTTATTTTTTTTAAGTTACTCTACACTGAAGTGTGTAACGAGTTGACGATGCTCATCTCTGCTTCATAGCACCTTCAACGCAATTCCTTTTGAAAAAATGCCGCAGCGGTGACAGGAAACCCAGAGCAGATAGCAGTCGGGGGTAGACGTAGTCTTCAAATGGCGGGCATCCGGGATTGTGCTGAGAGAAAAGGAAGTTCAAACCAAAATTAACCTTTTACGCAGCCAGTTTAATCGTGTTTTTACGCTGTTAATTTCTATGCCACGTTTGACAAGGATTAATTGTTACTGAAATAAGCCTAAAATTAAGTTACTTTTGCAAAATCTCCGATCGCTGGGGGCTCTGCTTCCAGATTCAGACCCCCTTGCCTCCAGCTTCCAGCTACTGGGAGTTTTGCCCCCAAACCCTCCAAGTAGCCCCCTGTTGCAGATTCCTGGCTACGCGCCAGGCTATACTGACAGCCAGTATACAAAAAAAAATGTATTACGCAATAACACATCGTGACTGGTTGCGTATAAAGCTATTAAATTGAAAGGGAAAATCGAACAAAAACGTTTGCACAAATATATCTTGAGCCGCCCCTTTCCCCTCTGCCAAGATTGCTGGATCTGCCTCTGAAAACCCGTTAAAAGTTAGCAGATTTGGAATATTTTTTTTAATACTTTAACAAAGGGGGGGAAGAGGCTCTACAAAAGACCGCGAGTGTTGGCAACATTAGTTTTTTTGGCCTTAAACTTTTTTGTTCTCAATGTGAGGGCAAAAAGTATTGAAGACTTTTTGTCTTTTAACACAGTGCTTGTTAACCTTTTTTGAAATCATACACACTTTCAACTTCTACTTAAAAGCTTGTACATCCCGGTGTTCACTACACAATACACTGAAATTGCATCAATGTTAATGGAAAAAAAAACACCAGTAAAGGAAAATATTTATTTATACCAATTAGTCATTTCAACCGCAATTCAATGCTAACCTTGCTGTTGAATTTCATCAGCTAGTTGAGAAAAGCGAGGTCTTGTTTCAAGTGCTTCTCGCATCAACGTATCAACATCTTTGATTGCGTTTCCTATTGATTTAATTTCAACAAGAGTAGAAAATCCTTGCTGGTAAAGGTATGCCGTAGTGGCGTGAGCAGTGTCAACCAGAGTTGTAAACTGGCCAACTAGTTCAGGCCCGAAGCTGGCCCGAACCCGAAAATTAATTTAATGCCCAAATCATGCTCGAACAAACCTGAACGTTAAGTTAGGTCTGAAAAATTTAGCAATGTTGCCAAGTTATTTTGATCATATTTTGGTTCATCTAAGACTAAAAGCACGTCTCAGGCCCGAATTAAGCACGAAATTTTGTCAACTTTAGGCCCGAACCTGACCCAAAAAGCCCAGCCCGACCTATAACTCTGGTGTCAATGCACCACAGCTCCTACAATCAGTTCAAATTGTCTCTGATATACCACATTATTCACAAATTTAATTTTCCGACCATCAATATTCATATTGCATGGCATAAACGTGTACATATCCTTTGAAAAAAATCCTATCAACAGTCTTTAACAATTAAAAACAATATCATGTATTTTGGCATAATTACTACTCATATCCGATAAATCTTGTAGCCCTCCAGCACTCGCAGCAAAGCAGCTGTGGCGGGTCTAAAGGAGCGCGATCCGATTGCGGTTAACCGGCTCGGTTGTACAACCTTAAGGGCGATGATCTGTTGACTTAAGACGCTATCGGTTCCAATTATCTTTCGTTTGTGGTTATTTCTTCTGCTAGCTTCCACAACGCCACTGGCTGAAGTAGAAACTGCGACACAGCATAAATCATCAGCATGGTACATTCTAATGTGAAACTTCAGAAGTAAATGTAAAATTAATATGTGGAACTTCAGAAAGAGAAGGATTTATGGCCAAGTCGTCACGTGCTCAAAATGTGCGAAGGGTTAAGGTGAGTTACTGTGTATAACAAGGCATATGTTTTGGGGGGGGAATCGGAACACTTTGTTAACAAAAAGTTGGGCACAAAATAAGCTTATCGGCTGGCGCTGCTCGAATATTAAAAACCGCATTTTTGCATAAAACAACTTTTGCAGTTTTTGAGAATAAAGTTTTAAGGTAAGGTTGGAGGTCTCGAAGTCAGCCTCGGTCTCTATAGAAAATGTTTGAAGTCTCAATCTCGGTCTTGGCTGATGCCGTCTCGGTCCCGAACCCAATGGTAATAACCAACTATTGAAGAAAGCAAGACATTCAGCAGCTGTAGGGTAGCCAGAAGGGGGGTGGGGCTACAGCCTCCCCATTGGCCTGCCGACCAAAATGCAGAATAAGAAAAATACCACATTATTAGCGCATCTGAGACTGTCTTTTGCGCTGGAATAGACAAAAAAATGATTTAGTTAGGAGAAACTAATTTTCTAAAACACTGTAAACTCATAAATTTGAAAAGATTTTGAAAAATGGCCCAAATTCGGTTGCTCATTGAAAAATGCTTAACATATGTTTCATCAAAAATACATATGCTTGTGTATATATAAGCTGAGGAATAGAGGTGGGGGGGAGCCATTCCGTATTAGTTAATTCCCAATCACTACTCTAAATCTTCCATTAGCCCCCCTAATTATATCGTTCTCTATAAAATATTACCCATTTATGCAACTAGCATAATCATGTTTTTGCACTGCGAATTTCTATTCCACGTTTTAATAGCATTAATTTTCATCACAATAGGCCAAAAATTAAGTTATTTTTGCTCAAAAAATACTAATTTTTTGAGCGTTGGGGGCTCTGCACCCAGACCATCATAACAACACCCCATTGCAGATTTCTGGTTCCTCACTTGCTCTGAGGTCTTGACCAGAGATGGAGTCCTCGAGGACGTCCTTGGCCTCGAGGACGTCCTCAAGGACACATTTTGAAGTCCTAGGTCTTGGCCTCGAAGCTTCAAGTCCTCGAAAATTGCCCTGTCCTCGGCTCGAGGACAGCATCATTTTTGAACCATTAAAATTTCGTTGGAAAACGCCAGAAACCTTGCAAAAAATCTGCAAAAATTTTTGTTTGGTTTCCTCAAATAGAGATCGCCCGAAAAAAAATTTTTGAAGACCTTTTTGCTTGAAAAAAATTTTTGAAGACCTTTTTTTTTGGAGAACACTTGCATCTGTGTCCTTGGCCCTAAAGTATTAGCATTATTTCAAAAAACTTCAATGCAATACACTGAAAGGCGGTAAACGGAAGGCACCAAAAGCTGAGCGAGAAACTCTGAACACTGTTGCACGACTGCACAGACGGCAGCTGATTGCGAAATGTGCTGGACTCCCTTTCCCCTTGGCGACGATGTGTAGTTTTTTAAGTTGGCGTAAAGTTTGCAAGTATCTAAAATGAAAAAAATTGCTTGGCGTGGTGATGCGTCTGCTTGGCGTAACTTCGGCGTGGCCAGAACATGGAATGCATAGGCCTACTACTGGTCCTAGGCTAGTGGCTATTTCTAAAAACTGAAAGATCTATTACAAGGAAAATTACGTTTATTATTGAAGCATTACTAGTAGGCCTACTGAAACGGAGAGCATGACAAAATTTTATTGACTGGTTGAGTCTGCAGTAGCCTGTGTCTGAGCATTGAGTCAGGAATTTCAGATTCATAGAATCATAGTTTGAAAATCTCTCTTTGTCATTTATGTGATTGCAGATTGTACCGTAGTTAGTATCACTATCAGTCACTCAAACCTACACGCCAACCTATTTCTGTACTTTACAGTGTAAAGTAGCCTCAGAGTTGTACGTACTATTTTTAAGAGGAGCCATATTTCATATTCATGGTTTTACTCGTTTTGTGGAAAACTTGTTTGCTCTGCCTGGCTGTTCCATCTTGCACTTGACGACTGTGCCCTTATGTCTTCAATTCATTTTACTAATCTGTTGGACATTTTGTGGTTTGTATGTGTTTCGCTGTGTTGCTTTTGCACTGGATCGGCTTCTAATTATTATTATTATTATTTAGGTGTCAGTCTGCAGTGTATCTTTTTCTCTCCATTCCAAATCAACAATAGACATAGATACCATACTGTAGTTACTGAGTAATAATTGCTTGTAATGTTGGTTCAAATTCAACATGTCAATGCTCATTGACTGATGGTGCCAAAGCACAAAGTGCTTAACCGTAAACCACCTTTTTCGTTTATAATTATTAGTAGGCCTATTCCGATATCGTGTTTTCATATGCGCTGTGTGATACTGTACCAGCAACAAAACATACCAGTAAGATGTAATGATGAAACTACTTTTGCATAACAATTCTTCAACTTAAGCTTAAGAAACTTTGAGCTAAAGTTGCTTACAGTGCAAGACCAGTTACCGCTATATAATGATGTCAGATGTGACTGTGCTTTTAATGCTACTGTTTACATGAATGCAAGAATGCAGCCAGCAAACTTTGGCAGTTGGAACTTCTAAAGTGGAGTGCTGATACAGTAGGCCTATATTCAGTATTCCAAACATAATGTCTATGGTTTGATTCACGATTGGGATAATTTTGTTATTATTTAAAATTGAACTGATACCTATCATCATGGGTTTGGTTAATGGGCTTGTGTAGTTAAGCAACAATTTAGACCAAGTCATTTCTAAAGCTATTGTTTGACTAGCATCATGACCATGCGGACCATGGGGTGCCAACCTGTTTGGTTGGTAATTTTGCATGCAGTAAGATGCAGTATTGGTGTTAAGCAATATCGTTAACCATTATGTATATTTTGACTTACGGTAGTACCGGTATTTGCGGTGTGATGTCACAAGTTCACAAATTTTTTGCGGTGCAGTGCTTATGCAGATAGAATTAAGCGGTGCGGTGCTGTTTGCAAACAAAAATTTTTTGGACCACACCATCTGCGTAACTCATCACAAATTTATTTATAAAAAGCAGGCTACTGGTAACAGGTTTAGTACTGGTATAAGATTGTACAGTGAGGAGATTGGTACTATAGAGAAGCCTAGCTCTGAGCTAGGCTAGGCCTATACCATGGAACAGTAAAAAAGTCTCATTAGGGTACTGTGATTCTTTGGTTTTGATGTCTCCTGCTTTTGAGCAAGAAAGAAGCTTGCTTGTTAGTATGTGATTAGGTGTTTGATTTGTATACAGTACTGTATCATTTGTGATTTGCTGAGGTTCAAGACTGCTGTTGCCAGAGATCTCACGAAGTGATTTTGTCTTGGTGATTTCGCCACAAGGTGAGGGCCACTGCAGTGAAATGGCACGGCAAAATTGTACAGTGTAGCCAAGTAGTCACTCTAGATTATTATAAACAGTCAACTTAACGTAAGTCACAATAACAGCATTAGGCATTAATATTATTCTGCATTGTTAAGTTTTTTTATGCAGGTACTGGTACTGGTATGGCTTTACGCAGTGCTTACGTACCCATATACAGTGTCGGTACCAATAAGCTACTACGGTACCAGTGTAGGCGATTAGGCCTACTGAAGTTATTTAAAAATATAGCCTATGATTATTCAGTATTATGATCATGAATCAGTGAGACATTGAATGAATTAGGTATGGTACCACATTGGTCACCGGTACCAACCAGCCAACTAGTGGTACTTATACTGATACAATTCTACTAGCCTATTTTAATTCTGTTTCTACAGTTAAAACTGGGTGTCACTAAGTAAAAGTTGTTCATTTTTTTTCGGAAGCTCTGTGACCTTGTGTATGAGCACGCTTGCTCTCTCCTCTCACGCATGTGCTCATTAAGGTTAGGGATAGATTTGGGGAATAGCTTAGATCGGAGAGAAAGAGATAGCCTAGTGCATGTGTGCTCTTACATGCCACATGGGTTGCAGAGCTTCTGAAAAAACGTGAAACGATTATACTAAACAACACCCTTGAAACCTCAGGCAGTATGGGGAGTGAAGCAGAACTGAAAACAGAATAATCGTTATATCACAATCAGTTAGCCTGTGGTATCTACTATCTGCTATCTTATATTACAGTTATTGTAGTGGATGTAAGCTAGAGAGAGAATGAAATCAGTTTTAACTCAATATTATAATTGTCGGATTTTATGGAAGCACCACTTAGTTTGGTAAGTTTAACATCTTAAACTATCATCAGTAGTCTGCTGTAGTTTTTTTGATTACCAAGGTACTTGATTGCCTGTATTAGCTTGCAGTATTTTATCAGCTACCACCAGATTAATTAACATCAAAAACCTGTAATGAACACTGTTGCCTAGGCTACCAGGCTACAGTATTGGTCAAAAACCAAATAAGCATATTGTGCTTGAGTGCAACTTTTACTTGAATGAAACATTTGGCATGTAATAGCAATAATGGCAAATGCCACTAAGAAGAAGCCAATTTAATTATTATTGTGTGATAATTTTTCAGAAGGCTTTATTTTACCGAAAACTTTTATCTAGTTTTTTATTAATTCTGACTCAAATCTAACCCAAACTCAAATGCTTACTCTGAAACTATTCCCCAATCAAACCCTTACCCAAACTCTCACGTAATTCTTAATCTTAGTCCCTAAAAAAGCAAATGAAAAAAGGGCAGATAAATATTTCTCATTTTCGTTTTATTCTCTTAACTTGAAAATTTTCAGTGAAATAGTCACTACCTAATTTTTTATGTTAATAGGCTACTGGAAATACTAGTCTAATCTTACATGATACCGATTCAACTTAGGTTGATAGAACTACTTAGACCTAATGCCTCTTGCTCTAATGCTTGAACTTGAGTTTTTTGTAATTTTTTATTTGCAGGGGCTGTCAGGTGGGTCCACGACAACTGACTGCGAACCAACTGACCACGAACAAACTGACTGCGAACAACACCGATTGGCTGAGAAGGGCGATCCTAAATATATTTTTACTATTCCCAGAGCCATCTTGCCCAAACCTTCACTTTGTGACGAAGTCACTGCGACGGAATCAGTGACAAAAACATGTAACAAAATCATTGCTTCGCGGTCAGTTTGTTCGTGGTCAGTTGGTCGCAGTCAGTTGACTTGGCTCGCTGTCAGGTTGTATGTCCATTAATAAAAGTATTTGCAATAACTTATCCATATTTGATGTACCGGTTGTCCAGTAATATAAAATGAACAAAACTTTTTGGACACCCTGTAGTTGCCATCTTTTTAAGTTACCATAGCGTAATGCATCTTATGGTAGTGTTTATCAATAAAAACATTTTAATTTTCAGGGAAGATTTATGGATACGCGATGGAGTGGTACAAAATCCTCGGACAATCTTTTTTGAGGAAAAAGTTACTCCAGAGTGTCGTGTTGATTGTCATGGTTTAATCATATCTCCAGGATTTATTGATATTCAACTGAATGGTTAGTCTGATGAGTTGAGTTTAAATTCAATCGATTCAAAAAAGTACTCGACAGCGTAGGCCAGAGCAAATAACATAACACAGCACTCGTCAAAAATTAAAATTTAAAACCCTACAGTCTTTTTCACATGTAAGGGAGATCATCTGGGTTATCTTTCAAAAGTAACACAGAGTTCAAAATGTAAAAGCTGAAATCTAATAATTTAAACATTTAAAAATTAAAATTGTTCCTCATTCTGGTATTGAGGCCATATCTGGATCCTGCTGGTCTAAAGTGTACCCAACTAGCGGAGAAAACTGAACCTGGCTCTCCTTAACTTGAACAGTCTAAGTCGCTGAATCTTCGAACCTAAGATTCAGCGCTGGAACTTGGACAACAAAGCTAGTATGACTTCATAAAAGGTTAACTTGATACAAAACCATGACTGCAGGTGGAAACATGCTATGCTCAAAGTTAGTACCCTAATACTAGGCTACTCTGCAAACAGCTGTTAAACAAACACATTTAAAAGTTGCAAAAAGTTGAAATACAGTCAAACTTCGATACTATGCCACCTCGCTACTATGCCACCCTCGCTACTATACCACTTTTGATCGTCACCTACTAAACTCAATAGAAAATATATTTACTATGCCACCACTTACCCTCACTACTATGCCACATGAGGTACAGTATTGCAGTGTATTAACGAAACAATAAACGCTACGAACGAAACAATTAAACGGCTGTGAAACGGCAAAAGTATACAGTATGTGCATGTAATATGTTCTCTCAAGTTATCTACTGTAGCTCAGCCCAAAACTCTGAGGAATCGTCAGCTGGCGCATGTTCTTTTTGCGGATTTCATGCACTTCATCGACTAGCCGATCGCATGCTTGCATCACACTGGCCTTCCCGAAACTACTGCACTGTACTGTACATTATACTGAAATACATGTAAATTATAATCGTACAATACAACGTGGCATTACATTGTTACATCACTAGGCTGTTTTTACAAATCCTTGTTACTATGCCACCCTCGCTACTATGCCACTTTCTCTCGGTCCCAAAGGGTGGCATAGTATCGAAGTTTGACTGTACATAGAAAACAAACTGATTAAAAACAACAGAGTGAAGCAATATTGATGTTTAAGTGGTGCTGCATTTGATATGTCTTAATTTGAATTTAGTTCTGTGTCAGCATTTATTGATGGTTTCTTACTAAATGGTTAGTACTATTACTGCAGCATTTTCAGGATAATTAATAAAGTAATACACTACAGAAACAAGTGTTTTGGTACCGGTAAGTTCCAAAACAGCTGATTTTCAACCAATGGTACTGTAATATTTGAGCCAAGTCAACTGACTGCGACAAACTGACTGCTAACAAACTGACTGCAAATTAACGGTTTTGGTCACAAAGTGAGGGTTTGAGCTAATGAATTGGGGTTAATAAAATATTTTTATGATCACCCTTCTCAGCTGATCGGCGTTATTTGGTTCACGGTCAGTTTGTCGCGATCAATTGTTGTGGACTCGTAATATTTGATGTATCATCATATACAAATCATAGAAATGAGTTTGTATTTATCAAAATAACTAATATATTTTAATTAGGGTTAGGTTTTATTTAATACAAAGATGGTTGTTTAATAGTTAACTGCATGTATTAAAGGTTTTTGTTTAAAGTTTTGTTTAAAGTTTAAAGTTTGTTTAAAGTTACAGTTAGTTTAAAGTTAAAGTTTAAAGTCTCTTTTTTCTATTCTCTCCACCTTTGAAATGTTTATCACCTTCATTGCTGCAACCTTCATGCAAACCTAACAATGATACTATGTGGGATAGCAACATTCTTGTATCTGATACTTATGTTGAATCATATCATTCATTTGTTTGTCAAACCTTATTTTTGCCAAACTTTGTTTGCATTATTGTTAAGCCACTTTCAAGGATTTTTAAGGTTTGAATTGGTGATGATATAAGTGTCCTATCTCAGTTGTCATTTTCGTACAAAAAATAGACTTCCACCAAAGTAGAGCTTAGTTTTTATTTTTGTGTCATTTATATAACTATCATTTATGTAAATTTAATTGTAAATGACTGAAAAAAGTTTGGTCATTTTGATCAAAATCACCAAAATTTTTTTCAAGATTTTGAATTCGAGCTCTAAAACTGATTGTAATTGTGAACATCACTAAAAAACATTTGCATGCTTGTCTGAAATTTTTTGACAAAAACTAAACCCAAGGTAGAGTATTTATACAGTTTTAACCAAATTGAATTTTTGTAGGTGGGTTTGAAGTTGATTTTTCATCTAATGCTGAAAACATTGAAGAAGGCTTGGATAAAGTTGCTAAAGGAATATTACAGCATGGTGTTACTTCATTTTGTCCCACAATAATCACTTCACCGGAACATGTTTATAAAGAAGTATGTTTATACTGTAATAATTTGTTTTATTTTTTATCTATGCAAAATTTCTTTTCATAGCATTGTAAACCTGATTAGTATGTTGTTACTTTTATCAAACAGCTCCTATATAGTACATGCTCTGATACTGTTAATGCTTGCTCAATACTATTAAGTCAAACCAACTCTATTATCAAATTTACTGGTAAAGTTAAGCATCATGTATTATCAATTTGAATTTTTATCATTCAAGAGGGACCTTAGAAATGGTTTCTTTTACTTTCAAGCTACATTGTTTTTTTAGATTATTCCTAAGATCAAGAAAACATCAGCAACTGACCGAGCATCAATATTAGGTATGGTGCTGCTAGCTTGAAATGAGGATAGCCTCAGATATGACTGAAATCAGTGCTTAAGTTAATGTTTTAGTGTAGAGGTTCGGAGGATGAGTAATTGGATATTGGGTAATAGTGTAGTAGTCTTATACGTTTGAACACGTAGATGAATTTGCTTGAAAACCTTCCAGTAACAAAAATATTGCTACTGGGTTTGTTTTAGTGTTGACTAAAGTTTGATACAATTGATTAATTTAGCTTGTCATTATTCTATCATATGGTCATTCCACCTCAGATCACCCAAAATTTTTTCAATTGACCTAAATTCTTTGATTTACATGAAATTTGATTTGCTTGTAGAGTTTATATAAAAAAGTAAAAATTTTCAATTTGATTGAAATCGAAGCTGTAGTTTTGAGATACACCCCTTTAAAAAAGCATTTTTTTTGTGGAAAAAGAGGGTACCCTCCATCAAGGATGGCACTACAGTGCATTCAGAATTTGCCTACTAGCACCTTGAACCAAACCAGTGCACCATATCCATACCATTACAAAAAAGGCGTACCATACTTCTTAGCAAAAATTGAGGCCTATCGTACTTACGTATCATACCGTACTGCCATCCTTGTTTTTGATTACTTGCAACTCTAACTGACTTTGAAATCATTAGCCTATGAATCAGCGATTTCAATTCACATATTTAGCATCGGCTTTAGCTGTCTTTTGCATCTGCATACAAAAGGCTGGTGCAATGTGCATAAAGTCTGGGATTTTTAAAGCACATTCAGCTGAAGTGTTGCAGTTGTTTCCGTTCAAATTTCTATATACAATAGTCCTAGGCTCCTAGCATCTATAGGCAATAATTATGACATCGCAATTGGCCATACTTGTGACTGTGACTTGTGACATCATAATACAATTGTAACGACAAATTAAGAGGCTATAATGATTACTTGAGAATTAGCCTAGGCTATGTGCATGCCAGGCACGGTCACACAAATCTTCATTGATGGCCGCACATAGAACATAAAATGTTTAGTAGGCAAATTCAAACCACGCTCCAATATACCGTACCATTACAAAAAAGGCGTACCGTACCAGTGTACCATACTTCGTAACGAAAATTGTGGCGTACAGTACCATACCTAATTACCGTACTGCTCTGCCATCCTTGCCCGCCATATTTCAAATTGCAGTATCTTTGTGACTACTTGGTGGATTTAAACAAATTTGGTGTCATTTTGAAAAAAATTGCTCGAGGATTCCATTTCTGTTAAAAAATTTCCAGAATATGCAAGTTTAGAAAAAATAACCTTTTGACCTTTACTTTGACCCCGAATTTGACCTTGTGGATCACGTGACCCATTATTTTTTGAAGATGGAAAAGTTTTCTGTCATCCTCCTAATACGGTATAAAAATTTTAGAGAGTAATGTTTGTAGTTTAATAACAGTCTGCATTCAAGGTTGGGCCATTTTGCAGAATTTTCGTAATTTGGAAAAAAACTTTAATTACTGTATCACAATCAAATGGATCATGCACTGATATGTATTGGTTATACTTTTTGTTTACATAGAAACACGTGCGCAATGTGCATGGAAATAAAAATAACATCAGTAATTAGGTCATAGCTGAAGTTATCAAAGGATTTACACCAATGGTGAGCAAACTTAGTCTCTGTGACCTCAGTTTTCATAAAACTGAGTTTCACCCACCTGTCACCCCTAAAAACTTGACTTCAAGACAGTACACACATATCCAGTAATATCAAATTTGCATTCATTAGTAGTATTAGGCTGGAGTCTGAAATAGGTCAGAAACCACCGATCTAAAAAAACAAGTTTCTGGCTTGCTAAACTCAACTGTATAACACGATACAGTGAGATAAGAAATCTCACTTTGTTAGTGATGTAAGAATGCTGATTCTCGTGAACTAGATGTGCTTCTAGTTCAAAGTAAAAGGTAGTGTGTTTGTTATATTACATCAATCCTTTCTTCATTGTTTTCTTTAGGATATTTAATTTGTAATGGCATTTAAATGAAACCTACAAAAACTGTGTGAAAATAGATAGTAATGAAATTTGTTATTGAAAAGTAAGTGACCCCAGATAATTTTTTTCAACATCACCTAGAGTTGTGACCTGCAGTTTGGGAACCCTTACATTAACCCATGCAGTTCACTAATAAGTGTTGCTATCTATGATGACTAGGGAAATGCATTTCAACACTGCAGCAGAAATTCATCGCCCTTTTATTTTAGCATGTTTTTTCAAAAAGTGAGCTCAATGCACAACTGTAATACCCGAACACATTCGCAAAATATGCTCATTTTCCTGAATTCTCCATTTTACGGACTCAAAAATCAATCAAATATCGAGAACAAAAATATGGAATTCAATCCCTATAGACCTTAGAAATTCAACAAATTCAAAGCAGTTTTTAAAAACCAATTAATAGAAGATTACAATTTGAATTTTTGAATAGCTAAAACATAATTCTTTTCCAAGTTAGAATAGCATAAATTACCATAATGTTTTTGTTAAATTTCCGGGTGGCTGCTTGACTCGAAGACCCTTAAAGGTCACTCTGCAGTCTCCCGGCGAGATTGCTTATTATTTGTTAATGTTTGTTTTTCATTGTCTCAAAAATAAAGTATGATCTGATCTGGGCAAGTTTTTCTTTTAACCCCTAAAAAAATTAAATGAAAAATGTACAGATGACTATTCAGCATGTTCGTTTTATTCTCCTTCATTGGAAATTTTAAAATTGTGACTTCCAGTATAACATGTGTTCAAGCAGATTAAAACATTGCACCACATATACATAATTTTGAGTATTTAGAAAGCTGTTTGCAAAAACCCCAATTTTTGAAGGGGCGTATCTCAAAAACTACAGCTCCGGTTTCAATAAAATTAAAAATATTGGCTTTTATATATAAACTCTACAAGCAAAGCAAATTTCATGCAAATGGGAGATTTTTGGGTTAAAGTGCATTGGATGATCTGAGATGGAATAACTCCAGTAACAAGCTGAGTTTATGTTGTGGATTTTAAACTATATCTATGTAACCATTTGGCCAATTTTTGTCTGGGAACCTGCATTTTAATTGGGCGCACGCCTAATTATTTTTGAATTTTCTATTGTTTGCTATCGCAAAATCGTCGATTTTTTTGGCTAATGCCGTCTCACCAAAACTTAAGAGGTGACCCTGAACTGTAGTAATTTGACTGATAGGTACTTGGTCTGTTTTTCATTTATTTTTCCTTAAATGCTTTGTTGTCACTGGTTGATTATAACATAAAATGGTGTCTCGCTTTTGACACAAGAAATTAATTTTTAGGTATTCATTTGGAAGGTCCTTTTATTAGCAAAGAGAAACGGGGAGCACATCCTGCTAAATTCATTAAAGATTTGGACCATGGTTTTGAAACTGTATTAAAGACTTACGGGAATTTAGACCATGTGAGCATTGTTACACTGGCTCCCGAAAGCGATAACTGTTTGGATGTGATTAGAATTTTAACAGAAAGAGGCATCAAGGTGTCATTAGGTAATAAAGGCATAGTTTTCTAAGTTTTTTTTGCAAATTTTTCATTAATAGGTATGTATTTTTAATACCTTACCTACCAATTTAGTTTAGAAGCATTTTTCAACTTCGAAGCGTAATGACTGGAATGTTTAAGTAATTTGAATGTAAAACAAAGACCCAAAACGTGAGTGTTGGCTTCCATGGATCTTTGGCTTTAGCATTAAATTTTCAGTAAAATTGTAATTACACTTACCTTTTTTTTCAACAAGTTACGTTGCCCACAAGACAGCGAAGGGACCTTTAGGACGTCGAGTAAACTACCTCCGGGCGTACTTTGGTTTTGGCTGGAAATGCTTTTTGAATTGGCATAAGTAATTTGGCCTAAGTAAAACGTAAGCAACAGCAACCAAATGTGGAAATACAAAACTTCAACTGTGTTTAGAGCTTTATTTATTTTATTTCTTGATGTTCAGAAGTGCAAACAACTTTATTACCGATATCCTATCGAGAGTTTCTTTCCACAATGTATATAGATCGTAGCATAATGGTGAATGATTAGCTAATTTTTAGGTCATTCAGTAGCTAATCTTGTTGAAGCTGAAGAGGCTGTAAATTGTGGCGCAAGTTTAATCACCCATTTGTTTAACGCTATGCATCCTTTCCACCACAGGTAGGTCTGTTGTATTGATGGCAGCACAAGCCAAGTCAACTGATTGCGACAAACTGACCGCGAACCAACGGTTACCAATGATCTCGTCACAAGGTGATTTCATCACAAAGTGAGGGTTTGGGCACGATGGCCCTGGGGATAGTAAAATATTTCTATAACCCCCTTCTCAGCCAATCGGGGTCTGTTGGTTCATGGTCAATTTGTTCGCGGTCAGTTTGTCGTGGACCTGTGGCAGCAAGTCTCTGATTTTTTTATTTTTTGGTTGTGTTAATTTTGTAAATTTTTTAGTTCAAATTGATGTGTTTTTGAACTCACTTGCTAGTGTACGCGTATTAAGGAGAACCTGTGCGTTTTGCTCCAGAAAGATTTTGTTAGTCTGGACAGTTGCTGATTATATAAAGGGTTTTGTCTAGGCATACTGCTGTCTCTTTTATTCGGTCTATAATATTTTGGTTGCTCTGCAGTATCTACTGCATTTACACTAACATTATTACGCAACCAAATTTAACTAATTTTTGTTGCTGAAATTTATATAAATTGTATTGATTTGTATTTTTTTTCACCTTCATTTTCTCTTTTTGCGTTTACTTTAGAGATCCTGGTCTTGTTGGCCTTCTCACCAGCAAAAAAATCATTCACAATAAACAAATATACTATGGAATCATATCAGATGGAATCCATACCCACCCTGCTGCATTAAGAATAGCCTACAGAACTAATCCCAAAGGTAGGTAACTAGTTATCATTTCGGTGTACCATATTTTTGCTTTGCACAAAATGATTGAAGGGCTATTTTTGATTGATTTGCTCATATGTATTTTCCACTTCCAAGAGAGCGTTTGTGAGAAGGTTTTGAAGCTCCATGTTTTCTGCTAATTCTGAATTTTTTCTTGATTACATTTGCTGTTGGATCAAGGCTGTCAAGCTGAGATGGTAGCTGTAAAGCACTCAATCTAATGGCACAACTACTTGACTATGGTGGAATTGAACTAAAGTCATAGCCATTAACATGAGGCTGTCACTCTTGGATATTCTGCTGAAATCGTATTTAAAATTCTAGGCATAGTCCTTATTACGGATGCCATCTCTGCGATGGGGTTGGAACCTGGCACTTACCAGCTCGGTCAGCAGACTGTTTGCATTAAAGGATTTTCTGCGCGTTTAATGGATAGTAACATCTTAGCCGGAAGGTAAGTACTGTTGCCGATAATATGCATCCAAGATAATGGTCTTTTATGTAATTAAGACCAGAATGTCTCAAATAGAGGTTGGTTAGGTCAAGGTCTAGCTTGTAGCTTTTAATGACTTTGTCTGGGCTACTAATTTTTCATTATACAGCTTTTTTCCGATGCTGGATCAAATAGTTTACATCTTCAGAGAAGGATGCACAGTTACAATCAAAATGTCGGACCAACAGGCGCTCGTGATGATATTGTTTGTATGCAAGCTTTTTAGGCGGATCAGCGACTTTTGCACGTGACCAGTTCAGCGCTAGCGGTCTCAATTCGTACCCCATCTCCTAGCAAGTTTCGACGTGAAATCCTAACCCTAATACGGCTACGCCAAAATGTACCGATCCGCTCGCGGCAGCGAACGCCTAGCTCTCTTAGCTAAGTTTGTTGCTCGTTTGCCCATATCAGAAAACTTTGTGGAGTATCCAAGTACAGTAAGCTTTAATCATTTCTCATCTAATTTGTGCTTTATAACATCATATTTTATATACAGCGTTGCAACAATGTCCCATTGTGTGAAGCACTTTCGAAAAGCAACGTTTTCCACCATCGAAGAAGCTTTAGAGGCTGCAACACTGCATCCAGCCCAGTGTCTTGGTATCGAAAACAAAAAAGGTTCTTTGGAATACGGGACAGATGCGGATTTTATTATACTAGACGATGATCTAAATATTTATGCGACTTTTATCGCTGGTATGAACGTATATGCAAACCCTGCTCTTTATGACGAAAAGGGGGTAACGTTATGCGAACCAAATGCACTGAAGCCATAGAATTTACAACGACAGTTTTCGGATAATTCGTGCAAGGTCGGCGAGAGAAAGGCTGCACTATCCAGCCGCCTTTATGGCTACCTTGGATTGCCTTGCGTTTGAATCTCTAACTGCTCTTCGCTTGGTTTCATGTTATATTCCTTCTAGTTGCGGTTTTCCTGATCTAGTCTATTGCTTTATTTGACATAAATATTGCTTGTATGTTTTTGCAGTATGTTTAATTTGGGTTAATTTTGGCTGTAGCAATTATTACAAAATTATGTATTATGGCTATGAAGTTTTTGTTGCAATTTTACATTGATTTTATAGTTCAGAAAATTCTCACCTATGGACTGCTTATGAGTTTCGAGCACGGATAAGTATTTTACATGCGCAAGTGCACATTTTATCAAATTGGGATTTACAGCTTTCCACCGCGGATGTACGTACTGAAAAGCTAAAATTCTTAAGGATGTTACTAAAAGTAAACATACGGAAGCACAAGGACCTCAAGAACCCTAGCCCAAACCGTAACCCTTGCGATCGTTTCGGTCCTTGTGGTCCTGCATATTTTAGTCGTACCAATTTTCAAGGTTATATTACTGGAAAAAAAATAGAAAAAAGTTTTTAGAAAAATTCTGCTCTGCGTTTTACTTTGGTATTACTGTTTGCCCACTGTACTACGTATACGTGCAAGAACATTTGCAATTATGCGTTGATGCAAAGGATAAATCGGAAACCAATTGCGTAGATTTTTTGCATCTTTGCTTTAGAACAGTGGTTCCCAACGTTTTTATACCGGCGGACCGGTAAAAATTTAATATTTACGGACCGGAAGTCCGGCACCAAAAATATAATGGATATAACAAATATCGGTGTAGGTTATCGCATTTTGTTAACCACCGCAAAATTAATGACACAGCATAATCCATTATTTCGGCAAATGTTGCACTTTCAAACACAAACCTGCTACAAAATATCAATCAGCTTGACAATAAAATGTCAATTTATGGACAAATAGTACAAAATCAAAGTTATTCGGAAATTTGTTGCTGTTTCGTTGCTAATATGAGAGATAAGCGAGGCAGCAAAGAAGTTTTTGAAACACACAACTCTGCTTCAGCATCCTATCGATTTCTTTGTTTTGATTTAAGTCAGAGCTGAAAAAAATTTCTCTCGTAAGTAGCTGGTTGGAAATATCATCAACAGCTTGATTGTTTTGAGACTTAGAAATCGTTATTCGTTTTCAAATTGTCTTCAGAATTGAGACAAATTTTCTTTTCATATCCTGATTTTTAGCTGCAAAGTAGAATCGCAACATAATTCAAATCACTTTTTGTTTTTCCTTGGGATTACGGTTACATTTGCTGACATCTTAGATGAATGGTGACAATAGGAAGGAGAAGAAATGCCGGTTTTACTGACTAAATATCGGCCAAACATAAAATGAGTTTATAATGAAAAAAAAGCAACATTACAATGAAATGTGGAAAGAAGACATTCTACGGACCGGCAAAAAATTTACGCGGGCCGGCGGTTGGGAACCACTGCTTTAGAACGACATTTTGTTGATGGATTGTTACGTGTTTTTTTAATAGCCTGTCTAGTGTTTTACTCTTTGTATTTAAGGATCGAGGAGTATTTGAGAGTAATTGAGAATAAGTACTCAAATTGTACTAAAGTACTCAGGTTGAGAGTAATTGCTTTTTGAATTCGTGCCTGTTTTGTTTTAAACGTCCCAGTCCATCTTATTTTTGTTTGTGTTTTGACTAAATTGTAACACAATCATCATGTTAATTGATGCTGGTTGTGTTATTGAAAGTTTATCGATGTTTCTTCTTTCCTCATGCATGCTGTTTACGTTTTTTGGTAGCTTTCATCTCTCTCGAATTGGCTAGTAATAGCTATGAAAGCAACTTCACTGTGAGTCAAAATAAACTACGTTACGTTATATCAATCGTTAAAATTTCTTGCAATCTGCAAACGTTGTTTTAAGAGCGTGATTTAGTTCATTTGTAGCCTTTTTACTTGTCCATTTTTTAGACCCAGTTCTTGTCTGGATCCTGCACATCGCTGAATCATGCAAGAAAGTGCCAAGTCATTAAAGAGCAGTTTAATAGTTTGTACTTTACATATTAGCGATGTTGTTTTGTTGACTTATAACTCTTTAATCGGCACGGTTGTTGCGTAATATGGCATTTTTTTGGCATGAATTAGCAATAAGCAGAACCGCATTCAAAACCGGGTGGAAAAATGGACATGTCGAAACGCTGTGAAAGTACTCTCAGTTCTTTGCAAAATTTTATCTTTCAAAGGTTTCTCCAAAAAGCTTTTACAATCCTGTTGTAGCTAGTTAATGGTTCTCCAAGACTTTTCGTGCAAGAGTGGTATGGAAGTCAATTACTTAATCTTATGGTCAATATTGTCCCTTGTGTTGTTACCTCGCCTTGCCTAAAAAGCTACATCGCAGGAAAACCATTGTTATGTTATGTCACTGTCGCTTCAGACTTAATCATACTTTTTATCTGTCGATAAGAAACGTATTGTTTCAGTTTTTTACGTAAACTGCAATGAATGCTTTGATATCTTACAGGTTTTAAGTGTATGATAGTGTATTTTAAAGTACTGTACAATTAGTTAAAATTTTTATGCGGATCAAAACGAAGCAATGCACTGTATTTTCTTTTTAATTGCGTTATTTGTGCATCTGGAATTATGTCTGACTCAAGGTAAGGCAACTTCCGTGAAATTTGTTTTACGAAAAAGTTTTTTTTTAATGGGACTTCCAAGATGTTCATTTTTAATCTAAAAAAATCGCCTTTTATTTGGTGTGAGATTTTTGAAGTGGGATGAGGATTTGCTGTTTTAGCTTGGCAAAGCAATAAGAAATTATGAACCGGACTGAAAACAAAATAAGGGGTACTTAGAGCAAAAATGACAACGATACTGAAGATTTAGCAATAGATAAAGCTACAAAAACATTGACCAAAACAAGAAACTAAGATTAAACTTCAGTATTTTCTTCTGTCTAGTCAATACTGAATGATCTTTTTACTTGCACCATCATGTTTGAGCTCTTCGGTTGACTACTTTTTTTTTCAGATGTTCGTAGTAACTTTACACAAACAAAAATTACTACAGCAAGCAGCGACGAATCTGTCCCATTAAATTGCACTTTGAATCAAAACGTTATGTGGACTTATCAAAGAGCTGGGTCAAACGAAGCGGAAACTATTTCCACAAATTCTTCTGTTTTAAGAATAGTCTCTTCACAAAATGTTGGACTGTATACTTGCTCAAATGGAGATCCTGCAATGAGCGAAGTTTTTCAAGCTATAAGTAAGTCCTTGAATCTTGATTTGAAGATATGGTGCGACTTAGAGTCTTTGAGTACCTGTTTATGATCGATCTACGACATAAGGACGCAGGGATATAAGGGTGCAAGACGTAACTTTGCAATCTACGCTAACATTTTCATGCTTCGGAAAATAATTATGTAATTAAAGAAACAAAATCCGTCAATTTTTCAAAGAAATTGCAACAACAAAGGATTGAAACAAACAAACAAAAAAACGATTGATTTCTCTATACTCTGAAAAATGACTGCTACTAGTGCACGTGCATTTGCTTCGCAGCGGGACAAAAGAAATTATTGCTTGCGTAACAGATTAAGTGCAGCCGTAAAATGATTGCGTGTGAAAACAATTGTCGACCTGTTCGGCGTTTTTTTTTTTTTTTTTGAAAGAATGAATTTTAAAACCCAACGTACATTTGAACAAAACTCGAACTTAAAATCGAAAAATGTTCAAAACTTAACTTTCAAAAATTAAATATTAAATTAAAAATTAATCAAGTTCGTTTCTTCGATTATATAATTATTTTCCGAAGCATGAAAATCTTAGCGCATATTGCCGATTTACGTCTCTGCGCCCTTATGTCCTGCGAGCTTATGTCTGCGCCATTATGTCAGGTTTCAGTCTATGATTATGCTTACGATATATGAATAGAGAGCCCATGGTTGCTTGACTAATCAATTGTATTCTATTCAATTTTACTTTGCATCGAGCTGCCCACTTGTCTACCACGCAAGATGATGGTTTTCTCACCTCTTCTGTTCAGTGCTGAACGTCCGACAAGGAAGCTATGACAGAGTTGTAAAGTACAGGCCCAGACCCAAAAAATGATTTGAAGCTAAAACCAGACCTAAAAAAGTCCGAAAGTTGGATGTAAAAAATGTGTACGGTTATTGCTTATAGGCGATTAAAATGAAATTATCTACTGCTTATCGATTGTGATGCAATCATGATAATTGTGGGGTAATAATCATATTCATGCTTTAACAAAGTCGTTATTCAGTTACATTTATCAAGCCCTTTATTTTGTCAGTTTTAAGCCGGTATTCCCTCCAACTTTTCGGCTAACCTGTGGGTGCCTTAATTTTGTCGAAAAAATTGTGCCTGAAGTTGTAAAAATATGTTTATGTGCTCTAAATTTTGCACCAATCCAGTATTAAAGTATACTACAGTCATATTTTCACAAATTTGTCAACTTTTCTAAAGCTATATTTACCGCACTGTCAAAAATTAGTTGATTGTGATCTAACAAGTCGCTGACGAAAATCGGCTTAGTGCAAGGCTTCCCAAACTTTTTTGTCGCGACCCCCTTTAATCTTTTAAAATTTCCGCGACTCTTTACAGTTAAAATAATGAACACTGCGAGTTGTGTATTTGTGGTAGTTATTCAACCGCAAAGTAATTCATAACAAGGCACGGTTACCCAAGGCCAACTAATTTACACGTAGGTACAAAACGCAAACACATATAATGACTGTGGTGGGTGTGACTGCTCTCTATTACCCAGCAAGTCCAGCCATGGTTCAATGTTCGAAAACGCCGAATGGCACTAATACGTCCAGACAAACGGCAGGGGTGCGGTTACTGCTGAGAGTAATAATGATGGATATTCCGTTCTAACGCTCTGCCAAAAACTGAAGTTTTTTTCCAGAAAATTCAATTAGCAACTTGGATTCCGAAGACAGTTCAGCTAATTCTCCTAAGATTTAAGAAAGAGGTGCTTGGTACTCTATGGTTGAACTGCAAAAAGAGTTTTGAATCCAATCTAGTTTGGTGTTGTCCAATTCAGAAAGAAAATACTTTTCAAATTGCTTCAACAAATTTGACAAATGATCGACTGCAAGAGGTTTAATAGCGTTTGATTCTACATCGTTGTTGGCCAAAAACTCTTCTGTACATGAGAACGTTTCAACGGAATCATTTTCAACCTTTGGTTTCCAGATGCTTAACTTTTTGATAAAAGCATCAGTTTGAGATTTCAGTGCGAAAAAATTGGTGTTTTCACCTTGGAGAGACAAATTAAGTTCGTTCAGTTTTTCAAACAAATCTGACAAATTGCATAATTTCAACAGTCAGCTGTTATTACGAAGATGGTGGACCAAACCTGAATTTTTTTCCGTTAGAAAAATTACAACTTCATTTTTTAACATTAATAGCCTTTTTAAAGCTTTGGCTTTTGAAAGCCACCTAACTTTACAATGCAGTAAAAGAGTCGTAAACTCTGATTCCATTTCACCAGATAAATTAGTAAGAATAAGGGTATTGAGTGTGCGACTCATGATAAAATTAATAACTTTTACTGCATCTTGCACAACTGCATTTAGATGGGTAATTTTTTTTAAGCAACAGGAGCCTCTCTATGTATCATGCAGTGTGTAAAAGTAATAAGTGTATCACTCACAGATCGCACTCTTACATGAAATCCAGCTGTATGTCCTTCATTTCAGCTGCTCTGTCGGTACACACACCAACACAATCCATCCAAAACGGGTCCACTCCCTTGAAATCATCAACTGTCTGAAAAATATTCATTCTTGTAGTACGTACTTGCGATGGTTGACGAAACAGTAAATCCTTGTAAATGTCATTGTTATAACTGTATCTAACATACGCCAAAAGATGTGGCATTTTTGTAATGTCCGTCGACTCATTAAGCTGAATGGCAAGTTTACGGCTTTCTTTAATTCGTTAAATGTGTTGCTTGCATTGATCTTTACTTATTTCGGAAATTTGCCTAGACACAGTATTGCTTTACAATGAAATTTTTCACATTTTATTTGCCTCTTTTTTGTCACGAACAACAGCACTCATTTTAATTGCAGCTGGTAGAATTAGTTCTTCGCCGGTGTTGTAATGTTTCTTTCTCTTTGCAATCAACAAGGAAGCCTCAAATGATGCTCTAGTATGCTTTCCTTCTGTTATGAATTCACTCTGAAATGATTTTCTTTGTCCTTCTCATGTCCGCAGTAGGCGATGAAAAAACTCCGCAGGCTTGTTGCGATGAGAAGCATGCTCGGTTTGAAGATGTTGTTTCAACTTGCCCAGCTTAGACTCTTGCCAACACTTTGTTACAAATCAAGCAAAGTGGAAGTGAAACCATACTGCGAAAAACTTTCGTGATACGTTCTCTTTTAGGTGCGACTAGCCTCATTTTTCTCACTGAATTTCCGCTTTTTCGAGCTGCAAGTCAGTGTTACATTTTCCTTTACTGCTGCTTCAACATCATCATCTGCAGTAGGCTTCCTAACGTTATCGTTCGTCTTTTTTAGCCAGCTATTCATTGATTAAAATCTAACCAGTGGTAGCAGTATGGTAGTTATACCTCTACTCAACTAGGTATATATTACGCTCCTACTCCACTACTTAACTACCGGAATTGCAGCACTATACAAGCATTGAATTCGGTCTGCATAGTTTTATTATGTCACAAACCAAAGTGGCAAAACAAAAAAGTTAGGCATCCAGCTGTGCTACATGTAACGAATGAGAAAAGTTTATCTGCTATCTTATATAATACATTGTTCAACTAAGTCTAACTATTTAATTGCGCCTATTTAAGTAGAATCTACGGCTAAGTTAAGAATGACGTTTTGCAGAATTGCACAAGTTTTTAACGACAGCCAGGGGCGCTGAGAGTATACCAATTTTACTCTTGTAAAATTGGTATACTCTCTGCGACTCCAGAAGGTCGTTACGTGACCCCTTGGGGGTCGCGACCCTCGGTTTGGGAAGCCCTGGCTAAGTGGGAACACTGTCTTAAGCGCGAACCCGACATGATAAACCTGGCACGATTTACAACTCTGAGCTGTGAATTAGGTTTTTGAAGCAGTTCGTTTTACGCGATAGGAAATCGAACTTGAGTCTGCCGTTTCTGTCCACTCGACCACTAAACGGTTGTTAAATTTGTTCCAGATTTTACACGTCCATTCATTCCTCACACTGGGCAGTCGATTACATATACAGAGGGTGCAGTAAATCAAACAATTTCTTGCACATCCTATTCCTATCCGCCCCCAAGTTTCCAATGGTCCGTAACGTATGACAACGGTGTTACTGTAAGTAATGAATGAAACTCGAGAGGTGCTGTACTAAAAAAAGGAAACCGCTCTCTCTTGCGCTATGAAAACCCCATCTGGTGCAGAGCGCTCAATACAAAAAAATATTGATGCTATACTTTTAGATGAAATGTTTCGACAAATGCAATGGAAATACTAAAGTCATTATCAATCTTATACAAATAGAAAGGTTTGCAAAATGTATATTAGTTCCATTGAATAATTAATCCAAGTTCTGCACTAGTCTTGTAGGTGCTGCCTTAAACAAAAGCAGCAGCAGATGCCTTGAAAGTCTTTGGTATGACCTAACTGGAAGTTAAACCCGTTGTAAGATATATTATGCACCAAATTTATTTTTTCAAAGTCTTTGTTAAAGTGACCCAGAACGCAAGCAAAAATGAAAAGTGTTTTGCTGTTAATGCAATCTCTAAGCAGCACACATTCAAACATTTGTTCATTTTATCGGAATGAGTTACGTTTTTCTTTAAAATTATCAATATGGTGTTTTGGGCAAAGGTCGAAAAAGTCAAAATTACTCCGTTACTTTTCCGCAAAAAACAAAACGAAGCAAGTTATGCAGTGCAAACTTGATCTATGACACAACAACAGACAATTGTGACAATAAGTTGCGACGAAAGTGGTGAATATAATATTTTCCCGGCTATATCAATATTGGATACTGGTAGACTACGTAAAACCGGTAAAACTGCGCAGGCATCAGGTTAAAATGTCAGGCTAATAATACTTCGAAGCAAATCGCAACTCAACCAATGCCATTAGATCTCTACTGGTCTTCTTACCCTGTTACCGGTAGGCCTATTAGCTTCTATCAGACCAATTGGTCGTACAAAACAACATTTTCTACTGTACCTTTTCATTCCTTTTTGGTTTTAGTCAAATAATTTGATTAATAAATCACTAAATTTTAAGCAAGCCTGCAATGGCCCTAACTGAACCCGAAATTGGCATGCAAATACTGAGTTTTGGCGAGTCGTGCTAAACACCTGTGATTCACGTGACCCAGTTGTTAGTAACGTAGTTTTGTAGTTATGACATTATTTTTTTTTGTGGAATGGATCAGTGGTGTTTCTAGTGATGTCAGTCAGTAACGACGTAAGGGAGAGTAATAATTTTTTTGTAAAAGGCTTAGAAAATTCCATAGTTTTGCATTGTTTACTTTGTAACCAAATTTAATTTGCTTGTTTTTTTTTTTGCCAAATCGTTCTGCTATAATTCTGCTCCTGTTTAGGTTTTTGTTACGTGCCGATGAAATAGGTCATTTCAGAAAAGGAAGAGGTTAATAAGAATTTACTTTTTTTTGCATGCAAAAGATAAAGTTAAGCTTATATCGAAAATGGCCACGTTGAATTTTTTTTAATGGCTGAAAATTTATTTCCAATTTTGAACGTGGGACCAAAAATTAAGCGAAAAAGTTAATCCAAGGTTACGTATCCCAAATTTAACCCCAATTGGCGGACTTTGTGCGAGCTTACTGCTACAGCAAATTGATTCAATATTGATTATATCAGCGCTCATACTAATCATTAATTTATAGGCTTCGTACCGCGATCGGTCATTTCGGCTTAATGTACAGTAGCTTTTCATTAGAACTAATTCAAAGAGCATTTGAGTTTAGAACGTTTAACGAAAACAGATTATTTGTTGCATTGTCGGTTAGATGGAATAAGGGCGGATTCATCAATTTTACACAGTAGATAGAATAATTTTCCTCTTTAGCTTAATATTTCGGCGAAGGTTCTCCTTTTCTTATGTAGCTTTTGCAGTGTTATTTGACTAGGGTCGTGAATCATGTTGCCGCCCTAGCGGGTCCACGACAACTCACCGCGACAACCTGACCGTGAACAAACTGACCGCGAACCAAATGACGCCGATTGGTTGAGAAGGGCAATCATAAAAATATTTTACTATCCCCAGAGCCATCTTGCCCAAACTCTGACTTTGTGACAAAATCACTGTGACGAAATCAGTGAGAAATCACTGTGACGAAACCGTTGGTTCGCGGTCAGTTTGTCGCGGTCCGTTGACTTGGTTCGGTCCTAGCGCTTTACTTCGTAACGCCGTCAGCATTAATGTTTACGTGGTCTTACCAGGAATTGGTGAGGCCTAAGTTTCCTGCTAAGTTGATAAGCAAAATAGAAACATAACTATGAAGCGAACCGCGTAAGTAAATAAAATTAGTTACGTGTGGAGTACGAATACATTTTTAACTGCTCCCATATTTCGATTTGCTTTTACTCAGTTTTTAGTTCTCTGTTTTTTTTTATTGGAACGGTTTTATGCTGTTTTTCAAAAAAATGCAAAAACCAGAAAAAAAACTAGAAAAAATGAAAAGCTAAAAACCGATATTAGAAATATGCAACAGTTGTAATATAACGGCGGAAACATTATTTAGGTGGAAGTAATGCCAAACCAAACCGATACATATTCAATTAGTGATGACCAGCAAGGAACATCCACTATAATTTTTTTTACGGTTGCCACGACTGATCGTGGAACCTACATCTGTAACGCAACCAATGATGCTTCAAATGGCTCTGTAAGATTATATTCTGAATAGCTTTGATTGCAATGACGTAATTGTTTACCGAGTTACAATTTTGCAGATCTGCTTCTGCCGTTTGGTCGGGGTCGTTGAGCAAAATTTCAAACCTGGGAGCACGAAATACAAACGGGTCTCCTTTAGAACTTCCTTTGTCACAGACCAAATAAAAAAGTCTTCGCTTTGTTAGGACTTGATTTTCGTAGGAGTTTTAAGTGAAGACCCCAAAACAAAAATCTTCTTCACCAAAATTTGAACCAATTTTTCCCAAAAATTTTAGGTGAAGACCAAAAAATAAAAAGATCTTTACCAATTTTTGTGGTTTTCCTGACCAAGTAAATATTCTTCTCATTGACTTGGAGTGTTTAGTGCTTATTCGCCTCAACGTGAAACCATTCGCCCTCCCCGCAAATTGCGGGACCTGGGTACTTGTACCGTTCCCTTCTGTAGCGCTCCGTTTGGTGTGATATAGGGCTTACTTTTTTCTGGATTGCCATGCATATGCATCTTACAGAATCCATCTCTGAAGCTTTCAGTTGTTCAGGTGCTTGATCCAAAACTTTTTAAACTCCATTCTCCTTTTTAACATTACTATAATTAATGCACGAATTAATATCGAAATTTATCTTTACAGGAATCCATATTATTACGAGTTCGAGGCAGATTGGCTCCATTGTATCCATTTATTGGTATAGTGTGTGAAGTTATTGTGATAGCTGCAATCGTTTTCTTTATTAGACGTCAAACAACTGCCAGAAAAAGAAGTAAGTTACAATTTTTTGACTCAGCGAAGATGAAACTGTTAGTTACGACTTAAAGAGTGTTATTATCTCATAAAGTAGCAGCACAGAATGTTTGGATTTACACGGCTCTTTTGTGGATGAGAGCATAGTGCACGTAACTGCTGCATCATACAACCTCACCTAGACTGGAACACCCGGGGGAGAAAATTTACCATTTCCACACCACTTAAAGACTGAGCAGTCCATCGTTTCACTTATACCCTGGTCGCTTTTTTGTCACCCGCGGTATGGAAGGCTTCACTATTCTGCCCCTAATGATGCAGATGCAACATAGATAGAACTTCATTGCTTCATTACAACCAGTTATTGGCTAGTTGTCACACTCTGGCTTCGATACTTGCCCGGCAGGTGTGGAATACGTAAGTTTGTTAGCTCACAAACTACGCCTTGCTAATCATTGTGCATTTTTGTAGAATTTGGATCAGAATTTGGATCGCGGTTTCAAGAGCTAGACTCGTCGGTTAACTCACAAGACGAAAGAAATATAAGCGTACGGTACCGAAACATAGCCAGGAGCTGAAACTGTTGTAGCATTGTTCTACACTCTAGTTTACTTGTGTCTCTCTGTAAGTAGCTGAATGAGAGTTTTTAGATCATATTTTGTGAACGAATTTTTGTGTTTTATGTACATTGCTGATTTGCTGTACCTTGCCGCATTAGTTCCAATCATTTTCGAAGCTAATGGATGTTTTAGGGTGGTTTCATTTTGTTAGTTGCCGAATAGAAGCTGATCTTGCCCATTTTAACTTTGATGTCAACGCTAAAATATTGCACTAAAATTGTTGTTATTTTTTAATTGAAATGAATTGAAATTGTTGACCAACTTCCTTGAATTGCGCTATAATCAGTGTTACTCTATGTTTTATGAGGCGTATTGCTTTTTGTACAATGAGTTTTCATTGTAGAAAACCAATTTTTATATGGGTAGTATTGGGTTCCCTATTTTGCTTCCAAGTGTTGTAGGCTACCGGTACTACAGTAACTGTATAAATAATGCAATACTGTACTTGTATATTTTGCATTGAGTCCTACTAACATACAGAAACAAAGACAAGCCACAGTTGTAATTTTCGTTGAAATCGTTTTCATATCAATATATAGGAGTTGAATCAACAGCTCTCGAGCATCGCATTAGAGCACTTTTTAAAACTTCACACTAACGCTAAACCTTTTTCCAATCCTAACTCGATAAACTTCAACTTATCCTTAAACCGAATTTAAACGAAGGTGTTTTGTATTTTAGTTGTATCTCGCTCATTTGTAGGCTTTTTTCTAAGTGAGTCTGGTGTCATAGGCCTTGTTATCATTGATATGCCACATTTTAATGCTGCAAATTGAAGAATTTAGGTCAAATATAAATCTAGCGTCTCTCCCTTGACTAGATTGTTATGCATTTTAATACTTAGCGCGCTAAATGAATTGAATTTTGCTTCGTTTTGCTTGTTAAAATGCCTCCTAAAATGCTGGCAGTGTCATGTGTTCTAAGTAACCTAAGACTTAATGGACTTTTTAAGTTTTTAAGTACCTCATTTTATTGTAAATATTTCGTTGTTTAATCAAATGTAGTCCTATTATATTGCATAGAGATTTCATGATTATTTTTGAAATTGAAAATCATGTTGCTAGAATCGTACATTCGAGTTTCCTTTTTTACTGAGCGAATGAATTGAAATTAGCTTGACAGCCGATTGTGCGTCATAAAGCTAATATAATGTGATGTAGAGCAGACTCCATTATGAGTTGGTTCTTATGTTAACGTTACTTAGTTGATTATTATTATTTGCGTATTTATAGCTTAGCCTCGTGATGTTTTATATTTTAAGGTACCTAAGCTTTATTTAGCAACTTGTATTACTGGCTGTGTAGTAGATGAAGTTTAGTGCAAACTTACACGACCAACTCGTTTTGCACTACTATTTTTTTATTTTTGAAAGTATATTTTAGTGCATCCTTTCTCAACTTAAAGCGCTTGTAGAGAGTTACGCCCGGTCTACGCTTGACGTAAAGTCGAAAGCCTACCTTCTATTAATTTTAACCCAAACGCAGCTGGCGGAGCAGCACGGCTTGTGTGAGATGCGCCATTTAAAACGAAACAAAAAGTAGCTTGCGTGATTACTGTTTTCTAGTGTAAATCGAACCTCAAATTTGATGGTATAACTATTTATCTAGAAATCTTAAATTCATTTAAGGGGGCTCAGGACAAGAGCACTAGGGACATTGTTTCACAAAATGGGTAATGATTTAACGACAGTAAATAAATTTGAGCCATCGTGACGCGTTTTGTCCTTGCTCAAGGGACTCATCAGGCGACAAAGGCTTATTTTGTTTTATTAGCCAAAAAAATCGTATTATTTTTTTTGTATTTTTTGCCTGTAAGTTAACAACAGCTAGGATTTATTTCATTAGTCGATTTTTTGTTCTTGTGTGAACAAAAAAACTTTTTAAATGTCTCGTGATGATTATGAAGAAGGGATATTCAAAGTCCAAATATTGAAGGGACGTTAAAACTTAGCATTTCAATCATCTTGACAAATTTTGATAGTATTTTGGGATATTTTCCGTTTTAATCATACTGTGTTTACTGTTTAGTCTTGTTGTAGGAGGGGTTAGTCAGTAATCGTTAAAATGCCACCAGAACGGGAGAAAAAATTGTCAAAACTTGACCAAATCGTTCTGTGGATAGTTAGATATTTTATTATTATTGGTACAAAAAACAATTAGCCCAACTACGTTATGTTTAACTGGATACTAAGTTCGTGTGTTGTATACGCTCCAGGCACGTGGTAATCTACGTCACAGACATTTCACACGAAAACAGCATTTTTTTAGGTAGTACGTTTTTTTTTCAGACTATTTTACTAATAAAGTTGTCCAAAGCTTCTAATATTCAACATATTTTGGCCTTGTCATGTTTTGTTACTCCAAGAATTTCATGTCCTCCCCAGTCTTACTAAAGCCCAGAGTTTCCTATCGGAGGCAACATAAAAATACTTGTGAACATCTTATTTTTAATGATAATCTTGTTACACATTATGTATTAATCAGCACCATGAAATTCATGAGATTATACAGTTTCACGCTTTTCTTGGAACTTTAACAAGTTTTATTGATTTTAAATGATATTTGTTATCATTTCTTTTGGCTAATTAAGCGTATTGTAAACTATGCTATGCTGCTTTTTACAGTTACAATTATTGTCAATGGGTAATTCCCTTATAAGCAATGCGAACGAATTAGTGCGCGTTTTAACACTATATACTAGGGGTGGGCAAACTTGTTCAAAAAAAGAGCCGCTTGCGGAAAACCATAAACACCAGCGAGCCGCAAAATCAGTTTGCACAAAATAACATAACAGTAATAAAAACACCAGGCGCGTAGCCAGAAATTCGCAATGGGGAAATGTTTTGGGGGTCTGGGGGCGGAGCCCCCAGCACACAAAAGTTTTTGCGTTTTTTTGTAAAAATAACTTGATTTTAGGGATCTTTTGATAAAAATTAATGCTTTCAAAACGTGGCATAGAAATTAGCAGTGCAAACATGATTAAACTGGTTGCATAAATGGGCTATGTGGAAGGTGGCGAATGGTAAAATTTTAGTTCTCTTGTTTTCATGCTGGTAAATCATAAAATCCTAATGTTTAGTAAAACTCCTACGGAGTAGTCTATATTTTATAGAGAAACATAATTGGGGGGGTCTAATGGAAAAATATTTGAGCGAAATGACTGGTAATTAACTAATACTGAATAACCCTCCTTCCTGAGTTTATAATATATTTGTTAATGAAACATATGTTCAGCATTTTTCACTAAATGATCAAATTTTATTGCTTATTTTTGGCCACTTTTCAAAGGTTTTATTGATTTGTGAGTTTTATTTTTGACAAATTAGCTCCCCCTCCCCCGAATATATGTTTTAAAAGATACTTTAAATCACTTTTTAGTTCATTCCAGTGCAAAAAAACAGTTTCAGAAGTGCTAAAAACGTATTTTTCTTATTCTGCATTTTGGTCCACAGTCCAATGGGGGGCCCATAGCCTCCCCTCCTGGCTGCGCTACTGAAAAACACAATAATTGTTACCGATAAGGCAAAATTCACACTTGACTGCGCTCTTTGAAGTGTTTTACAACTCCGGGAAAATTATTCTACCTTGATTCTTAGAAGTGTTTATACTGCAATTCGTCATCACAGTAAGTAAGTAAGTATTTATTTTTCGTCACCATTCACAGTTAGTACGACCTTGGTTGACAGCGCTATTAAAACATGTACTTGTTTTATCACTCTAAAATACATGTATAAATAAAACCAATTTCAAACACGAGATAACATATTTATCAAGTATGATCTTGATTTTTTGTGAAACGATTCAATACAAGAACCACAAAATTTACGTCTGCGAGCCACAGTTTGCCCACCGTTGTTTTATGCCAGTGCTTGCATGACTTTGTAACTAACTGTTCAAGAAGTTTTTCTGGAAAATGATATTTGTATTGCGTATAACTTTGAAGCAGTAAAGCATGCTTCAATTTATTGGGAACGATACGCTGCGAAAGTAATGATGATAGAGGCACAAAGCCTCTTAGACTCTGTTTACTATCTAGTGTTTTTGCTTCAGTTTTTTTGATTAGAATGTTATTCGATGCTTTCTTAACCGTCGCTTTGATAAATCGGGGCTTTAAATTTTTCTAAAGTGAAGTACTGTAGGGGAAAAGGCCAAGTGGAAAGCTAAATCTATCAGAATATTGCCAGAAATAAATTAAAATTCCATTAAGCCCGGTCTATACTTGGCAAAAAAATGTTAAAAGTACGGTCGAATCATTCCTTTGTTTTACGCAAAAATTCGGTACGCCAAGGCTGGTTGGGAAAAAAAATAAAAGATACGTTCGTAAGATTTTGATCAATTGCATCAAGTGTAGACGAGGTTGTGTACTCGCTGTGTTACGCCGCAGCACTGTGTTGCTCAACCCATCTCCGTGTCATTACGTCGTCATTTAGAAAGAAGCGGAGATCATATTTGACCATCTATCTGTAAGTCGAATGTAAAATTGCGTATTCAAACGTTACTTTTAGTGAGGCCTCAAAAACCCATAGAATATCGATGTATCGTCTCGGCCTACCTATATTTAGCCTCGGTATCAACAATTTTCACGAGGTTTCCGTTTGTATAGCAATAATGCTCCATTGTCCTACAAATTAATTTGAACGTAGCAGCAAAAAGTATAGACAAAATCTACTTTCAACTTAAGTCGAGCCACAGAATTGAACAATTTTCATGCAGTTTTCGAATGCAACAATAATGGTTTTTGTTTGAGTGTGTTGCTGCGATGTTTGTGGTGAAGAGTACCGATAATAAAAACGATTCATGTTGATTGATTCATTAATCCGAACATAAACCAGCTACGCAGCTGCAGGCATGTGTTTCAAGGTTTTATCTTTTATTGATAGCCGGTGTTCAATAGCAGAGTCATTTTTACAGCAAAAAATGAACTACAGTACGTCTATCGCCGCCACACTAAAACATAATGCAACTTGATAGGGGCTCAATTCGCGGGTTTTCCGTTGAGCTGGACACCACTACGAATACGCCGTTTAATACTGTATATTTAACCCTAAGAAGGCAACTACTCCAGAGAAAACAAATAAGCACCATTGCTGGTCTTCCCATCGAGCAGCAACCGAGAATTGCAGTAAATATATTAAAGATTTAGCTAAATGAGAGGTAAATAAAAGCCGAGGCTGCTTGGCTCGAATGGGAAATACGCGTCTTTTCCACAGACAGAACGACGCTTTGCCATTTCGAGAATCGAACCAATAAGTCGACGCTATTTCGGCTCGAGGAGTTAATTTGACCTTATGGCCGGTACTAAAATGTACAAGAGACATCGAGAATTAGTAACCTCCATCAAAATTTAGCTTCCTTCCCCAACAGGAAAAAAGCGTTTTGGACGTCCTGTCTGAACTTCTCTTAAAATTTGGACAAAACAAAGCAGCCATTAAATTAGTTTTGATAGATAAAATTTGCTTTATTTTACAGCACCTGAAGGCTTTGTGCTCTGACTGTGGAAGGGTTACAGCCGGGGGTGCCGATCTTTGTTGAGCATTGGAGGGGATAATTTGCAATTTTCCCTATTTTCAACATTGGGGGGATAAACCTCGACCACGATTTTATTCAGGTAAGCAAATTAAGTGAAGACCAAAAAAAAAATGGTCTTCGCCCAAGATGGAAGACTTTTTTCCGCGAATTCAAGTGAAGATCAGCGCTCAGATGCAGACCAGAGTCAAATTATTGGGGGGGATGCAGATGTAGACCATACTCAAATTATTGGGGGATATATCCCCCCCGGGTTTCGGCACCTCTGGTTACAGTACCACAATGCTTTGTGCACTCACTTTGTGTTCTCACTTGATGCTCTCGCGACGGTACTATACTAGCTCGATCTCATTAAATTTTTGTTAGACGAGACCACAATTATAGCAATGAAAAAACAGCAACATGCAATGAAAAAATTGATTAAAGTGAGTTCTGGTGCGGTGAAGATAAGGCATCTATTCTCAGTGCCGTCGCTATGGAGAGCCTTGCCCCAATAACGGCTGCTTGTGCCCCCATTTCGGTTTACTACAATACATTTTTGCATAGGTGGGCACAAATCCGTTAATCGTAAATTCCTTAATAACGAAGCTAACTTTTTCATTAATTCGTTATTCTGTTAAAAAGTTTTTTTTTTATGTTAACGGACTAAATTAACTTCGTTAAGGTTTTTATCGTTAATATTTTGCACCATTCATTCACCTTACCGGTACAAACCAGTTTGCACTGGTAACACATGTTGCGTGTTAGCGCGAGTTTTATAAACGAAAGGGAAGAAAGGAGCTCGTTTTTGTGGCAAATAATTAGCTGCAGACTCATAGGTCTATTGATTATTGCTGTTCGCAAATTCAAAAGATTTTCTGTTCGCAGCTTCGTTAGTGCATTTGAACTTATTTTTATCTTGAAATTAGATTAGACTGTTAAATGTAACTTCCAAAACACAAAAAGACCTCCATAGCAATAAATTTTTCCTCACAATCAGTTCAGCAGTGTCAATACGTGTTCTAGAAGTGAGTGAATCAAAAGAAATGTTAATTACGCACAAAATATTAACGAATTAACGGACTTTATTAATTTCCGTTAATTAAAGCTGAAAATAACGGAACAACGTTAACGGAGGTGTGAAGTTTGTTATCGGACTAGTGGTTAACGAAGCTAACGTTTTGCATTAACTTGCCCACCTACCGGTATGCATTTTTGGATAATTACTTAACCACAAGACAACCGACAATGATGTAGGGTAGCCCACTTAAAAGTAGCCAAGAAAATTAAAACGATGTCAACTGGGAGCACTTTCAGCATCTTCTATAACATCACAGATGCATGGATTTCAACTGGGGAGCACTTCCTGACTTCCAGAATATTTTGTAACACTACAGATTATTTAAACAATGCTACAGTTAATTTAAACAATAAAAGAATGCTCCTCTTCTCTACAACATTTTCCGGGCTACTTTTAAGTGGGCCACCCTGTATAAAGAAAAAATAACATTCACTTTTACCTACTTGACGAAATTACTTACATTAGCAGTAGATTGAAGTATTTAAACACCGAAAGTTTAGTGGTTCAAGTTTCAAAACACAAGCTTTAACATCCAAAGTTTATAGCTACCTATGAACTCATAAGGTCATCAATAGGCTAGTAATATCAATTTCAAAACCACAAACGTTTGCATCGTATGTGCAATTCAAACGATTCTAAGCCTGAAGACAGAATTTCCCAAACCATGGGTCGAGATGCACATCAGCCCGCAAAGCGTTTACGGTTAGTAGCGCAAGTAGGGGCCTAAGGGGGTTTTAGCCTCCATAACCAAGTCACTTGGAAAGTTTTACCCTACAATGCAAGCCTTCAAACGTGTTATTTGGCAGAGGTGGAGTCCTCGAGGACGTCCTTGGCTTCGAGGACACATTTTGAAGTCCTTGGCCTTGGCCTCGAAGCCTCAAGTCCTCGAAAATTGCCCTGTCCTCGGCTCGAAGACAGCACTGTTTTTTGAACCGTTAAAATTTTGTTGGAAAGCGCCAGAAACTTTTTTGTTTTCCTCAAGTGGAAATCGCCCGAAAAAATTAGTTGAAGACCTTTTTTTTTGAGATCGCTTGAAAAATTTTTTTCAAGACCTTTTCTTTTGAGAACACTTGCGTCTGTGTCCTTCGTCCTTGGCCTTGGCTTTTAAAGATATGAGAAATGCGATTCAAATGGCGTTGAATCATGGGCGTCGGCAAGGGGAGGCAGGGGGCCATGACCCCCCTGAATTTTCACTCACAAATCTCCCAAATTTAAAAAATTTTCCAGTTTTAGCAGTTAATACTGGCTCGATTCTTTTTGGCCCCCCCCGAAAAAATTTTCTGCCGACGCCTATCGTTGACATGGCTAGTTTTTCTGGAAAAATCAAAAAAATTGCCCAGCGGCGGGGGGGCTTCGCTCTTGACCCTCGTCTATGATATGTTCGAATTGCACCACTTTGCTCAGCTCGCCACCCAATTCATGCTTTTTACAAACAAAAAAGTTTTAACTTATGGTTCAAGCCCCCCTCCTCCTTCAACAAAATTTTGGTTGCGCACATATTAACGGATGTGTCGGAGAGTAGAGATGTAGACTAACAAAATCGTTTGTTCGTTTTTTTAAAACCCAGCTTTGTTTGTTTTTCAGAGCACACTCAAGGTTGTTTAGGTTGCAGTCACTGCTGCAGGTAGATTTTTCGAGTGATTATGGGCTGAAAACGAAAAGAGCTAAGAAACGCATCCAGCCTGAAAGTAATATGTCTTTTTTTTACATGTAACGTTTTTGTCAAACGGACGCATCCCAATGCGGTCGACCGGCTCGGTTACACAACCTATCGAACTACTCTCCGGGTTGACTTATTAATCCATATATCCAGTTTCACTTTTTACTTGTGGCTACGTTGGAGCTGACGCTACATAGACATGAATACAAAATTTTGAAACTGGCAATAATTTGCAGCCGCGCAAGATTTTTAATGTGCGAGAGTTTAGTCTATTTTGGTCCCCCCCTCGCTTTCGGTTAGTGCCCCTTACTTGGTTTGCTCTGGCGACGGCACTGTCTTTTCTGGCATAGCAATCGAAAAATGTCCATTGTGGCTCTAGTTAATTATTTGTTTTGGTTAATTCCTGAAAAGTGGCCACTCGTAGAACACTTTTTTTGCAATTATTTATCAATTTTGGACGACAGTTTTTCGAGAATTTGTACTTAGTAGATCTTTTTGGTACTCCTTTGCTATTTTACAAAAAAATTATATCTTTAGCGCCCTGCTGTGCTTTGATCGAATTCGCGCAAGATACAAATATTTGAAATCAAATGGGTCTACAGGTTAATAGCCTGACATTAGTTGTAGGTAGTGACTATTTCACCGAAAATTTTCAACTTAAAGAGAATAAAACGAGAATGAGAAATATTCATCCGCGCTTTTTTTATTTGCTTTTTTAGGGGTTAAGATTAGGGTTTAGGTAAGGGTTCGATTTGGGAATAGTTTTAGAGTAAGCATTTGAGTTTGTGTTAGATTTGAGTCAGACTTAATAAAAAACTAGATAAAAATTTCCGGTGAAATAAAGCCTTCCTTAGTTGTATTGGTGAAATTAGAAGCTAAAAGTCTCTTGAGGTTGGTTAAAATCAGAAAATCATGTAATAAAATCAGTTGAGTCATGAAATTAAAAAAGAATATTGCTATTTTAATTGCCTCTTTTCTCCGAGTTGCTGTCACTCATAGACACTGAGACAGGGAATGGTAAGGTACCCTACTGTGTGTAGTTTCAATTAGGAAAAGGCTTGGTGCATGTTCTGTGCACGCAGACACTTAGCAAAGAACCTAACCCTAACCTATAACTGCAATAACCGGAATAAAAATTCTCGAGAATGAGTGACATTTTAGCGAGTCTGCCTGTCTGCATGCAATGAATCTCAACGTAGCCTAATGCACAAGTGGAATAATACCGTATTTAATTAATGATAGTACCGGTAATAACTTGAAGCAGCGATATACCGTATATACATCAAGTACACAAAGAGAAGCAAGAACAAAGACATTTTAATTAAAATTAAATTCTGTTTGTCTCGCAATCAGGGGCGTCGCCAGCTTCGCGAGATCGGGGGGGCAAAATTAAAATCAGGGGGGCAAAGGTTTTCACTGAAATGCGAAGGCTTTTTCTGGCCGAAATCACAAATTTTCCGATTAAAAGCACGTGATCTCAAAAAAAAAAAAAAGGTCTTCGCCGAAATCCAAAGGCTTTTTCTGGCCGAAATCACAAATTTTAACGTTTTTTCCGCCCAAGAACAGCAACTTCTTCCAAAAAAATACGGTGGGGGCAAGAAAAAAATCGGGGGAGCATTGCTCCTCCTGCCCCCCCGCTGGCAACACACCTGCTCGCAATATTCATTCATTATCATGATTATGTAATACCACCCATGCTGCCATGGCAATGAGCTGATGAGTGATATGTGCCAATAAATAACCGGATAGCCTACCACAGACAATTACACAAGGACAAATACATTGATTTATGGCTCAAGCACCACAATCTCACCAGAATATTTGTTCATTTCATATTTATGTACAGCTACATCACATTTTAGTAGAGGTAGAATTTATCCCTCAAAAGTCAATCAAACTCACACCCAAAAGTATAAGACCGTAGTACTTAAAAGCTAGGAAACAGGCAGCACGTATGTTCTGTGCGCCAAGTCACTTCGTTTCAATTAAATATTTACCGTAGATTATAGGCTATACACTACAAAAGTTGATGCTTTTTAAAAGCAAAGATGAAGCGATAATTCACACAAAAAGGAAGGAATTGTCGATAGTCGATATCAGAAACAAAAAGCTAAGATTAAAGATTAGTTAGTAGGCTAATCAATGCCGAAATGCCAATTAATTTTTTTATTCTATTTTTCATTAAGATGCAGTAAAATTTTTGCTGAACTGATCATTAAATGAAACTTGCTAGGGGAAAAACTATTACCGATACTGGTGATTATCGTACGATAAAGGATATAAAAACATGCCTTTTAGAATAGTGCTAGTTAGGTATGTAGAGCACTACACCTTAACACTGTACACAGGTACAGTCAGTGTTCCCTAAGTCGCAAAAAAGTGTGAAAAGTGCGAAATTTTTTCTGGCATTTTTGCACTGAAATTTTACGAATACCGGCGTTCTTTCTCGCATTTTTGTTTCCTGCCAAAAACCGTAGACAGCTGCGGTTCACGGCACCTTGCTCTGGTACAGTATGTCGCACAAAGCGCAGAGAAAACTTGCAGAACTCAGACGAAGGGCCTTTTTTTTTTTTTTGGAGATCAACGTAAAATTGGAGAAAAAGATGCCTCCATCAGCGCGATGACCTTTTTTTTTTTAGAGATCACATTGAAACCGGACAAAAAAGATGAGAAAATTTTCTGCATTTTCACATTGAGTTTAAAACGTTCACATTATTTCCGGCATTTTCGCAGGAGGTGAAAACTTAGAGGGAACACTGGGTACAATATACCGGTAGCATAAAAGGAACAAAACAATGTAAAATTAGGCAGACTCAGCAAGAACAAAAGTAAAGTATTAGTAGGGTAAGAAATCGGGTAATTCCGGACAGGGAAAATTCCGGACAGCCAAGGGTAATTCCGGACATGAAAGTAAAATTGCAATTACTGTGTTTTTGTATTATCTATATCACTGTAGATTATCATTTCAGTAATTAAGTAATTGCCTGTCCATTTTATATGCAATAAAACTATTCTGCGTAGATGCACTCTGCTTTCATTTGCAGATTAGGTTAGATATTAATTTGTACTATATTGTACCCAAACATGCTCTCACACCCTGTTTTCCAAGCAAACCAGATTCCTGCCGGTAGGTTTATTGATTCATAACTTGAATTTCTCCGGAAAAAGTTAAATCCATTCCTATTCCGTATGCAATTCTAACTTAGAAAAATTCGTAAGACTATGAGTTTGTTAGTCGAAATGATTGTAAAAGAAAAAAAACAATTTAAAAGATAGCTTTGAGGTAAAAAATAAAAAATCCTAAATTGCTTTAGGTACAAAAAGGCCTACTATGCCTTAAAAAGTGACAAGCTGCACTCTATAAATCTGCAATTCGCGGCAAAAAATCACAGTAAAATTGATTAAATTCATAAATCTGGAGTTGGCGTGGCACAAAACAAACCAAATTCCTGACTCTACGATAATTTTGGAGTGGTTTTTAACTGAAAACAGCAGCTAATTCAAGCGCATTTTGCAGAATAAAGATCTTTATTTGAAGTTCAACCACAATGAAGGTGTTAAAAGGGAAATTTTGATCATCATGGCTTAGGTTTATCCATTTTAATCGACATGGCGCATTGACTAATTTGGCGCTAGACTGGCGCAAATGTCCTGCGGAGTGCATTAAAATCTTCAAAAAAGTACCTAATTATGCTTCTTAGCATATTATTCCAGTTTATATTTATAAATATGCTATCAAAGAGTATCAAATTTGCACTTTTGCCTTTATACGCAGATGTCCGGAATTACCCTTTCAAGGGTAATTCCGGACATGTGTGTTCAGACCGATTTTTTCATCCATTCCTGAAATATTTTTTTCGAACCAGTGTGAAAATACTAAAGTCCAGTATTGAAATGCACAAATGAAGGCAATAGATTTGGAGTTGATTGAAGACGAAAGCAGGCAGAATGAAAATAGCAGATTTTTGTCCGGAATTACCCGATCTTACCCTAGCATAATATAAAGATTCTATCAATCGATAAAATGCAAACAAAAAGGTGATGACAAAAAAAATAAATAAGTAAAAGCAAGGAGTCTGTGATAATCAATAACAGAAAAGCAAAGAATGTAATATCGATTACCGTACAACGACTAAACTTTGGAAAACATGGTCTAAATTCAGATAGCTCCCCTAGTGGTTGGTATTAAGTTGTAGTATTTATGTTTTTTTGAAGGGGTTGTTGGAAACTCACTGAACCTTTTCATAAAAGAAAAAAATTAAAAAACTTAAAATCAGCCTTTAGGGTCATGGTCTGAAGTTAGAACTGGTGTCTGAAGTATAGTTGTTTTAAGGTACTAATCGATATTTCCAACCCTGTTTTTACGGTACAGTATATTTTTACGTGACACTAGCAGTGTTCATCTAACTTTTCACCTTTTGCGTAAACACCGGAATTAGTGCAAAAGTTCTAAACTCAATGTAAAAATGTCACAGTTTTTGAGGCGTTCTCGATCCGTGATGCAAAAATTTTTGCTTTTTCCAAAAAAAAAGTTTTCACGCTGACAGAGGCATTTTTTCTCGGATTTTTTGACGTTCCCCAAATAAAAAAAACAAAACTGTCATCGGTCTGAGATCTGCAAGTTTTCTATGGGCTTCGTGCAACATAGATGGCCATGGCGTCGAAAACCACAGCTGTCTATGGTTTTTGGAGGGATATAAAAAAGCTGGACTTTGCAAAAATTCAGTGCGAAAATGCCTGAAAAAATTTTGCGCTTTTTTACACTTATCGGGAATACTGGACACTAGCCAGCTACGGAGTGGCCAAGTATGCTAATGCTGTAGCACTAGCAGTGTCTGGTGTTGAAAAATAAGATAGATGTGAAAGACACTGTATTAGACAAAAGATACAGTAGATGTGAACTGCTCAGCTAGATGTAGAAAACAAAATCAGAAATAACTTACTGGTATTCAGGTTTTGCCAAACTATAAAATCCATCTGGCAGGGTAGCTGCTGACGTCCAATGTTCATGTCAAACGCAATATTTCCTTTAAGCGCAAAAAATGCAAAATACTTTCTGAAATTTTTGCATAAATCTTAAACAAGTGCGAAATGGCGTTTTTGATTTATGAATTTTTTGGCGAAAAGGATTTTTGGCCTTTTTTTAAGATCGCTTTGAAACTTGCCAAAAGTATCGGGTTTCCAGTGCACTTTTTTAGAGATCGTCTTTTTGGTGCATTGGTAGCTTCACAAAGCCTAAGCTTTGGCATTTTCGCAAAGACTTTAGGATACTTTTATCCCTTTTCTGGCATTTATGCAGAAGGTGAAAACTTAGGTTAGAGGGAACACTGGTCAAATGTCATGACTTGTTTACTGTACACTTTGCATTAGGCTTTTGGCAGACTAGTAATCAAGTTGTTTTGATGAGAGTACAAATTGTTCAAATTACTGTCAGGCCAATGATATCCAATACAGTGTTCCCTATAAGTGCAAAAAAGTGCAAAAAATGCGAAATTTTTTTCCGGCATTTTCACACTGAAATTTTGCGAATTCCAGCGTTTTTTCTCCCGCCAAAAACCGTAGACAGCCGCGGTTCACGGTGCTTCGCTCTGGTATGTTGCAGAAATCGCGGAGAAAAGTTGCGGAACTTAGACAAAGGCCCTTTTTTTTTTTTTTGGAGAACAACGTAAAATCGGAGAAAAAATGCCTCCATCAGCGTGATGACCTTTTTTTTTTTGGAGATCACGTTTAAACCAGACAAAAATAATGAGAAAATTTTCGGCATTTTCACATTGAGTTTAAAACGTTTGCACTATTTCCGGCATTTTTGCAGAAGGTGAAAACTTAGAGGGAACACTGATCTAATATAATCGATTAATCGTAATGATTCAGAATTGGCTAAGCCTGCCAGTGCTAGTACCAATCTACTCCCTTTTGTTTTGCAGATCTAGCTCAGAGCTTTCTTTCTGTTTTACTATAACACTAGCAGTTGAAACAAGACCATAATTTCTGAACTTAAGATGAGATCAGAGATAGTTTTCATTATATTGATATAGGGATTTTTACATTCTGATTTTGGATGAATTTTATTTACTCCTGGTTTTATCTTCATTTCACACAATAATTGATCAAGATGCCCAGAAAAAGTGAAATTATGCAAATGGACATACAGAGGGAATTCTGTGGAACAATGCAGGTTTTAAGAGAAATTTGGGATGAGATAGGCATCCCTGATGATCAGGTTTGTTTTTGAAGTATTCGTACTTGATAATATTTTAACCTCCCCCTCTGCTCTACATAAAATGAAAGTAGACGTTAAAATAGTTGCGTGAAATATGGTTGTAGTAGCATGAAATGGAGTTACTTGGACCATATTGACAACTTTGCAGTTCAGCTCCAAGCAAAGATATTAAACTGATATTGGTTTCAAAAGGTCGAATACCATTTGTACATGAAGTTTATAGCTCGTAAAAATGAAAATAAAAGATTTTGTGTTTTTTAAAAACCCTAGTGGTGCAAGTAACGACTGCTTGGGGTGACTTGGCCCATTTAAAGAATTCTTGATGTAAACTCCAAATTAGAACATAAAATGGTTACTTGAGCCACTTAAGAGTTAAAAAAAACATTTGGCCTTTCTGAAAGCAGTAGAATGTATTACTTTTCCAAAAATAAGTAATATGGTGACTTTTTTGCTTGTCAGATCAAATTTTAATTTTAAACGTAAACTATTAAGAGAGTTTTGTGAATATTATGTTGGAAACAATAAATTACATCACAAATTTTTGTTTTATCATATATATCAAAAACAAACAGAAACAAGAAGTAAGGCTACTTGCCTCCATGCAGCATTTTGATACTGGTACCAGTGCACAATTTTAAGAGGCCACTTGACTCAAACACCTTATTTGAGTGCAGAAATGTTTTTACTTCAGTGTTCCCTCTAACTTTATGGCTAATTGGCCAGTGCCCAAATTTTCTTGAAACAATTCTGCCCAAAGCTCTGAAAAGATGTTTATGTGCCCTAATTTTTGTACCAATTGAGTATTAAAGTACGATATACCAAATGTCATATTTCCACTAATTTGTTGAGTTTTTTAAAGCTATGTTTACTACACTTCCAAAAATTATTTGCCCTTGCCTCCAACAAATCGCTGATTGGCTGAAAAAAATTGGCCTAGTGGTAACACTGCTCCACTTCCAGGCAAACGTAAGAATCAATTTCATAAACAATGAAATAAACTTGAGAATGAATTTAGGAACAACAGCTGAAAAAACACAATAAACTATTAATCAAAACTTAAAAAGTTGAAGCAAAACAATGCAATAATTTGAATATTTAAAAAATTAATGTTTGTAATAGAGAAAACTGCTACAAAAGGGTAGCAACACCAAGTTTGAATAAGGCCATGTATGATCATTCTGCTGTTCCTCACAATGTTAAGGAAATTTGAAACCACCCTGGCATGTCATCGTTAGTGCATTGGCAATTTTACTATATTTTCAAAGGCATTAATATTTGTTGTTCAATAGCATAAGCAGAATATCTGAGCATAATATCATAGCACAATATTAGAACAACTCTTAAAAATATGCCGTGTTAGTACTGTTGCTTACAGGTAACACGAATTTTGGTTTGAAAATCTGCATCAAAACTTAGGTTTGAAAATCTGCTCGAAGCATAACACTTAGCATCCAATAATGGTACCACTTGTAAACACACCTGAAAATAGTTACCTGCAGTGTACCGGTGATAGGCGAGATCAAAACTACTGGTACTGCAGATAAACATCACACCAACCTAATAATCCATGCATACAAAACCTGCAAACCTAACAAACATGCATATAAATTCATATGAACAACCATCCAAAAGTATCATAAAAGAGGATGGTTGGATCAAGTTGCCTTGGTGGTCCAAGTAACCACATATTGGCAAAAAATATGACCATAGTGACTTTTTTGGCTTAGAACTAGGATAATTTCAATGTTTATTGACCTCACCTAAAATGCTAGACTATCAAATAACATGTTGCATCATCATCAAAAAAATCACCTCAAATATGGCCACTAGGAGGCCACTCATTTTGATTTTCAAAAACATCAACATTTTTTACTCAACATTTTTTGGTGCTATTACCCACTTTGCTCGTTGCTGGGTGAACTGCTAGGTATGCAACAAGATCTCATATATAGATACGTAACGAATCATATTCATAATCATAAGCGTCAATTTTTTGTTGATTATGCAAATTTGGAGGAGGTGAAATGTTTTTGCAATGTTTGGTTAAACTTAATAATTCTATTTCAGTCCGAATTTTGCCCCCAAATTCAGGTGAAGACCAAAAAAAAAAAAAAAGGTCTTCTCCGCATTCTGGTTCTATCTTAGTCCGAAATTTAGAATTTCTTGTTGCCTAGTGGGTATTACTTGCTAGAAAATCGAAGTGGCCATACATATTTTGCCCCCTTCAGTGTTAGGCCTGAGGGGGAGCCGCCACCGCCCCCCCCCAAAATCGACGCCTATGTTCGTAATAAACACTGGTTGAACAAACTATACTAAAACGCTAGGGTATACTGATTTGGCCCAGTTTGTCTGCGATGTTCAAGTAACCCCATCCCATGGTAGTCTTGTTCTATGTTCCCAGTAAGCCAATTTTTTTCTGCATATCAGCGTTTTATTGGGCACACGCCGACTTATTTTTGAATTTTCAATTATTTGCTATTGAAAAATTGCCGAGTTTTTGGGTTCACGCTGATTTACCAAAGCCTAAGAGGGAACACTGCTTTTGTTTGATGTGACTGGGAATGTCATAACCAATCTACTATTTCAGTAGCATATACTTTTCCATCCAGGTTTGTTTTTGGTTGTTTGATGGTCATTGATCTAAATTTTGTTTCTTTTTAATGATCTAAAAAAAATTATAAATTCAGACATTTTACAAAAAATTCTCAGTGAAAAATATACTCATATAACTTTAATAAACAGTTCATAGGTTAGGTCAGCAATGAAAGCAAGAATCGAACATGTGAAGTTGAAGGTGGATCAATGCTCTCTCTTAGATTTTAGTAATTCTGCTTGCGCTAAAAAGTTTTTTCTGTAGTTAGTAATGAGAAAATCGAAAATGAGTTTGTTTGCGCTCTTAAAAATTCTAATTTGCTGATAAAAATTGGCTTAATGCTTTTTACAGTTCTGAGTCATATACTTGTGGATTACGGTCATCTTCCAATATGCTTAACAAAACTTTTTTTTATTTTGATTCTAAAGAGTTACAATATATTGCTTTAGTTCTTGAGTTTCCTGGTCTATGATGTCACATATTGGGCGGTTGGCTTGTTGCTGTAACATTGAAATGCCTATAAATCATCTCATTTTAAATTTCAATAGACAATAATGTCTTTAGATTGAAACTCGTGGCAACACTGTGTTATTACACATACGAAACTTGCTGAATGAAATGGTCTCAGAAGAAAAAAATCTTAAAGAGAGCATGCTGACCAAGATAGAAAACTATCAAGCTGAAATTGAAGATTTATCGGAAAAGTTACATCTCCCTCGATATGAGCAAAAAGAAGGCCTTACTATCATGCAAAGCGAAAAAGATTTAAGGTAAACTGATGCATTGCATTTCATCTGTTTACTAGTTACTGATACTGCATTATACATTTGATTTTTGGCTAGTTTATTGTTGGAGAATTTATTAGTAGTTTGTGTAATAGTAGATGGTTTTCATGCAATCTTTTGCAGTTTCACTTCACTAATTGTGTTACAATGTACCTAACAATGTTAGGGTATATGGTACTATAATATTAAGTTAACAGAATTTAAGCCAGTGGATTCGGACGCTTTTATTTGCACAACTGTTTTGAAAACTGTTTTTGTTGATTAGTGTGATTTGTTTAAGATTGCAAGTTGCTCGCTTGAACAAGATGAAACGAGAGCGAATGTGCACACTTGCTTCTCTCAAATCAGTTGAACAGGAGTTGTGCGACCAACTGTGCACAACTCCTTGTTATATTCCTTCTGGATCCATTCCATCAGATGAGCAACTGGTCCAACTACGTGTAAGTAAATTTTGATGTTAGCAAGATCTGTGGCAATTTGTGTTGCTAATGCTGCGTGCAAATTTTGTTATTGACAAAACTGGTAATGATCAAATGTTCTAAAAATGCCTAACTGTGAAGAGACTTCAGTGGAATAGTAAAAAAAGGTTCAAATTAAAAAATGCTTGCTTTCTATCTTTAAGACAAATTTATTTCAATTTTCTACAAAGTGCATTATATTAATAAGGCTGAAAATTGAACAATTGGGTATAACTTTGAGTTGTCATGTTTGTTAATAGGAACACATTGAAACATTGAAAACTGAAAAAGATCGTCGCAAACAAGTGTTTACTAATAAAAAAGCGGAAATTGTTTGCATTTATGATGAGCTTGACATTCTTCCTCAGACTTCATTTGCACAGGTACGTTGCCACTGGCCATGCTGTTTGGCTTAGTTATTACTTAAAATTATGTTGGGGTTGACTTAGCATATTTGTTTGCTTTAACTAATTTTCAGTCAAATGCCTGAATCTTGAATTTGCATTTTATTTTTAGGTCATTTTGGAACCTATTCCACTTTTTTTATATCCTTGCAACTTTAGCTCGTGCTGAAAACACATAAAGTTTATTAAGTTCACTTTCAAGAGCTTTTCACCTGGCATGGTCCTCTTTGCATGCTGTCGATTTTATCAAACAGACCCCATTGGAGCAAGCATCCCTCATTTGGACTGACTTTAGATAGCGTGGGATCTTGGCATTAAAAAAAAATCATTCTTATAAATGGCCTTATCACAAGCATGGATGGATGGATGGGAAGCACAAGCATGGATGGGCCAAATCTTAAGGCCTTGGCATTTTCTCGAAGTACCTTTAAGTGAAATCGATTTCCGGAAATATTGTCTTGTCAGTATTTCGGCTTGCCCAAATAGATATCGGTACCCGCACTTTTCCAGTTTAAAATCTCTGCTCACCTACTAAGGATAGTGCTTTGCTTTAAATGTAAAGAATTGCTTTATTTTAAGGAACTTATTGCTGACGAACTGGACTCATTTGCTCTTTCAACTGGTAAAATGGACGAATTGGAGCAACTCAGGAGTGATCTCGCTCAACGCAAATCTGAAGCCCAACTTGTATGCGAATCTTTATGGTCGAAGATTAATTCCTTATGGCAACGTCTTGACACCAGTTCATCGCAACGAGATGAGATAAAACGTAAATGTCCAGGAATTAATGCAAGAGATATTGAACACCTTAAAAAGGTACTAGAGTTGTAGCAGCAAGGCCCCTTAGTTGGATTTTTGAAGAATAGTCAAGTGCATTTAATATCTAGTCTTTGATTGAGTTGCTTTACGAACTAGTCTATTTGTATAGTAGTTTAAATTTAAACAAAGGTGAAATCACCTTTGTGGTAGGTGGTTGACTGGTTGTTTTATTTTTACCATTGCCAGAGGTTAAGTCCTGTTAGCTTCGAAAACCTAGCTTGTCCTATTCAAATATTTGTGCTTTTAACAGTTAAACTACAAATTAAGCAAGGTTTTGTAATGTATGCTGTGTTAAATTTATTTGATTTGTAGTATATTAAAAATTTATAGGTTTTGAAAAGCTTGGAAGCAGAAAAATTGGAAAACTTACAAAGGTTGACAGAACAAGCGAGGTCAGAGATAGCAACATTGTGGGACAAATGCTTCTACAGCGCAGAACAGCGTCAACATTTCACGCCAGCGCTAGATGAAAATTACACTGAGAATTTGCTCGAAATACACGAAGAAGAACTCGCTAGAATGCATGTAAGTAGACTACTCCCGTACGCTTAACAGTATTTAATACTTGCCCAATGCCGAAGTTAACTAACGTTGAAAGTGTTGTTGATATTTTAAGATTGATTCTAGGTATCTGTGTGAATCACTCTGTAATTTTAGTCTATAGTCCAAATCAAGAAATTTTTTTTTTTTAATTTGAGATCATTTTTTGCAATTGCGACTGCAATTTTACCGCGTGTATGCAAAAATATGCAAAACTTTTTCAATTTTTTTTGGTTATTGTGACCGAAATTGCTTTTTGTTTCAGTCATCACTAAGAAGTTCGGTTAATGAGCGACAAATGATCGAAAAAAAACCTAGGTTCGAAGTAATATAAATTTAAAGAAATAGGAAGTTGTTGTAGAACCTCTCAATGATGCAGTCAAGAACCAGGCAGCTACTTTCTTATAGGCGTACTATGAAGAACACCAACATCTATTTGTCAACGTTAACAAGCGGCAAGAGCTCTTCCAACGTATGCTTGAGCTGGAAGACCGGGCTCACGACATCAATCGCTTCTCCAATCGTGGAGGAAAACTTCTTCAGGAAGAGAAGGAAAGGAAAAGGATTCATCGCCAGCTCCCGAAAATTGAGGAAGAGCTTTTTGCTGCCATTGAACAGTAAGAAATAACAGAACAAAAAAGTAGGGTGTGATCGAAATATGTGGTCCAAGTCCAGCTTTACTTTTGTGTAACTACCAGATACCAGCTTTGACTTGCTCTTAGTATCCGACAACAGAACTTAAGTAGCGCTAAAGCAAAGCATTGGTTTTATGTAACAATTTAATGCATTACGCCGTAACGTGTAACGAGTTTGCAGACCCATCTACGCGTCATTGCCTCTACAGACAACACAGCTACTTTCGAAGCTCGCAGCGTTGGCGACTGGCGAGCCGTTGGCAACACTAGGCCCTTTCCGGTTTGTACAATTGTGTATAACTGTTTAGATGGGAGGAAAAAAGTGGAAAACCGTTTTTGATTGAGGGAACGCGCTTTTCTAATCACATTCATTCACAGTGGGAGGCTTGGGAGCGGCGGAAGGAAAGTGAAAAACAAACAAGACAAGAAAAGAAACAACTGGTAGCGTTTGATTTGTAAATAGTTGATTCCCGTAGTGTTAAACTAACTATAGCAAATTTAACTAGTAACCAACCTAGGTAGACGGTTGATTGGGATGTTAAAAGATTTTGTTAGTGTGTATTAATACATTTTTCATTTATGTGTTCTGTATATATCTGACCGTGGCAAATCTTATTTATAGTTTAATCGTTTTGCGTGCTTCTGGCCTAAAGGCTACCAGCGCGGAAGCCTTGGGAAGAGCCACCAGAACGGCGACTACTTAAAACAATTGGCTCTTTCTTAAAATAAACGGAAGAGCCACCAGAACGGCGACTACTTTCTGGTGGCTCTTCCCTAGGCTTCCGCAGTGATAGCCTTTAGGCCAGAAGCACGCAAAACGATTAAACATTAACACTCTGGCTTGCAAATGTCGAAAACATCATAATTGACCTATTTAGAGTGTTGCCAATCTTGTTTTTTTTTTAAACTGTGATGTTTGTTAGCGTTTGGAATTTTTAAGAAGGCGAAATACCCCTAAGAACACTGCCACCTAGTAAAGATGTAAAGCTTGAGATTTTGAATTAAATTACTCATGTTTGTGTTTTTAGAAGTTTTAATTTAGTAACGCAGTTGTGAAAATTTTTTCGAAGAACTCTAGCACCGATGCTGTTCAGGTTTACATCAAAACTATTTTTTAGGCATCTTCGTTGCCTCTCCGCCCACGAAAAAAGCGGAGAGTTGGCAATAGATCTTATCTCTCTTTGTATTAAAAAACTTTTTCATTTTTTGTTGAGGTAAGAGAGTGCTCACGCATTACTTTGCAATGTGATGATCACTTTCACTATTGGACGGAGTGTAGCCAAATGCATTTGCAGTGCCTGATTTATGTTCAATGAAGATCTTTTGTGTTGCGTTTTCGCATCTTCCCAACTTGTCTTTGTTTAAAGTTAAGGTTGGCGTTGGCCAATTCAAGACTTTTATTGAAGGATTTTTGCGGTTATAAATTGCATTTTGGTTGTTAAATGTTAATGTTACGAAAAAAAGCAATCTTCAACTTCTTTTCAATAATTTTTTTTGATCTTAACTTGATACCGCTTTTACGTAATTTATGAGTCTTGTATCTCAGTTTGATGTCGTGTGTATTAAAGTTGCATCTTCTACAACCTTTTTTGGCTACACTTCTGTCTATACCAGCATGCTCCACGCGTTTTGCATGCTGAGTGTCACTCTTGTTTAGGAGCTGCAAACAGAAATGGCGTATGGCAGCATTCCGAAGACACCAACTAAGCGACGATTTATTGGTACTACTACAGTGCTGAAAACGCCTACAGACTCGGCCAAAAAAGCGAAATTTGGGCCAGGGAATTCAACTGCTACTAGAAGTGTGTTACACTACGGTAACTGCACTGCCTCCACCTATTGCTCCCCTGGTGAGTTTTAGGTTATTTTGTGTGGTTTGCGTTGATTTCTTGAAATATGCGGTGTTGTGAATGAAATTAATCAAGTTTGTGTAGTTGCAGCTCCTCAATTTCGATGCTGGCTTTTCAGCCGTTTCAAGTTTGAGATAGATATGAAACAAGGTGATTATTGTTGATCCTCGATTACTCGGTGGTCGTCCCGAATTCGATTCCCATACGGGCTCGTCAAAATTTTTAAATTTTTATTCAAACTTCCTACTTACCATACTCGTATATCAAGAGCAGGTGACAGCTTGACTCGTAGATCTCAAGATCTGTCAAAATCAACTTGGCACTCTCAATATAGGTAATTTAAGCAGGTATATTAGTGAAAAGAGTGGCAGAAATGTTGGTAATTGTTACAGAAATCTAGCTGTTGTTGTGGAACAAAATTTCTGCCACCCTTTTCACTTATTGGATTGATTACCTTTGGAAGTAGCCTTGTGCTTTATCCTCTAAATTGGGCTGATCACCATTAATTTGAGGATTTGGTGCCCCACACCAAACAATAATTTGGCATAGCATTCGTCGCAAGATTTAAGTTCTAAACCTGTTGTTTAGGAAAGCCTCCGATATCAACGCGACTCCGCACCCCCAACAAGTTACCCGCTAAACATGTTCGTGTACCAGCAGCTAAGCGTGCTTTGGCTGAAAAGCAGAATATCCAAAAAAGCAAAGTTATGAAAAGTGGGCCAGGTTCTGTGAAGAGTGCACCTAACCCTGACATCGACTCTACTTTCACAAAAGGTCTAAGCACCACAGTTATATCAGCGCCTACTGTTCCAAGTTCATCAAAAAATATCGTTTCCGAAGAGGGTGGCACACATTATATGGATTTTGCCGCTGAAATCAACACCAATGCTCAAGACAACCGGTGCGTGCGAAGCAGTGCCATATCTGATTTTCCACGAGTGTAATCTTAGTCTTTAGTTCGTAAAGTGCACCACAAGGAATGTGATGCAGAACGCTGTCTGCCTGCAGAAGTGCAGAGGATACGTTATTGTCCTATTGATTTTAATGCGTTTTCTTTTTGATTACTGCTGTCTATCACGACTATTGTCATTTCATTTTCTGTCGTAAAGTTGATAACTAGCAAGTTTTCGTCGAAATCTTTTAACTCTGTAGTCTACTTGTTCGTTGTAACTCTCATATTGAATAACTGTCTACATGCCCATAAATGACCGCAGTGTTGGATCCACATCGTAAATCTTCGAACAGATCGCGGTCTTAGTTAAAGTCAAAATTCGTTGTAGGAATGTTTAATCGCTAGAGGTGGTTAGTAACTAGCTTGCTCAAAAACTGTAACGTAATTAGTTTTTTCAAAGAAGCTAAAATCTTAAATACAAAAAAATTAAGGACTTAAAAGATTAAACAATCGTTTTAACGATGTTTTCGAGTTGTACAGCAAAAAAACATAAACAAATTCTATCGACTAAATTATGCTCAGCTGCACATTTCTAATTTATGCAGTACAGCATTAGTACTCGTAATCCTTCAATATCTTTTTTTCTGGAGGCTACTGTAAGATTTTCAATCGCGCGTAGCAAATTTTTGCTCACAAGTTTCACGAAGAAAATTTCTGCTTTCATGAACGTAATTTGGTTTAATTTTAGAGAGTGGTCTTGCCAACTCTGTTAAAGCTTATTTTAGCAAGCTACAAATTTCACAAAATTAGTTGTGTGAAAGTAACTAGTTTTGATTGGGAAATATATCTAAGTTACTTTTAAAATGTAGCGTTCCCACCTCTGGTTGCCGCATCTTGTAGAATATGTTGTTGACGGTGTTTCTGATAACGTTGAAACTTCTTTAGATGTTGCTTTGTGCTTTGATCGTCTAATTTAGTGGAAAAAGGACACTTTAGTTTTATCGTAGCAATAGGGAACTACGCAATAATGCTTGGCTTTGATTGTTTGAAGTTTGGTATTTTTATTGGAAACGACACGAAGCAAAGCGTTTCAGTGAATTTAGTGTTGCATCATTTTCTGTATAACCTGTTTTAGGGAGTCGGAACTACGCTTTTGAAGTGACCCAGAACCCTCTACTAACCCTTCTACCGTCAATCACATATTGCTGAAAATTGGTTTTACGGAAAAATAACCTTATAAAAATATAAATTGGTTTTCATCATGTATGAACGTTAAATAAATTGGGTAAAACTCGTTCTTCCAACTTTCAGATTGGTCAAGTTTTTTTAATTAAGATGCTTTTGACCCACGTATGGTTATTTTGATTAAATTGATTCATAAAAATAATATTTCCGCGAGAAAACAACGGTGTTATATCAATTGGCGCTACATAGTGTATATCAGCGGTTGTACGAATTGGCGCCACTTAAGTGTTTATCAACAGAGTATTGAGTATTTTTTCGATGAAACAGTCTGTTAACTCGTCAGTTTTTGATTGAAAACATTAAAACAGTCAGTTTTCTCAGTTTCTCGTACGTCTTGTCTTTAATCATTGGATTAAGAAAAAAAATGCGCTGCTCTTCTGTCTTTTTTCTTACATCCTTCATAAATGGATGAATACATTGCAGTGGGTGCTTAAAAGCTGCTTTTGAAAGCAAAATTTGATTGTTAAGGCCAAATTGAAAGAAACATACTGGTGTTATGTCTTTGTCTATTGTGCATTTTCTGACTGGCACTCACTTTCAATTCAAACTGCCTTTTCTGTTAAAGTTAGAAACTGCGCCTGCTTGGTTTTTGATTTTTCAAATGTCACAGCACAAATAAAGTTGCATATTTGATGTAGTTTTTAATTTGTTTTGTATTTCGCGAAAGCTTGTAAATAAATCTCAACAGTTTACTACTCCGGTCTGAAGAATTAGCTTCTGTTTGATTGGGTTTAGAACCGTTTAGACATCACTAGTGGAGTTTTGCGTAAATTCGGTTGGCAGGGTACGGTAAAGAAGCTGTAGCAATAATTGCGCTCAGAATGAAGCAAAATCATTCTACCCTTGAATAAATTTCATTTGATTTCCATCTAGGGGGAGGGAGTATGTTGAATTGTTTGCACTTAGACCACGTTTACGTTGATTTATACGAATTTCAATTTACTTTCTCGGAACAACGGAAAAGTTTTTAAGGTTGTCATGATCAGTGTTCTCAGTTGGCGGTCCGCGGTCATCATGGTCCTCAGTGGCAATGTAGATTCGTTGAAGTGCACTCAGGTTCTGGTTTCGCTAAAAAGCGCGTGATTTGTTTGTTGAAATCTTTGTCGATGTAAAGCAGCGCTTAATATGTTGCAGCAAAGTTGCTAAATGACCGTGTATCTCTACAATTAAAGACTGTTGAGCAGTTCTATGTTGCCCACGTTTGCAGCGATAATATGTGGTTTGTGTGTACGTAACACTAAACTGAAGTGACCAATGTGGTAATATGGCTGCGCTACAGATGCTGCAGTGTTAGGAATTTAGGGTTACTGAATGAAGTTTAGCGTCTTATTGCGCGTGTTTTTAATTTGTAACTAACTGTTGATTCTATTTGAATACGGGTTTAGGCTAGCCTGATTCTGGTGGTAAAGGTAGTTGTGCGAAGAGCTGATGAAGTTAGAAAATTGGATTAAATTATAAAACTCAAACTTCAAATTCGACCGACCAATTGGTCCAGCGGTAACGCGTTCGTCTCTGGAGCGGGAGATGTGAGGCAGGCACGTAGCCAGAACGGAATTTCTATTTTTTTGGGGGGGAGGGGGGGCTTTGTCCTCTAGCTGGGGGTGATCTCCAAAAAATAAAAGGTCTTCGGTTTGGAAAGCCACCATTTTCTGCGACTGGGATATTAAATCAACAATAATACAACACTTTCTTTTCATCTTAAAACTTAAGGATTTAAGTGAAATTTATTTGGGAGGGCAAACTAAAATTTTGATGGGCAATTTCCCCCTGGCTACGTGCCTGGTCTGAGGTCTCAGGCTGGTCAAATCGGACACAGTGTTGCCAATTGCTCGCCGCTGCTGCTGCGTTTCTTCGTAAAGTGAAGAGTTGCCCGAGCGCAATTTCGCAACGTTTACAGCTTCTTAATTTTAGTACAAAATTTACCTTTTGCTTAATTCTTTATTTAATGAATTTTTTTCTTGAAAGTGTTTTGGAAAACTAACGAACTAAATTTTAACGTAACAGTTTCTGTAAATCAATTTAACTTATCGTTATCAAATAGAATCAAACTAGAAGTGAAAGTCGGGTTAAAAGTTGAAACAAAATCCGGTTTTTAAAGCAATGCAGAATCAAAATGGACGCTTGCTTGATTACTGCATAGCGCACATACTGTAAGCAAAACAAGAAACAACACGAGATAAATCAGCAATCATGCGATCAGGGTCGTCGTAAAAACGACACCTTTAACCTCTTTGCTACGCTGCGGAGGACTTAACTCACATGTTTAGGTAGAATAGAAACTAGCAATGGATACTGGATAGTAGAGGTGGAGTCGAGGACACAACATTCGAGGCCAAGGACTTTAAAAAAATCCGAGGCCAAGGACCGAGTTTTCGGGTACAGACCCTTTGGAGGCCAAGGACAGGAATGACCGAGGCACTTTGTTAAATTTAACATTGGTATTTAATTACAAAAAACCTGAGGATCCCAGCAGGCTCGTGTTAAGGAAGGCATTGGAGACTTTGCTTCGTGCCCCCCTTCAAGAGGTCCACGATTGTCGAAGCAAAAAAATAATACACCAATAATTTTTTCTGAAAATGCCAAATTTTTTGTGAAAGTTTAAAAATTTATTAATTGTTCCAGGCATTCGAACAAATATAGTTAATAGTTACATCTAATTTCACACTTACTGTAATTTCTTAATAAATCCTTCATCCAGCGTTTTTTGTGATTCAATAGTTTGTTATTTGGGATTCTTAGCTGCGATATCCAACACACAACTTGTTCAGTGGACGTGGTTTTGCCCCCAGACCGCTTCGCTTGCTAGCGATTAGAGTTGTTCTTTCTTCACTCAAAACAAATTCTTTGCGCTCGTGTATTTTCAGAACAAGTTGGCGTTCTCGAGATATGTTTTGTTTGTTATATTGAGATGTACTCACAAATTTACTGTTATAAATCATTATGCCATCTCTGGTACTAGTAATACTGAATTACATTTCATTATTCATTATCACACACATACTTTCTTCTAAATTCATACGCAGAATAAACTCGGTCATAGTTCGTCCGGACCCCGGGATTCCTTGTTATGGCTCTGCATTTCTTTACTGTTGTGCTTTGCTGCTCGTACCGCCCATTGGCGTAGCCAGAGGGGGAACCCATGGGGCCCGCCCCCCCCCAATTGAAATGCTACCAATGATAGAAATGTCACAAAAAAGACTATTGTTTTTTCTGCTTTAGTTTCTTTTAGCATCTTCGCGTACAACAGTACACGCGTATAACAATAATTCACTACAATATTGATCGAGGGGGCCCGGGCCCCCTCAATTGAATTTTTGCCAATCAATTCTAATGGGCCCCTTATAATATTTAGATGGCCCCCAATTTAAATGGGCCCCCTAAAATAATATTGATCCAGGGGGCCCGGGCTCCTTCAATTTAATTTTTGCCAAACAATTTAAATGGCCCCCTATAACAATGTCTAAATGGCCCCCATTTTAAATGGGCCTCCAACAATAACATTGATCCAGGGGGCATGGGCTCCTCAATTTAATTTTTGCCAACCAATTTATTTGGGCCCCCTATAACAATATTTAATTAAATGGGCCCCCCAATAATAATATTGATCCAGGGGGCCCGGGCCCCTCAATTTAAATTTTGCCAAACAATTTAAATGGGCCCCTTACAACAATATTTAAATGGCCCCCAATTTAAATGGGCCCCCCAGCAATAATATTGATCTTCATTGAATTGTATCAGCAATAATATTTAATGTTTGCCAAACAATTTAAACGTACAACCCGAGTAAAACTAAGGGTTTTTATTTTAAAGTTGCTAATTCAGGCCCTCATGTAACCTTTTTATGAACGTAATGCAATAACCAGGGACGGATTTTCAGATGGCACAGTGCCAGGGGCCCCGCGCTCATAAAAGACTTTTTTTGATCTTCACCTATATTTTGCAGGAAAATATTGCGAAAATCCCAAAGTGCCAGGGGTCCAACTCAATGTAAATCCGGCTTGGGCAATAACATGGTTAGTCGGCACAACCATCTATTGTAGATTTTTCAATAACAATTCACCTCCACCTGGCCAGTTTTTATGCAACAAAATACTTTTGAAAAAAATTAGCTACAGTAAGAAAAATGCTCATTGAACAAATTTTTGAATTCCGAAGGCCTGCGGCCCATGGCCTTATATGTACTCCCATAACTGGTTGTTTTCATCACAAAACAGTAATCTCTAAAGAAAATTTTCGAGTGGATTGTTATTCACTGCTAAAATATTCCAGGAGGCAATGTACTTTACTTCACCCTACTTGGACCAAATCACTTACAAAATTTAACCCCAAAATGCAAGATTTTCAACGTGTTTTGGACTTAAATTGCAAGCTAAAGAAGGACTGAACAACTTAATTTTTTCAATTGGCTTTCAAATGTCAAAAATCTTGTACTTTCAAATGAGGCTGTGAAAACGTGCGAAATGTAATCCAATGGCGTTAAAACAGCTTCTTATTCAAAAAATTACGAAAATTCGCCCAGCGGCTGGGGGCTTCGCCCCCAGACCCCATAGCTTACATCTGCTGGAGGATCCGCCCCCAGACCCCCGTCAATAATACGTTTAAATTACTGTACACTTCTTTAGTCAACACTTCTCCCAATTTTGACATTTTCACATTTTAACAATTGGTTTAAGCCCTCTCCTTGAACGAGTTCCTAGTTACGTGCCAACACCAGTCTACGGCTTTTGATCTTCCATTCTACGATATTTTTGCCCCACAAAAAATTCGTGCTTTGAAGTTTTTGATGACGTCATTGCACGTGATTTGTGCCCCCTCAACCAAAAATCTTGGCTATGCCTATGGTACCGCCTGCACCGGAAGTATTATCTGAAATAAAAAGAACAATTTTCAACAATGCGTTTTGTCTCCTCCTTCTCCGATTAGAGCTTCTACACAATGCCATTTAAAATAAGCTTTATAGTAAGACTTGGCTTAGTTGGCTATCACATTGTATTATTTTTCAAATAAGGAAAAGAAACAACGAATTGACAGTCTATCAGATTTGGTGTCTTTTGTTTGTTTTTCTTTTTAAGCAATCAAAAAATAATGCTGTCCTCGAGCCAAGTACTATACATTTTCGAGGACTTGTAGGCTTCGAGGCCAAGAACTTGAGCTTTGAGGCCAAGGCCAAGGACTTGAAAATGTGTCCTCGAGGACGTCCTTGAGGCCAAGGACGTCCTTTGAGGACTCCACCTCTGCTGTATAGCACTATTAAGAACTGGGTTTTATGTTTGTTTTCTTATTGGTGTGGACGATAAGCTAGTCATTCAAAACTTACGCAGGAAGCCGCACTCAAGCGTAACGGTACGTCGCTTTCGTAAGCAAAAAAGCTGCTGCCACGTAATTGCTATTCCTCAGGCTGGCATTGCTGCCCCAACCCTAACTATAATGCAAGGTTTTCAAGCAAAAAAAAGATTAATCAGTGCATTTCCCTTCCCACTCCTGTGTACTGCATCTATAGTCTGTGTACTTCCATTCCACACGTTTGTAACCCAAGTGCGAATCGAACCTGGGTGCAATGATTTGAAGGCAAACACGTTAACCACTAGACTACAAAGCTTGCAGTAATGCAGTGGCAAAATGCCGTATTTAAACCAAATGTATGAGAAAAAAAGCAATAGAGGGTTACGCTTAAATGTGTCTCTCTACTTGACTTTTGCATGACTAGCTTCTACTGTTGGCGTGAACGAGGAGATAGTCGTGCAAAACTTATGCAGAGAGTCGCACTCAAGCGTAATGGTACGTCACTTTTGTAAGCAAAAAAGCTTCTGCCACGTAATTGCTATCCCCTCAGGCTGGCATCGCTGCCCAACCCTAACTATAATGCAAGGTTTTGAAGCCACAAAAAGACTGCTCTGTCTATATTTTCCCACCCTTCCTTTTACTCCGTATTGTTCCATTCCATGCAATCGCAACCCCACTGTGAATCGAACCTGGGTATAATGATTTGAAGCTGGGCACGATAACCACTACACTACGCAGCTTTCAACAATGCAATGACAAAATGTCGTATTTAAACCAAATGTATGAGAAAAAGGCAATAGAGGGTCACGCTTAAATGCGGCTCGCTACGTGACGTGTGCATGAGTAGCTTCTACTTTGGTGTGGAGTAGGAGTGGATTTATGTTAGCGAAAGTAGCAAAATTCACTCCGTTCCGGAACAGAAAGCATGCTGATTGGTGAGGAACTGGGAAAAAGTCGGACTCCAATTGGCAGAATTAAAATTTTGAATTTAGATGGTACGCTATTGAGGCTGGGCCACCTAGTCCATGTTTCGTACTGTACTGTACTGTACCTTAAGTTAACACTAGGCCTATGTCTACTGGAGTCTAGTTCATGCGTTTTCTACACTACGATAGTTGGGACCAATAAATTTATACTGGTAATGTGGCTGCAAGTGTAACAGATTTACATCGAAAAAATGTATTGTACCGGTAAGTTGTACACCAGGCATTTCAAATAAAAGTTTTTCATGAGGTTCCTCTGGTGTTCTAGGCTAGCTTTGAGAAATCACACAGGTGCTACTCAAAAGACTAACTTTATTACTGACGTTTCGCTAGTTAGATTTACATCGGTTGTTAGACATTTTTAACCTGGTACTGTACGGTACGTATACACTTGTTCGTCATTTTTTGCAGTGTAGTTTGATCATTTTTTGCAGTGGGATACTGGTAGTTGCTCGGTGAGCATGCAGTACGCTACTCGTCCTTCACTTTGTTTGGCCGACTGGTACCATACCGGTACACTAGTAAAATAGACCTTAAGTACCCTGGTACTGATACGCTATAGCCTACTACAGTTTAAGATTTTGTGATTAGACAAGTACCGGTATCAGTTGGCCTACTCAAGTTGATTTAATTTCATTTTCACACTTCATACGAGAATACTGAATATCAGATATTGTTACTGTACTGATTACCAGTGGTTACCAGTGATCTCGTCACACGGTGATTTCGTCACAGTGATTTCGCCACAAAGTGAGGGTTAGGGCAAGACAGCTCTGGGGATAGTAGAATAGTTTAATGACTGCTGTTCTTAGTCAATGCTTTAATTTCAATACCGTGGTAGTATAATACGGTTAGCAGATAGACCAATTCTGTCTTTTCTGTGCTCAAAATGCCGTCATTCACGTAATCATTTGTGACGAAATCACTTCGTGACGAAATCACTGGCAACCTTACCAGTAGGCCTACATTCTTAGTTTACCAGTTGCTTGTAAAGTGATTCATTTTCAGCAAAGATACCAGTAGTAGGCCTAGGCATGTTACACTCAGACACTATTTTTGTGATTGAATCTAGGTAGGCCTACCAGTATCCTCTATCATTGGCTATTACTATTAGTTACTGGTACTTTATTGGTCTTTGTCATATTGATTTAACCCTATACAATATTGACGAAATTATTTTTTTTCTTAAAAAAAATTGTTTATTGTTTTTTGTGTGTGTTGTTTTGCACCAAATAAGGAAAAATCTTTTTACAAAAAAATTTTAAGCACTTCCGCTTTTTTTCAAATGTTACAGATCTGTTGCAATCGTCCACTTCATGAAATTGAAATTACCTACATCTTTCTAAAATTGGAGAAACCATACAAAATCCAATTTTACAGATTTATTTTACTGTTCATGTATTTCAGAATAGAAGTAACAGAACAAGACACATTTGAGGTATACCAGTTTCCCAAAGGTAGAGACTATTTCACCGAAAATTTTCACGTTAAAGAGAATAAAATGAAAATGAGAAATATTCATCCGCGCTTTTTTCATTTGCTTTTTTAGGGATTAAGATTAGGGTTTAGGTTAGGGTTTGGGTTAGAGTTCGATTTGGGAATAGTTTTAGAGTAGGCATTTGAGTTTGGGTAAGATTTGGGTCAGAATTAATAAAAAACTAGATAAAAATTTCCGGTGAAATAAAGCCTTCCTTTCCTAAAATGCGCAAAGTGCGATATTTTCCCAAATTGCACAAGTCCTCATATCTCTCCTTAACACAAACTCAAAATCAAAGTTACTGTGGTGAATAACAGGCACTGTTTGCCATTTCCACAAAAAAAATTAATCTCTGCAACAAACGAGACTCCAATGACAATATTTCTTTGTCTGCTACTAATTTTCAGGTTTTCCGATCTCCAAAAACTCTGTCTGCACCTCGATTAACTTTGCTGTAACTTTTGTTCTACTTGACCCTCGACTTCAATTCTGGTATCATTAGAATCAGTGTTAGCTCCATATTTCCACCTATACAAGCAAAAACACAAAATCATTTACCGCTGGGTGACAGAAAAGAAATACGCAATTGAGGAAAAATTTGGAAATTTTGCGCAATTAGGAAAATAATGACTTTCGACTTGTCAGGTCTTAAAATCACTGAATTTTGCTTTTCTCAACTCAGCAACAGTGCACAAGCTCTAATATAATAAGCAGTTTACACTAGAATAGTGGAGTATGATGAGCATGAGTTGCTCATTAGAGAAAACTTATACCTAACAAAGTTTGTGCAAGCTTTCAGAATTAGCATTGTAGAAATTAATTATTGTTTCGTGAGCCTAAATCTGTGATTGTGATTTCTTCTCGGTGGAAATGGCAAGAAACAGATGTGAAAAGTACCCTAGACAAAGTAAAAAAAGGTTCAGTTTTGATTAAGGATGCAGGTGATCAGTACAAAATTCCTGAGAGCAGTATTCACTCCAGAAAAAGTTTGGAAGAATTTGCCAAGCCGTATCCAGCGGGAAGAAATTTTTTTTAGTGATTTGTATCCTTAGTGGTTGACCATAAAAGACGTCCAAAGTTGTGGGGAAGGAAGTAGAATTGGGGAAAAGGCGTCATTTTTTTCAAAATTTTTTGCAGAGAATTTTTTTCTAAACAACCCCTAATTAAAAAAAATTTTATGTTACATGTGAAAATTGCAGTAAGCTTATTTACTTACCGTTATGACGTTATTAATGACGTCATTATCACCATGACAATTTTTTTTTACTTGACTACATCTATCTTATGATTAATTGAGTAATGTGGTATTTGAAAAAACCTTTTGAACACTCGTACTCAGCACCACGATGAGCAAAGTTATATGTCTATGCAATTGCCAATTGCACAATGCGCAATTTAAATTTTACCCCAATTGCGCAAAATTTTTTCCCTTATAAAAATTCCACAGTTAGTATCTGAAAATTTTGCTGTAACTAACTGTACAAAACAGGAAAGTTGAAAGGTATTATCCGTTTAAGAAAAATTAGAAAAGTTTGTTGTATGAAATGGTTGTAGCAATTTTTTGCAAAAACCTTTACGCAATTTGGGAAATAGGTATAGTTTAACCACCTCATTTATTTAGAAAGCAGTTGGGTTTGGTTAACAAATGTCTATTATTTATATATCAATTATCCTAATAAAGGGCCAAAGCAACTGAAAGACTCGGACTCTTAGTCTGCAAAAGCCAAACACTTTAAACTTGCTCGGCACACTGTCGTCAAGGAATTCGTCGTCATTTTCTACATCTTTCCTACCAGCTGGACCTGCAATAGACTTTTTTCGGCCATAAAATTGCCTTACATTTATTATCAGCAAATTGTCTAGTAATCCTTTGCAACTGCAGAATATAATATGTAAAGTTAGAGAGACATAATGCCTGCATGTCAAAACTCACTTTGGTCAACTAATGTAAAGAAACAAACAACTATTGACGAATTCAATAAATCTGTAACCTTTAAACAAACCAACATAAAATGTAATTATGTATCAATTTGATGAATTTGAATGGTATGTGTGATAACATGCAAAAAATTAAATTCTAAAAATGATTTCTGAACTTCTACAGCAAAGGTAAACTTTCTCAGTAGTAGTAAAGTTTGACCTGATCTACTAAATTTCCAAACAAGCGCAACTTACCGGCCGGTTTGTTAATTTCTGAAAAAACTGTATGTGCGGTCATGTCGTTAGTATAAATTTTAGGTACCTTAATTGCAACAAATCTGACGCAACCGGCTTTTATGAAAATAACCAGATTAATACCAAGTAAAAAGGCGTTTTATTAAACGTGACAGTTTTGTAGCAAATGTCAATATAGGGTTAAGCTAGGCCTGCTATTGTTTTCTCGAGTCTGCTCTCGGTTACTGTATTATTATTAGGTAGTGACTATTTCACCAATTTCAAGTTAAAGAGAATAAAACGAAAAAGGGAAATATTCATCCGCCCTTTTTCATTTGCTTTTTTAGGGGTTAAGATTAGGGTTTAGGTTAGGGTTCGATTTGGAAATAGTTTTAGAGCAAGCATTTGAGTTTGGGTTAGATTCGAGTCAGAATTAGTAAAAGACTAGATGAAAATTTTCAGTAAAATAAAGCATTCCTTATTATTATTATTATTGTTCGTTGGGGAGGGGGGGAGCGTAAGCTTAACGTACAGTGTAGGGTGGTAGGCTATGCTTAAGAAGTCATCACTACAGACTAAAATAGTGAAAAAACTTGTAAGAAACAAAATTAATTTTTTATAATAGTAATAATTTGGAAAGCTTTATTTCATCGGAAATTTTGATCTAGTTTTTTATTAATTCTGACTCAAATCTAACCCAAACTCATACGCTTACTCTGTAACTATCCCCAAATCAAACCCTAGTCCAAACCCTAACTTAAATCTTAATTTTAACTCCTAAAAAAGAAAATGAAAAAAGGCGCGAATAATAATTCTCAATTTTGTTTTACTCTCTTTAACTTGAAAATTTTTGGTGAAATAGTCACTACCTAATAATTGTTCACTTTTTTAGTATTTTAGGGTTGTGTGTATTTCTTACGCAGAACACAAAGCGAAAGCTGCCAAGCGGTTGCTCACATCACCTACTCATATACACTTAACAGTCATAATAAAATAGGTCATCTATTTATCCACAATTTTGCAAGCTGTCAATGAAGTCATATTTTGGTTGCTTGGTGTTGTAGACTAGTTTTGTGCTTGCAACCTTTCATAAGTTGAGGTGGCAATGACGTCATATTTGGGTTGCTGTACGTTGCTTCCAGTTGTGCCATGTCTTATGTAAACCTCTCACAGATTAAATCAGTATATCAATGCACCTTTACTGATACCGTAAATTTTTTTAGGCAGTTTCATAGCGCACCGGCCTAGTTTTTTAGGCAGTCTAGAGCACCGGCCTAGTTTTCAACATGAAATAGCTGCTGCACTGTTCGTTTCTTTTTGCTTATTGATTTGCTATCTCAGATCTCTCAGGCTGGCATTGCTACCTGAACCCTAACTCTACTGCAAGGTTCTGAAGGAAAAAAAAGAATCTACTAAATCGCTTGGCTGGCCAAGCGCATTTGGTGAAAATCGAACCCAAATGCAAGATTTGGCAGATGCTCGCCCTTACCACTACACCACCAGGGCTATGCATTTCAAGCATCAAAGTGCTGTATTCATGTCGAATTAATGAGAAAAAAGCAATGTAACGAGCTGCCAGTGCAGCAGCTTTTTATATCAGAAACTGCCGTAGACATTTCCAATTTTTAAAGAAAGTGGCTAGTGTTGCATTATGTAACACCCGTAAAGAGAATAAGTGAGCAAAGAGTGATGCTCATTTACTCCGTTTTGTTTTTTAAAATTATTGTTAGGGTTGAGGTTAGATTTTGAGTTTGGGGTAGTATTAACATTATGGTTAGAGCTGGGGTTAGAGTTTGGGTTAGTGTTAAGATTAGGGCTAGAATAGTGATTTTCTTTTTCTTATGTCACGTAACACTAACAGCAGCCTTTGCCTTTTTTAATTGTAATCACACTTTTATTCATCAAGTTGCCTTGGCCAGGACCCAGGAAACAGCAATTGAAATAAACTAGGCATCTGCTGCATCCATTAATCCACGCTCACATTTTAGATTTTTTTTGCTAGTGTTTTCCAGCTCAAAGCTCACTGTGTGTAGTAGAAAAGCCACGGACTTATTGATATTTCTCAATTTTGTTTCAGAAGAATTTAATCTGTTTTTTGTTAAGCTAGTTGGAGTGTTTCATATTAACATTAATAAGAAACGTGTACTGACATATTTTGTTGTTAGTGTTAAGTTTTCTTGTTTCGCTTGCTTTATTTTTATGTGACACTTGCTATTATTTGAGAAGGCACTTAAAATATTGACAAGCCTGTATACTATTGCATCATCTTATTCTTGTAGCCCAAAAATTTTTTCATAAATACTGTAGAGTGTGTAGACTTTTCAATAGACTTTTCAAAAACTGTGTATTGTGTTTTTCTGATCTTTAAGTGTTATGATTAACAGACCCAGATCTGAGATAAAAACGCTGTAAAAAGCTTCTTTATTCAACTTAGCATTGCTGCCTGCTTAAAAACAGTAGAGGTTTTTCAGTAGGCAAGGTAACGACATTAAATGTTATATATTATTCAAGATGTCAAGTGACACGCAAACAACAAAGAGAGTGACTACTTCATGCCAAAAATTTTGTTTAAAGAAATAAAACGAAAATGAAGAATGTTCATCTGTACATTTTTCATTTTCTTTTTTAAGGATTAAGATTAGGTTTGGGGTTAATGTACTTTTAAAAGTAAGGGTCTGAAAGTAGATGAAACTTTTTGTGAACTAGTCTCTTCCAAAAAGAATTTTTTAAAGCTATTTGATTTTTAAGAGCACTATATTTGTCCTTGCATCACATTTAAAATTAGTCTTTAGTGTGTTTCAGACTCATGAATATTTGGTAAATTATGGCCTATAATGATCAGGGAAATTATAACCAAGGAGGGTAAGTATTTAATTGGTTACTCAACACTCATTTCAGTGTTGTTTGATTACAGTGTTTGGTTGCTCCCACCAGGGGTGCCGAAGCCCAGGAGGGGGGATATATCCCCCAGCAATAATTTGACTGTATCCCCCCAATAATTTGAGTATGGTCTTCATCTGCATCCCCTCCAATAATTTGACTCTGGCATGCATCTGAGTGCAGGTCTCCACTTGAATTCGTGGAAAAAAAGTCTTCCATTGTTGGTGAAGACCTTTTTTTTTGGTCTTCACCTGAATTTGGAGAAAAAATGTTCCATTTTTTGGTCTTCACTTAATTTGCACACCTGAACAAAATCGTGGTGGAGGTTCATCCCCCCAATGTTGAAAATAGGGCAAAATTGGGGTAAAATTGCAAATTGTCCCCCCAATGCTCAAGTAAGATTTGCACGCTTGGCTGTCACTATTGATTGAGAAAGTGATAAAAGAGCTAGCTAACTTTATTAAGTGTCCAGTGTCCATTCCACTTCTATTTTTTTGTGTTGATTAGTAATATCAATCCTAAGGCAATATTTCTTTTATTTTTATTGGTATAAGTTTTTGAAAGTGAAAATAGTTATAAAAATCATCAACTTTGTGCAAGGCTAGAAACCAATTTAAGACTTTGGAGCATAATGACTGGAGTGTTTTGGCAATCTCAATATAAAGCAAAGAGTCTAAATGTGTTCCATTGTATTTGTTCAACAAGTGAAAAGAATATTTGGTTTTAATTTTACGCTTGCTTTTTTTCCTGTGCTTTTGCTTGTGACATGTTGCTGTTGCCTTAATCATTTATCTGTTGATGTTGAGACTAGTAAGATTTTAAAACGTCCTCTAAAAAGCGTTCGCTCTTGTTTTATCTCTTTGCTTTATATTGCAATTCAGAACTGTTTTATTGCTCGGTATTAGCAGAATAGTAACCCTGCGATGTAGTAAAATCAAGCACACTATATGACTAAACTGTGTGTTGGAGTGCAAACTTCAGACCGTGACTTTTAGGCTTTGATGTTTTGGCACGGGACATTTAGGCACCACTGATTAGACACTGGGACTTTCATGCGCCGAGACTTTTAGGCGCCAGAGGTAAAAAATTTTTTTCCAAAATTATTTTTCAAGAAAAAGTTTTTTTTTTGCAAAAAAACGAATTTATTCAAAAAAAAATTTTTTTTTTTCGAAAAAGAATTTTTGGTTCAAATAACAGTTTTTTAAACATTTTTTTTATTTTCAAAAACGTATTATTCTTTCAAATAAACGTTTTTCAAAAAGAAAACGTTTTTCAAACAAAAAAGTATTACTTGGATTAAAATGTTAATATTTTCAAAGCTTTTCATCTGATGTTTATGAAGAGGAATCGTCAGAATAGAAAGCGCAGGAAAAAAGAGCAGCTATAGGAAGAAGCTGAGTAGGGATTGGCTGGAAAAGGATCAATGAAAGAGCGTCATTTGTGTACAGCCTTTAAGTTGAGAACAAATTCTTTTTGTATGCAAACGGCGGGGTTGGAAGTTTTGATAAAAGTGACATTATTGAAAAAAATACTATTAGAAATCAATTTTTTGTGAAACTTTTTTTGCTCTTCTTCCATCCATCTGCTTATGAAGTCACTTTTATCAAAACTTCTAACCCCACCTTCTGCCGACAAAAAGAATTTGTTCTCAACTTAAAGGTTGTACACAAATGATGCTCTCTCATCAATCCTTTTTCAGACAATCGCTGCTCAGCTTTTTTCTATAGTCGCTCCTTTTTCCTGCGCTTTCTATTCTGACGGTTCTTCTTGACAAGTGTGAAATAAAAAACTTCGAAAATATTAAAATTTTAATTGAAGGAATACTTTTTTGTTTGAAAAACGTTTTTTGTGAAAAAAGCTTTTATTTGAAATAAAAATACGTTTTTGAAAAACAAAATTAAAAAATTTTGCAAAAAATTCTATTTTTTGAAAAAAATTTTTTTTTGAAAAAAAGTTTTGAAAAACAATTTTGAAAATTTTTTAAAAACTTCTGGCAACTAAACGTCCTGGTGCCTAATTGGTGGTGCCTAAATGTCTCTAGAATAAATGTCTGCGCTTAAAAGTCGTAGACTGTGCAAACCAATTTGTTTTCTATGCAAGTTTGAAGTTCACCTATTTTAGGTTTTCTATTAAGCTCTTCATTTTTGCTGTTGCAAATGTTAGCTTAGCAAAAAGTAAAAAAGAGTATTTGAGTTTGTATCACTACTGCTCTGCTAAATTCACTGTAAGTCGATTTTGTCAACAAATCAGCGATTTGTTGGATCAAAGGCCAATAATTTATGTCAATATGATAAACACAGCTTTAGAAAATTTATGGAAATATTACTTCTAGTTTACCTTAACCCTGGATTGATTCAAAGTTTAAGGCACTGTAGGCACATAAGCATGTTTTTACTTCTTTGTGCACAATTGTTTTGAGAAAATTTAAGCACTCGCTGATTAGCTGAAAAGTTAGTGGGAACACAGCACTACTGTTGTATGTACAGTATTGGTGTAGAGCCTTCTCAAAATATTGATCGTGTTTAAAGGTCTTGATAGACTGAGACTAGAGTGAATACTTTTTGTGCTAGCAATGGATGATTAAAAGTCCTGAATTGTGGTGGCTTAATCCCGAGCTGCTACCCCTACAACCTGTACGAAAAAGCGGGCAATGAAGATCGAGAGAGCAATCATGCATAAATTAAATATTGATTCAGCCAATTTTGTATATTTTTATTAGAAAGCTTAATACAATTTTAACTTTTGAAAATGTTTAGCTATGGTGGTTATCATCGCTCACGAGGAGGCCGACCTCCTGTAGAATTGCCTACTCAAGAACCATTTACATGCTTTGTTGGAAATTTACCGAATGAAACTGTCCAAGGCGATATTGATCTCATTTTTAAAGATTTAAAGGTATAGAAATGATGTTGGAAGAAATTAAGGATAATTGATTTCTGAGAAATAAGTACAAGGGTCATTCAATAAATAAGGTGAATTGTTTAGTATGAGGACTTATAATTCAGATAGAAGCTTAGTTTTTTTGTTTTTTTTTTCTTATTTACATGGATGAAATTTCTTTTGCGGATAAAAATAAAAAGTTTTAAGAGTTTTGGTTATATGCAAAAATGTCAAATAAAAAAGCATGCTCCAGGATTGAAGAGTGGTCAGTTATCAAGTTTTTAGTTGCAGAAGGGTGCAAAGCTATGGAAATTCATAGGAAAATGTCAACTGTGTATGCAAGGCCCAATCACCAAAGTTTCATTTCTTGAGAAGCTTTGTGAACAGTGCCAACTAATGTGAACTGCTGAAACAAGTCAAAAAAGACATAAAGAACAAACGCAGGGGTCATCAATCGAAAGGAGTCATCTTGCATCATGACAATGCAAGGCCTCACACAGCAGCCCAAACGGTGCAGACCATCAACAATCTGTGCTCGGAACTGCTCCCTCATTCTCCTCCTTACAGCCAAGACCTTGCCTCTTCCGACTTTCATCTGTTTGTTCCCTTGAAAGAAATCACGAGAGGCACAAAGTTTGAAAGTGAGGATGAAGTCCAAAAGTGTTGTGAGCGACTGGCTGAGACCTCAGTCTAAAAATTTTTGTGCTGAGGGAATACTTATGCTTTTTCACAAATAGAAAAAATGTTTGAAATTAATGGGAGACTATTTAAAAAAAAAATTAAGCTTCTATCTGAATTATAACTCCTTATGCTGAAAAATTCACCTTATTTATTGAATGTTCCTCGTAATATTTTTCAATAGTAGTAGTAAGTTGGACCAGTAAGCTCGATAATATTATTTAAGCTAACTAAAACATATTTATGATGAAATACATATACAAATTTTAAATTTTGAGAAAGGCTATGACAAGGGTCATAGTCAAGAGATTCCTAAACCGAGAGTGCTCAAACCACTAACACGGTGAGCGTAAATCAAATTCAGTTATGGGGGTTCAGGACAAGAGCACTTGGGACATTGGTTCACAAAATGAATAATGATTTAATGACAGTATGACAACAAATGGATTTGAGCCGTCGTCCTTGCACAAGGGACTCTTCTGGTGACAAGGTCAATTTTGCTTTATTAGCCAAAAAAAAACAACTTTTTGAATTGGATCGGCCCCCCCTTACCGTTTCTAGGCCATATGCCTATCTATCTTCCTGTGCAATATGGCTACTCCAAAACTTTTCGCCTACAACTTACCGACCTCCATTACCCAGTAGGCTACTAACTCGCTACTCGAAACCTTCAAAATTTACCATTAATAAAATCTATCTATACTACGTTTTACCAAAATCTACAAGCTAAGCCTACTTAATGCTAACAGTGCTATTTTTTTACATTACTTTTGTGGTTTTACATTTTCTGTAAGTTTATTGCTGGATGTTTAATTACAACAGTTTTGTAATTATCTGTGTTAATTTCAGATACGTAACATTCGTATGGTGAGAGACAAAGAAACTGACAAGTTTAAAGGTACCTGATCATGTTTATGTCAATCTAAAACATTATGATATCAGAAATTTTCTATTGTTTAAGTTGCTTACTGTGTCTCACAGGTTTAGTTATTTTGAGGATTGGACAAACCAAAAAAAAGCATTTCAAGTTTTGTAATGTGTTGCATACTGCTTCATTGTCGTGCTTATTTTTAAAACAATGACCTACCATGTTTGAGGTTAATAAAAATAGACATTAAGTCAAATTCTACACCGTTGATCAAAATGTTGCAAAAAGCCTAAAATACTTTCTCACCAAATTCGATCTTTCTTTGTCTTGCCATTTTCAAGATATTGCAGTTCAAAGTTAACAATTTTTCTCTTACTTCAATGTTTGAATTTTTTCACTTTTGTAACAGAAGATTAACATTTGGAAAGTTGACTTACATTTACTTGAAAAGTAGCTGAAATGCGATCCTGATCTTTTGCTTTGTCATAACAACAACTAGGCTCCTAAAAACTTTTTGAGAGTTAAAAACATACAGTATCTTTTTGAAATTTTGTTTCAAATTAGCAACCCTGGCAAAATTTCTAAGGGAAAATCTAAATTGTTATATCTCAGGAATGAAAAGTTAAAGAAAACTTTAATTTGGTAAAGTTGGTCTTGAGAACTGTCAAAAATTTTTGAGAAAACGAGCAAAATTTTTTTCGACTTTAAAGTCTATTTAAGTTTGCAAATTCGTTAGACTAAAGCTGTTGCCACCAGTTAGTAAAGCCAACCAATTCCTCAATTCACAGTTTGCTTGAAAAATGCGATCAAAGAATGCTAATTGCTGACACACACTATGATTTTTGTAGGGTTTTGCTATGTTGAATTTGAAGATTTGGATTCATTAAAGCAAGCTCTAGAATACAATGATGCTGTAAGTTGGATAATTTTATGTTTTTGTATCAGGTTTTGTGACCTTTCAAAATGTTTTTGTATCAGGTTTGTTTCTCAGTCATTTCAAAGAATTGTGGCCACAAGATTATGATCATGATTTTCAGGGAAAATATTGTGGGTCAAGTTGGCTCAAAATGACTAATTTTTTCTTCCATTTATATAAAAGTTAGGGTCAATGATCGTTCGATAACCAAAGAAAATAAACCTAGCATACAAATATCCTTAACTGTTTTTGGAGGTGCATAGTGCTATTTGGAAGCGGCACTCTTCATCCATACGAAATAATTAATAATGAGGAAGTAGGAAAATAATGAAATACGAAATAATGAAGTTTGAAAATCAATTTCTGTAATTTTGCTACGATTTGTACTCGTGAATAACTCTGCTTTCAAAAGTCAAGTTAGCGTATCTTAAAATATTGTTTTCAGATTTTTGAAAACCGCAATCTTCGAGTTAACGTTGCAGACAACAAACGAAACAGTAATAGGGGCCGTGGAGGAAGAGGAGGATATCAGAGGGGAGGAGGAGGAGGAGGATATGGTGGAGGTAAAGTGGATGCAAAAAAGGGAGTCGGAATGGCTGACCTAACTCTCAAAAGTTGTTTACTAGTTAGCACTAATGCAAGTTATTGGGTATAGTACGTTTACTATACGTATTTACTGTGTTTTTGATAATAATTTCTCTTCATTGTCGGGTTTTCTGTGATGGTTGCAGGGGCAGCAGCTCCAGATTAAGCCGCCACACTTCAAAGTCTTTTATCACCTCCATCATTTCGCTTGGGTAAAGGCCCAAGCGATTTCATCCAAGATTTTCATTGTAATTGATCCATCTGGTTCTAGTCGTTCAACCGGTCTTTTCCCATTTGTTCTGGCAAGTAAAGTGTAAGATTAAGTTTACTTTAATTTGTGCCTTAGGTTGCCTACGATTTGAAACAGATTGGCAATTTAGGACATATTAACTAAAAACGAATAAAGTCAATTCGTCTGTCTCAAACTGACTGCAAACCATAGGGAAAGATAAGCTGGTTCGCAGTCAGTTGTCAACTTATCATCAATTGTCATGTACCTTTCATAACTACGTTTCAGTTTTCTGAATATTTCAACTACGTTACTATTTCTGCAATGAGTATGCTTATCTAATTGATTTATTTCGAAAAATGGTTAAGTTATGTTTCCTAAATAGTAAAGCGATTACAGTTTTTCAATACTGCCAATTGGCGTATCTTTGAAGCAGAGTTTCCACCCGAATTCATACACGGTTCTTGAACTTGCTCATAAAACTTACAGGATGTGCTTCGCATCCAAGAGTTACTTTTTGTTGAGCAGGCGAGTCATTAACGTGTTAGATCACAACGATGGACCCTGTCTGTGACAAATGTGATGTTCTTTGCGGTTGCATCGAAACTGTCGTGACAGACAAAGCTTTTTTGTAACATTACCTCCCCCCTTCGAATAGTTGATGTTATATTTGACGTGTTTTACTCCACGCATGAAATGAGAGAAAAAAGAATTAATCTAATTCTTTTGTTTTACAGGTCAGCGTCAAGATTATGATCACTACGGCCAGGGGCGAGGGGGGTACCGGCGGGGTCGAGGTGGAGGAGGATACAATGACTACCAGCAGCAGGGGCGCTATGGTGGAGATCGTGGGTACGGAGGCGGAAGCAGCAACAGAAATTATGGAAGTCAGGATTACGGATATAATCGCGGATACGGAGGTGGAAGCAGCCGAAATCGAGATTACGGAAGAGATAGATATCCTTCACAGGAGCAAGAATTCAAAGAGTCAACTCCAGGTATGACTAAAAGTTTATAGAGATAGAGCGACAGCTACTAGACGTTAGACTCTGGTTAGACATTACTAGACGTTAGACACTAGACGTTAGACACCGTGTGTGGAAGACAAGTGGTAGCTTGACTCAAACACCTCAAAGGACCTTCGCTGTAAGTTGAACGAGGCATCTGGGTAAAGGTAGAGTTTGTTGGCTCCAGATGATGCTGAAATATGAAAGATCTTATACACAGTTCTTGAACCTGCTCACCAAACTTACTGGATGTATTTTGCTTCCTAAAAGTTGCTGATTGTGAGCAGGCGAGTCATTAAGTGTTAGATCACAATGTTTGATCCTGTCATTGGCAAAAACGATGCTTTATTGATTGCATCAAATTTACTATGACGGACAGTTATTGTATTATTTATAAAGTTTAGGTTTTCCAAATTTGTAATGTTAATTTATGGATCTGAATGTTTCAAGTAGAATATTTTTTTTTGCAAATTTTTCGATCCCAAGAATTATAGTTGAAACCTCATCAAACAGATAAGACCTATTATATACCATTCCCCAATTTTTGTATTGTTAGTAATAGTTGCTAAATATATCACATGCATTTTTAGAGGAAGCAAGCAGTCGGCCAAGACTTCAGCTTAAACCTCGTACAGTGGCGGCGCCTGTTGCGGCTGTGGCAAATCCAGGTTCTGCTATATTTGGAGGGGCTCGGCCTCGGGAACAGATCATCGCTGAAAAGGGACTGGACGACATTGAGAAGCAAGTGGAAGAGAAACTGGTTTTGCAAGAGCAAAGAGTATCAGAGACCTTACAAGATGAGGAAGACAGGAGACAAGCTCAGTTGGAGTAAGAACCAAATCAGGGCCAAAACGATGATTTATAAAGACTGTCTTTGGCAGATTCTTTTGGTAATGTTGCGAACGGTTTTTTGCAGTTGCACATTGAGTAGCCGATTGCGCTCTGCACGTCTCGCCAGTACTCTAGTTATACATCAGAATTTGAAGACTGGCGCGTGTACGATTTTTACAACAAAGTTCTCAGTTTAGCATCTTTGAGACCTTTTCTGTAACAAAAGTACTTATTTGTTAATTACTAGTTACAGATCGTTTTTTAACGTCAAAAGTTTTAGGCTCTTTTGTTGCTACGATAATGAATTATCGCTAACTACCATATAATTGCCAGTTTGTTTGGCGCGGTCCGTTGTCTATGTCATTTGGAACTTTTGCAAATTTACTAGCTAAAATTTTCAAAAAATTGGGCATTCTAATTTTAATATTCGTTAATTTAAATAACGTTGCGACAAATATTATTCAAAAAGATCGTTTTTTAAAAGACCTTCAGCAATGAAAAGAGACTCTAGGAAAACATGTCCGAAGGATTTACTTGAAAAATATTGCTGACCTGATAAGAATGTTTTTTTTTGGTGCAGATTTGCGAATGGACAACTGCGCCAGTATACAGAAAGCGACCAATTGATTGGCGCTTCTGTTATTATTTTACATTCCGTGTGGGGTGTTGATGTTTTATTGCTTTCCTAGTAGTACATACGGCTGACATCTCATGTTAATTGCAATTGTAGCTTAACAAAATATGAGACGGCGACTAATTACAAAGTAGCTCTTCTGCAGGGCGTCGGATATATTTTGTATTAAAGAACGATTTTAGCACTGTTGTCAAGCTCTACACTAATACAACTTCACAGTTTTAGTCGTTTTTTATGGTATAATGGTCCATAGTTACGTGGTGGAATAAGCCTTGGTTAATTTACTGCCATTTAATGTTATACCAACGCTTTCTCAGGTCACATTACTTCAACTTTGCAAATTAAGCAAGATTTTGTGATTTCAAAGTTTCTGTGAGCTTAGTAGCAGTAAAGTAATGCTAGTAACTAAAAAGCTGAAAACTAGCATAACGACAAGATTATTAGTGGAAAGCTGCACTGATCAGCGGGCCCGTGTACTGTTTTAATCCAACGTTACGAGCGTAGCTTTTAAAGTTGACCTAAGCTCTTGAACACCGAAACGGGTTAAGTTTTTACGGATTGATATAATCGTATAATTTACTCTTGAGCTTAGCAGCATCAAATGTGGCTAATTGCACCATATTTGCAAGTGAAATGAATTTTGTAGCGGTTTATTAACACTTACCGTTGACAACAGTTAAATTTTAAATAAACAAAAGAGTTTTGGTCCACGACAACTGACCGTCAACTAACCCTAATGTTGCCGGTCAGTTGACTTGATTCGATAGCTTCCGTATAAAATTAGTGAGTAGAAATTTTGTGTGTAAGTAATACGAGTAATTACTTCATTTTTAACTGTTCACTCGCAGTTCTACAATGCAGAAACGTACGATTAAATTGTAATGGTTTTGGCGTTTTGATTTTTTTAACGAAATTTTCATTGTGAATTGTCTTGTGCATTGGTTGTTACCTGTTCCACATATCACAACCGACTTGAATTTTTGTAGCTTCTCTGCCCTCTCAGACCTTGCTTCTCTACCATATTTTCTTGTAATCGCAAGCATCATTTGTAAAAATATGTGAATAAAAGTTGATTTTTGTTGGGTTTTTGGTGCTTTTCAGGTATTCTTGTGTTACGTCGTACTTGAGTCTGGCTCTAATGATTTCTGAGTAAATTAATGAGACTCTATGGAGTGATCCATCTCAAACTTTAGGTCCTACAATTGGGCGTTTGGAAGTTAGGTGTCACATTGAACTTCAGCGAGAAGTTGGTTTTGATTGCGATTTTGCCCTAACTGAAAAACTCCGGGAAGTAGGTTTGCTTGTATTTTTGCTAGGAACTTATTCAACGTATATAGACTTGCACGAAAACCGACTAACATAGTTTGATTTTTAACACTCAATTGTCGTGGACTTTCTGGAAAGTCGAGATTCCGCTTTTATACTGTACGAGCATTTTGTAACATGCCCTTTGTGATTCTACAGTAGCGATGGTTATGTAATAAAATAGTGAATTTTGCCAGCAACTTCAAACTTAACTCGAATTTTTTAAATCCTTTTGCTATTTACAAACAAGAATTTAAATTGCAGTTTATTTGCTCGTTTGCTACCATTCAGAATGTACCGTGGTGAAATTCGGTGAAAAATCAAGTGTTTGCATTTTCAAAAAACTTGAACGATTTTAGAAGAGTTGTACGAGCTATCTTTTTACCACAAGATCTGCCATACAGTAATGTTCAGCTCAAAATTTGGGATTTTAATTTTAGGTTAATTTATTTTTTCACTGCACCCATTACAATTGTTGCGTGTATTTTTTAAGCGTAAACTGCCTTTGGTTTACGCTGAGGTGTTGTACTTTGGAATAAACTCGAAAATCGACTTTTTCTTGCTGCCAAAGTTTCAAATGCATAACTTTCAGGTCGAAAAATTAAATCATTACAAAGAGCTGTGGGCATACTCGTAACACCAACTACACAAGAACTAAGAATTGCACAATTTCTTTTAAAGAACAATTTTAAAAGAACAGGAGGCTCATTTTTACTCGAAATTTATGAACAAATTGAGTCTTATCCAAGGACGCATCAACCCGCACCCTGGTCACGTTGTTGCGTCCTTGGATAAGACCAGTGGTGAAATTGGTAAGTTAGAAGTGCCGGAGCTCTCCGGTTTGCAGAGAGCGAAATGAAATATTAGGTTGTTTTTAGGCGCTTTATAACTACCAAGGTCTTGTAGCGCCAGGACTGAAGTAATTCATAGGCAAGGTATGTTTTAACCAATTTCATTCTCCACACTACCCATGACGCCGAGCGCTAACCTGAGTAGCTGTGGATACCATTTTTAAAGTCTTTGGTATGACTCGACGGAGTATCGAACTCAGTCTCCTTGAGAATCAACTCCGAGCATAACAAAAAAGACCAGTAGAAGCAATAATCGCGAGGGTCAAAGTTGTCGGTCTTCGGGCAATATGACGCGGCGAAGCTATCAAGCAATATATCATGGCTTGGCAGTGCATATCGGTATGAAAGCAGAAACTCGCAACTTAGGTTAACTGAATCCTTATCAAAAAACTAATAGTGTTCCAGTACGACCATGTTTTATTCGGTGATGAGCAATTTTGAGCGGCTAAAAATAACTGTTTATAATAATCGCGATACCGGCAACGAAATCTTGACACGGAATTATGTTTTCTATAACAACTTCCTACATGTTCATTTTCATGCTCAGCACAATGAACACACTCTGGATTGTGGTTATGGAGCATGATATCAAGAAGCTGAGAATTTTTTGAGTAAAAAAAGAAAATATATAGCATAATATGTCACACTTGCATGCTGTCTTCACTAAAATAACGCACCAGTACTACTTATGAGCCCTAAGTCGTGAAGTAAAATAAATACCGGTAATGCTCCGCGATAAGAATTGTAACAAAATTTTCCACAGCGAGATTCTCAACGGAAAAGTAAGAAAAAAACAGTCAAAGGTTCTCGGAAGCGCGTGGTAAATAGTTTAGAATGATGATGATGTCTGGAAAATATACAGCCAACGACCATCTAGCAAGATTAAAGACAAGCTTCCAAATGAGTGTAGTCAGTCTGTTCGTTGGTACTTTTACTCCTCCTCTTACAGCTAACGTTATTTGCACATCTTCTGCCTAACAAGATCCATGACCTTACGTAAGGCATTGGCTTGAATGCAGATAGAGGTAGGCCAACAATTTTTGCAAACATCAACGCACTTACTCTCGCGACCTTTAGCTTATTTCTGGTATCCGTCAATATTTTGTTCATTGAGCTAAAAGCTCTTTCACACTCAGCGGTACTTACAATCAGGGTTTCTGAAGACCTTATTAATGGTTGCAGAGACTTTGGGGTAATCCGTCCTAATTCCAGTTTAAACTCTCTAAAACCACTGATGATGTCATGATG